>JAGQAX010000014.1:13090342-13750574 GCA_019142605.1 Cephalopholis sonnerati
AAAACATTTAGCCAGTGCATAACTGATGTGACACAACAAATATACATCGGCCAATGCCATCGGTTAATGTCAGTTTATTTACTGTTGGGCTGATGGCAGTCAACAATGTGAATATCAGCTTATACTGATGTTTGGCTGATAAATTGGTGCAGCTTTAGATATTAGACATTGTTTAGTAATCCTAACTCATGTCAAACACACTGCTGATCACTGGTGGCATATTGTAGTTGGTATAGGTCAGTGGTTCTCGGGATCCCAAGGAGTCCTTGAGGTAGTCTCAGGGGGTTCCCTCCAGCCCCCAGGAAGTGCTCCAGGCCAGCCAATTTTCATAGTGGGGAGACAGTGGTCTGTCACATGATGCCCTGTGACCCAAATGGACATTTTTCCATAGATTTACATGGGAAATGAGATGATACACGTTTTTTTTTAATGGCACCACCCCCATGAAATGACTTGTTTCTCTATCAGGATTTGATCCAATTGGTCCAGTTGTAATGGATTAGTACTCCTGCATTGTGCAGATTAAATGATGACCCACTCTCAGTCACTGTTCGGCTTGGACCCGCATTTACTGTATTTCGGCACTGGTTAATATAAAACAAGAAAATCAGCCTCCACAGCCAGCTCTCATTAACAATGCAGCTCAGCATGCACACTAGCCCAGAGACAGCAGACTGTAACAGAGCACGGGGGCGCATCTGTGCAGTCTGCATGGGCTCGTCAGTGTGGCATTCAAGCACATACTAATACTAATGTCTAATACTTCATACCAAACATCAAAATAAGATTGTAAATAACAGAATAAAGAAACAGGTAAGTTTGTGCAGTAAATTAAAATCAGTGCACCTTCCTTAATGAGACAGCTTATAATGGTAAGTGGGATCACCAACTTATTAACTCCGTTATACAATGACATTTCAAGAAGAGTCACAAGATAAAGTTATATCATCCCCATTCAAGTTATTGAAGCACTAAACCGGTTGTTAGCTGTTCGGCTGGCGGAAATTAGGCGCTCAACCACACTTGGTTGTGCGTAGCCGCTGAATATCTCCAGTGCGCCTGCTCTATGGGCAGCAAAATGTGGAAGCAGTACTGATCGTCAGGGTACTTTCTTATGCAGCAGATGAACCATTTTGGCTTCATGCACCACTGAGCAGCTTTCATGGGATGAACAGGATGAACATTATTAATTTCAACATAAAAGTGAGCCTAATTTGAGAAAGAGTAACAAGAGTGACTGTTTTGATCATAGGTTTTTGATTCCTCCACAAATTTCGTTGCTCTGTAACATGTGCAATGACAATAAAAGATCATTCATTCATCTTCTCAACTATAGTTCAGTCAGGAACACTTAAGTCACAGAAAACTTTATTACTATTTCAGTATTATATTTGGTGGTATGGCACTATTCTGGGGCCTCTCTGCCTTTCCTTGGGCCTACGCAGGAAGGCCTCTTCCACTCGCCTACGTGGAAAGCCTAAGGCGGTGAGAGCACACCTCTCTGCCCTCAACGTGCAAAAATGAGGAAAGCCTGAGGCAGAGATAGCACGTGTCTCTGCCCTTCCATGCGCCTACATGGAAAGCTTAAGGCAGGGAGAGCAGCAGCAAAGACCCACAGAACAGAGCCAGCATCAATGACAAACAATGACAATGACAATGATAAGTCAGATACAGCATGAAAAGGAGCTGGGGTGAAGGCAGGTTGCGAAGCAGCAGGAACAGTAGGCAGCTGACTCCCTCCCATCAATCAGCTGCTCCATCAGTTGATTGGCTGCTTGAGATCAGCTGATGTAGCTGGGATGTCCTGCCTGAACTAATGCTGTGCTCAGTTTGACAACTATAGAATTATGGTCTTAATTACATATACAAATCTAAATCTTTTCAGATGGAGGTCCCTGAAGAGAAATCTTATCAAATGGGAATACCTAAACTACTGTGTATCAATTCAGGGATTGTTGACACAAAAAGGTTAGGAACCACTGAGGCAGGTAATATGGAGGATTATGTTTGTTTTCTTTTTGCACTTAAACCGATGAGTTCAAGCATAGAGTCACAAAGCTTTTTGGCTTTAAAAGTTAAATCTTCAAACAGTGTTCAGATACTGGCTGCTCTGATTCTTCTTGCTTGACCCTTTTTATACCTGGGAAAATGCGCTGATGAATGATATTAACGTACATGGGTTGTGTATGAAAATATCAATAAGCAACATGTCAAAGATCACTCGAACGTTAGAGTTTGTTAATGCAGCTCAGAATGGTCATATAATTTTGACCACGTCGTCATATTCAGCATGCTACTATTGGCAATAAACAACATACAGCTGAGGCTGATGGGAATGACATTAGTTTAGTAGGTTTTTTGGTCATAAATCAAAGTGTTATAAGAACATTTTGGATCTGATGGTGACACTCAATCTAAGGTCAGGGCAACATGAGAGTTTGCACCAAACTTCGTGGCAACTCATATCCAACAGATTGGTAGATTGTGTGTAGTTTGGACCCAAAAGCAGGATTCGGAAGCAGGACTCTGTTTTTATTCACATTTTACAAAGCATCCCATCTTTTTTTTTAAACCAGGGTTGCATAAAAATAGACTTTGAAATACCCTGCTATCAATAGCTTTTGGTTTGGAAAAAAATGATCATGCTTTGAAACTGTTGTTCATGCTGTAAATATGGCAATTATCCCTGTTTCTCAACAGTTTTTAACACTCATATTTATAATGTACTGGATATTTTGTCTGTTTACATTTTACCCATTGTATGTCCTTTGGGTGTTTTTCTGTAAGCCATTACAGGTTTCTACCACACCCTGAAACATACTTACTCTTAATATTTCATGTGATATGTATTTATGTGTGTAAAACAAATAAACTACACTAAACAGCAGGAGTGGAAGGGAGCGCCATGCACAGACAAACACACACACACACACAGAGAGAGAGAGAGAGAGAACAGACAGGGAACTGACAAGAAACACAAGGGAGCAGTAAACAGCAGAGAGGAATGAGGGAGAGGCACAGCCAGACCATGACATTCACTGAAACACAACAATATCATCCTCATGGTGGTACAAGAGGAAAAGTCAGTGGATCATTGAAGTCAGTGCCCTTTATCCTCTGGGAACCACGAATGTTTGTGAGTAATTTTGCAGCAAAACATCTGTTATTTGTTGTTTTTTAATCTGGACCAGCTAGTGGTGGACCAACCCACCAGCCAGGCTGCTAAAAATGTGATATTCAGATGAACATCATTAGGGTCTGAAATACGTACACATTACTTCAAATAGTTTCAAGAGACACTGCAACACAACCTAGTTAGGAGATGGTTCTAGGTCAACTTTGGTTGATTTAAAGAAGTAAATAGGTCACTTATTGCAATGGTAAGGTCCAAAAATGGCTCATCTATAACCAGACACATGTAAGACATGTTCAGCATTTGCATACTGGGCCATGTGCAACAAACACCCTGTAATCTGGTTCAGAGCTGGGTCTTCAAAAGCCTGCAGTGTAGCTGGGGTCTGGCCCAGTTCTGCATATATCCAGGTTTAGTTGGTGTCCTTGCAGCCAGATTGCAGTGGCTTTATCACTGTTATTGCATAGCAGAATGTGGGCCAAATGTAAGTGATAATCTGGGTCACTACTGGGCTTCGCTAATTAGCTTTCTTGGTGTTTGGTTAGTTTCAACGCAAACTCTGTGACTATGACAGATGTCAGCTGTCCTGTGTGAATGCCACCTTAATTCAGCAACAGCCGGCCTCACACTCAGTTACAAATCTTCGCGCTTGGCAGATATTCCCGACTTGTTTATGATTCAAACTGGCAATCTGCCAGTCACAGACCTTGATCTGTTACTGCTGCCAAGGCAATAAGAAAGACAGTCTTTGAGAAGTCTCAGGTTCAAGTTAGGGCAAGCATCTGCTGAAGGGTCTGGAGGATTCCTACCAGCCACTCGGACAGTGTTTCACAGCAAATGTCTCTCCGAAGGAAGGCAAGCAAATGTGAGTAGGAGTTTGGAAAAGTTCATAACTGCAATACTTGTGTTATAAAAACCACAGTTATTGGCTAAACTCCTGCAAAGTGCATTTTGAATGCCTGAATTGAAAGCATGTGGTGAATATGACTTCTACAGAAATGTGTCCACCTTTTGAAGCTTTCTAAGTGCTTGGTTTTAAAAACCAAACACACCTCATGCAGCTAACTGTGTTTGGAAACATTGCTGTAATGCGTTTTTCCTGTCTCCCTGTCAGTCTCTGGCATTCAGCCTATTGATAGTACGACAGGGGTGGTGGGGGCAGGTGTGTGGGGGGTGGGGGGTGTGCAGTGTTTACTCAGCTCTGTTAGCATAGCTTCCTGTTCGCCTTCTAATTACTCTGTGTGCCTCAGACTTATGTGAGAAATAGCAGCGGGCCCGATTGGATGCAATGTCACGAAACACATCAGGGATGGATACTCCCGACTTGTTAAAGCCCGCAGATCAATCCAAACCCATTTCTGCCACTCCGCTTTACTCTCTTCTCCTTTCTGCATGGCCAGTCTGTCTCTCTGTTTACGTCTGTTTCTACTCTGTCGTCCTCTCTGTTTGTGTCTCCTCTCTTTTGCTTATCTCCGTCATGTCTGAACTCTCACCTCTCTTGTCTCGCTTTGTCCCAGCTCTCCACGTCTGTTCCTGCTCTTTGTTTCATCTCCTGTCTTCTGATATCTTCCGGTTTCACAAAGAGACAACATGTAAGACTTTTTTTATGCTGTCTGGATTTGGTTTTAATATAATATAATAAAAGCTGACAGTCATCCATGTTCACAAATGTAGACTAAAATTTGACATTTAGAAATAATGATAGGAAATTAAAGGAGGAGGGGAGTTCTTATTCAGAAGTTAAGTCCACTTTTGCACCCAAGTCCACACATGGGTGCAAAAATGTAGCCTACATGCTGGCCCTAAAGCTGTTCTTATAACCTCTTTTGCAACAGAATCTCAGCATTGCATGGTTAAATTAGTGCAAATTTTCACAGCAGCATGCAGCTTTGATGCATAATTGAAGTTATCAAAAAGCTGATGCATACCACTCACCACAAAGCCAGCAAGATATGTCAGCTTCTGACTTGAGGCTCATTTACATTGCTATTACATACACAATTAGATATGTCAGTCTCAAACATTTGTAAAGATCACTGCCCTTATACTTCCAAGTGACCTTAATGGTAGCATAGATACATTCATCAGATGACAGAGTCAGAAGTTTCACACGACAACAAATGAGGCGGTGGTGGAGGAGGTTATAATGATGTACCTTTTATTGGAGGCAGCGTTGTTGATGGTGGTGTTCTGTAAAGCCATTAAATACATCTCTTTGTGTCTATCTTTTTGCTAGGCTGTATTGTAGTATATAGCCGTGGCTGGAGGCATTATGTCTTCGGGTTGTCTGTCTGTGTGTTCGTCCCATTCCCGTGAACACGGTATCTCAAGAACTCCTTGAGGGGATTTCTTAAAATTTAGCACAAACATCCACTTTGACTCAAGGATGAACTGATTCGATCGATCGATCGACCTTGGACTGATTGGTCAAAGGTCACTGTGACCTTGACCTTCATTTTCTGTAACCACTGGGAGCCTATCCCAGCTGAACTTAGTCAAGAGGCAGGGTACACCCTGGACAGGTCGCCAGACTATCGCAGGGCTGACATGCAGAGACAGACAACCATTCACACTCACATTCTACGGGCAATTTAGAGGCACCAGTTAACCTGCATGTCTTTGGACTGTGGGAGGAAGCCGGAGTATACGAAGAAAACCCATGCTGACACGTGGAGAACATGCAAACTCTGTACAGAAGGGCTCCCCCACCCCAGGGGTCGAACCCCTCACCCTGGGCTTGAACCAGGAACCCTCTTGCTGTGAGCAACAATGCTAACCACTGCATCAAAGTGCCGCTCTAACCCATTCTTGTGAAAGTGATCTCTCGACTCATTGTAGTGAATGCACTGTGAAAGACCTTGAGGGAGTTCTCTCAAAATTTGGCACAAACATCCACTTGGACAGCCACTCAGCTGACATCATAATGTTCTGCAAAAACACTTTTCTGGCCACTCCTCACCATCATATCTCAGAAACCAAAGGGGAGACATTCACATGCTGAACTGGTGACACTAATGTTGGATGTCCACCATGAAACTGTGCTGATTGTATTGATCTTCTGTGTTACCGTAAGTGCAACTTGACTGGTGCACAAAGGCATACAACTGCACAGTGTTAATTCTAGTTAACTTAAGTGTTGTCTTATGTGAGGCAGTTGGTTTTTGTTTGTGTGGAAGTTTCAAAGATAGTAATCAAATGTGTTGAAGTGTGATATGTTTATTTCAAACCATTTTTTAATTGAACTTAAAGAACAATTACTGTGTTGTGATATACACAATTACCGTGATATTAAATTTCATATATCCCGTGAGAGAAGATTTTGCCGTCTGCCCAAGCCTTCTCTTACTTATTCCAAATCAGTAGTGATTGGTACTTAATGTTGTAGGCTAAAGACCTGCTCACCACTGCGAAATTCTTCCACATGATTTTGTTAAATATGTGGTTTTACTGGACAAAAGTGGTCAAGCATGGTGTCACACTGAGATCAAAACTGTTTATGGTTGTTTCAAATGGCCCCACTGGGTGAAAAGCCAGCTGTCATAGAGAGGGCAGACATGAGAATATAAGTAGTGAGAAAGTGGTGTGCATTTTCAGACAGCTACTTCTAGGAAGACATTTATAGTGTTTCACTTGGTTGTTCACATGAAAAGTGACAGAAATAGTTGTGTGAAGGATAAAAAAATAAAAAGCCAGGGAGAGGAGTAGAAACCCTGGGTTCCTTCTCACCTCTGCACAGCTGAAGTGAAAGTGAATGTCAGATTGTTTGTTTCTGAAAAAGTTACCACTGTCCGTGTTAGCGTGCTCAGCCCCTAAAGGGACAACATGTTCACACAGTTTATTCAAAAGAAGAAGCTTTTTCTTATATCTGTCACAAAACCATCTCTGTTGTGTCAATCCTTTTAAACAAAGGGAAGTATGGCTTTGGAAGCATACGGTGGCTTGCTACTGGTAAACAGCACAAATTCAAAGCTAATCAGAGTTGAACTTGATGTTAAAAGACCTGCCCGAAGGTTCCTAGTGAGCAACACAGGAGAGAGATTGTGTATACGGCAAAGATGGCGTGTCAGTTTAATTCACTGTTGTAGGATCTGTGATGGAAACTCCTCCAACATGTTTATGCACATGTGACAGCATCAACCAGATATGATGATCACCAGAATGATAGATGTTCTGGTACTTTGAATACTTAAATATAGCCAAGCCAAGGTGGAACTAATGAAAACACCTTAGTAATGTAAGCTGCCTTTAAGAAGAGTGTTTGTTCAGTGTTTGCACAGTGAAATGTTCCTTTTTTTTTTAAAATCTAGAAGATAATTCACCAAGTTGCCAGTGGGCAAAATGCTCATAGGGCCCATCCACATGAAGCCTTGTCAGGGTGAATTCGCCAAAGTTTTTAACTGGTTCGGCCTTTCCTTCACACGAAAATGGCGTTTTCAGAGGTTGAAACTGAATCTTTTTGTAGTGGGGTTCCAGAGTGCACAAATCTGAAGACGCCACCTTTGCGTCTTCGTGTGTACAGCCAATGTGTGACTTTTGGCCGGCAATGATATCATAGCCCCACCTCTCTAATCTCTGACTACCCCGGCAGGAAGCCGTCCCATCACAGCAACAACAACAACAACAACAACAACAACAACAACAACAACAACAATGGCGGATTACAGACTCGTGTTCCTGCTACAGAACCTGCTGAGCCTATTGGGGCTTCTACAGCAAAATCTTCTCCTCCTCCTTCACTACAACGTGCAGCAGACAGCAATAGACAACTATTAAGGATACATGCTACTGTATACACTGCGCAACCTTTTTGCACATGCTCTGCGTCTTCTTTTCCGGTTCAGAGCTGTATGCTCCGGTTTTTAGTGGTGCGCCATCTCCTGGTTGGCATATATACTGCAGCCTTTTTATGTGGTTTCGGTGGCTTGAACCGGCTTCATTTTGACGCCTGCATTCTTGAAGTCGGCGCCATGTTTACAGAACACTATTGCAATCCGATCATTTTCTTCGGCGGGTCTCCGTGTGAATATAGCCTTAGTCCCCAGCAGGAGGATTTTGTCTGTCTTTGACACTTGCTCTACCGTTACTTCTAAATAAATAAAAAGAAATATATTCTCATGCATCCTTATGTCTTATGTTTTTTTTGTGTGTGTGTGTGTATTGTCACACCCCTACCAATCATATACATAGCAGTTTTAAGTCTGTTTTGTTGGTGATATATTTTTCTTGCTTTCATGGTGCTATAATGAGACATGAGAGTATGACTGAAGGAAATGCTTAAACATTTGAATAATTAATAAAGTATTAACTTTGGTGTTAGTCCCTTAGAATAAAAGAGTGACAGCTTATTCCACTAAAGAACACAGAGACCAGCCACTTTCTCCACTGACAGTGGCCTCAGTAAACCAGCAGACAATGCACTGACACAAAAAAGTGCTTTCAATAATTGCCTGACTTTTTCCTTTTAAGTAAAGTCTTTCAATTCCATTATGTCCATTACTGTCTCTGTACTCATACAGCTGCATGCAACAGATTTAAAAGCATTTAGGGGAAATTTACTAACTCACATCCTGTAGTACAACATGACGGATGTTTAAGAAGAATGGGTATAACAATTGCAACACTTGACATCACGAAATAATGGAATTCACTGACATTTACAGATTGATTGATAGTGTGTTGGAAGTTGGGTTTTTTTTCCCCTTTAAGTAAGGAAAGACATTTTCACGGAACATTGCCACTTTACAGAATAAGTCCAGTTTGATTTAACAAAGCTAATGTGATGGAGGAAGGAAAAGCAATGTTTTGCATATCACTGCTGTAATGTAAAAGCCTCGTAACTGCTGGTGTGTTTGATGTTTTGCTTCAGTGGGGAACACCTGCAAAAATACCTGATATGACAAAGCTCACTTATAACGTCTTGGTCGATGTCAGATATGCATTATAGCTGGGCCAAAGTCGAGGCTGTTTTTTCTTACCTTGAACTTGCAAGATTTTCACAAGTTTACAGAGGATGAGCTTTGTTCTGGATTATTCTAAGAGCATAGCAGCTGTCATTAAAACATAAAAAACCCCACATTAACTGCATTAAAAAGTTTGAATGCTCTATAATGCCATAAATTTTGATACTGTCGCTCTTTTTAAGGATCTAACTGCACTTTCTTTTTCCGTCTCTGTTATGTTGAGTGGCCTAGGGTCACACCAGAGGGCCTACCCTCCTCTCAGAGTTTCATTACAGTCGCAGTAGGATGCCACAGTGTACAGTATATGCACAACAAACGGATTGAACCACCTCCTCCTCTGCTCTCTTCCTGCCCTCATCTCTCTTCTCCTCCTCTGCCTCATGTCTGATGTCTTTCTTTGTAACGCCCTTCAGTTTTTCTTTTATCTTTCTCCTGCTGCTGCCATTTGTCTTTTATCTCTGTACCTCTTCCTCTTTGTCTGACTTGTACTCTTTTTTTCCTCTCCCTCTCTGCCCCTAGCTAAGCCCAGGAACTCAGCCAACGCTGTAACCGTCCAGGCTGGGACCAAGTCGGTGGTGGTGGCCCAGTGTGAGGCGGCGGAAGGCAAACCGGCAGCTACCATCAAGTGGCTGGCGTCGGTTGGAGGCAACCACTCGACCAGCACCACGAATGGGCCGGACGGCACGGTGACCGTACGCAGCGAGTATCGGTTGGTTCCCACACCGGCAGATAACGACAGGGAGGTGACCTGCATGGTCGACCAGAGGACGCTGGTGCAGCCGTGGGTTAAGACTGTCAAGCTCTCTGTGGAATGTAAGGAAGACACTCATGCACAATTTTAGTTAAATTCCCATTATAATGTCTCCTTGAACACAAATGATGCATATTCCCTGGGGATACTCTTTACCACCATGTGTCATGGGTCCAACTAAGGATACAAATAATTTGTCTAGATGCAAAAGTGCCAACTGCTAACAACTTCAAACACGGATCATTGCCTTGCCAGAGCCTTTAGGCCTTTGCTTTGGCACTCACCTGCAGACCCTTTACCGCTAATCTATAGACATTACACAGACTGCCAAATATAAAAACGATCAGTCCACATTTATATCCAAGCTGTGAGACAGCAATGATGAGGATATGTTAGTGGGAAGCACTTTCTCCACACACTCATCCCGTCTGAAGCGCTTCCAAGTCACTTCTCTAATGATCTAAATAACAAAAACAACATCTGGTCTATTTGCTGTAACATCTGAGGACACATTTTCAGTTCTGCATAGTTTAAACACTGTGGGTGTAACACAGGAATACAAATAAACCATATTGTTCATTTGTTGTAAAAGTCAATGTTTCTATAATGCATGGCTGTGTAAAGGCCCGTGAACAGAAAGTGCCGCAGCCCTGCAGAGTGTCTGACAGTCTCAAACATGATGTACATAACAAGTGTACAGAGCCTGACTGACATTTGAATGTACATGATTAAGGAGGACATATTTTTGCCTCCAGTCTTCATGTACTTAGCATTTAAATTAACATGGGGGCAGGTGATTTTCAAAATAAGCTACCAGGACTTTTTGTGAGAGAAACGAACTGTGCCTTGGATTCAGTTTTGAAGGCACGTGGTCCCTGGTTAGCCAATCCATTAAAGAGGACGTATATGCTCATTTTCAGGTTTATACTTGAACAAATAAAAAACTAAAAAAAAACAAAACAAAATACATGTTCACATGTTTTAATTGAAAAAAAACCAAACAAATAAACATAATTTCCCTCATACTGCCTTTGTTGGAACACCTGTATTCAACCTCTGAAACATTCGGTGTTAGTGCCTGTCTCTTAAAGCCCCCCTCATTAAATGGCCCAATCTACTTTGATTGGTCAGCATTTTCAGGTTGTCCCCATCTCAGCGTCTCTTCCGTGGATGTCTAACGGGGTTCAGCATAAGAGTTGGGACCCTCTTTATTCCTGGGAAAGTTGCTCAGAGGTGCATGAAGCCAAAAAAGTTTGACTTCCTGGGTATAAAACTACTCAGATCCTCCATATTGTTAGACCTATAGAACTATAGAACCAACTTCCTCTAGCCGAGTCCGCCGAGCTGACAGAACCAGCTTTCTGGTTTAGCACTCTGCTAACTTGAATGAGTGTAACATGATTTGGTCGTGCAGCTCTTTTAAACTTTCAAAATGTTATCTGACCAAATGGATCAAATCCCAATAGTAGAATAAGTCATTTTTTACAGGGGTTGTGACACAAAAAAAATCCATCCATTGATTTACAGATGTCTCTTCTCAGTATACGTTTATGGGAAAAAGTCTGTTTGAGCCCAATGGCATCATGTGATGAATCCGCAATTTGTAGTAACACAGTTTGGCAGCTATGTCTAATTGGCTTCGAAGTCTGGTATAAGTACCAGATGTTCTTGGGCTGTCAGATTTGCTCAGGGACCTTCACTCACGGATGACGTCACGCATTTTTATTGGCTTTATGGCGGTCGTCTGACTGCAGCCCTGCGAATGGTCTTGCAACAGTGAATATTTTACCAAAACCATGGTCTATTTCTAACCCTAACTAGGTTTTTTGTGCCCTAAAAATTAGTATTGTTACACAATTATAGCTATAATGAATTTGTACAATGTGCACAATGAAGAAATAATGCATGCGAGTTTGTGTACTGTATATTTGATGTACATGCAGGATTTTAGTTTTAAATTCTGCATTCAATTCTGTACTTGGCATAAATATAATGATAATAAACTATATTTATATTCCACTTTTCTATACAAGGTTACAAAGTGCTTTACAGAAAATCAAAAGAAAGAGCACTGAGCCTCACATATTCATTAGAACAAGTACCAGTGTCAATGTAACATTTAAAAATACACCTTTCTACATAGACATTTAAATAACAGATATTTTAATATCAGCTTTTTATATGTTAAACACGTGTTGCTAGTGTGGCAGCTGTAGACAAGATATTTTATTATTATTTTCTACAGTCTTCCTTTAATTCTGTGCTTGCCTGCTGGACACAAAAGTACTGCTGCAGTCTGAGATGTGGGCTGCTCTATCAGCAAAAGCACATAAAATTCCAGTGTACAACCCTCAGATGGAACAGAGTAAGATAAAGATGCTAAAAAATTGACAAAGGCAACATCAGTTTTGTCTCAAACATTTAAATCTCTTACCAACTGCCTCCTGAAACAATATTTCAGTTAACACTTTACCTCGAATGTGGCACTCAATTAAATATACAATATAGGATCCAACTCAACTCAAATGGCTTTATTACTATGACACAGCACTGTACAAACTGCAAAAGCAAGCATTTAGTTATGTGAAAGGTAAATACTAAAAATGTATTCACTGAGCTCTCTATAGGATAGGCATTGTTTGAGTTACAAATATTCACACAACAACCTCCCAGAGAAAGTTAAATGACTCTCAGTGTCGGCTCCTTTCGGAAGGCAGTTGAGGTACGGGAGAGACGGGAGAGGAGCACTGACAGGCACTGTAAATAAGTAGTAAAATAAACACACACACACACACACACACACACACACACACACACACACACATTATTACACATATATAAAAGAGGGCCCTCTAATAAATGACAGAAATCAATAACTTTCTAGAGTATTTTTGCAGGCCTTTTTATGTATATATTCAAGGCTCTGACCTTCCTTGGGCTGTAGTGAAGATTACACATTCATTCACTAGGTTAAGGTTTTTACATGAAAAGCAACTGTCAGATATGAGCATTCATTTTCTGAATGAAAAAGGAAATAAAAGGATAAACTCAAACTGTATCTTCTTTTTCTTAGCTGGAGTGCAAAAACATCTTCTTTTCATTCTTCTCCTTAGCCCTTTTTAAATAGGAATTGTGCAAATTTGCAGGAAAGCCCAATCAGTCTTCTTTCAGCATTGGCAGTATAAAAACAAAATCGGGGAGTGCGGCAAATTGCTGCCTGCCTACTTTTGTTTATACAGAATGTGCCTTTTTCGGGGCAATGGGGGGCGTGAGCAAGTAACAAAACGTGCAGCTCAGTGTGTGACGTAAACGGTGACGTACGGAGGAAAGCCGCGGCTGGTCAGTCCTTCAGCGATTCGCTCGTACATCGGCCCGTCCTTCACGGTTCCCGTCATCTGATGGTTAATGGCCTCCTCGTTAGCGAGGGAAAGTAGAGCGCGCAATTCTTTACCTCCTCAGTTGCTCATCTTCTGCTTTGCGTCTCCTTAGTGCTGCTAGAAACTCGTTCCTGCTATCAGCTGTTTCCTGGTTTGAAGTCCACGCCAGTGGGTCGAACGTGCGGCTTCATCAACAGCCCCTCCCACAAGTCATCAACAGACCCTCCCGAGGCGGAAGGCCGCCTCGCTCTGTTTATACTAAAACTGTTCCGCCAATATGACTACCCTACGAGGCGGAAAATTGGGCACCTCGGATCAACTCGCCAATCCGGCTCTGTGTGTCTAAACACTCGTAGCTTGCCGGCAAAACGGCCGAACATTCGCAGAAAATCTGGCAGTGTAAAAGGGGCTATTGTTTCTTTCTCTTTTTGTAAACTTTCCAAGGATACCATAGCTATAACCAATCATAATGTGTGACCGCCATTCAGCCAATCATTATGCGTGACATCATCTGACAGCCTGGGAACATCTAGTACCTACAGTGCACTTCCTGGGGACTGGTCCCTACATCGCCATCGCAGCAATTGCTGTAATAGAGAATAGTGGCACTCTCTACTGTTAAAACAAATCACCAATAAAAGCTGCTAAACACAACTGTACATGTTTAAGCAGGAAAATGATCCAAAACTTGGGGGAAATTAACATCAGCAACCAAGAATAGACTACATGTTGTTCTGATGTTAGCATGTAGCTACATGTAGCAATGTACTTGCAGTCGGGGAATGACTTAGCGGCCCTTTCTCACGTTAGCTGGACATGTTTTAGCAGGAAAATTATCCGAAACGGGGGGGCTTATACAACAGTAGCAACCAAAATTATCCAAAATTATATGTTTTCCTGATGTAAGCATGTAGCGACATGTAGCAGTATGCTGACAGCCGAGGAATGACTGTGCGTGGCGGCACTTTCCCTCATTGAAAATCATAAATACAAGACATGTTCCAGCAGGAATCTGATCCGAAATTGGACAGATATTAAAAACATTAGCAACATGTTTCCCTGATGTTAGCATGTAGCTTTATGTAGCAGTGTGATGTAAACACTTGCAGTAGTGTGCCTTGAGAAAATGACCATATAAAGAACTTTGTCAGATTGCCTGAACGTAGAAAGAAAGTAGAAAGTCAGAGACAGAGTCCTCTGAACTACCCAAAGCCTGAGGTTTTTGCTCACATGGATTACTTTTACATATGTTTACCTCAATATTTGAAACTTAGGCCACATTAATTTGATCATCCATCACTGCAGTATAATACACATGACAGAAAATAAGGAAAAGCAAAACAGGTCCCTTTTAACTGATACAATAGCTACAAACAACCATGTATAAATTTATTATAGTTAGCCTAACGTTATGATATTTAATCTACATTTCATTTTTGTTATTGTGATCCTTTGCTGATCAGCCAAACAGCAACAGGGTGGTGTGCACTGCATTAATTGCAGAATCCTTCAAGGTCTTTGTGTTCGCCATCATTTCTCTTTAGTTTTTAATTTTTAAGCAGATTGTGACAAATGAATCCATATTTCTGTAATTATTTACAATATGAGGGAAGGCAAAATAGATGCCAGTGGTACCACCCAATCCTACACCTAAACCCAAACCTTAAGAACAGCTCTTAAAAAGTAAGCTGCACAAACTGTTGGTACTTGAGCATTTTATTCGTTTTACTTTAAGGAGAACAAAAAAATCAAGAAGGCTCATGATTAGACACAAATGCATACACACACAAACACACACACACACACACATTGCTTTCATCTAATCCATTAATTTTCACGGGATTAAAATATTAGACAGGTTCAGCATGGCTTTAGAGAGATTTAGGGATGCTGACAGCATTGTCTCAACTGTGTGACCTCGCTGCCGTTTACTGCAAAGATGGAACAGATTGTCTTTGTTCAGCCTCTTTTTATAATCTGCAATTTTTAGACTGCATAAACACACATGCAAACATAGACAACATGTGCGTATAATCAAACGTCCTGTCAAGCTGTGGCAAGAAATAACAAGCAACACATGTAAGAAATTTTTCTACTTAAACACAGGAGCCGTTGTTTCACACACACACACACATCCCCGGGTCATTCCTGCACATCAAGCTGTCAAATTATCACATACAGAAATTGTGCATCACAGTATGTGTGTAATCAGACACTTCAATCTGTGTGACAGTATTGTGTGTGTGTGGGTGTAAATGGACATTTATTTACAGTATCTCCACACTATACATAACTAAAATGTGAAAAGCAAGCCATAGGGATCTTACCTGTCAAGCTGTCAGTGTGTATGACGTAGGCTGTAAGACAAACAAAAACTTAAAGAAATATGTCCCCCTTCAGGTGACCATTTGTTACTCACCCAGCCTTATGTTGAATTTGTGAAGAACACTTAGCTGTTTTGACATGCCACCACAGTGAATGAAGAGCTAAAAATGGAGAAAATTCTGATGAACTAAGATAATTGGGGCCCAAGTTTAACAACAGCAAAAACACATCAAAACATCTGTTTAAAAATTTTCACACAACTTGTGCAGGATCGCGAAAGTCTCATTAATCCAGTTGTATGCTTAGAGCTTCCCAAACAGACAGCTCTTTCTAATAGGGACCTTAACTGAAAGTGAAACTTACAATGGCATGCAAACGTTTGGTTACCCCTGGTCACAATTTTGTTTACTGTGAATAGTTAAGTGAGGATAGGCTGATCTCCAAAAGGCATGAAGTAAGTTAAAGATGAAACATGCAATATTTAAGCACTATCAGTGGGTATTTGGTACAATTTTAGAGTGAAAAAATGAAAGGAGCACCACACAGAAGTTTGGGCACCTCACGACATTTCTCTAACAACTTTTACCAGGGTCTCACACCATAATTAGCTTGTTAGGGCTATGGCTTGTTCACAGTCACAGTTAGGAAAGGCCAGGTGATGCAAATTTCAAAGCTCTATAAATACTCCTGAAACCTCGTCCCAACAATCAGCAGCCATGGGCTCCTCTAAACAGCTGACTAGCACTCTGAAAACTAAAATAACTGATGCCCACAAAGCAGGAGAAGGCTTTAAGAAGATAGCAAAGTGTTTGTAGTAGCTGTTTGTAATGTACTTAAAAAATGGCAGTCAACAGGAACTGTGGAGGTCAAGTGGAGGTCTTGAAGACCAAGAAAACTTTCAGAGAGAGCTGCTTATAAGATTGTTAAAAAGGCAAATCAAAACCCCTGTTTGACTGCAAAAGACCTGCAGGAATGGTGGTGCACTGTTCTACAATGCAGTGACATCTGTACAAATATGACCTTCATGGAAGAGTCATCTTAAGAAAACCTTTCCTGTGTCTTCACCACAAAATTCAGCATCACAAGTTTGCAAAGGAAGCTTTAAATAAGTCTTGTGCTTTTTGGAACCAAGCCTTGTGGACTGATGAAGTTGAAACAGAACTTTGTGGACACTAAGACCAAAGGTATGTTTGGGAAAGAAAGGAAGCTAAATCTAATCAGAAGAACACCTGTCTAAGCAACGGGTTGAATCAATTATACTTTGGGCTTGTGTTCCAGCCAGTGGCACGTGGAACATTTCACAGGTAGAGGGAAGAATGGATTCAGTTAAATTCCAAACATCCCACCATCTGTGAAAAAGCTGAAGATGAAGAGAGGATGACTTCTACAACAGCACAATGATAGTCAAAATCCACAATGGACTACCTCAAGCTGAAGCTAACCCTAACCCTAAGCCCTCACAGTTCCCCGACCTAAACATCATTAAAAATCTGTAGATAGACCTTTAAAGAGCTGTGCATGCAAGACGTCCCAAGGATCTTACAGACCTAGATGCCTTTTGCAGGAAGATTGTGCCCAAACCTTTGCATCAGGCCCTTTTGCTTTTTTATTTTAAAATTAGAAACAATTGAAATTAAATGCTAATCTTGTGTAAATTACTCAAGAAATGTGTCGTCTTTAATTTCATGCCTTTTGGAAATCAGTTCATCTTCTACTTACTATTTACAGTAAACAAAATGTTGACCATGGGTGCCCAAGCTTTTGCATACCACTGTATCTACGCTCTCTTTAAAACCAGACTCCAACAACAAAAATGGTCATTTTTACCTAGCTGAACACAGGAGCTGCTGGTCTACTGCTGCCTCAATTAGTTAGTTTGTTTCTGTTGTTATGTGACTTCGGTGTTTGTTTAGATTTATTTCAGTCACACATTAACACAAACAAATTAACCGATTGAGGCAGTGGTAGACTAGTAGCTCCTGTGTAAATTGTTGTTTTTGTTGTGTTTGTTTGGCCTTGAAGAGAACATAGATAACTTTTACTTTCAGTTTAGTTGCCTGTTAGAAAGGGCTGTCTGTGTGGGAAGTACTGAAAATACAACTCGATAAATGAGACTTGGATCATACTGCGGTTGTGTGAGAGTTTGTAAACAGATGTTCTGATGTATATTTGCTGTTGTTAAACGCAGCCCCCTGTGGCTTCAGTTCATCAGAATTTTGGGGGTTTTTTTTGGAATTTGTTGTTCACCAAGTTTCTTTCATAAATTGAATGTTACACAGGGTAAATAATATATATACAACTCGTCTCTTGGGTGGCGAGGTATTTCTGAGATCCGATAATTGTAGCTTTAACTCTAAAACAAACTGTTAATTGAGCTAATGACCGGCAAAAACTGTCCTCGCTCTCAAAGTAGGTCCTCACAAAGATAGAAGTACTGGGACACACACACTTACACGCTGCGACTCACTCCTTACTGTGTGTTAGTTTAGCGATGGTGTGAGGGATCATGTCTCCTGTCTGCTGTGTAAGTCAGATCAGCTTTTATAGGTCAACGCTTTCTAGGAGGAACACACACGCACACCTCCCACCACACACACACACACACACACATACACCTCATGCCACACACTTCCCCACCTACACACTGTCCTCTGCTCGCACTCCTCTCTCTCCGTCTCTCTTTGTCAATGTCTCTCTCTGTGAAGGGAAAGAGACCCTAAGCTTTTCTGTTCTGCCTGTTTTAACTTCCTACACACATCACTGTGGTTTGCCTACACTGTAAACTAAGACTCTTAAGCGAGTGATACTAACTGATTTCCTCATCCTCCTGGTATAAGAGTGCCTTGATTTCAGGGAGAAAAGCTCTTTAAAGTACTAAAGTGTTTTTTTTTTTCACTTTAAATACAGCATAGCTTACACTCATCACTACACACACCATCCCTTTTTTGTTTTGTGTTGAGGTTTTGTTTGTGATGAAAGATTTTGACACAGTATCATAACACAGAGATTAATGAAGCCAGTCAGATGTCATCCTGTTTGCTATCAGTCCACTAAGCTCATCTTACAGTGCAATGTGTACACAGCCCCTACATGTTATGGAAATACCCTTCTGACTGTGATCCAGTGAATTTGCACTAACCAGTTGCTATCTGGTGTCCTAGTTACTTGGCCTGCTTGCGAGTGGTGTGGTGGTAGTTGGTGAGGTGAGTGTACCAGCAGATAGATGAGTAGGTAACCGAGCAGGAAGTGGGGATACTTTTCTGTATATTTTAGCGGCTCTTTGGCTGATAGGTGGGTGTGCGGTTTACAGCTAGAAAACCCCCTAATACCTGTATACCCTACACTAATGCTGCTTGGTAGTGGGCAGTATAGAGTTACAAAGAGACTGTTAAGGGAAAAAGTGGGTCTATCTATCTATCTATCTATCCATCTATCTATCTATCTATGTATCTATCTACTCTTGCAAAAGTGCAAGATATAAGCATCGATGGCGTCCTCCCTGGCTGAACTACCTTAGCTAGTGGTGCTGGGTGACTAGCAGTAGATACACGCTTCCTTCTACGCGATGATACAGTTGGCAGATGTAGTTCAGTAGAAAGAAAATAGTTCCTATATAAAAGTGCGCACAACAAAGTCTGTGGGGAAAAAAAAAAGGATTTTTATCATGGTATTTTTTAAAAATTGGAATGAACTGTTCCTTTAAGTTTACAACATGTGAATGTTTTAGTTTCGATTATGAGATGATGTCTTCACTTGTGTGGAATCACATGATTATAAGTTGTATTAAATATATAATACCAATTGTTGTTTAGTTTCGACCTAGTCCAAGTTCTCGATAATGGTAACGGAATTCAGGAAGTACCATGACCAAATTATCTTGTTGATGCTGAGCTTGAGACTGACCCAGGGGGCTTTGGGTGAGAAGCTAAGTATTGTTATCTCTGTGAGCCAGAATCCAGATGATACTATCCATTTTAATGGATAGTATCATCTGGAGTCACAACAGCCAATATGCGACACGTATCGACTGAGATGAGGAGAGGAGCAGACTTTTTAAATTGCTGACAGCTTCAGTGGGAGTTTACTCCAAGTTTGATGAACTGAATTGTAAACAACTTTAGTGCAAGTTTACTGATTTCGGCCACAGTGCACTGTGTTGTGAAGCAGCTCTGGGGATTCTGGGCAAACCAGATGGTGTCAAACATCTTTATAAACATGGAGTGTTTACTGAACAAGCTTACTGGGCACAGGCTCAGGGGCCGAAAGTGTCGGGGCCCCCTCTGGCCTTCACCTGCAAAATGTCACTGAAAGGAACTTGTACCAAAAAGCAAGGCTTAAAAACGACTACAAAGAGACACTAATGACCGTATAACTAGAATCACTACAACAAGGAAGCGAAACAACCACAGACACTAAATGACAAAAAAAAATGTCACGTTCTCAAAGAGACACAACACAACTACAGAAGACACACAAAAAAACAAGAGAAAGCAGCAAAATCACGACAAAGTCTGTGTGTATTGCTCCTTTGTAGGAGACATGTGGGGCCTTCTGCATGCAAATCTCAGGTCCAATAATAGGAAATAAACTAACATCTCTCTTCCTTTTTCTCTTTCAGACCCCCCCTCTGTATCCATAGAGGGTTACGACAACAACTGGTACGTCGGCCGTTCAGATGCCATGCTGGTCTGCCTGGCCACTGGCAACCCCAAGCCCACCACCTTCACCTGGACCGCGTAAGAATCACACTCCATCCATCTGTGCATGTTGACTCGTCTCCCTCTACCTCCCTCAGCGAGAATGACAGAGTTTCTAATTGTTGCTATAATCATGACAGCAGCGCGCACACCAGTCCTTCCTCTTTAATGATCATTCTTAGTAATTTTGTGATAAACACAAATGCTCTTAACATCTCATCGTGATGGACAGATGGCGTGCTGTGTGTGGTTTTTTTTGATGAATACTGAGCGGGGAGACACAACGGCTGTTCACATGTCTGTGATTTTGCTCACATTAATGCTGTCTTTGAATATCACGGTCACAAACCGTTTCTTTTTTTTCTTGTTTGTTATCTCTATCTCTTCCCATCTTTCTCTGTTTCTTATTTTCTCATTTTCCTCTTCTTTCTCTCTCTCTCTTATCGATTTGTCTTTTTGATTTTCTTTTGCTTCATCTTATTTTATCCAATATCTCCCAACATATGGTCTCCGCGCTGTTTTTTCTTACATTTTCTTCCCCTCTCTCTCTCTCTCTCTGTCCTTTCTTTCTCGCTTATCCTTTCCTTCTCTCTTCACTACCTTATTCCCCTGTTTTCTTTCCATCCATCCCTCTTTCTTTCTTTTCCTTCATTTCCATCCTAATCCCTTCTCTCCAGGGCGTCCGGTGCTCTGCCAGACACGGTGGAAGTGAACGGTGAGAAGTTGACAGTGAAGAAGGTGGACGACGCCGTCAACACTACTTTCATCTGCGAGGTCAAAAACAAGCACGGGGCCAGCAGGCACCAGATCACCACCATCGTCATCGGTGAGTCCGTCAAACCACTGACAACACACACACACACACACACACACACATATATACATGCTGTACATGTGTGGAAGTGTGTACAGATGCACACAACAGTAGAGATGCATGTATATTTACAGATGAACACACACAGGTGACACAATATAACATCCCATCAAACACAATGGGACAATTTTCTCAAACAGCATGCACACACACACGCACACACACACTAAAAATCACACTAGTTAGCTGATTCTACTCCACACATTATCTCGTACCTGCACATGGACAGTCTGTTGTGTGCACCTTGACATATGCACACTCACACACTCAAACAGACTTTTGCATGCACATACAGGCCACGGCCCTCCTCAGACATGCAGATACACTTGCACACATGCATGCACAGAAACATAAATCTCTCTCTCTCACACACACATATGCTGGGATCAGTGCTGATCTGAGAGCTGCAGGGATGCCGGTCTCTCTCAATCTTCACATTGGGTATTTTTTTCGTCTCTTCCTCCTTGCTGGCTGTCTTTCAGCAAAGCGCGGCCGAGGCTTTTGATTGACCCTTTCCCCACAGCAGGGCCAAATTGCAGGACAAGGGCCAACTCGAGATGTTTATAACTTCAGATCGAAACCACTCTCTTGAAACTGGGATCTATATGGCCACGCTGCGACCTGGAAACTGTAGCTCTGCTGGACGTAAATTAAATGTGAATGGTGGTTTATGAGTCTAAGGGGAGGCCCTTGTTGCAGTGTTTTGGCCCTGCGGTGGACATGATGGTGTTGGGATTGTTGGAGGGTTTCTAAAGTCTTCCAGGGGGTTCAAGTTGGTGTGAGCCAGTTCGCCCAGGTTTGTTTTTCTTTCTCTTTGTTCTTTCTTTTTACCTTCTTTGCATCTACAATTTTTTTTTTTTTTTTTTTTGCATAACTACTAACACCTCCTAAGC
The DNA here is from genome assembly GCA_019142605.1 of Cephalopholis sonnerati. NCBI lineage: Eukaryota > Metazoa > Chordata > Actinopteri > Perciformes > Serranidae > Cephalopholis > Cephalopholis sonnerati. The sequence continues at coordinate 13,112,353 of JAGQAX010000014.1, forward strand.
AAAATCGCTCTATTTTTCTTTGAAGTTTTCTTTCCTGTTTTCCATTTGATTCTCTCCTTCTGTCTGGTAAGAGTATATCAGCTGTGTATGCATGCACTCTTGATCTTTCTGCTGGGTCTTAACTTTTGACGTTTGCTAGTCCGGTGATTCGGCTTCTGTTGCCACGGGGTTCGTCGGCGTGTTTTTCCTTTCCCCCTGCCCTTTGACACTTTCACACATTGATCTGACAAACACACACACACATACACTAGCACTCACAAACCCAGAAACATGTCCGCATGCTGAAATGCCTCACTGCACTTCAGCAGGCAGGCCTCAAAACCTGTTAGAGTGTCTTTTTTATCACTGCGTGTGTGTTCCCACAGTGTTGCACTCCACACTGCCTGCTTGACTGGTCAAAATGCTTTCCTTCCTTCTTCTACAACTCTTTTTTGAGGAATTAATTGGAGTAATCACCATGCTGAGCTTACAACAAAACAACAACTAAAAAAACTTCTACTCTTTTGCCAAAAGATACAGAGAAAGCTACATTTAGAAAATCCGTGGGAAATCGAAGCTGGAGATTTGAATTGTCTCCTCTGAGAACAAAGATGCTTTGTAGCAAGGCAGTGTGTTGGGAGGGATGTGTGGGAGGTTCAGAAGTGGCTAAGCTGCTACTGTTCTTGCTGGAAGCCTAGCAATGTGACTGACTCAAAGTATCAGAAAGGGTACACTTTCCCCTTCTAGCACACACACACATACACACACACGTAAGCCTAACACACTGAAATCCTTTACAGACACATGTAAAATCTCAGCACGTTACTCACAAAGTACACACACATACTTTGAACACTTTGAGGACTCGCACATTTTTTTTTATCTTTCCAAGTACCTGAGATCAAGCCCAGACTTTGTGATCCATCCTCCTCTGTGCTAAATGTGTCCTTGGTGTTTCACGGTTTGCTTGTGTTCCACCACAGTGAAATGACTGGATGGGAATAAAGTAACGTAGTGACTTAATCTCTCAGTTTACTTACAGAAGGTGAGTGCCAGAGCTTTAAGCTGGCGAGGTGTGGGCTGACAGAGCGCTTTGCTGAGTGAACAAACAAAGACGGCAGCTTTTCTTTACTGTTTTGTTTGGCGCTTCGGCTGACACACTCATTCAAAGTGACTCCGCACAAGTACATGGGGAGTCAGTGTATTGCTCAAGGACGATTTGACACAACCTGACTGACAAGTGTTTGGCTATTGTAGGAATGACCGCTGTGACCTGCATTCGTACATGGCACACTCTTCAACCAACCCGCCACCTGTTTGTGTGTCTGTGCTGCTTTTTAAATTAAAAACATATTGTATTATTTCAGCATTACTTGATGCTTTAAAATACCAGCTTGACAAAGTCCAGCTTTTGTTCTTATTCATTTTTTTGGATTTTACTTAGTGGCAATTGGTAAGAATTAGACTGGCTCATCATTTAATTCCAGCAATATGTATTTATGTGTCCACAGCTAAACCTTGATCTCCAAATCCGTATACTAGTCAAAAGCCTAAAGACGATCCATTAGGCTCATTTTCAGGTTCATACTTGTATTATAGGTTTCTACTTGTATATGTTTACACACTTTAAGCGGTCACACTTTAATTTCCTTATATTGTCTGTGCTGGAACACATGTAATTATCCTCTGTCACAAACATTCCATTTCCATGCCTGTCTCTTTGAGCTCCCCTCCTGAAAAAGTCTGCTCTGATTGGTCAGCATTTCTGCATCTCAGCATCTCTGCGCTGTCGTTTCAGCTAGTGAATGACCATAACTGAGTTTAGTGGCACCTTCTCCTGTTGAAAAATCACCAATAAATGCTGCTTAATACAAACAGGCATGTTCCAGTGGGAATAAAATCCAAAATCGGGGAGAAATTAGCAACATCAGTGACCGTGATTAAGTGTTTCCCTGACAAAAGCATATAGCCTCTAAACAAACAAGACATGCACCTGCAGGAATAAGCTCCAAAATCAGGAAGAAATTAAAATCATTAGCAACCCTGATTGCATTTGTTCCTCATGTTAGCATGTGGCTTCATGTAGCAGTGTACTTACAACCTGGGAATCACTGTAGGAAGTATAGCAGCACATTCTTCAATTAAAAAACAATAAAAATAAATGCTCATAAACACAACCAGACATGTTCCAGCAGGAATCTAAAATCAGGGATCCCTGATGTTGCATGAAGCTACATGTAGCAGTGTAGGCTACTTGATGTTAACACCTGCAGTAGCGTGCCTGGAGCAGATCACCACAGAAAGAAATCCATCATGAGCTGAAGAAACAGAGTATTCAGAATGACTTTGATCAGAACAATCAGAGCGAGCCTGAGGTTTTTGTTCCCAGGGATTACTTTTAGGTAGGCTTATGTCATTATTTGAAACTCAGGCCAGGTTTGATATGAACATCTGACATCATAACATTATAATGTAAGACAGAAAATGCCATTGGGTCAGATATTTAGCCCTTAAATGCTACAACAAGGTTATTCAAGGAGGAATTACACAGTGAATTTTACAAGTTTTTGTGTTGGTCCCTGTAAAATAAAAATAAGCCTTAACCACTACACAATAAAGTCATGTTAAGTATTTATTGGCCACTATAGTCCTGTCAAGACCATGTTAATACCTACTAGCATTGCACACGTGCATTAAATAAACTCCTCTTTGTGGTTACAGAGTGATCAAAGAATTATTACCTAAATAATTGGGCCACCAGCTCACTCCTGGGCCAGTCATCACAACCACAGCCCAATGAACATTTACAATCTCTTTCTTTTGCATCAGACCAAATCTAAAGGCAGCCTACCAGGAAAATCTCCCAACACTCCAGATGGCCAGTCTGCCACTGATAGTGAATCACAACGACTACATCATTAGACTCACCTTTCTAAAAGCGATTATATACACGGCTGAATGACTCATTCTGCAACATGTGAGTTACTAATTAAAGCACACACCAGCAGTTAAACCACTAAACCCACTGAACGAATAAATCCTACATCTCATAATGCCCCACTGAAAAGTTTTTTACGGCTGTCACAGAAAATCAATGTGTTTATAATTTGAAAGAAACCAAGTAAGTTCAGCAAATGAGCTTCTAAACAAAGCTTTTTCAACCAAATTCCTGAACCATCTTGACATTTTGTGCTTGTGCCATAAAAAGTTTAGTGTTATAATGATCAGCATGTGCTCAGCTCAAATGGTTTTCTGAGGAAAGCTGGGCACAGTAAAAGCTGTTTACCGTGATAACATGTTGGATTACTACTGATTTGCACAAACAGCAACTTCCCCTTTTATTCTTCTTTTCATCAAACCAGCTCAGTGGCAATTCCTCCCTGCAATATTTAAAAATCATTTGCTGATAAAATAGCACTCATACTGTCATATCATGTTATGTAGACCATTTTGTTAAAACAAATCACCGCCAACAAAGCACCGCTAACCTTGATTAACCTTGGTGCATTGCATTTCCTGCAGCTCGTTCACAATAAAACCCTCCCAGTGGTTCAACAATTGAAAATCTCCTTGTACTGAGGCAGTGCTGAGAGCTAAACACAGCAAGACATTCTGAAATGGTGCTTTCTCTGTAGTCACCGGCTGTACTATGCATGTATTGAGCCAATTAGTTTAGCACAAGACACAGCTTTGGTTGAGGAAGGAGACCATTACGGGTTGGCCCCAGCTGACCTCTCTACCAAGCAGGCTGATAATATCAACACGGTTATCTTCTGCTGTGAGGTTGCAGTCAAAATGCATATAATCATCGCTCAGTATGCCATGGTGCAGCTGAACCATGCCATACTGAGAATTTGTGATTAGTTTGTTTTGACTGCTGATTACAGCTTTTTTATTTGGGAGTGCGGCATGGAAGTTATTATTATAGAGAGCTGTTTTCTTAAGGATTCACATACACAAAAATGGCTTGACATCTACCTATTGTGTTCATTCTCAGGCTCATACTTGTATTTAAGGTTTCTTCTTGAACATTTTTACATGCTTTAATGTTAAGACAACATGTTACATACTGTCTGTGCTGGAACACCTTTATTCACCCTCTGTCTGAAACACTTTGGTGCCTCTTTAAGCCCTGCCTTTAAAAAAGCCTAGTCTCCTCTGATTTGTCAGCGTTTCCAAGTCTTCCTCATTGGGGCTCTCAGCACTTTCTACTTTGAATGATCACTAGTGCAAATTTTCAAACCAAAATCTTCACAATCAGACAAGTTTAAGCAGGATTAAAATCCTGAGTTGAGGCAAAATTAACAGCTTCAGCAACCAGGATTAAAGATTTTCCTGACAGTAGCATGTAGCTACATGTAGCCGTGTATTTGCCGCCAAAGAATGACCGTGTGTAGCGGCACTCTCTTCTTTTAAAAATTAAGAATAGAACCTTCTTAATACAATTGAACATGTTCTAGTGGGAATATGATCCACAGTTGTGGAGAAATTAACAATATCACCAAGATTCCTGAGGTTAGCATGTAGCTACATGTAGCAGTGTACTTGTTGCCAATGTAACAGAGAATAGTGGCACTGTCTACCGTGAAAAGGTCATCAATAGAAGCCTTAAAACACAAACGGACATGTTCCAGCAGGAATATGATCCAAAATCTGGGAGGAATAAACAACATCAGCAGCCAAGATTGCATGGTGCCCTTGTGCTAGCATGTAGTTAAATGTATGTTAGTAGTGTACTTGTTACCCGGGAATGACCGTAACAGAGAACAGCGACACTTTCTACCGCTAAAAGTTGCCAAGAATAGCTTCTAAAAACAACTGTACTTGTTCCAGTAGGAGTATGATTTGAAATCGACAAGAAATTAACAACATCAGCAACCAAGTTTACATGCTTCCCTGACATTAGCATGTAGCTACATGTAGCAGTGTACTTGCAGCCATGGAATGACTGTGTGTAGTGGTACTTTGTCCCATTAAAAATCACCAGTAAACACAACTGGACACATTCCAGCAGGAATATGATTAGAAGTCTGGAAAAAATTAACAACAGCAACCAATGTTTCCCTGATGTTCGCACGTAACTACATGTAGCAGCATAAATAGTTTAAACACTTGCAGTAGTGTGCCCAGAGCAGATGACTATGTGAAGAAATCCATCACAAGCTGACATTAGCTTGGAAACAGTATTCAGAACAATCTAAAGCATGAGGTTATTACTCACAGGGATTACTTTTAAATATGTGTACCCCATTATTTAAAACTTTTCATGTTAACAGTCAACATTGTAACACTATATACAGTATATATGATGGAGTAAAAGGAAAAGTATTATAAGTACTCTTTCACAAAGTACCTTCAGTAAAACCAAAACACGTCTTTAGATCAGTGATCCTGCTTTTTTTCCGTTAACATCTGTTGTTTCCTCAAGAAAAACCATCACAAGCAAACCACTTGCCACTAACTGTACTGAAAGAATCCAGCTCTCAGCATGAGATCTAAACTGTCAGGCGTGGAAGGCCCCAGCTCTCAATAATGTAACAGTTAATACCCCGGCACTTTGTGTACACGGGCCCAACACACCCCGCTAATTTCCCTGCTGAGAACTGTTAACAGCTCCTCTCTGTTCTGTTAAATGGTAGATGAAAGCGCAGTGCTGTCTGGCTTTTCTGCTGCCGTCAAGCAGCCGTCACGTGTCATGATTTCTCCTCAGCTTCTACCGGGGCCACGACTTAAAGGAGGAAAAGATGTGGGGTTGCATGAGAAAAAAAATAAAGGAGACTGAGGGGAAGAAAGGTGAGGCAGGAGGAAGAAGAGACTGAAGGGAAAGTAGGAAAAAAGGTAGGAGGACGTGGAGAGGAAGGAAGTAGGGAGGGGAGAAGAGGGATGAAGAAGAGTTGAAGGAAGAGCTTGGATGGCACTTGGGGCATTTTGGGAAACACACACACACATACACACACAGTCCATTTCTCTCTCATGTATTCTGAGCTCTCAAGAGTAAACGCTAAGACAGCTAGAGATTTTTTTCTTAAGTGTTTTGCTGACGAGAGTGAAATGTGTACAGCAGCCAACTTAACCTCTACACTCACACACACACACACACACACACACACACACACACACACGCCCCACCCTCAACTCCCATCCGTTCACATGCACATGATGCCAGCTATGCATGGCTTGCTTGGTTGCCACGGCGCCAGCTGGATCTGCCCAGCACACCGTGCACATAGAGGGAGAGGATGTTGGCAGAAAAAAAAAACTATTGGAGTGGAGGATGGGAGGGAATATGAGGTGGGGTGGGCAGCGGGAAAAAAGACAGAGATTGCAGAAGGGCTGAAAACCGAGATAAAGGCAAGTGTTGGGGGTGGGGAGGGTGAAAAAAAAGCAGAGAGTGATGGAGAGGCACAAACAGAGGTAACAGCAGGAGGAGAGCGGCAGGAAGGTCCTCTAAAAACTCTCATGACTTCGGGTCCAGTTTGAAAGAGCAAACTGGCAGGAGGCTGTGACCCCCTCTGTCCTCTACCCCACCGCCCATCATTCCACCCCCCACCCCCCATACATCCAGTCCTTTCATGGGGAGTCCAGCTGGCACTGGGCTGGGGGCTGTTGTTGCCGTTCAAATAGATATACAGACACACACACACACACACACACACACACACACATACACAGTCACATCTGAGGGGACCAGTGGAGAAGCATTTCCTGGATTGCCTGCGGCAAGCGAGATAGCTGTCCACCGGAAAGGCACATACTCACTTGCAGATACAGACACACACACACATACATATGCACACACTGTTTCACACATGCACACACAAACAAATTGGACCATGCAGCTCTGTGCATAAAATAATCAGATGATCTAGTCATTGGGGGAAAATGCTGGCACTGACTCTCTCGGACAGAAACCCAGGGCCAACCTCTGCACAGGCTTAATGAAAAACACATACTGTATGCAGATACACACAGACGGGGCTGAGCGATAGTGGAGTACTTGCAACAGTATAATAAAAAAAAACATTTTTTTTTCTGATTTGCTGGCACATGTCCCTTTACTTTCTGTCAAATGACACTCATTAAGTGTCGATTACCCTACCATAGATCAGAATTAACACAAGTCTCGGTGGGTGTTGGCCTCCTTCAGGGTTGCTCCTTGTTACTGATCCTGTTTGTGCAGATCTCGAGGTGTAGCCGGTGGGAGGAAGGGGTCTGGTTTAGGGACCTCAGAGTTGAATCCCTGCTTTTTGCAGATGATGTGGTTCTGTTGGCCTCATCACACCATGACCTCTAGCATGCAATGGGGCAGTTTACAGCCAAGTGAAGCGATCAGGATGAAGGTCAGCACCTCCAAATGTGAGGCCATGGTTCATAGAGTTAAAGCCTGAAGCGAGGGAGTTCAAGTATCTTGGGGTCTTGTTCACGAGTCAGGGTAGAATGGAGTGTGAGATGGATCGGCAGTTTGGTGCAGCTTCTGCAGTGATGCGGGCATTGCGCCAGACCGTTGTGGTGAAGAGGAGGCTGAGCTATAAGGCGAAGCTTTCGATTCACTGGTCCATTTACGTCCCAGCCCTTAACCAATGGTCATGAGTTCTGGGTAGTGGCAGAAAGAATGAGATTGCAGATACAAGCAGCTGAAATGAGTTTCCTCCGTAGGGTGGCTGGGCTCAGCCTTAGAGATAGGCAAAGAGCTCAGACATTCGACGAGGGCTCAGAGTAGAGCTGCTCTTCTTTGTGTTGAAAGGGGTCGGTTGAGATGGTTTGGGCATCTGATCAGGATCAGGCTTTACATTAGCATGAGAACATCCACCTAAAATGACATAAACCATTGATGGGAAAAGTGTATTTGACATGTACTTCAGGTTTTTAGTTTGGCCCATGTCCCATCTGCTAACATGGATCGCGTGGTTTATGAACTATATTGAATCCAGCCAAAAGGGGACAATAAAGATGTTTTGGCTTCACTTTTAGGGAGCCGTCCAGCCGTCCATCTTTATATACAGTCAGTGCTAAGGACACCTTTTTGTGTGTTATTGCAGAAATTGTGTTACATGCTTTATAGAAATGTCATTATTTCAGTATTTACTTTGCTCACATCTACAGCTCAAAGATCCACAGTAATCAGAATTCAGCACTGAATGTTTGTAGTGTCCTGGTTTATGCAGTATTGTTCATAACTTTTTCAGGCCTGCACAGTTCTGTTAATACACACAGGTTGAGCCATCCATAAAAAATTCGGTCTCGATTTATCTCTCTCTGTCACTGTGTCTCGCTTTCTCTCTCTCTCACACACACACCCGTATCTAACTACCATGTCTCTGCAGCTTTTGGGGGCTTCCTGTATGTATGATGTGTTGCTACAGTAACAGACAGGAAAGGGCGGCCTGTTTAGGCTACCAGTCAAATCCCATCTAATCTTTATGTCTTGATGGAGCTGATTTAGTTTCCTCTAGTTTGGGCCTCAGGCCACAAACTGTAACATCTGATTGAGTGAAATGCAGGGGGAAAAAAGAGCAGCGTGCCCTCCTGCTGAACATCTCGTAGATGTGGGAGGTGTGGACGTTCAATGTGGTCCTGGTTTATTCTTGGCTCAGCTCAGTGGGGTTGGATATTAATACCTCCACCCTGCCAAAATACAACATAGCAGATTTCTAAAAAAAAAAAAAAAAAAAAGTGTAAAACCCACTGAGATGACAAATTGTGGTGGTATCCCATAACGGTTTACTTTATTTTGTGTGGAGATCCTCACAGGATCATTTAACAGTGTTATATTTATTTATTCAAATATTTGGCATAATTTTAAAGCCTTGTTGTTTTTACCTTATTATTATTACTACCTGTCTTTGGCTCGCCTGTCTTCTTGCACACATTCAGCTGTAATTTATCAAAGCTTTCAGCGGAGGCTGGTTCCCACGAATCTGCTGAAACAAACAGTTTCATCTGAGCGTCACTACAACACTGCACTTTGTGTCTGTGTGTGTGGTTATCAAGAAACGTGTTGCTCCTTGTAAGATGTGCCTAAAAATGGTAACAGCCCAGTTATAGTGGAAATGTTGTCATTTGTGTAAAAGAAAACAAAACACAGGCGGCAGGTGACAATTCAAAATGTGAAAATGTAGTGGCATATAATACAGTAAGGCTCTCAGCTCTCTCTTATGCTTTTTAAATATGTATTCTTCTGTAGATCAACATTTCTCATTTAACCCTTAAATGTCATCTCTGCTGAGTCAGCACACATTTTAATAATTTACTTTTCCATCCCCTTTGGTGTCTTTTGTTTAGAGAGGGAGCCAATTTAAAAGTGCATGGCACCAACATCATTAAAAATGTTTGTTTTTCTTTTATAACACCTTGGACTTTAATAGCCTATATTTGTTTCAGCAAGATTTCTGCCCCTTTTCTAAACTTTCTGCACATTCAAAAGGATCCCACATCAGTTACAGGGCTAGCTGTTAGCAACACAGGGCTAACGTTATTAACAGATTTAAGAACAGAGTCGAGCATTTTCAGTGCTTGTGTAAGTTTGTTGGGGCCGTTTCGGGGCTCGGTGTTGGATGTTGGTCGCTGCTATGTTAGCTTGTGCTAACCGGGCAGGGAACTGACTAGCCTTACCTTTTTCACCTGGTTTATAAACTGCATCACAATTATTGGGCTTTTTAATGAAACTTTGAACACTCGGCTACTGTACCTTGATATTTTGCAATGGTAAGTGGCGAACTAGCCTACCAATGCGATTGCTAAAGGAAAGAGGGAACCTCTTTGGCTAGAGCCAGCTAGACAACAAGATCATGTATGTGAGATCAAAGACAAGACGATCCAATAGGTGATGAATATGCACACGCCACTAACAAGACAGGGGTGTGAATTACTTAAAGTTACAGTCAAACACCCTCAGTGCTCTATTCTAATCTAATTCTAGATTTTTCTGTCATTGTTTAAAATGAACGCGACCTCTGGTACTTTTTGTCCCCCTTGAGGCCTACGCCAATGCAGCCAGGGCGTGAGGAACTGGTGTTTGTATGGATATACAAAATTAATTTTATCACAATGAAAGTAACTATTTTTCAGATTTTAGATGATCTAAGTGGTTGAATGGCAGATAGTTGAAAAGTCTGAGGACAGTTGTGACTTTTATCTCTTTCGTCTTATAGACTAAAAAAAAGATTTTTAATTTCCAAAGATCAGGAAGGTGTTGAGCTGAGGTGCTGAATATTAAATACTTTTAATAATAACAAAAATAATTCCCATGGTGTATAAATCCTTTTTAATTTTATTGTGATTTCAGTCTGCATAATTACTGATCTCCTATCAGTTGTGTTATTCAGACAGCTCAGGTGAATCCAAATCTTGGCAGGAACACTGGGAGTGATTTCATCCAGATGAGTTTTATTTTCACAGAGACGTGATTTCCCAATGAAGTTTATCCCCAAAAATGATAAGCAAGAAACTGGGGAAGGGGCTCTATCTGTGCATATAAAAAATATTTTTCTGACAATCAGAAACAAAGCTGAGGTAATCTGATAGAAACTTCCAGAAATCAGAGAAAAAGCTGGGTTGTTGCCCCCTCAGTGTGACTGTTGGGGCCGCAGCCACGCAGGGGTAACGTCTGTCAGGGAGATAAGAGCTAAGGAGAGAGCCTCCAGGCTACGGCTTATCACACACACGGACCTGGAGGGAATGCACAAACACACACATACATACGGGGTGGGGGTGTGTGAAGCCTTCCACATAGCGAGATTTGAGGTGGGGGAGGCTTATATCTAACCTCAGCATCAGCGGGTGCCTGGCAGCGGTAACTTCAGTCTATTTCTCTATCTGTCTCACAGCAGGATGACTGTCCAGTCAACAGATTACCGCCACCGGTGCAGGGCTCAGAAAGAAAGACAGAAAGCTGTCTGTATGTATCATTTTCACTGGCTCATAGTTGTGGTTCATGATTAGAGCTCTTTCAGAGAGAGACTGACCCGAGGCAATCAGAGGAAACGCTGTGGTGTTTGGAAAAGAACCATCCCATCTCCAGTTGTGTGATTTTTGGTGGTCGATGACGAGACCCAGTTACTTTTGTAAAGTAAAGCTGACCCCACAGGCTGGTTGCATTGTGGGTAAAATAACAGACGCGTTTTGTCGTATCAGCAACTTTTTTTAGGCAGCGTTGAGTAATGCGTTGTATGGCTGTCGAAAGTATTGATACTTTTTTTTATACCGCGTTTTTGAAACGATACAATCTCTTAATTATACATTTGATAATTCTGAAAGTTTTGAGGCTACCTAAACAAACAAAAAAAACAGTGGCCTTAGGACTATCTTTATGTGTGTTTTTATCTTAAGCAATTCCTATAAATCAGTTGGGAATTGCACAATCATTCCTACCACTAACTTCAAGAGAAAACTTATGGGGAAACTTAAGGAACCAAAAACACAGCTACATAACCTCAACAAAGCCCACTATAGCTTTTTTTTTCATCATGGAGAATGAAATTGTTCCAGAAAAGAGGGACAGAACAACAATATGGGCATATTGAGTTGCGAGCAGTTACTGTGAGATTATAGATTTAATTGGCAGTCTGTTTTTTCTTGGCCAACTAACTTGTATAGGATTTAGAGCACCAAACACAGGCGGCTGCACTCTCCCTGCTGTCCCCTAGATACTAATTGCACTTTGCTAAGTTACCACCGGCTCCTTCCAGTCTGTTACTGGTTATGTTATTGGAGTACATAAGTCTAGGGTATGCTGGGCATAGAGTCTCCAATGCTCTTAATGTCTTCTGAACAGTGTCATGAAGTGTCCCGTCGCAGCAGCGTGAGCGTGCTCCCAACACTTTTTCTCCATCACTGTGTTATGGACGAGTTATAGACGATACTTCGTACTCATGTTTTACCTGTTCAGGAAAGGTAATTAAAAAATAAATCAACTACCAATCAGTGTGTATATTCAAGCCCCTGCTGCATCATTATCATTTTGTCTGCCATTCAGTTGCTTCAAGTTGTGTGAGCTTTTCTTCCTCAGTCCAATTTGGCTTCCTTTTCCTTTTATTTTTCAGATATTTTGACCCCCTTTTAATGTTAAAAGACTTTATTAAACACTACAAAACATCCTGGGTTGCTGTTATGTTAACTTTGCAACTGTGGAATATTCATAACATATTAAAGCTGTACTATAGAAACAGCTTAGGTTTTTTTTTCTTACCTACGGAATTATTTTTGGAAACAATTTCCTTAACTATGGAAAAATAATACCTTACGTAGAGTCCTTATCAGAAAAACTTAAGATACCTCATGCAATCGGCCACTAATCTGCAATCAGATTTTCAACCTGAGGCTACACAGATGAAACTATGGAAAAGAAATCAACTGGTCAACAACCTGTGGCTGTTACGGTGCTCTCTCCAGCAATGTAATCACAGCCTGACTAGAGGCGTGTGTTCAGGGACTTTTTCTGCACCAGCTCTGTGTTCAAGTTGTTAAGAAAAGAAAGGAAGGAATTATCCTATTTTGTGTGCCTTGGACTTTATTTGTCCTTTTTTTTTTATCAGTACTGTATCAAAGTTTAAACTATTTAGAACCCTAATATGTGCCAAACATAAAAATATATATCTCATTCATGAATTTCTACTCTAAATGCACTTAGAAATCATCAGAAAAAAAATGATTTAGATATTTTATTACATAGGGTTTTTTTCTGTCCATTTAAATGAACACAGAATCTGAATGCAGAAACCACCTCATAGTAAAAATGACAATAAGTAGTCTAAACAGACGTCCATTTTTCAACAAAAACCATGAGTTTATTTATTTAAAAAGTGATGTTTTAATACGCAATGCATATATATCTTGTATTGTATTTTTCATCAGTGCTCAGGACATCCTCAATGTCTTACGTAAATCTAGAGAACAGTATGTTAAAAAACCCTGAGATAAATATCCTGTAGCCATAATCAATAGGATACATTATAAGCTCATGGTACTATTAGTCCAATCAGAACAGTATTTCCCTATTTCTTTTCGGGTGTCACACAGATCTATTCCAATGGATGTACTGTTTTGAAAAAAATCTGAGTAAAAGCTGTCTTTCATAGTCTTTCATATAATTTTTTTTACATGTTCAAGTAAAATAACATCTTGTGTTTACTACTTTGCAAAATGTTTATACACAAATTATGCACTTGAACAATATGATTTAGAGACTGAAACGTGCCTTGCGCTTCCTCCTTGCCTCACAGTTGGCTACACTTGGTTAAAAAAAGAGGGTGTTGCTCTACCGCAGTCCACTTTCAATTATATGGAGCACTGTGATTGGTTTACAGACATCTCAACATGTGAGTCTGTGCATTTGGGTGGAGTCAGACGACATCCAAGGAAAGTTATATCCATTGTAATAGATGGGGGATCTGAACAGTTTCATATTTTTGTTTTGGTTTTTATTTTGTTTCATTTTCATTTTATAAATCTGAAAGAAATAGTACAAAACAATCAGTGTAAAAAGGGTGAGTGCCATCAGCGAATACTTAGGTCTACACATTTTTGTTCAGTATAAACTTGCTTTGGTTTGTCACTGCTTTAAAAGTAATCACTTATTGTTGTTTATGTATTATTTTTGGTTTGGAAGCTGAAAAATGACCAAAAAAACCTACAGTATATATATCACCGTGACAGCCCTAATGCCTTGACTATATTCAACTGTTTGTTTAAATATCTCAACAGAATAAGACATTACAGAGTATGATAACTACATTTTAAACATAATTATACAGTATCATTAATTATGTATAATGGACCACACAGTAAGTGTTCAACTAAAACCACCAGAGGAAGTCAGTTCCTCAGAATTTAGCCTTTTTCTTCTTACATTTTTGAACATTTAATAAGCAAAGGCCCCGATAACAGTAGATGAAACAGTTGTGTAACCACAGAACATGTTGGATTTTGAGTACCGGACATATTTTTTTCCCTCTCACATTTAAATAGTCACTTTTATGCTCCAATTATTGTATTGTTCTTCTCTCTTTAACTTCTGTGAAGAACAAAATGCCACAAGCAATAAGTTAATTCCCTGCGTCTGCGGACAGACCAAGATGAGAGAGACAATGCTGAAAGAACTGGTAAATTACAACACTTTAGTAAGCAATTATCTCCTCTGTCCGGTACAGTTATCAGTTAACAATAATAACACAGAGACTAATTACCACCCGATGCAAGGCAGAGACTGCTTTGGTTCAGCAGGGTGTTAGTGTTTTAATGACTAGGTGGGAACAGACATGCTACATATGCTAGCAATTAAAATGTAAGTGATGTTTACTCTCATTTAGAGGCAGTATGCTCTTTTAATGCAAACCTTTTGTATACTGAATGAAAATGAGCATAAACACTACTTAACAGCTCAGACGAGTAGAAGCTACAACCTAGTACCAGCTGAAAGTGGTTGCCCTCCAGCTGTGAATGTAATTCTCTGTTGTCGTTGTGTAATCACCAGTTATTGTCAGTCTGCTTTAAAAAGATTGATGATCTATCTGAGAGTGTAACTGCATCAGTGCAGACCTCGGGTTTGTCCTTAAGGAGTAAACTTGATGGTTTGGCATGTCTTTAACAGTACATTGTTCAAGTCCCCTGTCCTTCAATATGTGCTGCTAGACACCTTCAGGGGAAGAATGGTAGTGTGTTTGGGGCATAAGGGTGGCTTGGTGGGGAGAGAGAAGGTCTCATTATTGAAAGGTCAACAGTTCAGTCCCAACATCAGTCTGTGTGAGTACACCGGCAGCCGAGAGGCCTCCATAAACACGGCACCTCCACTCCCTCAGTGTTTCTATTGTCAGTGCTAAAAATGTCAAATATGAATCTATAGCTTTTCCATGTAAGATTTATGCTGACTTTGCATGTTAGAGTGTTGCAAGAGAATGCACAGTTTGGTACGAGCTGTGCAACATTCAGCAGTATATGCACACCACACGCATGCTGCCAATACAGTGTCACAAATGGTTACAGCTGCATGTTAACACAAAATATATCCCCGGGAAAGTGTTTAAAGGTTGATCACAAGAATTATGTAATTTGAGGGAAAGTATTATTAAAGGAAAGCAAATTGAATGAAGTATGGGAGTATTTTGGTGAATTTCCTGTTCTGTGTGTACATAAACGACACCTAATTAGGACTAGGCCTGTAATTGGCTTATAATACAAAATACTTCCATAGAGCATAATAGCTGTAAATTTGGAAAAGTGGCTGTGTGGTACAGGAACAAATTAGCAGAATTAACAGAGGGGATTAGGCCTTTGATTAACTGAAAATGAACAAAAATAGGGTTCAAGAGGTGAAAACGGAGGAATATGGGGGGTGCTGGCTCTACAGAATAAAAGTCTGGTTATTTCCACTAAGTCTCATTGCTAGATTATTTTCTGGGAAGAGAGCCAAAAGTTGGTGTTACATACTCAGCCGGTGGCGGTCCCTTTTTTGTCCTTCAAGACAGTTGCGGTACCAGAGAGGGAGAATTTAACTGAAACACAGCAAGACGGCGAGAACACAGGGGTTCTTTCACAAGCAGACACAACAGCAACACCTCTTCTCTTGAACAATTTACAGGTGGCGTTTTGTTCATCAAGGACTTTTCTTTACACACTAAAGAGAAGGCAGGCAGAACCAAACACCAGCTGAGATCAAGTAAAGGTCAGGATCAGATAAAGGGAAAAAAGGTCCATTATAGTAAGTCAGTTAGGATGAATTTAACATTCTTTTAAATAAAACACACATAATCATTATTGTTCCCGTGATGTACAGTGGGTGGAGGCAAGGGGGACCATGGCCACCCTGATTCAATTGCTGACCTCCCCGTTGCCAGCAATGGAGCAATGGGGAGAAAAGAATTGAAGGCTGACATTACTGCCTTCAAGCTAGGATACAGTACTACTAGTAGACTACCACAGGGCCAGGACACATGCCACATCTTTAACCACCTGGAAAACATGAGGTCGGGTACTGGGTCCTATTCTTGTGCCTACTCTGTGCCAACTATCAAGGGCACAGAGACAGGTTGCGTCTGAGGTAAGCGACCATAACCAGCACTGTGTGACAGCCTACTTACCAGATATCTTGGGGTGTGGAGCTGATCTTTTTCAGGATTTTTTAAAGTGTGTATTAAGCTGAAGATGTTGTTAGTGGGACAGATGTAAAGCTCTGGGTAGTCCTGAACTAAAAACTTCTTCTTCACATTTATCATACACTGATATTTACGGAAAACAGGGAAGATCTCTACTGGCTGTGTTTGGTTGTTCTGCAACAAATGACATGCAGTTTCATTGCTGCCTACCAAAATTGGACTTTGTTTTTCTCGGGGCTCGGCCATTGTGCCTTTAAACGCAGGTGCTTAGGAATGTTTGTGCGCCACAGCAGCTTCCCTCTTGCTTTTGAACACGTCTACTGAGAGCCTACATTGAAAACAATGGATATGAGGGCAAAAAAAAGCATGGCATCCAGTGATACCAACCATATCTGCATAGCTATTCGGAAAGGGTGCTGAATAATACTTAAAAGCTAGGCTAAATATTGATTTGAAAAACTGGCATGGCCTTTTTTAAAGGGGTCCCTTGAACTCTTAAAACGGGTTCTTTGGGTACCAACTAGTCTCCCCTAAACTTTACCCCCTATACCCCTTCAAATTAAAAGCTGTATATTTGTCTTTAAAAAAAAAACAAAAAAAAAACAACCACCCTATTTAAAGAGCAATGAAATGCCTAACATGAAAAGATACATAACACAGTTGAACAGGATTGTTGTGGAACTCAAGTTGTTAACTGTACTAGCATTTCTCCATGCATCAGATAATTAGCAAAATTAACTGTAAAATATGGAACCTAGGTATATGGAACCTAACTACCCTTTACACTTAAACAGCATAATAGAATTCCTGGAATTCAGTTATGGCTTTTGGTTTTGGTGTGCCACCCCAAGTTTGGCTGTGGCCCCATCTGGCCACCCCTATGGAAAATTTCTGTTGTGTAAATGGTAATGAGAATAGAAGAGGTCTGCATAACTTCGAAAAGTACTATATATATATATATATATATACATACATATATATCTTTTTTTGTTTGATTAAATTGGTATCACTGGGCCCTGCTGGCAGTTAATGACCAGTTGTGAAGCTCAGTGTGAGATATTGATCAGGGCTTTCTCGGCATTGCAGTAGTCTGAGCACAGAATTGACCACTGAGAAGCCTCTGTTGGTTTAAGTTTAGTCTGGAAATGAGCTGTGAAATGTCACCCATGTCCTCATATTAAACAACAGTGGTCTCATTGAAAGGACCCACTGAAAATTCTCCCACTGTGAATCCCATCCAAAAACTTACCAAATCGGTCTGTGGCGTATTCACATCCCCGTCAACTAAGCGTAGCCTCCACTTTGAAATTTATCCATCTTGTCGAAACAGGATGCATTATTGATACGCAGCCAGCAGTTTTGGAATAAGAGCAGGGCGGTTGAGGAGGTTGAGAGTTGCGTGGTATATAGTCTAAATATTTTAAAGAGAGGTACTTGTTTCTCTACGTTCCTTTCCTAAATATTTTACGTTTGGGGCCCATGCGGGTCGATGCAGTCAAGATTTCAAGAGTTTCCCTTTTACTGCTGCAGTCAGAAGAGAAGGGTGAGCTCATTGATAGAGCTGAGGCGAGCCGAGGCACTGCTGGTTTCAATCATGGAGAGGCAGCGTGTGGGTGACCCATGAATGCAGAGAACGAGCACGCGCTTACGCTTAAAGTCGTCATGCACTGTATCAACCTCTTCTGGGCTGCTTTCCAGCTCTTGGTTTCCCTCTTTTCAGTAGTTGTGGTTTTCTGAATCCACCATCCGAGTTCAAACTTCTTCAGCTGTCTGGCTCCAGGGAGAATATCAGTGTAATAGTTCAATACACACATACAGAAAGATCGCCTGCACGTTACATACATCAAATACAGTCTTTGTGCTCTGTACTGTACATACATCTGTGGTTTTATTATGTGGTACTAATGCTCAAATAACCATCCTGCAATTTTTATGCACAAATGCACGCTGCAGTCGTATTTGCTTCTGCACACATACTGTACAGTGTGTGCACATTTGGAATTAGACGCATGCACAGGCTCATTCTTCACTGGACTCACAGGGTCAGATGTTAGTTGTGTTACCTGCAGGTGAAGCTTGACGAGGGAGCGGTCTGTGATTACCTCTGTGCTTCTGCTACTGCTCAGCGGCTTTTCTCTTTTTTTTTTTTTTCAGTTCATTCCCACACACAGGTACAGATTCACAGACACAAATACACACTCGCGAATGCACACAGACACTCACACAAGCACTTATATAAGCAGCCACGGTGCATGTGCGTAGACACACACAGTTTTGAACTCTATAGAGACAAACTTGCATGGACACACATACAAACACACACAAATATCCAATTTGTGTCGAGGGCTTAGTCACATTTCTCTCAGTGTTGCAACTGCGAGCTATTCCCTTCTGGCCTGACACATCCAAAAAACCTCAATAAACCGCCCATCTCGCTCTGTGTTTGTGTGTTTATTTGTGTGTGCGCATGTGTGCAATATCAGGCCTGCCAGAACAGTCTTTAATCCTGCAGACCAGTGTGTTGTCTTTCAATTAGCCAGCAGGGCTTGTTCAGGGCCAGCCGGGGTCAGACTGCTATCACACTCTGCAGCTAATCCACTACACACTAATCAATGCAGAGAAGAGGAGAGGGGGAGGTCAGGAGGGGGGAGAGCAGGAGGAATGTAAGGTTATATGTTTAAGGGAGATGGAGAGGGAAGGTTGGATGCATGGAGACCTGTAGGAAGGTAGGAGAAGGAGACAGGAAGTAGGACATGAAGCAAGATCGACGGGAGAGAGTTAAGAGGGCAGGAGAGAATCGAAAGTAGTCTGGTTTCAGACCTTTGAGTCTCTGCCCACATCTCCAATTTGTTCAGTGCTTTATATAGGTCTGGTGTTGTGCCCGTTGAAAGTGGTTTCTGTTAGTTGGAAAAACAGTGATCCAATCTGTGTGTCTATTAATGCTAAAATATTAAAAGAATTATTCAAGGCTACAAGGTGAGACTCTTATTCCTTTATGTTTTTTAGTGTAGATTTATTATGTTCTTGCATGACTATGTTGTTCAAATTCACCAGTGAAAGTCCAGTGTTTGGAACCAGGAGCACAAAAGTGTCAAGTGTTTGCTTGTTTGCTGTAATTACTACTTAAAATTATTTCTGTGCCATAGAGCAATTCTCAATTATACAAATACATTTTCATTTTAAAATGCTACATTCATGCAGCATCCACACAGCATCTTGAAATTCTTAGACAGAGACCTTTGAAAACACTGCAGACCCTGTTTTAGTTTAAAAACTCCAAAGCTGTGTCTGTCTCAAAGTATGTGAACAATATCTTGATGTTGACATTAGCTAGGTAGCTCATGCAATGCTCTGTTAACAGAGGAATGATTACACAGTAAACAACTAGCTTACAACAGTACAGTGATGAAAGCACAACACTCACCAGCAACACTCAGTGTCCGCCCTCCGATATGCTCCCACAAACAGATTCTTTGTCTTTGTTATGACAGATACCTGGCTAAAGGTGCGGCATGACATCACCAGTGCCTCTGTGAAAAGTTCAGAGATTTTCAACTCCAAACACTCAGGAAAAAAGGCACAGCACTATGAAAAAAGACAGTAGTTGAGGCGCCCTTTCTCTAGGCAGTCGCATGTGGATGCATAAGGTCACTCCACACTGAGAACAATTGAAAGAAGACGCCAGTACTGAGAAAAAGAAAGCAATGTGAACAGGCACCAAGACGATAGGGCATGCTTAAACATGCAAAGTATTGAAATTGATCTAATATTGACAGGTAAATTATTCTAATCTGCTCGGGCAGAGTACCTAACTTGGAGATATGAGGTAAAAGGTACAAGATACTGTTGTAGATAGTGGTGATAATTGAAATAAATACATTTAAATATAAGCTGAAGCCAGTGAATGAGTCTTCTTACATTTAGAGGTGGCCATCATACTTTCTGCAGTGATAAGCGAGAGAAGGACATCCAAGGACAAATCTGCAGAGTCTATTATATGCTGTGATAATTAGAACAAGGTCTGATTTAAATGTGTTCTAGTAGATAACGCCACAGCAGTTGGGATAAGGAAGGTACAGGTGTAAATGCAAATGTATCGCACAGTTTCTTAGAAAAACAGAATTCTGGCAGTTTTCAAATTGCAAGTAGCAGGCATGTGCCTGTTGTTTTGGAATGACTCTGATTCACCAACACATCTAAAATGGTGAGAGCAACATTGGCTAGTGCACATGAGTCTGTATTCAATGGTAATGTGGTGTGCACACTTAATTTGTGTGCAAAGTCAGAACATTTCTACGCACCTATCAGTGAATGAGGCCCAGTGTAACTACTGTTACAGTTACTCTCGTAAATTTTGTTTCCTTGCTACAGTATTCATTCATTTTTATATTAGCTTTGGTGTAACTCATACTAGTGCACACCACAAAGGTCCCCCAGACGATACACTCAATCCTCCATGCCAGCGCAGCACATAAACTGGAGAAAATATACTGTTAGCCTTTCACACAGCAATGCAAATACCAATAGACATTTTGATGGCTGCCCTGGTGTCATTGTACAAACACATCAACAACTCTCATAACAACACATGGTACAAGCGTGAAGTGCTTCTGAGGTGGGGTGGGGGCATTATTGCCGTCTTGATGTTTGCTTTTCATTTTCATGCTCCTGATCATATTCATGAACAGGGCATGAGGAGAGGCGAGAGGCGAGGGGAGAGAGGAGGGAGAGGTGGATAAAGGAGCAAAAAGAGCAGTGGCTTTAGAGGGCGGCCTTAATCCTCCACACTGGGTTTGCTGTTTTCCTCCCTCACTGGCACCCCCATCGTCTCCCTGTCTCTCTTTTTTTTTTTACTGTTTTGAAAGGATGGAAGTGATCCATCTGAAATGAGCAAAGGCACGCAAGCACATATTCATTTCCCTCTCTCTTTCCCCCTCTTTCTCTCTACTCTCTTGGGCCCCTTTAACCCCACACTCCCCTCCTCTCTCCCCCCCGTGCCTTGCGCTCTCCTCTCTTCCATGGTCCAGATTTGCTTAGAAATGAGTCACCCGACCACAAACCGCCCCATTTAAGAGGGAGGGAGGGAGCAGAGGGGAAGAGGGGAGGTGGGGGGAGATGGAGGAGTGGAGGGTGACTTAGAGAGGGAGATGGATTGAGTGAGAGTGGGCGAGAGGGATGGAGACAGAGTGGGGAGAGGGAGGCTGATGGCTGTTTTTCACTCAGCTGGTTTTGTTGATCAGTATCAACAGCCAAGGTCTGGATCCAATCAGCTCCCTGCATTCAGCCAAGCAGAATAAGACTAAAAATATATTTGACAGTGCACAACACTGGCTCGCACACATACAGACACACACACATTCAAATAGCACACACACACACATACATATCCAAACAGCACACACACACACACACACACAGCAGCAATGCAAATTCAGTGCATAATGCAGCACAGGCGGGTGTAGAAGCAAGAGCACTTACCAGAGTTTTGGATTATGATACATGAGTGTGCCTGTGCTCATACGTGTGTGTGTAACTGAGTGTGTGCATGTGCCGATGCATATTAGCTAGAATCTGCACCGAATTAATGAAGCCACAGACATGTAGGTGTGAGACATCACACTAATTATGCCAGAAGTGATGTAGCCTCACCATCAATAATGTTCATTAAACTACTGAACCCTCTCAAGTTGACGGCTCTGCGTACAAGTGTGTGTGGGTTGGTGTTTGTGTGTCAGAGAAAGCGACTCACACAAGCAGTGAGTAAGCACCACAGTGGGATGATGGATGGCCACAGATTTGCATTAAACGCTTCTTTATGTGGACACGGCTGGCTGACAAAGGCTATTTTTTATCATCTCTGCTGGTTCAAAGTTTCGAGCGAGCACTGAGGATAAAAAATACAAACCGTCATCTCAGTCATAACTTGGCATCTTTCAAATAATTTACAGCTCAAGTGTCAGGGCTGTTTAAGTCAACAGTGTAATTTGATTCTTTCCAAATTCAGTCTGGGATGAATTCACATCACGCATTGGTGGAACATTTTATTAACACAGTGAAATGTTTACTCTGGGTTAGTGCAGTTGGTTTGGCTACGTAGGTGAAGACAGTGCCATTAAAACTCCGACCAAAACCCTTAAAAATAGGAGTTGAGTCCAAAAGCGATGTGATGCAGCTTGTTAATCCTTTTCACTCTGCAATAGAAATGGTCTGCAAGTGCCTACATTGGTATTTTTGCTTATTGTGATGTCATTTCTTTAAGTATCTTCAAATGCTTTTTGTTTCCATAATATGCACAACACAGCTAAAAGGTTATGTAGGTCAATAAACCATAATAATCAATAAATTGCAATGTGTTGTTAAAAAAATGTACAAAAAATAGATTTTACATAATAAAAACATGTTGATCCATAAGATTTCTAAATGTATAAACACAATCATGATATTTAACACTCCATTAGTTATTTAAACTATGTACTTTATATAGTTTTTTCTACTTAATGTTAATTGGGCAAAATTAAACAAATGTACATTTCAATTATTACAACATTTTTTCTTTTCAATTCTACTGAATGAGAATCCACAACTTGAAGTCTGTAAAGATCTCCTACTCTTTCCTGTCTTTCTCATCCCCATTACATGCCAACTTCAACTCTACTTTCATCCACACCTATATTCAAAGACAAAACCCTACTCATACCCATCTTCATCCATTGCCCTCCAGCCCCCTCATCAACTCATTGCTGTTATCCATGGAACAGATTAATCTAGAAACAATGTGCTCATAAAACCATTGTGCCCAATAAAAATGGAAAAGACCAAACAAACAAACAAAACAAAACAGTCCCTAACAAACGAGAAACATACACATCAGAAATAATATAAAAACCATTACCATGACCTTGGAGGTCACTTTTAGCCCTGAAGACCATCGTTCTGTGAATTGTTCATTTTGCAGTCTTAGCATGAAGACAATTTTTTCCCTTGTGTAAATTCCCTTAACTACTGACTGCCATGTGCCGTAGGCTGGAGGGTCTTCTTTAGACCAGTTCAGTGTTATAGCCTTCCTGACTGCTGCAAGAAGTATATGTAGCAAGTATCTCTTTGCTCGTCACTGTATTATTTGGTTTTTGAGATATGCTAGTTTTTGTGAGCAGAGTGAAAAGGCATTGTAAGAGACTCACATATTCCTCTGGGGCCACCGCATGTTTTACGTGATTTTGCACCACACTTAACGTAGCACAGTAACACCATTATGAGCGTATAGCGTGATGGCACAGAAGACCGAGCTAGCTTTAGCTTTCTGCTACATAAAGAATGAATGTCCTAGCTATTGTGGTTTTTATATTTCAGACTGACATATGCAGGATAACGCAAATGATCTCCCGCAGTTATTACAGGGAAATTCTGGTGTAATTCCAGCAAAACATTTGCACTGCGAGTAAGGTAAGGTATTATAAAGTAATGGTATAATAACAGGGAAGACAGAAGCCTTCGTTTTTTGCTGCAAAAGAATGAATGTTTATATATATGTATATATATATATGTACATGTATATACAGGATTATGCAAACAACAATCTTCCATGGCCAGTTCAAGGAAATACTGGTGTAATTACAGTGAAATATAATGTTTGAACAGCACTTAAAGTAATATAACATGGCGTCATGATGTGATGTAGGGGAAGACAGAAGCCTTAGATTTGTTCTTTAAACAGAATCATGCACGGTCTCCCACAGCCATCTGCGGTATGTCTGTTTTTAAAGGGTTAAGAGAACATAGTGTGTTCCGACTGCAGGACTGCACCCAGAACTTCGTCACTTCTGTTTCTACACTGATGTTGATACCTGACACAGAGCAGTTTCTCATCTCTGGAAAGCTGAGCATTAACAAATTGAACCCTTGGGAAACTGCAGCCTGGACCGAAAGTCAGCTGTTTCTTCATGTGTCCTTGCAGGGAGGGGGAATTATGGCAAGAAACACAAACGTTACTGGAACTGCAATCTTTTCCAGTAATTCTCTAACCTGGCAGCATGTCAGCTCCCCAACACTGTCCAGTAAACAAGCTAGTTGAGAGTCCTGCTACTTTGTTTTAACAAGCTTATTTGTCATCAGGCACTCAGAAAATAAACTTGGCTTGTACTAGATAAAACAAACAAAAACGAAGGTGTGATCGTATCCTTAGGCAGAGATCTGGAATCAAACCTCTTATCTTTTATATTACGGGGTTTGTTTCTGTAATCACAGGCCACCATGCTGGCCCAGTGGGTAGTAAGTGCTCATTTTGCAAGTAGCAATCTGGGTTTGATTAAATCAGACTTACAAAATGCACGCACCACTTGACTGCAGTCTTCTACCTGTAATAAGATTTAAAGGCTAATTGTGGAATTGTGCCTCGCAGACAGCAACGGCCAGCATGACAGCGTTACAAGACATCCTGTGATCCGGCGGCTCTCAACCCGTTTTAAGGTCACAGCACTGATCTTACACGGGACAAACATTTCCAAGGCGTACCTAATTACCCACTGCTTGGGGATGTCACACAGCCCTGTATAATCATGCAGGAGAGGGTAGAAAAATCTTAAGATCTGCTGGCTGAGAAGACATTTCCATTACACCTTGGGATATGTGTGTGGGCTCAAGGAGGGCACTGTTGACACATGAAGACTATGTTCTGTAATTGAAGATTTCCATTGAAGATAAAGGCATTTCCTGGTTACCCCCAAGTGAAAACTTCATAAAAGTTAAAAGGTCTCAAAAGCTTTCAACACATGCAACTACATGCCGTTTCAATTCAAGCAAGAAAATAAAACCAGAAAAAAATGCCTTTATATATTACCGTGTGAACTTTAATGATCATTACAGGACAGTAAAACAGAGGACCTGATGGTTCAAGTTGTAGTTGGTAACTTTTACGAAAATAGCTGTTTGTCACATTTGCTAAAACTGTCACTATATCCACACAACAGTACATGGGACAGCTAATCTACTTCCTCCTGGTGCTTCTAATGGCATTTGCAAGAATCCACCACATTATCAAAACCAACTAATCAGAGCTGAAGAGTCTCTAATGCAGCTGTTATGAATAAAGGTATTACTTGAAGGCATTTGCCCCTTAAAGCTGTACTGTAGTTAGTAACTTCAAAAATTGTCATATTTAATGAAACTGTCATTACATCCAGATATTATTACATGAGACAGATGAGAACAAGACATTTTGTGAGGAAGCAATGCCCACCGGCTGAAGCAGACTTTCTCATCTTACAGCTAAACAGTACACTAAAATATGTTCTGAAAACGTTTGATGTGAGAAACAGGCAATGCAGGAACAGAATCTGGGTTCATATTTGAGCCGCGCTGTTTGTTTGACAGTGCGATTACAGCTGACTAGCAGTAACATTATTGACAGCTGCATTAGAGACTCCTCAGCTCTGATTGGTTGTCTTATTTCAGTGGATTCTAGCAAATGCCATTAACCTGCTTTCACATAACTGCACAGTACGAGCCCTGACAACTGCCCACCTGCAAGATGTGTTCCCTTGAAGGCAAGATTTCTACATACTTGGGCAATTTGCCAGACATCTGAAATATGGTGGAAACATTATCCTTGGCCCAATTTTTCTTCTGGTTGTCATTAGTTGCTGGTGCCAAAACTCTGGGTATTCAGACACCAACATAATTATCAGCTCCTCCATCATGTCTTCTTTGTGCTTCCGTGATGCCTACTAATTGATTGGCCAGGCAGGTGCAACTGCCAAAAGTTCAACATGGTGAACATGGCAACTGCTTCATACCCCTTCTCCTCTGCTGCCTTCCCCTCGTTAAAGTGACTAGAGGTGGCAAATTACTGCACACTAGTATGAAAGCCCCTTTAGGAGCCATACGAGGAGGCAGAGGAGCATTCTTTTACACAGATTATTTGTCTCATGTACTACTGTCTGGATGAAGTGACAGTTCTGCAAATATGACAAAAGGTACTTTTTTAAAGTTACCAACTGCAGCCTTATGGGGCAATTGACCTCAAATGAATACCTCAGTGTGAACTGGGCCAAGCCTGACCTGACCTTGACTATGTCTGAGACTGAATGAGATAGTTCAGATATAGTTCAAGATCCTCCACTTTGCAGACCTGTAGTCATAGTTAAAAATTAGTCTTCTCAATCCCCATCGCTGCACAGCCAAAGCTAAAACTGTTAATGTTTATACTTTGCAGGCTGTAGCATACACTGCAGGCGGTTAATATCAGGCTCTGAACTCATCTGACTGGTGTAAGTGGATGTGCATATCCACAAAATCAATACCCAGTCCCGTTGCTTTCATTTGGTTGCTTTGCAGTGTGTTTTTATGGCTGCATTTTACAACTGCGGTTGTACATGTATAGTTAATCTGTGCTCAGTAAAACTCCTGACTGGAGTTTATTCCCTCCGAGGCCTTAAATTCCTGTGGTGTTATGTCAGGGTGGGATTTGAACGGAGCGTGTGTGCGTGTGTGTGTGTGTGGTTAGCATGTGTTTGAAAGAAAAAGAGATGTTGGTCAGCACACTAGTTGTGTGCTTGTTCATAAATTTTCTGTCAAAAGCTTGTCAAAAGTGAGTTAAGGCGCTTTTATATGTTCATACTCTCTAGTGTGCTGTGTGTGTGCATACATGAGCACAGACTCGCACAAATGTGTGTGTGCAGGCTGTAATTTTTGTGCATTTACACTTTAGGCTGAGGGTAGTTTTTAAGGTGAATGGAGCCAGGAGTGGGGGAAATTGTCTGTGGAGTGTGTGTGTGTGTGTGTGTGGGTGTGGGTGTGTGTGTGTGTGTGTGTGTTAGTGAGTCATTTATTGAGTGTTTGTATGAGCGGCTGTGTGTGCAGCAGCTGGATGCTAAATGAGCGCAGAGCTCGAAGAGGAAGGTCGGGAGGCACTTGGGAAACCTCCTGAAGTTCATAACCCCTGCAGGGTGCCACGGAATGGGAAAAACTTAATTAGACAGAGTGTGTGTGCATGTGTGGATCCTGTCGATGTGTGTGTTCTCATGCATGTAGATGCAACTCCCGAGTGTGCCTTTGGTGAGTTTGAATGTGTGTTTTCTGTAGAATAAAAAGCAACACAGATGAGCTTTCAAGGTGAAAAGGGGTAATGAGCTTGAAAGAGATGAATCCTCCCATTTATCTCCACTTCCATCCACCCATCTATCCATCATCTATCTATCCATTCCTTTACCCACACCCACTACATCCACCCTCATCCCCTCCCTCTCTTTCTCCCTTTCTCTCTCTGTCTCTTTCCCGTCTGTCTGTGCTCTTTAGTTTTCATCCCATCTGCTTGCTCTGTGTCAGAAAGCATCCATTTAAAATCCTGAGAGTCCCAGAGGAGAAAGCACAGCGAGGCTAAATGGGCCAAGAAAAATGCCAAAAACAAGATGCTTAAAAAAGTCATTCTGACTTTTTCCTCTCTCCCTCCCTTTCTCTGTCTCTTTTTGTGTGGTTTACAGTTTAGTTCTTTCTCTTTCCTTTTTTTTTATACCACCCTCTGATTATTTCCTCGCTGATGAAAAGCGGGGAGAGAGAGCCGGAGATGAAAAGCACCGGCTAGAATCCGTGATGAAGAGACAGAATTGAAGATGATTTAGGCAGGAAATTTCCTCCCTCACTGCGGCATCAAGGGGTTGCATGAGGAAATGATTGAAATCGTCATGGAAACACCGGTGGTTGGATGCAGGAGGGGGGACTGTGTAAGATTTTGGTTGTGGGGCAAATTATGTGTGTGTGAAGATCAGGGATAATCAGCGCTAATTGAATAGACTGTGGGTCTTGGTGTGTGTGTGTGTGTGTGTGTGTGTGTGTGTGTGTGTGTGTGTGTGTGTGTGTGTGTGTGTGTGTGTGGGCATGTGTGCAAGTATGTCTGTGTCATCAAGGGTAATTAAGCAATACGCGTGTGTGTGTATGTGTGTGTGTGTGTGTGTGTGTGCGCGCGCGTGTGCGCGTGTGATGTACAGCCACTGTGTCTGTGTTAGAGATGTGACACAGATATACACTGAAGGCTTTTAGTGTCTACTGGCTAATAGATGTTTTTGAGGTTTCTGTGTGTGTGTGTGTGTGTGTGTGTGTGTGTGTGTGTGTGTGTGTGTGCGTGTGCATGTTTGTGTGTGTGTGCGAGCATGTGTGTTAGTGAATGAAAAGAAATTTAAAGCATTAATCATTTATACAGTATGCGTTTGTGTGAATGTGTAGCTGTGTGCGTTTGCTTCAGAGTGTCAGCATGTAAAGTGAGAGTGACTGATGATGTTTATGTGTGTGTGTGTGTGTGTGTGTGTGTGTGTGTGTGTGTGTGTGTGTACAGAGACTCCTGTTGGTGTGGGTGTATAGAGGAGATATAACGCAAACCTGCATACTGAATGTTTTTCATTATAGTGCAACAATTAGTGCACAAACAGCAGCATAAAAGTTAACTTAAAGCCCCATTAAATGTAGCATCATTGCTTCTTTAACGTGATGTATTTTCCATTTAAACACTTAAGGATCATTCGAAACTGTAAACCAATTTACAGAGAGCGGAAAGTACATCTTGTGTCTAGTTTGCAAAAACAGGTTTTGCTATTAAATTAATGTGAAGTCACTGTAACAGTGTAAATTGAAGTTGCAGGTTCTTGC
The DNA here is from genome assembly GCA_019142605.1 of Cephalopholis sonnerati. NCBI lineage: Eukaryota > Metazoa > Chordata > Actinopteri > Perciformes > Serranidae > Cephalopholis > Cephalopholis sonnerati. The sequence goes on from JAGQAX010000014.1 coordinate 13,141,056, forward strand.
CATTACTCTGTAAATTGTTATACTGGACATCAGTTGTCTGCGTTGCAAGAACATTGCATTAGTCCTAACAGTTAGTTTTAAAATGAAAGAAGTTTTGTTTATGAATTGCACTGTCACTTAAAGTCCCCATCCAGACATGTTCAAAAGTATAATACTAATATTTTCTTTGACATGGTTTTCCCCACATAATTGTAAAGACAAACTCTAGAAGGTGGCTGAAAGCAGATCTACTCTTTCTCCCTTTCTGAGAAGGTCTGGACCTGCCATGCACCACTGCTGCGTGCAGTAGATTTTGCTTTCTTTTTTCTGCAGCGCCGCTTGTGCTAGGTTGACAGGTACAAGAGCAACATGCATCAAGATGGCTAGCGTTATGCCTGAAACACACAGCTTGCATGAGCAACCCACGTGCATTGCGAAACCTCCTGTTAACAGGAGAGAGCAGCCACACTGTGCACGTAAGCAGCACTGTTCAGGTGCAGCTCAACTGCTGCTTAGCTGCAGAACATCTGTAGAAATAGAAGGCTTGAAGATTTTTTCTGTGTGACGCACGCTTTTTACGGCAAAAAATAGACAGTGAAAATGGTCTTTTGGTGACCATGTTGACATTAAACCACCTAATACGGCAGTTTCAACATATACAGTATGTCTGTTACAGACATGAAAAATAGAAATATTTCCTTTTAACTCAACACTTCCTGTATCAATTTTAAAAAAAGCACTCCTTACAATGTGTCTTCTGTGCATTATTTTTTGGTAGATAGGAAATTCTGGGGTTTGATTTACATTCAGAAACTGCACAGTCTGCCATGTTGGTAAATAGCTAGTCTGACATTTACTTTAAAGACCTGGTCACACCAGAATCAAGGGAACAACAAACTTGATCTGTGTTTTTGCTAAATATTTGCTGCTAAAAGCTATAGTGGACTGATGATGACTCTCCCTGCAGGGCTAGTTTCCAAACTGTAGCTGGGACATGCTAGCACATGTTAGTTACAGCAGCTCCCAGAGCCGTTTGTGTAATTGCTATATGTGTAGAACTATGTTTTGTATTTTATGTTGTGTGAGCATGCAAAGTGTGTACAAGTATGTTTATGTGTATAGGTGTGGGTGTATCCAGCAAAATGTGCAGGTAAATGGGAGGAGGAAAAAAACAATCTGTACTGTATTATTTTTAGTATTGCCCGACCTGTAGCAGTGCAGTACTTTGTGTCATTACTGTGCCATTACACTGAAGGAAAATATACATGTAGCCCTGTTTACTTGTTTGAAGTTTTCCCTTCTATCTAAAAGGGCTTTTACTCAGAAAGTACCCTACTGACTTGGGTTTGCATAACCACTTTAATGGCCTAGATGTGCTTTGCCATAGTCTGACATAGAAAAACACTACATGTTCCTGGAACATGGCTCCGTCATTAATAAAAGAATCCTAATCTGACTCAGTCAGATGCTGCCTAAGTAGCACCCTGAGTTAGATGCTACAGAAGTACCTTTCTTATGCAGTGTCATCAACTGGAAAATCGTAAACCATTATGGTCTTTATTGCCTCGTGTCCTTCAGTCAGACCTCGTGCGTTTCTTTCATCATGCTTTATTTGCACCCGTCTGCTCAGGAAAAAAGCACAAGGTTATTTCTTAAAATCAATCCTTAAAAATGCACCCTGTCAAAGTCAGCAGTAAAATCTTTAGCTTCAGCTTGCTGTGTCAGTTTACCCTCAAATCCTCCTCCTACTGTACATCTGTGATTTCCAGTCTGTGTTGCCTCCGGGTCCCATTAACCCACCGTGATAACATTTAGCCTTGGCCTCACCTCACCCACCTCCGCTTTCATCTGCTAGGATTATGAGCCTTTGCCTTCCAGACACACTGCTTATACATAAGGAAGGTAAATCACCACTTCATTCTTTTCCTGTAGTTTGTGTTTGGCTTTATATAAGAAAACATACCACAAACACAGTTTTAAGCGAATGTGGCTTATTTATACCCAAGAAGCAGAATGGAGTTTCATTCAGATGCACAGTTCTTCTGGAGGCAAAGATAAACCAAAGGTCAAATGTGTTTAAAGCACAGATAAGCAGCAAATAAACAACAAATGGCAACCATTTTTCAATAATTTGCATAAAAACTGAGATCCTCCATCTGTGCCTATGGCACTCGTTTGAATTTGGAAAGAGACAGAGACGACAAAACTTGCAGTATAGAGAAGCCTGCTTTCATAAATAGAAAAGGTCTTTTAGCACTGATGACTGCTTAATGGTGATGGGGCACTTCTTTGAGTAAAGGCTGTTCTCTGTCTTTTCCCTCTTCATGATTATAGCATTTATAGTCCTGCAAGGTCGGTAGGTCAGTTAAGTATAGCTAGCTATTACCTGAATCTAATGGCAAGAACGGCTAGTTAGAAACTTGAACCATAGTGCACCAATTTGGCTTGGCCTATAATCAGTGGTGGCAACTTGGTCTCAACTTGTTAGCTACTGACGTTTGGTCAGTGGCCTGTTGGCATCAGACACCAACAAATGGAGGCACCTTCAAGCGGCAGTATAAGACGCCCCAGGCTGCAGCATTCGTTGATGCTCCTGCAACTACTGTAGTAAAAAGAATGAGGTCTGCATGGGGCTGGCGGCAGGGGAGGTTGATGGGTCAAGCAAACACAGGACTTTCACTCAGTAGCCCACTGTTCATGTTCTGTGTGGAATCAAAAGTCAGTTGAGTTGTTTTAATTAAGATGTGTATGTAGCATACTACACAATAGACATATATCATGGGACATAATAATAATTATTATAATAAACTTTATTAATAAAGCACCTTTCATACAAGAAATGCAGCACAAAGTGCTTAACAATAAGGACAGTATAAGCACTGAGTGCTTCACACGAAGTAACAAACATAGTTATTTTAGGCCAAACCATGATGTTTTTTCTAAACCTAACCATGTGCTTTTGTTGCCTCTTTGTTTGTTTGTTTTGTTTTGTTTTATTTTTATTTTACAAACATCCAAAATTTATTTTGAAAAAGACTGTATGCATTTAATTAGCAGAATCTGTACATTTTCTGTGAAAATTGAAGTTGATTTTAGAAGACATGATGCATGTCACAAGCTTAAATTGACACGCTGAACATCCCTAAAGGTCCAAAAGTGACGCAGGAGAGGTATCTAGTGTGTCATATTTTGACATGATGGGCCACTGACCAAGCATCAGTATTTAACAAGTTGGGAGTGAGAATGTGTTGGCAGTGGGTGAAGTACTTAACATCTATACTCAATTAAAAGTGCAATTACTCCCATAGAAAATGACTCAGTTAAAGTAACAAAATACCTGGTGAGTACAAATTACTTTACATTTTAATATTTTTAGTGGTGTGCAGACCAGTGCAACATTTAAAAAAAGAGTACTTGTTGATATATTTCTTTAATAAATGAATAAAACTCATGACTTTTAATGAAGATCAATGAATTTAAAAGCCCAACAGACCACTAGCAGAAGATAAGTTAGAATAGAATAGAATAGAATAGAATAGAACATTACTTATCCCCAAAGGGAAATTCAGCTGTCCAGCAGCTCATAAATAAAATTGTCCATTTCACAGTTAATGCTATTATCACAATGTCAAAAAGAAATATTACAAATACACAATTAACATAGCTAAAGGTAGCTGGCTAACAATATTTACACTCACAGTATGTGTAACTTGAAGGCTAGAAGAGTTTTTAAAGCAGAGATCTCATTGATTTTTGGGAGGCATAGCAAGCACTTTATTATTTAGCTAACTTTTGCCTTTTCTAGATTTTGGTTTTAACAAGCGTGGCCAGGGATTATTGCTGGAATCTACCCCTTGGTCTGGGTTTTGCTCCGTCATCATCAGATCATGCTCAAAACACAGGTGGTGCTTCATTTTCATCCAGGCAGCTGAAATTTTGCTATCTGTAGTAGAGATTGTCCTTGTGCCCTCTCCCTACACTCAGCACTTGCATTTAAAGCAGACGTGTTGTTATGAAGGTATCAATAACTAATCTGGCAAAGTAAGAGTACATTAATGGCTCAAAAATACACTTAAAAAAAGAGTAGAAGTACAGTTTAAAAATACAAACAAAAATGAATGCGTGAATTATACACAAATTATGGCTTCATGATTACATAGGATATGCACCCGTTTGGTGCATTACTTTTTGTGGGAAAACACTGCATGAGAAAAGTCTAACTTGTAATGTATAACTACCCACCCCAGCTCATAATATTGCTCGATTTCATTCACTGCACCGTATTCATACCAGTAGGTTGTTTATGCTCCTGTGTAACCTTACAAAGTAAACCTAACAACTGTGGCAACTGTGGCTCTTCCCACTCATGTTAAAATTAAACATTTACATTATATATGCCTCAGGAGCAGGTCCATTTTAAAAAGGTCTGCACAGCCATCATTTCAGGTTAAAGGTTATCCTACTCATTAGGGAGACACTTTCTAATCATTGGGCATCATCTGTGATAAACCTGCAAGTGTTCTCCTAGAAGACACTCCATCTAACAGTCCTGCTGACCTTTGTCTTAACATCGCAATTACTTGCATTTTTAAGGAAACCCGTTAAACTTTGTGTGGGAGGGGTTGCTTGAATTCCCTAGAAGCCTGCTGCTCTACAGGTCAATAAGCAATTGAAATCAACATTTAAATAATATTGTTGATATTTTCCATGAGATGCGTAGTAATAACTAAATTATTCAGGCAATTGTATGAGCTCAATGGGGGATCTAGGGGTCGGTGTGAAATTGCTGCTCTATACACATAAAAAAAACATTTACATGTCTCAGGTGCTTGTCTAAGTGGTATCCCATACAATAAAATGAATAAAGGCATTTTTTTCATTTTATTCAGAAACTCCTCTGTCTTAGTGGGTGGTCTTTGTGAAAGAGAGATGTCTCGTCCTTTTGTATTTTGTCTTCAACTAAAGTGTTTTGAAGTTTGGAGTATATTCATGGGTACATTTTTTTATGTCTTGTCCTTGACCAAAAGCTGCGTTTAATGAGAATCCCCACTGTGGAGCTTTTAGAGCCACTGCCTTTGGCTTATTATACGACTGTTGAAGAAGCTTTCTGTTTTCAGTTTTGAGGACGATGCACGGGAAGAGGAAAAAGAGAGGTGGTGAACAAAAGATTAGCTAGATTCCACTATTTTCATACTGCTTAGACTATCTCTCTGTTTGTCTATCTCTCTCTACCCTTCCAACTCTTTCCACCTTTCCTCACATCCCAAATCTTCTCATTTAGATTATCCCTACCACAGTGAATGTAACTGACTAGAAATGGATAGTTTTCATGGCTCTCTCTCCTCCCCCCCACCTCTCCCTCTCTCTCCCTCTCTCTCCTAATCTCCTCCATGTACATGACACTAATACAGAGACTGATATAAGCTCCCCTGCCTCTCTCTTTGACATTTATCACCGTGCTTCTTAATGCAGGCAGGCTGCTGCTGTTGATGAGAAATAAGGATGACAAGCATGGCCTATTTTCTTGCTAACGATAGTCTCTCTGCTTTTTTTTTCCCTTTTTTCTCCACTTTTTCCAGCAAATATGTTCACAGAACAGTGTTTACCAAAGCGTCTCATTGGGCGGTTGACAAGGATTTGACACTGACGTTGATCATGCATCTGGCACATTTTTGTCAGAGCAAATCCACAATCCATTAGTGTTTTAGATTGTAATAAGTGATGTCAGAGAACGCCTGCAGAAATCTTGTATCAGATAAAAGATGTTTTTCTACTGTACGTAGATGTATTTTTAGCATTTTCTAAAGGCGTTAAACATCATGGTGTCATGTGCCATCACATTCTCTGACTGATCTACATGAGATCCGTTTAGTACACTCTACCTACCATGCCTGTTTGATAGAGGACAATAACAAAAAATGAAATCTGTGTCAAAGTTAAGCCTGATGTTATATTTAAAAATATCCTACCAGAAATAGTCATACCCTAAAGAAATATTTGGACATTTTGGAAAATATGCTTATTCACTTTATTGCCAGGAGTAAAAGAGAGTAAGTTCAGAACATCAATATTAGTTTCATGTCTGTACATTAAGTATGGAGCTATGGAGCCAGGAGGTTATAAACTTAGTTTTGCAACAACAATAAACAAGAAGACTGATAGCACAGTCAGCCTGGTTCTGTCCAAAGTTAAAAAATACACCCACTAACATCTTAAAGTCACACTGACTGACATGTCGAATCTTTAACTCTCATCTAACTATCTGCACATAAGCAAATTCGCATATTTCCTTAAATGTTAAACTATTCCTATTTTTTTTTTTTTTTTAATGATTGGGGAAGCAGACTCATTGTAAATACAAACCTATGAAAGGCAAACTGCCAATTTCAACCAGCTCTGTGTCATCACAGTGTGGGCAGGGTCATTGATGATGTGTTTCACGTAACCCCGCCAGCTTTTGCTGGTGAGAGGGCAAGGAGCTCCGGGCACTGGTGGCACGGAGGGAAACCAAGCACTATTCATCATTCACACTGTGATGACACAGAGCTGGTTGAAAATCAGCAGTTTCCCTTCAAGGGGCCAGAATACTTCATCAGAACTGCTTACCGAATAATCGAATAGCTTTGGAAACTCCCTCTCCCCACACATTTCCAACATCAGACTGGTGGGGGAGCTATATCCTGTAGCACCTGCACTTGACAGTAGAGAAATAGAGATCAGCTGTGTTGAGGTGAGAAAGGAGCCAAGGGTTTCAAATTCTTCCCTAGCTCTATTTTTTCTTCACACAAGAATTTGTCACTTTTCAGCTGAGTGCAACACTATGAATAACATTCAAGAGAGAGTGTGTGAAAATGTACGCCATTATCCCTATAATTAAACAATATTGTTTTTCCCACCTCTGTCATGGCTGGCTTTTCACTCCACCTTTCAGTGTGGTCATGTATAAACACTTTTGATTTCCAACATGGTTGGGCAACATGTCATATGAACCACTTCTTTTTTAGTATTACTCAGCTCTCAGAGCAGTCGTTCTTTTTTCTGGCTGGAGGAAACCAAAGTAATGGGACTAGCCACCGTGATGTCACCCATTGGTTTGTGGACTCCTTTTTTAAAGCTGCGACTTTAAATTTTGGCTGTAACTTGGGGTGTTTGTATTTGGATGAGAGGATGGAGCTAGGGAGGAGCCAGAGTTGAGTGACTTGAATTAGCTAAGATGACATCTTAACTTAATAAAATTTAAACAGGTGAGTTATATAAAAATTCAGCCCCTGTACAGCACTCATGAATGTTGAAAATAGCAACAGAAACCGAAAATGTTTTTGTACCAGGCTGTAAACATGTTTATTTCTGCTGTAAGTTGAGCATTTTAACATAGGGGGTCTATGGTGATTGATGTGCTTTTGGAGCCAGCTTCAAGCAGCCATTCGAGGAACTGCAGTTTTTAGCACTTTTGGCTTCATTTTACAGTATCTGAAGGTCCCTATATGGCCTTTTTTCACTCTCAGTTTTGACTGAAGGCCAATCAAAGGCCTCTGGCACTATAGATCCATCCCATTCTTCCCTCAACCAGTCACAACCCTTGTTACTCTTTGCTTCTTGGCAAAGGATGCATGAAAGCTACATTTTGTGTTGCTGCAGTCTGACAATTTGTTTCCAAAAGAATCAGCTAGCAGTGTGGTTTACCTATTCATTAGCCCTTTGAAAGATGAATATCTGTTATGTGACAAGAGTAACGTTTTTCTGAATCTGTAGTTTCATATTAGCCATGATCACTGAACAGGCAGCAGCTAACTAGTTTTCTTACATGACATTATTTCTGTTTAGCTATCAGTTATCATCCCTCAGCGCTGGATGTTAGAGCTTTGGAGAGACATCAGGCTGCTCCTGCATGTGACCCATGATTTATTGAAAAACAAACATGGCAGCTGCAATGGGCCTATGTAGGAGTATTGTTCTTTAAGCCTGTACAGAATGATAGATTTTTAAGCACTTGATTAACAGAAGAAAGACAGCCACCAAAGAGCCGCCACAAAAGGCCATTATTCAGCTGCCTCTCACTCAGGCTCTTGATAAATGCGACTAATGACTAAAATATAAATGGCACAATAAATATAAATAACGTTTTGGCTCATATGTTGTGTTTCCTTGCCAGTCTGTAAGTTTGCAGAGGGAGAGAGAGAAAACTAGGACAGGCAAAGTTGGATTCATCATCCTTAATGCCTTCTGTCACTTCAATTGGATATCACCAGACACTGTCCCCTAATTTAGACATCATATCCTGTCCCAGGAGCGCCGCCTTGTACGCCCAACCCGTCTGTCTCACCCTGGCATAACCCTCCTGCATCCCCCATGTGAGACCAGAGCAAGACAGTGTTTGAAATCAAACCGGGACCTCTCTTCTTAACTGTCCTCTCTCTACCAGAAACCTCTCCCTAGTTCTTCTCTCCTCTCTCTCAGTTCCTCTCCTCTTTCATCTCCTTCTCTTTTTTCTCCTTCACCCTCAGAATGAACAATTTGTATGAATCATAGGCTTTCAGTCCAGGCACACTTATAGTGACATCCCCCCACTGGTTTTGCTAACATAACTCTCCAGCACCGTACGGATTATTATTTGATGTTCGACGCAATTTCATTGAAAAAAAAAGTCATTCCCTCACTGGTGCTGCCCTGGCACATAACCCCACACAGTGCTCATTTCAGCCAAGCTCAGATTGTTTGATTGGCATTCATTGCGGTGTTTGCCAGGAGTGCTGGCAGAACCTCGTTGTTATTTGCATAAAACAGGAAGGGGTTCAAATTTCCCTGCTGTTCTGCGTTCTGCTGCCCTTGCTGCACCCCAAAGAAAAATCAGCATGCAATTCACTGAAGAAAAAAAAATTGCTGGCCTGGCGCAGCTCTGCTCTATAGGTTCAACGCTTCTCCTTGCCTGGTTTGACACTTTCTTTTCTCCTCTTTTTAGCCCAGCGTGAATCCACTTGTACAAATCCTACACTATCAGAGCCAGGCCTCTTTTCTCTCTCATATTCCTGCAGAGAATCCTCTTATAAATGTCCTGGCATGAGTCTTGCTCCACAGTGTGAACCTTTTACCTTTGCGCGCCGCTGATCAGTGAGATCTGGACTCGGTCCTGGGTTGACAGCAGGCGATCACTCTGCCCTGTGGTTTGAGTAGCTGACCGATAAGAGAAGCATGGGGAGGCAGCAGTAGAAGCAGAGGATGGGAGGATGAGAAGAAGAGAAAGGGGATGAGGGGTGGGCATAATTAGGAGGCTGAGAAAGAAACAGAGGGTAAAAATGGGAGGGCTCGGGGGATGTCGAGCATTGTGGCACTTTCCAGGCGTGACTGTGTGCTCTTTTCAGCTGAACCTCTTCAAATAACCCCTCTGCCTGTCTGTCCTGCGTGTCTGTCTGTCTGTCTGTCTGTCTGTCTGCCTGTGTGTCTTTGCCAGGCCGATACCTCTAACACATGGCAAAGACAGCACGAGGCACTAAACAAACTGCTTTTTTGCTGACCCATTTCCCATTATTGTTTCAATCTTCAACTGAAACAAGAGTGGAGAGGCAAACTTGGCTCACACCAACATGAAGTATAGAACAAAGGACCATTACAGTAGTAAAGGCTTTTCCCCAGCTGGCAAAGGGGGGCGGGGCGACAAAAACTGAAGTGCCAGCAGCTGGACAGACATGTGTTTAGAGCAAAATGTCTGCGAAATGCAGCGCAACAAGCCGCTGGGAGAGAGTGAATGAGTCCCATTCAGCCTGATCCCAGCAATGACTGACTGCACCCTCACCAAGGGATTACACTGAGAAGAACATTACTACACACTTGTAAGAGGATTGTAACACACGTAGAGGAAGACACCACTACTATCACTACAGCACACTTACAATACAAGAAGAACTGTGAATACCTCCTCCAAAACTGAGCAAGATTTCCTTAAAGAAACAGCCATCAATTGCTGCGCTTTTTTTCTTTTCCTCCACCCATTTTCCATCCCTCCTTCCAACCCCTCCATCCCCTCTGCAGAAGCCCTGGAGGATCCGTCCAGTGCCGGCGTCGTGGCAGGGTGCCGTGATCGGCTCCCTTCTGGCCCTACTATTGGTTGTGGCACTCATTGCTGTTCTCCTGACCCGAAGTCGCCGACAGCAGAGACGTGGCTACCCCAGCAGCGGGGACTCCATAGCAACTGGCAGCGGCGGCAGCAATGGAGGAGATTATGGCAACAAAGCTCGCCTGCTCTTCAGCGGGACTGGCAACAGCAGCAGTAAGAACGGGACAGGCGCCAACAACAACGGGCCCATCTACACGTATCGTGAGGGCTGCGACGCCACAGGGACTCTAACGGAAAAGGCCAACGACTACCACCACCATCACCTCCACCATGCCTCAATCGGCAACCCCCCCTCCGCTCATGACATCCTCCTCAGTGGTGACGTAGATGAAGCCGAGAGGAGGAAGTTTGACCTGGATGACAGCATGGAGGAAGAATATGACCGGTTTGGAGGTGGAAACATACTACCTCCAGCCTATCACGTCCACAGAGGCCACGGCGGCGAAGAAGAAATGGACGTGTACCTCGACGACGACATGGAGTCTCAGAGAGACGGCTCCGTCATTTCCCGAACTGCCATTTATGTCTGAGGACGGAGGAGAGGAAAGGAAAGGTGAGGGCTGAAAAAGTGAAAGGAGATGCGGGGGAGGAAAAGGGGAGTTCAAGCCAGCCTTCTTCGACATCGCCTCCATCAGCTAAACACCTCCCTGCTTCATGTTCAACCTGATCAAAGAGATGCCATCAATTACATCCTCTCTGCTTGACACCAACTGTGTAATTTTCTAAAAAGAGGATTAAAAGAAAAATGATTAAAAAAGGAAACAGAAAGTCAGAATGAAGTCTTTGTGAAGCTGATGAAAGAAAACTTGATGGCAGTGTAGTGGACTGTGGCTGAATATGTGACTGTGTTTAATCGTGGAGGCAGATTTCATTCAGTGCCAGCCGAATATAACAAAAAAATACTGCAATCAAAAACCACAGCAACTCTGATGTGACGCTGCTTCTTGCTACGTTCTTGTTTCTTCAGCTTTGCTAGTGTGTGATTGTGTTGAGTGACTACATTGTATTTTATACCTTAGCAGAAATCTGCAAAGCCAGGAGCACCATAACCACTATTCAAAAATCGCCTTCCTGTTTCAAAATATATGTATAAAAAAAACACCATCAACATGTTGAACTCTGCACAAAACTCTCCAAACGGCTTCTGTGGATGTTGCCGCTGTTGCTGCAGACTCGTGGGACAGGTCTGAGACTTCACCCGAATTGTTTTAAACTTGAAAACTTGTCACATTGGCAACAGTGATGGAGTTTCTGTTCATCGCGATGACAACTTTTTTTTGTGTGTTGGGGGGGGGTTACAGTGACTCGAGTTCCAGCCCCACCCTGTGACATCAACTGGTTTCCTGATGGGTGCTGCTGGAGCGAGGGGCCACTTAACTGAGTAACATAACAGACTTAACAGTGCGTGCTAATGTGTGGCTGGCTGTGGTGTTAATGATGTGCATCATCTATATATTGGGCGCCGTCTCACTATAGCACAGTTGTTGTTATTGTTCTTGTTGTAGATGTTGTTGTTGTTATTGTTACTGTTGTGTAATGGTGTTGATCTCGCTAAGGAAAAGACGCACCGGGAGCCTTGGGGGTTTCACACAGAACCACATTGGGTCGGTAATGACTCATTTAATGGGTAAAAAAAAAAAAGGATGTGCTTTTCTTTGTTTCCAGCTGTATTTCCCCCTTTCCCCCTTTAAATCTCTTCTCACTTCCTATATTTCCCTTGTCTTTATTTCCCTTTCCTCTGCCTTTCTTTTTCTCTCTCCATCTCATTTCTTTCTGTTCCACACGCACCATTTGGGTGTTTTGCTGACGCTCTGTCCCACACACATTACATCTCTCTCGCTCATTCTGTTCGTTCTTTATTTACATAATGGGCGGCTTAGACGAGTGCCGCAATGGCTGTGTGCAGGGAGAAGGGGATAACTCGTATTTATATTCTTATCTGGGTCGCATTCAACGAGGCAAAATATTCACCGGCTTTGTCAGAGGCTGCTGTATTTCATGTATTCATTTTTCATGTCCTGCAGAATGTTCTTAGGCTATGTACTGGATAATTCCGTGTTCTGTATTCTGATTGGACAGAAAGACACGGTCTAAGATGCATTTCAAGAGCAGAAGTGAAACAGGCTAAATGGAATCCCAAAGTCCCAGACCTTTGTTTCTTGTACACAACGAAACTACAGGTGACACTGCAGCTTTTCTTAAAATAAGTGGGAGTGTTTGTCCTTAATGAGATCTCCCACTGAACATCAGGAGAGTTCACTGAAAATTGCATTCAGGGTTCCCACGGTCATGAAATTTCTGGAAAAGTTTGGAAATGGTTTAAAATGAACAGATTGCTTTGGAAAAGTTTTGGAATATTCATGGTTCTGGCTATTGTTTAAAATATGTTCATAAAAATTCCAAAACATGTCCATGTTATGTAGAATATGTTCCCTGTATTACCAGTTTAAAATTTAGTGCTGCATTGTTTGACAGTTAGAACATTACATGATACACATAGATCAGACCAGCATCGCATCATCACCAAGGCCACGCCCCCTTTTTTGGAAGAAAGAAGCACGCTGTCACATCAGGAGAGAAACAGGAAAATGCTGAAAAGATGTTGCTTAGCAAGTTAACCAAGTCCCACTGAGATATAAGGCACATAAGAAACTGAATATTCACCGTCAGTGTGGTAAATGGCTAAATGACGCTGGCGACTACTGATGGATAGCCAACGGACAGCTACAGTACAGTCATACGATATGGCAGCATCAGACTGCCATCCTATTAACAGGTTGGTTATTCACAGACAACACCTTACCTGACAATACCCATTATTGTGATACGGATATCTCTAAATGAAATATTTGCCTACTGTAGAGTGAGAGTATCGGAAATTAATTTTTAGACTCATGAGGCAAGGGTGATGGAAGATGAAAAAATCTACTAACCAAACATATTTTTATCAGCCAAAATAGTAAATTGGCTTATGTGTTACATAAACATGTGTTTCAGGGCATTCCATTGTGATAATGAGATATATGTGGAATACAAGCTGGAAAAAATGGCCAGAGCGAAATCTGAATCCAAATGATTTTAATATATTAAATAAATTATTACCACAACCTCAGCACGTCTATAAGTTCCCTCTGGTAAGCATGTCATGGTAGTTATGTAAACATGAAGTATATCTTCAATTCAATTCAATTAAATTCAGTTCAACTGTATTTATAAGGCCCAATATCACAAATCACAATTTGCCTCAGAGGGCTTTGCAGCATACGACATCCCTCTGTCCTTTGAACCCTCATAGCAGATAAGGACCCCCCCCCCAAAACCCCTTTAACGGGAAAAAAAAGGTAGAAACCTCAGGAAGAGCAGCTGAGGAGTGATCCCTCTTCCAGGACGGACAAACCTGCAATAGAATTCGTACACTATGTCGTACAACATATCTAGGGCGTTATTGTGAAAGGTAAGAATGGAAAGAGTAAAGCTAATGTCCTGCCATTGACAGTTTGGTAGGCAATACAGACTTTGCCATCTTGGTTAAACTTGGTTAAACTACGGGGCCTTCATGTTGTTATTTCATTACCTTCATAAGTATGGGTGCTGCACTAGCTAGCAGCAGTGGCAGTAGTGACTCTCGGCATAGTTTTTCATTACGTGACTAATTTGGTACAAACACATACTTGGCACTGTGGCAGATAGCCATCTGAAATTTACTCGACAAACAGTCTACCTGCATTTGGTGCTTGGCAGGTGTTCATTTTGGACCCTGCGTGAAGGTGATCAATATTTCAAGGTATCGCGGACATGCAGGCTCAAGAAAGGTTGCAAAACTATTATTAGAAATAAAACAAATAAACAAATTTGTCAAAATCATAACCCAAACACACGTCAAAGTGCATCACACCCATGTAACCTTTGTTTTTTTGTCCTTTAAAAAGGGGGCGTGGCCTTGAAGTCTGATCTATTGGCATATGCAGCTAATTGGTTGTGGGAATGTCAGCAAATACTAGCAGTCTGCTTATCTACAAATACTTGGGAAGTGTGTGTGTAATAATGTATGGTTGTGTTACAGTATAGGCCCACCCACTTCAAATTATTTAAATCAAGTCATGGAAATTAGAGTTATGGAAATGTTTTGAAATGATTTTGGTAAAAATGTGTGGGAACCCCTTTGCATTGCAATTTTTATTTTCAATGATTTGGAGACTGAATGATTTCTAATGGATAGCTCGAGTTAAGAACTGAGATGCAGCTCTTATGTTTCTGGAACACATTTGCCTTATTGACTCCCAGCTTTTTCCTGCTCATGTTTTTTTGTTTGTTTGTTTGTTTTTTTACCAGAGCAGCAAATTGGCAGTTTCTCAATTAACTCTTGAATTATATCACTTGTCTTTTCTTTAATGTTGGGCTGGTTGTGAGGAGACAAAGAGACGCTCTGAGAAAGAGAAATCCTTCTCGAAGATGTATGAAGAGCCTGTTACAGTTAGAAAAAAAGAGATGTGAGCAAGGCCACAGTAACAGAGAAATGAAAGAAGAGCAAACTAGACTGGTGCTGCATGCCTCAGCAGCCAAACTGAGCACACCCTCTGCTTTTCAAGCTCACTATGTCACATCACAACCACACTTACTTACTGTAGACATGAAGTGTTTGACTGAGTAACGTTGGCGACTGGAGTCACTGTGCAGGCGAGTGTACTGTGACTATAATTAAACAGTATATGTACACTTTTACATCATGTTAGTTCAAGTAATATTTATGAGAAAGGATCTGAAAAGGGAATCTTTAAGGAATGTGATGATCTTCAACACTGGGAAGGTCACATTTAGAGTGGTAAACAGGCTTGTTTACCCCAAAATGATCTCATACCTGTATGAGAGTACCTAAGTCTCATTTCATTTACTCATGCCTCATTACGATGTAAGGATATATTGTGACAATAATTAAGATGCTATTACTCAAAATGAATTCTAACTACTGCTCTGTGGGTTTGAGATCTAAACACAGACTTATTGTCATAAATTGAAAGCTGAGATGTTTCAACTTTGAAATGCAAAACCTCAGTTGATTGGTTTTTGTAGTGTTTTTAAGGAAGTTGGTTTCAGCTCTACTTCCCACCAAGTTCTAAGCAGGTCCCTTGTTGTTGAGTTGTTGTTGAACATTATACACTGTGCAATCTGTTATTCTGTAAATGAGACAGTTATATCTGCTATGTTACAGTTCATTTCAGTGGAGACATTTCATAACGTTTCACAGTGTTTGGACAGGTTGCCAATTAATCTCAAAGTAAGTAAGAAACAGCCATACTGTAACTTCTGTTGCCTCACGTGTAGTAGGACTTGTTTGTTGTATCACTGCAGTACAGTTTGGATTAAAGTATTGAAGTGTGTTTTCAACTCCGCTGGGTGCATGCATGCTCCAAGATCCAGACGTTTAAACTCTGCAAAACAGAAAAAAAAACAAGCTTGAGTTTCATCATTTCTATAAAAATATATGATGTAATGTCTCCAGGTTACAATTTGAGCCCACAATTTAAAGATAGTTTATTACAGTTATGTTATGTTTGAAACACTCTCCTGCATTTCCCAAATGGAAAATATCTTCTTTCCTTACTGGAGTTTAAAATGTTAATGATTTTCACCCCAAAAATAAAATCCCCGACTTTTTGGAGTTCCATTTCTCTCCAGTACATTTACCCTCTACTTGGCCATTGTATGCCTCAGCACATCTTTTCTCCAGGGGATTTCTTGCAGCGGCATAATTCTAAACAGTCGACTGTGATCACAACTTTGGCGCCTAATTAGTCCCAGAATCTTGTAGCGTGCATGTAGCCTTAGTGAGAAAACTCATCAACAGTCATAACTTTTGTTTTTGCACAACCCATTTTCAATAAAAAAAAACCTTTCTGAAACAATTCTCTGTGGAAAAACTGGTAATTAATTAAGCCGGGCTGTGTAATCAGTCTATAAATACCAGATTCCCATACCTCTTTCTCTCCTCAGCATATTTCACAGCGCAGAGCAGTGTAGTGCACCTGCTCTGGGATATTTAGCCTCCTCAACAGATCTGCTACAGGACATGTTTCAAGTTTTGCTAACTCAAGAAGAAGTACACTCCCTTTGTCACAACAACCTCCTTCAAGTTCAAACAATTCCAAACACCTGGAAGCTTCTCATGACAACTCTTTTGCCCACTGTGCAGTCAGCCCGGTCACCAGGAGAAAATGTTGGCATTGCACGTTTCTGCAAACCACAAAGACATTACATCTGTATGTTTCCATATGTATCATATCAACATTTCTAAAGTGACATATTGTATGATCTGAATTTGTCATCTGTTTTTCAACTGGGGTTACTGCCACGAAAATGGTTGCTTTTTACCAAGACATTGCGTCGTTGTGCCACGAAAGGTGGATGTTTGAAGCCAAAACATGATCTTTTCCTAACTTTAACCAAGTGTTGTTGTGCTTTAACCTAACCACAAGTTAACCACTGTGATACTTAAAGAAATGTAAAATGTCAACATATCTGGTTTACAATAATGTACAAAGGTAACTTATCAGTGGTTTGCGGAAATATATAATGACAACATTTTTTCTGGCCATCTGCTGCAGGACAATTGAAGGACCCATTTACACATGGTATTATCACGTGATCTGTATCGGTCTACGTTATCTGGATAATAACTGTATTTACATCAGAGGAAGAAGCACTCACGTTATCTCAATTCTACCTGCACTGTGATCAAATGTCAAATATGCAAATAAGTTAGGTGAGGCTGGTGGACTTTTTGGTGCTTGTTGTTTTTGCGGCAAGGAAGCAGGAGCAGGTGGAGTTAGATGGTTTTTCAACTTGCTAGGTTATGCTGTAGAGATTGAATTTTTGCATTTCTGTGAGATCCAATCACTATGCGATGTGTGAGCATTTCTGCCCTGCACTAACACATTCCTCTCATCCAGATAAGACATGCATGCATTATCACATTTGTATGCTTTTCAGATGCAAAAATGGGGTCAAAGAGTTTTGTGCCTTCATTCCAAAACATCCACTTCTTCAAACAAGTATAAATATTCTGTAATCCGGAGAAATGTGCTGTCAGACCAGATATTTGTGAGTAGAGAAAGCAAAAATGACTTCATAAAGTGAAAACCAGGCCACTATGTAACATACCTGACCTTACAATTTGTGAAGATTTGCTATAAGCTGGAACTACACAAAGCTTCTTGGATCTTTTTATGTGCTAAATTTAGGAGAAAAGAAGTGAAAAAGAGACTATTAGAGAGCTCTGTTTCTTTATGTCGAGGAACTTAACAAGAAGGCTGAAATGCAACCTTGATACAAATTAAATGTCGACAATATTTATCTTTGAAGGGAATACACAAGATTTAATCATTCTTAAATAAGACTTTCTTGAACTTCCCTTTTTGTAGAGAGGGAAACAGACTGTCCATGCAGCCTGTCCGGTGAATCGAAAATGGGGTCATGCTAGTTACAAGCTTCCCTCTCTGATCTTTGGCCTGCTGCCCCGCCTCACATGGCGTGTGCTCTGGGAGGCTGCAGTCCTGAACGCAAGCCCTGTAAAGTCTTGTCCTTGCTGCCGTGAGTGTGGCGCCCATGCTAAGCAGAGGACGCTGTAACAGGTCACTTGGCTCTGTCAGGGGGAAAGAGAGTGGAACGGAGGGAGGGGAGAATGGAGGATGGAGGATGAGGGTGGTAGCTCGGTACTCTGTCTGGGGAATACCAAATAGGCTGGGAGAGAAAGGGAGACTTTTTCTTCTTAGATCAGAGAAATCGAGAGTTAAAAAAGACTAGCGGCGGAACAGAAACTGAAACCTCAGCCCCTGCCGAGAGGATGAGAAGACATCACCGGGTTTTTTTTTTTTTTTTTAAACCACCTGAGACCGAGAACATTTGAAACACTGTCAATTATTCACCATCGAGCCTGGAGTTAGAGATGGGCAGATTTGTTACTTGTGGAAGCCAATTGGTTGGCTGCAGCGTAAAGATGACAGAGAGTGTGTGAAAGGAATAAGAGATTGGCAAGATGGGATTTACAGCTCCGACAATGAAAGCTGGAGGTGGGAAGGAAGCCTCAGAGGAGTATTTTTTGAACGCTGTTCCACCCCTCCGCTTGGCGATTGGCTGCTTCCACCCAGCGACAACTGACAGTCCTTTTCAACCCGGCCAATTAGTAAAAAAATGGCTGTCCTGTTAAGCTTTCTTCAGTGCAGTCTATCAGCGACAGATCTTTTTAATTGTAAAGAAGTGTTCAGCAGCACTCCAGGGACCCCTGCGCAAGGGTGGAATTGTATATATCCCTCTTTTTCATATTCCTTCTCTCTTTACTCCGGCTTTAGCACCCAGTACAAGCTGTTCTCTCCATGTTTAATTCAGCAGAAGGCATGAAAGTGTTCCGCATTATCTCTCTGCTTCACTCTAAAGGAGGAGGAAGACGGCGAGATAGAATGAGAGGGAGAGAGAGGAGGATAGAGGGGAACGGAGTAAAAAGAGAGAAGGAACAGAGAGGAGGAAGAAGAGGCCTATTAGTTATTGAGCTTGGCTTTTGTTGTTAATCCAGTTAAAGCCCAGACTCTGCCAGGCCAGCTGAGACTCCAGCAGATGTGGATGAAGTTTCCTCCTCCCAGCTCTGGTTAGAAGAGGTCTCATTGTACCCTGTAACCAATTTACTTAAGGCAGTGCTGTCCTGCTTTCCTTCCTCTCAGGATACCTTCTTCTTCTCCCACTGTGCTGCTCTTGCAGTGTTCTGTGCTATACTTAGGGATGTAATTCGTCATGGAATTTTTTTTTTTTGTTTCAGTCCAGGTTATTTCAGGTTTTGGGTATGCATGTTCAAATGAATGGCCATTCATTTGAAATTGGTGTCTGCTATTATTTAATTCCTTTCCTCATCCGTTCTCTGATTTGTGCCGTTTTAGCTGTATCCCTTTATAGCACAGGTTCGTAGCCTTTTGAATGGATTTAAAGCAGGATGTAATCTAACTATAGAAATAGAACAGATAGAAAGGAATTTGAAATGTTTGTCGTTGTCATTTGACAAGCTCAGAAGACAATTCTGATAGTTGTTGGTTGTTATGGTTACAACACACATCAGTAGGGCTGTTAAGTGTGTCACACTCACTAGTTTGACAACTCTTTTTTGTCCTTTTTTTTTTTTAACATGTATTTTCCTTGTTAAAGTGAAAAATACAACCATACACCAATCCAAATTTCTCTCTTTCACCAAATGAAAGGCCCTGGCACACCAAGTCTGTATTTTTCATATTTCGTATTTTGCTCCCTTGCTTCTATCCACCAAAGGTACCTCCCTAGTTGTATCATCTCTCTCTCCCTTGTCTTATTTGGCGCCACCGGTTACCTGAAGTGGCTGAGCTGTACTCCCCGTCTGTCTCCACATTCTCGCTCCCTCTCTGTCTGTGTGCAGTCCACGTTCTCCTCCTTGCCATCATCATCATCATCATCTGCCTGAACTGAAAGTAGGCTGAGTCATGAAATGATACTTTTCGACCTGTTCCACTTTAATGTAGCAGATGGATGTGTCATAACAGGTTATGCCGCATTTTCTTCACTGCTTCTTCGTCAAACAGCTTTCTAAAATACGTAATGATGAACAAAAGTTTCTGTGTTGGAAACATGTGCAAACGTGATTGACACAACATATGGTCTTTTTTTTTTTTACAATGCCACAATTTCAGATGGAAAATATGGACTAGGTGTACAATGAGAAGAGTCTGATTTTAGCTTAATTACCTTGTTAACTCCAAAAGCACACTTCATTCAAACTCAGCAGAAACAAAACAAAACTCACCTAAACCATCTTGGTTAACGTTAGTCTGTTCACTGTTCCATCAATCACAAACTCTGCTTTGGTTGTAATAAACCCTAAATTCACTGAAGTTAGATGGAAATCAACATACTGTTGATCCCTGCTGTCTCTCTCTGCCTCTCTTTGGAAGCAGCTACAGTCATCATTTTCAGCAAACATGCAAATTTTGGTAACAAAAGAAACAGGAAAATAGCATAGACTGTAAAAATAATGGATGTAGCTACCATGGCATCACACATTGGTTAGTGGATTACCATTGTGAAGTCTGGAGTTCGGCATTTCGGCCATTGCCATCTTGTGTTTTTTGTTTTTTTTTTGGGAGCTGGAAGTGAAGATATTTGGGTGAGAGGCTGGAGGAGCGAGGGGTGGATCAGCCTACCCTTAATTATGTATAACTTGAAGCCTTAATATAATGTAAACAGGTGACTTACATAAAAATTCACCCCCCCTGCAGTTGTCACAAAAGGGGAAATTAGGTATAGAGACCAAAACCGTTTTTGTACCAGACTGTGAACATGTTTATTTCTGCTGTGAACTTGGGCATTTTAACATGGGTGTCTGTGGGGATTGACTGGCTTCTAAAGCCAGCCTTAAGCAGCCATTCAAAGAACTGCAATTTTTGGCACTTCCTTGTTGACTTCTTTTTTTTTTTTCAGCCCCAGAGGTTGCCTCTTGGAAAGTAATAGTAACAGTTATGTTTTAGAAGTAAAGGATGTACTAGGATACCCCACTGCTTGTTTTGGCCTTACTGCAAAACCTCACAACAGCAAGTTTATGACTTGTTACAAGTGGGATTGTTTACAAGGTTGTAATGGCAACAGTACACATAATAGTGGCCACCGCTGTTTGTTCCATCTAATCTATGTGCAGGTATTTAACACTGTTAATAAAAAAAAAGAGTGGCCAGGGGATGTTAACACTTCTCTGCTTGCTTGATAACTCTTAGTAACAGCATGTAGTGACTCAGGTTGTTTTGAGATATGTCCTGTGCAGTCTGCCTATTTTAAGTGTGAATTTATCAATCAGTTGGACATCAGATGCAGAAGACTAACCTCGCACCTTGTGGTAATGCTATTTAAAGGGGAACACCACCTATTTTAAGAATTCCAGTGTGTTATTTCCATGGCCACAAGAAGTACAATCAATATTTGTGAACATGAGCTACTCTCTCTCAAAGTTAGAAGCCAGAGAGACTTAAACTTGTGATGTCATAGGGTAGAAAGTCTGAGGCTGGAATCAACAGAATGTTTGTTTTCTTTCTTTCTTTTACCCAAATCACCTCTATTTTATTGTAGTGTTTTTGAAACAGAAAAAGTAGCCATATACTCAAAACATTCCTCTGGGTGCCCTCAGTGTTATCTGAAACATTTTTCCAAATGTATTGTCTATAGAGCAGCTCCAAACTTTATACCTGACGACCTCAAATTTGACTTTTAGCAGTCTAGTTTTTGGATTTGGGAGCCAGTTTTTTTGGTTGTTTTTTTTGGACAGTCTTAGACCATATGAATAAAATGTATGAATTTTAAACATGGGTAAAGTTCCTCAGCAAGTATCATTCAGTCTCCCCAAGTTCATCCTGACAACTGCAGAAATATCCTCTAGGGTACAAGTACCCCTGGTTGGAAATATCTGCTCTACAATATTTATGCACACAATATTTATGCACACACTTCTTCTTCTTTTTGCTTCTTCTAAAACTGTCCCTGCTACTGACAGCTGTGAGTTTGAACCTAACATTAAAGGTGTGAACCATGAAACCAAAATAATGAACTGAATGACACTGTAAAGTTTCAAAGAGTTTAGGGAACTGCAGAGTTGGCTCTACGAGTGACTACAAGAGTCTATGGTGATAATGATATAACAATAAAAAAGTAGCCTTAGCTTTACTTTCGTCTTCTAACAAGCACAGGTTGTTACTTTCTTTTCCTCTGATTGGCTGTACCCTTACAGGTGTTGCAGTAGGGCTGAAGGGCTACTGGAAGTGAGATGTGGTGAAAAGTCGAATTAAAACTCGATCTAAAGCTACATTAATCAGTAGTCTGTTGTCTTTTCTGGTCTCGTGCAAGCTCCAGCCAGCTCACAAGGGGGGTCTGTGAGAGCGACTGGAGGGCTGGCTAGCTTGCAAAACCGAAAATGTTTGTAAAACTGCTACTTTTCAAAATTCCATAGTTGATTTCTTGCCACAGAAATTGTCAGATGTAAATTTAATGATGAAATAGCATACAAAAATTGTGAATTACTTAATTGTTGTTTGGAACAGGTAACCTACCTTCCAGGGCTGAGTCACTCTCCTTCTGCATTTGTCTAGTTTGCAGCAATGGTATGTGTCATAGCTTGGCTAATGATAGCACCTCACAAACATCCGAGAGGGTATTGCCCAGGCCTCCAGGAAGCGCACCAGGCTTTGAAGCCAGTTTTCGTAGTGGCCAGACAGTGGTACTGCAATTTCGAGGGTCCTGGTTCTCCCACAACATCCGTGGTATTGCCACTTAGAAGCAGAGTAGGGGCAGGTCTTCCTGCAAGGCAGACGTACTGTAGGCCAGAGGTCTTCAGCTTTTTCAGGCTAAGGACCCCTTAACTCAAAGAGAGACAGAGCAGGGACCCCCTACTACAGATATTGTATAAAACTGAGCTGCACTTGGGACAGTTCGGGATTTCGGGTCTTCCCGTGTTTGCCTGTAGCTGCTAAGTCAGCAGCAGTTGTAGCATGGCTAGGTGTGTTAGCCTCCCCTCTGCACTTTCAACGGTGGTTTCCAAGATGGACGGTGTGTCAGAGGCTAGTAAAAAGTTATAAAACAATCCACTGAGGCTCACAAGAATGTCTGTAACCTTGACATAGTGATACAGCTAATTTGCTAATATGCCAAAAAAAGAGAAAAACAGGTGCTGCACAGTGATGTAGCGTTAACTAGCTCATATGATTGCACAAGGATTCATGGGTAACAGTCAACCTATCATTAATGTTGTGTACTGTTAACTAAATAGGCTGATTTATCTTTGCTAATAATATATTAGATTTACGTTAATGTGGATTTTCAGGCACATTTTACTTACTAAAACTTTAATCAATTAATTAAATTATTTAGAGGTCATTTTGCGGCCCCTGTGCAGTGACTCTGAGGACCCCCTAGGGGTCACAGACCCCCTGTTGAAGACCCAGGCTGTAGGCACCTGGTAAGTCAGTTCCCTTTCAAGCAAGAAAGAATACAGCAGGCTAACAATAACTGCCAACAAAAAGTGTCACACATTTGTGTCTGTCTGTCTGTGTATGAAACAAAAATTTAAAAATAAAAAAAGTTTAAGTGGTCTTATCAAAATGAATTTCAGTTCTAGTACTTTCTGCTTTCAATGTCAAAGAACTTTGATTGTTTTCTTTTTTTTCTTTGTCACAGCCTTCTTCCACTTTCAGGCTCCTGTGTTCTCTCAGCTCTTCAGTGTGAGTGGTGCTCAGCCGTCCTCCCTCTGATCAGGGTATAGAGTCATCTTCTGTTCGGTCATTTCAAACAAAAATAAATGTCAACTCACTTAGGAGTCGTGGAGCTTTTCTTTAATGGACTGGATCTAAAGAGCCCTTTATATCTGCTGCTTCTGACCCCTGAAATCCAGACTACCAGATAGCTGGGCCTTTAACTTGATTTAGAGTTAATGTGGCACTGTATCAGCTGGCATAATGCTGTCAGCTACCAATTCAGCTTTGATGGTGATCTCAACGTTGATGTTCAGACAAAGGGGCTTGTGTAGGCTCTGTTTTGTTCATTTCCTCAACAAAGCCATTTTTTGAAGTTCATCCATTTGGTAAGAGACATTCAGGCTTTTATTTCCTCCTGCCTCCATGACCTCAACTCTCTTTATTCCTATCTGTATCAAAAGTCTCTTTGACGCTCCAACTTGTGTAGGAAACTGTTCTGATTTTATGTGTTGCCAACAGAAGAAACGGTTTCACCCCAGTCCTGGCATTACTTTTCTGGTTTTAGAAGTATTGTCGCTTTTAACCTCCTGTGAACCTGAGTGTAGCTTTAGATCTTTTATATTACCAATGTGAAATTGACATTGGAGGATGAGACCTGGAGGAGCTTAGAGCGGCCCAGTCAGAATTTGTTTTTTTTTAAAGCTACAACAGGCAACTCTGTATGTTGGCAACAGCACAAGGCAGAGTGAGGTAACTTTGAACAAATTCAACTGCAATATCCACTCAGTTTTGTATTACAGTGTGATCAAACTCAACATGACACGTCCTCAGCAGTAATGCTAGAGATGTAACATTAATGAGTACAAAAACTTGGCCGAGCACAACTTTGATTTGCATATTGTGATCTATAGGTGTGTGTGTGTGTATGTTCTTTTTACTATTGTTCTGTTGTTTGATTGTCCTGGTTTGGTGTGAGAGTATTCCACTAATTTTGCATTGCGTCAACAACGCCAACACCCCCAGAGGTCCTGTGTCCATGCCTCGACAGGTCAGCAGCTCCACTGTAGATCTGACTTGGCTTTAGATGCTGATGGTGGTAGAGGTGGTGAAGATGAGATAAGATGAAGATGTGGAGAAGAGGGAGAAGTGCTGATTATCTGGTACAAGAATGAGTCTTCATTGAGCTAGTCTTGGACTCTGGATACAATGACTGGAGGTGATCAGGGTGGAGAAGGGTGCAACAATTCTGCCTAAAATGACAGCTGACAGCAGCAGAGGAGAGCAGATTTAAAATTTTGCAGTAGCATCCTGATTGGCTGATAGAGATCGTGGTGAAGTTTGATTGGATAATTAGAAAAGAGAACACCCACAGACAGCTGATTGAAGGAAGCAGCGGGAGTGGGATGTGGACGACTGTGGGACAGGCAGAGCGGGTTGTCCACCAATCAAAAGACCAGCAGTTTGATCCGCGGCTGAAGTATCCTTGGTATCCTCGGTATCCCTGAACCCCAAATTGCTCCTGATTTGCTGTTCCATTGGTGTGTGAGAGTGTGTGAATGGTTACTGAGTCGCAGGTGGCATCTTGTATGGTAGCCTTGGCCACCAGCGTTTGAATGTGTGTGAATGGGTGAATGTGACTTAGTAGTGTAAATAGTGCTTGTTGAGTGGTCAGAAGACAAGACAATACAAGTGCAGGTCCATTTACCATGGATAGATATGTGAATGGATGAGCACAAAGAAAGTATTCCTGATTGAACTTGTGCTGAGCTTCATATAGACAATGCAGTCACCAGAAAAAAATGTTTGCATTGTACGTTTTCGCAAACCATGAATATGTTTGTACACATCAAAGTGACCTACTTACAGCACATACAGTACAGGCCAAAAGTTTGGACACACCTTCTCATTCAATGCGTTTTCTTTATTTTCATGACTATTTACATTGTAGATTCTCACCGAAGGCATCAAAACTATGAATGAACACATGTGGAGTTATGTACTTAACAAAAAAAGGTGAAATAACTGAAAACATGTTTTATATTCTAGTTTCTTCAAAATAGCCACCCTTTGCTCTGATTACTGCTTTGCACACTCTTGGCATTCTCTCCATGAGCTTCAAGAGGTAGTCACCTGAAATGGTTTTCCAACAGTCTTGAAGGAGTTCCCAGAGGTGTTTAGCACTTGTTGGCCCCTTTGCCTTCACTCCATAATTTGTAAGGACACGTTGTTTTTTGCAACAAAACTTGGTATGGCAAATGTTTTGCAGCAGAACCAGAGATACCTCATTTTTATTCTATGTATTCTTCGATCTTGTCAAAACCTGCCACCGACATTACCCGCAAATCAACTTGACCACCAACATGTCAGTCAGATTTGCTGGTGTGCTTTGCTAGTAGTAGCTAATGTGGCCTTGAGCCTTCAGCATAGAGATGAGATCAAGAATGGCCTTTAGAAGTCTGGTAAACTCACTTCTTTTCAACTCCACATCCTGAGATTCTTTTCATTTCACAAACTTGTAGTCTTCAGACCTGACCATCACTGATTAAGTGACATCACTTCAGGCCATTTATCAGACTTCACACAGCTCCCTCTGGAGCCACAAAAGGCTTTATACAACTTCTTTCACATATAGCTTAGTACTCCCCAAGGCCTGTAAACAGAGTTTGATGTGTAAAATGTATAAAATTCCCCTTTAAAATCCTTCCTATCTCCTCTAACCTTTAACTTTATCACAGTTAGTGTCACACCGTCAGAGTTCTGATTTTATTTTATTTGTTTTCTGCCCTCTTCTTCTATCCTGTAACCTTGCTTCTAAGGCTTTTGTTTGTCTCAGTTGCACAGCTGTTTTTAAGACTTTTGGATCAAGTTCAAGTCAAGGGCCACGTACGGCTGCAACTAAAGATGATTTTAATTATGGGATTCATCTGTTAAATATTCTTGTCATTGATCAGTTCATCTTCAAGTCCATAAAAAGTACAAAAATAGTGACCTTGAAATCTTACAAGTTCTTAGAGCCCGATTTGACGCGTTCCAATGGTTTGTTTTGCCCAAACAACACTCCAAAACTCTATGTAACACTGAGAAGCAGCGAATCACACACATATGAGAAGCTAGAACCAGTAAATATTTGGCATATTTGCTTAGTTAAATTAGTAGAGGATCAAATTTGTGAGAAAAGTACCATACTTGTGCAAAATCCTCAAATTTTGTGACCGAAACAGATCTTTGCATTGATAGTGAATTTACCTTTTCCCATTTGTAGCTTGACTTTAGCAAAAATAATCTGTTGGACAACATTTTTTTGACTCTACTGTAATGTGACACTTAAAGAAGAACTGATCTAGAATTGAGCGAGGCCGCTGCAGCCAACAGTGGCAAAATGAGCTGCAACTTCTCTACGAAGGTGCATCCAAAGTTTATGTCCAAGACTGCTTGTCTTTGCTCAGGCTCAAATTGTAATTATGAGTGTTTGACAATATTACAATGAGAACCCTACAGAGAAATGAAATATTTTCTCTACCTTTCACTTGTTCCGATCTCTTTTGTGTCCAAGTCACACTAAAAGAGACATCTTCTTCACAGATCTCATGTGAGATGACTTGGTGCATGAGAAAACAGCAGAAATGTGAGTGAGACTTAGGGAGAGAAGTGCTGGTAATAGATTGTTGTGAGCCAATGTCGACAATGTGAAAAAGTCCCTGAGATATCAGAATGAGGCTTAGTAAGACTTGGACACAACACAGACCAGAACAGGCAAAAGGTACAGATAAACATTGAATTTCTCTGTAGGGTTCTTTTTTTATGTTGTTGACACTCATTCTAACCGTCTGTGCCTGTTAGTGGCAAAACAAGCCCTTTTATTGAACATAAATGGACAGGGTGCACCTGCCCTAAATGGTTACATTGTAGCTTGTTGTGATGCAGCCAACTGCAGCACTTTTGTTTAATATAGGACCAATTCCAAAAATTATTTTTAGCATTAGTTGCTTCGACGCGAAAACATGGGACAAAAAGATCCAGACTGAAAAATACCCGAGCAACCATTTTATACTTGCTTTACAGAGCAATATGATTATACAGTGCCATAGTGCAGAAATCTTTGTTAGGCTGTTTGCTTCTTTCTTGACAAACAAGAGCAAACAGAGCAGGTTGCCATGTTTAGGGTCATCTGGTTGAAAATGCATTAGAAGAAATGAAATCAGAGGAAACACACCTTTAAAGCCCTTTGAGACAAACTTTTTTGCTGTAGATAAAACATTGACTTGACGTGACTACCTTCCCCCAGCCTTGGAAACCCTTGAAAGTGTCTGGGTTTGAAAAATATTCAACAAGACCTTTTAGGTTTCTCAGCCATATAAATGGCCTTGACAACAGGACGATACTTCTGTAAATAAAATATAGCCACCCAGTGCTTCAGTTCTGTTCTGTTCACCTCTGTGCAGGGATCAACACCCAAACCTGAAAAACCATTTGGTATAGATTTGTTTTCATACAGCAGAGGTTTGAAAAGGATTCACCAGTGTTTGTTTACGCTAGAGTTTCTATGATGCTTAGAGAAAAAGTATCATGTCTTGGCACCCTGCATGAAATTTTGTGTCCTTAAGAAGTCAGTGGTTTTTAAATGTGACGTCAAGTGTCAGAACCTTGACTTGTTTACTTGATATTGACATCATAAATACATTATTGATGTTCACACTTTTAATCTATCCAATTCAAAATCAGCTTCAACCACCATCACAAAGGAAGCGTTATCTTCTCAATTTGAGACTTCCACTGCAGGATTTATTTCTGCATCTGCTAGGCAAGAAGCCTTGTTTTTTGCTATTAAATCTTGTTTTTCTAAAAATAAGTGGAAAATTCACTAAATGGCAAATTATTCTTTTCAAAGCAAAACAATATTTTCTACAGTTTTCTCATCAATCAACATTGTGGAGAAACAAGATGGATGATTTGCTGAGTTTAGACTGCCTGTGACTCATTTCTGGCAAATTTAAAATTCTTTAAACAAGTAAAGCTGCATGGAAACAATCTCCCCCCGCAGACAGAGTTACTTTTCTCTCCTCTTCCAATCAAAATCCGGCTTTATGAGTGAATACAAGATTACAACACTTATAAAGACAGATGTTTTTTTATAGAGCAAAGCCCCGCTGTGTTGGACAGCAGCCCAGCTTCCATCGTCTCTGCTTCTTTTGAGAGTAAAAAACTACAGGATGAGAAGAAAACGCAGTTCACCCTTTAAAAGATCCAATATCAAGTCTTTCAAAGAATCCGGCTGCCTCTTTACAGAACAGAAGACACAATAAATTGTTAAATGTGCGTTATTTATATTGATCAGGAGGGTAAACTCAAGGATTAATTCCCAAACTGCCGGCCCACACAGCACCAAAGACTGAAAACAGAATAACAGAATAACCTAACCAAAAGCTAAGGGCTTTGAAAATCTTGTCGATAAATGGTAAGTCAGATCATTACAGTGTTCAGGCTCTGTTTTTTTTTTTTTTAAACATATTTTGTGTGGGAAAAAAATACATGAAATTTGCTCCAGTACCTCTAAAGTACAGCGTTTTCAGCCTGTGTGAGTGGTATCATTTTGCCCGGCAAACACATAAATTACCAGCTATTTCTTAAAAGACAGAAGAAAGGAATACCGTTTCTGTGGAAATCATGTCAAATGATGGATGTATCACTTTTGGCTGAAACTCTTAAAGTGCTACCTGACATTCATTTCTTGTAACTCAAGATAAGCCAGGATTCACATCGTTGTGTAGGAGTCACAGTTTGTCACTTTTTCTTATTTGCTCATGTTTTCTGCTTCCTTATCAGAACTGTACATATCTCAGCAAGAAAACCTCTATCATCTTGTCAGGTCAGGGCAGATGACCGACAGATATTTGGCTGCTCTGGTATTTTCCTCCCGGGAAAAAAGACGGATAGAGGTCATGTTTAGCTGTTAAATGAGCAGATCACTGTTTTCTCAGGGAGAGAAGATCTATATTTGCGTGTGTGTGTCTGTGTGTGGTGGAGCAATTGACTAAGGTCCATAACCTACAGTATAAGGCTTGCAGGACTGTTGGTTTTTAATGCAAATGTCAACTCACTAGCTAAAGTTACTCTGGAGCTCAGAGTGGATTTTGGTGGTCTTTCTTTTTCGATTGCGGGACGTTTGTGGTGTAATGACAGTCAATGTGCTTCGTGACAAGGTCTGTTTTTAAACAAAGTGCTAATTTCATTTGTCATTATCAAGTTGCAACAACTTGAAAAAGTTCAGCAAATTTAACTGCATTTTAAAGGCATACCCTGCAGGTATTGTGGGTTAGTGATAGTGATATTAAAAGTCAACCCCAGATGCACTCTTGTTTGCTATACTTTGGCTACAGTGTCTGCAATTTTCATAGCTTCCTCTTAGATACATATTGCTTATGGTCTGGTTCCTGGTTGCTACCTTTTTGTTTATAAAGTCCCAACCCTCACCTGCATGCTGTGCCCAAGAATGTCCCAAAAACAGCATAATATGAATAAAATAGAGGCAGAGGGAAGGGTCTCTGCAGACAACCCAATTACCAGGACAAATGTTGGCACAATCAGACACAAAATCACTTGGTTGTGGTCAGCAAAAGACTTAAAATACCCACTTTGGGAGCACAATACCGGCAGGAAATGCAGCAATGTCTCAGGAAAAATAATCAACTGCTTTTTGTGGCACTATGGCCGGTGAAAAGACAGTGACGGGTTGGTAATTTGCCAGTCTGGACTTTGCAGGGATCTTGCCAAAGTGACATGAAAAAGTCAGCTCATAGATCTTGATACAAAACATGTGAAAGGTACAAATGTAAAGTATCTATGGTTTGCAAAACAGACATTACCAACATTTTCTTCTGGCAAATAGGCTTCTGCAGATAAATACATTGCCACACATTTCTAGAGGGTCAAACATCATTATAGAGGGGTTACTTTTGTATATGTCTATATACTTTGAAGTAAACTTTTAACAATTAAATATAAAGGAAGCATAACTCACCTTTATCAAGGCGAGAGATCAGCTTGTAAGACTCAGAATGAAAGTTAGAGCACTCTTCTTAAATTGTCCTTCACCTTTATAACCTTTGTAATTGTGGATGTGTGTGTTGCTATGGCAGTGCAAGGCACCTTCACTTCTGTATCATGCCAATTAAATAAGGACTGCTGTCTAACCTAATACTTTTTGGAAAATACACCTATTAGCTAAGAGTCAGGCAAGCTGTTTCCAGTCTTAATGCTAAACTACATGAACTAAATTCTGCCTGTAGCTTTGTGGTTATTGTACAGACATCAGCATAGCTCTTATCCCAAAACTATTCCTTTACCTTTGATTTGTAAGAATGAAAACGAACCATGTTACTCCATCAACACTTTTCAAATGTTTGCAATCTACTTGGAATTTGACAAAGCGACAGCGTGATTGCCATTGACAGGTTGGCCACCCCCGCTTTAAAGTGTCCTTGGTGTGTATTACAATCTCTATTTGTGTGTCTGTTGTGTGTTTGTGTCAGCGTGTGTGTGTGAGTGAATATTGTAGAAGTCAGAGGAATGATTTAGCTGCCAAGTTTCGGAGGAGAGGTAAAACTCACTGCGCTATTCTCTGCTGCAGGATTAGAAACGCTTATTTTAGATTGCCTTATGGTCTAGCTTGTGTGTGTTTGAGTGAATGTTACTGTGTGTGTTTATGTCTGTGGAGGAGAGAGCACAGTGTGTGTTTTGTATGAGGATGCAAATATGTGTATTTTTTATACTGCAGGGTGCAGGTCTGACAGCTGAGGAGATTTGAGGGGTGTGTGTATGTGTTTGTGTTTGTGTGTGTGTGTGTGCTTAGTATAAGAGCACAAAGGAGCAAACTTGACAGCACTGTGGGTATTTTGTCAATTTAGTGTGAATTGTCTGCAGATGTTTCCATATCATGTATTTGCACTTTTCAGAGCATTAGCGATGATATTATGCAGCAGCAATTAGCATAATTTCATGCACACACGTATTATATTTCTATCTGTTCATCACTCCTCCAGATTTTATCTGCCGTGACCCTGTGACAAAAGAGAAGGGAAGCAGACACAGAGGAAGAGAGAGGGAGAAGCTACAAATACACACATATCCACACACTTACACTCAGATATATTACTGTCACTGCAGGAGACAGATTGCCACTCATCTCCACTTTTTCTTGCTGACTCAGATTTCTTAACGTGGCTCTTATCTGTCAAAGTTGTTCTTACTGGAGATGCAGTGAAAGATCAGAATAGTGTTGCTATCTTTTCAGGATTTTTGAATCCTTTCTGGTATTTTTTCTGCCTTTGGTTAAAAAGACTAGGACCTCTAATCTTTCCTCCTTTAAGGCTATTATCTGATTAATTTAAGGCTCTGTAGAACAAGATGATCTCAACTTATCTGCAGGACTTATTGATCAGTACCAATGATACTGCAGCGTCTTCTCCTTTCACAGCTCACTTTCTAGCACAAAATCATTAGTTGTTTTTAAACAAACCCCATGCACCTCTTCAACTGCAATGGAAGCAATGGGAAAACATGTTTTAATTAGATGATCGCTGTCACTGCATATGCCCTAAAGCAACAAGAGCAAATTTAGGTTTTGTAAGGCATCATTTCAGGCTGGAACCCTGCACTGTTCATATGTTTTCATACGAAAAATAATGCACCAAAATTTGTACATATCCCACGTAATCCTGAGCCAGTAGTTTGTGAATAACCCCCACATATGGGAAGGCTGTGAAAATGTAGCCGCTGTGCTGACAGGAATAAAGAAGGACGGAGTTCCTAAAGGTGGCAGGTTGGGGTGGTGGATCGGTCACAAAGTTCTGGACTTTCCCCAGGAGAACAGGTGTTCAGAACTCTGTGAACTGTGTGTCATTTAAGATATGTGTCTCTTTTCCTAAACCTTACCACATTAAATTTACATTTAGTACCTAACTTTGTGTCAAGTAGATAATGTCATTTGGGGTCACTAATTCATAGGACATCGTATCAAACTGTTGTATGCAAATACATTGATTATGTAGGATTGTGGTATTTTACATTTTCTTTTTGAACTTCTTAACATTTATTTTTTCTGTGTTCAGTGAACAAAAAAATTAATCAAACACATTAGCAAAAATTCACAAAAGAAGAATCTGTAACAAAATAAACAAAAAATTTCGTTTTGTTTTTTGTCCCAAAAAAAACCAAAGAAAAACAACCACTTAGATCGACTGTGCAAGCAGCTTTTTACAAACTATACTTACATTTATCGTAAGGCTGTGACCCCTAGTGGCCATAGTATATATTACAGGAGCAGAGGAGGACATTTTGTGACGTAGCATAAATTCCATAAAGTCTGCCTTACAGAGGCTTGGCTTTGAAGCCAATTTCAGATGGTGGCCAAACATGGAATTACACCTTCTTGGTTAGTCACATGATGCCATAGGGCCTAAGAAGACCTTTCTTCCATAGATCGACATTTAAAAAAGACATCTATAAATCTGTGGATAACTTTGAGTGCCACAACCCCAGCAGAGTTATTCCTTTTACTCTTAGAATTCAATCCACATAGAAAACATACTAAAAGAAAGTAAATGTTAACCCTAGATATTAGACAGAGATTGAGGTCTGTGGCCTCTTAATTTAAATTGTGTTGCTTGTGGTATTGATGATACACGCTAGATAGATGCAGCATTCATTATAAACCACTTTGGTTAAGAGCATCCACAGAATGTGGCTGCCAGCTGAACAAACTTCATACCGGCAGACAGAATATGTACAGAAACATCCAGAGAAAGATCAGCATATAGAGCAGAAGATTAAATTAGAAGGAAGTGGAAGCTGGAGAGTTCAACCAAGAGATCTCAAGTCTGATTTGTTCTGTGGCTTTAAGAAGGTGGCTCAAGGTTTTCTTAGTCAGGAGGGAGGATGTGGAGAATATGTGATATTCTGGGTTTTACTGTCCTCATAGGCAGAGTAACTCAGACAGGGAGATATTACTGAAGATGGATTTATGTCTTTTTTATTTCTTTACTGGCTCCTCTCTGCCGGGTGTACTTAATCAGAGACATCTAACTGTTTGCGACACCTGTTGTCCAGTTTTGACACTTGACCCCATGCTGTTAGTTAATTCAAATTTAAACTAATCAAGGAGTGTTATCTTCTTTTACTGTGTCAATATTATGTGTGAAAAATGTTTTTAGTTTGACCACCGTGCAACATTGAGTTTGTCAACAGCCAACAAGGTGTTGTCAGTTTAATTTTCATCATCTTTGAAATGCAGTGATGACAGAATCTCAGTCTCTCCTAAGAGGTGAGAGCATTACATGTGGAAATAAAGCACACGATACAGTGACATGTAACAACGGAAAGTCTTGATACATGATAGAGATCAAACAGCAGTACTGAATGTATTTTTATTAGTTAAATGCAACTGCTGCAACTAAAGTAACCCACATTTCCAGATGCTGTTTGGAAAGGATTCAATTATCTCTGTTTTTTTTTGATTCATCGTATGTCTCGTGATGAAGCCAGTTGGATTGCTTTTAAAGTACCAAGCCCTGAGCCAACTCTTTCTCTCTCTCTCTCCCTCTCTCTCTCTCTCTCTCTCTCTCTCTCTCTCTCTCTCTCCTGCTGTACTACAGCGAGTGCTGAAAGATAATTGAATACGTTTTCAATTAATAAATGCAGCCAGATCTGCAGCGGCAGCCTTCATTGCTCTCGTGGTTACACATTCTGCTGAATCCATCGGCTCGAATCGCACTTTTCATTTCACCGCCAGCTCTTTCATTCTCCGCTGGTCCCTCCTGTATTCTGCCCAGCTCTGTCAAGAGAAGAAGGAGAAGAAAAAAAAAACAACAAAGGGAAATGAAGGAATAAAGGGAAAAAGGATGATTTACATTAAACATAATTGCTTCCATTTGACATTTCATCAAGTCTTCTGCTGGCGGTTACTGTGTGAGAACGGCTGTCCTACTTTTCTCATTTTGTCCCTTTTTTTTTTTCTCGCACTAAATCAAGAAAATAAGAGTGTTTCCTCTTCTTGGTAGAACGGAGCCTGCTGTGTGTGCGTACCTTGATCAGCATAATTGTGTCAGTTTGGTTGATTTTGCTTCTGATATCCCAACACCCATTAACTGTTAATTAACTGCTTAATTTTTAAGTAAAAAATTCAAAATGATGTGAAATATAGGAGGCTTTTCCTTGGAGTCTGGCGCTCCCACTACCCACCCCTTGGTCTCTGGAGCTAGCTAGCGCTTCCACTCATTTGTGATTACTGTGAAAACCCCATTAGCACAGTTATCTATGTTAGCACCCCTAGCTGCCATAGCGAGAGCTAACAGTGATAAGTTAAGAATGCTAAAGGGGTTTGTCAAGCCTCCAGGAAAGCCGCCCAGTCTTGCAGCCAATTTTTCCCAGTGGCCACTAGACATATTGCAGCGAAAAAATCCCCTGTGGCCCAAAAAACATTTTCCCTGTAGACCACCATTGTACAACACACGTCTATAAAACAACAGGACACCTCGAACTTCAAACAAGGTCAACTATGACTCTGTCTATTTTGAATTTTTGTGAAAAGCTATTTATAAATCTGTGATAATAATGTAAAGTCTATGAGCAGCGTGGGAGCTCGTGGGCAAGGCCAGTGGAAAAAAAGAGTATTGCGTATATTCAGTGGGCCGCATACTACAGAACCTAGATATTAAGGAGCCAGAAACTTTTTTTGGCATATGCACCAGGTGAGCAATTCCACAGGACAGAATAGGCACAATCTTAGTATCTGGTATGTAGGTAATATTATAAATCTATGGGGTTTGTGGTTCAAAATTGAGCTACTTAGTCACCTGGGCGACCTGGGGGGAGACATAGGGATGGGCACAATGTTTCCACAGCAATGCTGTTGGGTCAGGAAAGCACTACAAGCAATAATCGCCAAAATAGTGCTGCTAGCTAGCAGCAAAATTAACCTATGGACTGATATCTGTATACGGTCAAAAATATTTTCCTTGACTAATTGATATTTGTCATTCATACCTGCAGTTTAACTACTTTAACTAGTGAGAGGGTAATTAATTGGTGCAATTGGATAGCAGTGCAGGTTAAGCTCAGTTTTATATAGGCAATAACAAAACATCCCTATAGCTCAAAGACTTGCTAACCCTCACTGACAAGGATTCCTCTGCAAAGTTTGAGGAGCCATTGTTACAGCTCTAATCACTATTGAAGCACTAGTGTATTCAGTTATGTAGCAGCAAAACAGACATTACATTTACTGAAGTCTTTTAACTGTAAGACTGTACATTCGGGAGTCAGGATCTTAGTGTATTCAAGCAGCATGACATGTGGTGTAATTGCTGCTGTTGCAGAACTGATTGAGTAATTACAATCAGAATCAGAGACACTTTGTTCACCAAGTACAATAAATGTACAGAAATTTGTCTTGCTGAAGGTTCTCAGAGGAATAATACCCTCTATAAAACCTATTCCCTGAATTCATTATGTTAGTCATCATCTCATACAGTTTTAATTTGCTAACATGATCAAGTCTCTCCAGAGGCGGAGCCGGAGATCTCTTGGTAATGTCTGTGCACACAAATCCAGGGCTGCTCACCAAACAATTACTGACAGGAGATGATTTATAAAGCAGCGAGGTATTCACTTTATGTTGTTTTTCTACATCTTTGATGCTAAACCTTCACTGCTGTGCTGCTTCTTTACTGCAATTCCCAGAAATAACCTGTCAGTCAGATAATGTGGACAGTGCTATGATGTCTTTTTTTTCTGTCAGTGAAGTTTTCTGTGAGACATGGTTGTTTTTTCTCTGGTAAATATTCAGAAGCTGAGATTGACCACAACCCACTTTAGAAATGGATTGCATTCACTGTCGACGAAGTTTATAAGTAAAGAGATTTTGCTCTCAGTCATCTCTGTCTCACAGGAATTTCATTCATATTTAAAACAGCAAATGCATTTTGAAGGAAATTTATAGCCACCTGGATTCAGTTTTGTGGCAAGCCCTAAAAGTATTGATACTGAATGCATCAGTTTGTTTACCACCAAAATATCCAACCTAGCAACTACAGCATTATTTGACTTCATTATGGTAATGTTTAGGTATCGGCAGCAGTTAGTTAAAGGGAGAGTTCACTTCAAAACAAAAAATGCATATTTTTTCTCTTACCTGTAGTGCTATTTATCAGTATAGATTGTTTTAGTGTGAGATGCAGAATGTTGGCGATGTCAGCTGTAGAGATGTCTGCCTTCTCTCCAATTTAATGGAGCTAATTGGCACTCGGCTGTCAGTGCTCAAAATGCCAAAAAATACACTTGAAAAACTCAACAGCAATGTCTCTTTCCAGAAATCATGATTCAACTATTCAAGAAAATCCACAGGCCATGTTGTGAGCAGTTTCATGTTGGAACTATTTTATTTCTACTGAACTACACCCACCAATTGTATCACACACGCACAGAAAGCAACGTGCATCTACTCTGGACAAGAGGCTCGTGCCCATGACAGTCCCATTATATTCTCCAATTCCTCCAATAATATATATGTATACATTCAAGTCAGCAGTGACTTGAAGCATGAGACAGGAAGTCTTTAATCACATTAAAAGCAAAACCACAATCCTTCCCCAACATTAACTTAAGTGCTTTTTTTTGCCCAAACCTAACCACATGCAGCACTCAGGATGTGTGTGAACCTCCACCATTCCCCGTGACCAACTCCAACCTACTCTAATGCAGTATATAAATGTACAAATGTACATACAAATGTCCCAAGCCCACTCTTAATATTTTGACGGTCAGGCAGAAGCTTTTGCCTTGTGTATCGACGCTGAGGGTCAACAGTTAGGTTTAGGCAACAAAACTTCTTGGTTAGGGTTAGGAAAAGATAATAGTCGTGACTAACCACCACCTCCCCTCCCACCTGCCCTGAGTGGCTCTTTATACTGCATTTGTTGCTTTGACTGCCTAACAGTGATGCAGATGGGTTTACATTAGAGTTAGTTGAAAACCCAGTGTATCTCATACACATGCTAAAGGATGCACTGTGCATCTGTATCTGATGCAGACGTTGATCAAGCGTTGATTTTTTTGTGGCCCTAAAATTGAGACCAGGTTAAAATGTAGCGTTTAGTTAACAAAACATTGCCTCCAAATACAGTCTAGGCAGCAACTGCATTTGCCATCATAACATCATGATTGTCTCACTGCTCAGATCTTTTGCTCAAGTAAAAAGTGAAGTTAAGAATGGGGTTCATTTTTTTGTTTGTTTTAATGTCCTGCATATGAAGATTTAAGGGATGTACTTGTCTGTTGGATGACCTCTATTTATATGGATTTCTTGTGGTTGGATGACCATGAAAAATTCAAATTATATTTTAGAAGAGGAACAGAATTTGTTTGCTGAGCCTGAGATAGAGGGCAAAATATTTTGTTTGAGGACTGAGCAATAAGATAACATGCACTTTGATTAGATTACTGCAACAATATTGTAATGGTGTCTTAAATACCCATGAGGGTTGGGCACATGTTTGTGTGCATGACGTAAA
Organism: Cephalopholis sonnerati; assembly: GCA_019142605.1. NCBI lineage: Eukaryota > Metazoa > Chordata > Actinopteri > Perciformes > Serranidae > Cephalopholis > Cephalopholis sonnerati. The sequence continues at coordinate 13,178,951 of JAGQAX010000014.1, forward strand.
AAATAAATCAATCATAAAATCATTGAAAATCTTATTGAAAAAGGAGGAAACATTAGCATCAAAGTGTATTGACAGTACTTAAAGTAAAAGTGCTCATTATACATAATGGCCAATTTATAATAATGTGTTATATCATAGTGTTCATCACTGACACATTATGTGTAGGCCTGCTGAACATGGTGCAGCTGGTAAAGGTAACTTTACAACTTTATATACCTCCTTGGAAGCTTGTGGATTTCCTCCCAGGGATCAATAAAGGGAGATCTTAACCGACTTCTATTTGATATCCTAAAGTTATAAAATAAAAGCGGTGGAATGAAAAGTACAGTATTTGCCTCTGAAATGTGAAGTAGCAGCAGAGGATGGAAATACTCAAGTGAAGTACCTCAAAATTGTACTAAAGTACAGCACTTGAGTAAATGTATTTGCCACATGCAAGAATATGATACATCATTAATTGAATCCAGACAGTTCAGACTGAAAGGGAAATATCTAATAACACTACCTGTGTATTGGCGCCACGGTGACAGACAAATTTTCTCATTTTGCCACATCTCAGTAAATCATGTTATATGATTGCTCGGGGCTACAAATGTTAAATACTTCATTACGACATGAAAAAGATTCTGTTATAACGCGCAAAGGATCTCATTACAAGAAACTGAGACTGTCTAACATTTTTATTGCCATGAGATTGAAGTATTGTGTTTTCACTTCACTTAACTTACACAACTGCATAAAGTCTGAACTTTAAGAACATCTGGTATAACCAGCTTCAGCAGCCCACACATGATCCTTTTCAGTATGTTCACATTGGGTCACTTCAATTTTTCTGTCCAACCAGGTGTTGACTCTTATTCCTCAGTGCTCACTGACTTTTCCGCTGCAGCCAGAAACGCTGACTCACTCCCATCCGTTCAGGCTTAAAACTTATCTCAAAAACCACCTTGTGTTACCCTCTCCTACTCACTCACATATCCTCTTATCTACTGGTAAGATATTTCTCCCTTTCTCTTTTCAGGTTATTTTTGTTTATGTTTCTGTTATTCAGTATCTCTACAACATCATAATGCCTTTGACCCTGCACTCATTACTGCTGTATCCTTGTTGAGACCTGTTTTCTTTGTGGAAAATATTCAGTTTAAACAAAATATTAGCCTTACAAAGTACAAGCAGGAGTAAAAGCAAATACGCTTCAATTACCTTGGAAGTTAAATTATCAGCAGATAGTTTAAGGATACGGGACAAAAGCATCTTTCAGTGGCTGAGTTCTTTTTTATTTAGATGGTGTTTGTAGAGGTACATCTCTAAGTGAAGAAAAATAAGAAAAATAAATAAAGATGCCTTCTGTGACAAAATGATTGCTGGCATGCAAGGAGAAAACATTATGCTGAAGTTATGAGTCATCTGAAAATGTTCATGTGGAGAGAGTAATCTTGTTTTGAAAATATTGACTAATACATTTCAGGTAGCAACATATCTTTTCAGGTTAGCATGTGTGGTGTTTTCCACACAACTGTGACTGACCGACATAAACAAACCAGTGCCGCACCAGCCTCTGGCAATAAAAACTGGCACTGACCGGGACAACACTCTGCTTCTTTACTTTTTTTTCTTCAAGTGAGGAAATAGAATATTCACAGTTTGCATAATCCAGTTGAAATTCATAGATATTTTTTAAGTGCTTGAAGATCCAGTCATCACTAAAATGTGTCATGCGAGAGAGTCCATAAAACCAACTGGAGTGGTTAAAGTTGTCATATTGACGTTTCAGTTGTGTTGATTGATTCACAGTGTCAACACATGCATTGAGTAACATGTAAGACAACACTATACATTAAAAGTCGCCTGTAGCTGCCAGGAGACTCTGAGCGTCACAGTAAATTAAATCATTTCAGCATGATCTTATCCTTACTTGTTATATCTTGTCACGTGGGCAGAAGCCCTGAATGTTACTAAAATTATGCCAGGGGCGGCTTTTTCTGTTGTATCTTGACGCAGACTATTTGGAAAAGATCACAGATGTTTCTAAAAGAACACCTAGCTTTGAGTGGCTCAAACACAGCAGTGAGAAGGGGTCAGTGGTTAGGTTTAGGCGAGAGGTAGTCTGGGGGAATACACCTCAACTCGTGGAAAATGGGCGTAGCCAATTCCATTCTCTTTCAAACATAGCTCGTTTGCAACAGCCAATCGCAGAATGGGGTCTGGAGTTGTGAGTATCCACATGAACTGGGTGCTACATGTAAATAGAACCGAAGGGAAACAGTTTTCACGGGAGCTGTGGAATAAATAAAAAGCCTTATCATGACCGAAAAAACGTTTAATAAACGGTCGTCTCCAAAAATTGAATTTTGTTAGAATGTAATGTTTTACCATAATGAATGTTATTTGTGTCGTAGTGTATTTGACTCCATACACAACCCTACCACAGCATGGAGTCATTCATTCCTTAATCTGAGTTTCCAGAAGCTCGCGAGAAAAACGAGCTTCTGGGTCAGCGCTATCATATCTGTAGAAAAGGGGACTCTTGATAGCATTTCTCCATGTTGGGCTTAGCAGGCATTCTGGAGAGCCGTACACGATACTGAATTCGCCGTTCTTGATGCCCTGGTTGGTTTTACCGCCCTTTGCAATATATGCAGCTTTGCTCTTTCTAGACATCAGGACTCTCGTTTGGTCCTCCATTAACGATATAAGTCGGCTAACCACTATGACTATAGAGGAACTTGCTGATCCCTGATCGCCATCTCCGGCCAGCAGATCGGTTAACTTTAGCCAAGTTTGGTATATAATACTCTTGCCATAGCCTGTTGGCAGACATGCAAGCACATCCTGTCCCTTCACTAATCCTGCTAAACATAGCTTCTTTAGTGGTTTGAAGGCATTAACGCCATGCATACATGCCACATTTTCCGGATCACTCCATGCAGTAGCCATTTCGCACTGTTTGGTTTCTACAGGGACTGTTCACTGGTGTACACACCAGAAGAGTGGTGTGGTTAGCAGCACTACTCAGTGGCTGAGCGGCTTACCACTTCCCGTTCATAGATATGATAACTCTGACCCAGACACTCGTTTTTCTCACGAGCTTCTGGAAACTCAGATTAGGCGAGAGGCAACCTCTAAGGCTAAAAAATTAAGCCAAAAACGGAAGTGCCTAAAAACTTAGGGTGGCTTTGGCTCTAGGGCGGCTGTGTAGTAGCAGGTGGCACCTTGTATGCTAGCCTCGGCCACCATTGTATGAATGTGTGTGTGAATGGGTGAATGTGACTGGTAGTGTAAAAAGCGCTTTGAGTGGTTAGATGACTAGAAAGGTGCTATACAAATGCCATGTCAATTGTATATTTACCAGGTCCAAAACTGCAGTTCACTGAATGGCCACTTGAGGCTGGCTCCAAAACAGAGTAAATCTCCATAGACCCCCATGATAAAGTGCCTAACTTCACAGCCTGGTACAAAAAACTGTACAGTTGTCATGAAGGTTGAAATTAGCTATAAAAAAAACAATATGGTTACTTCTGGCTCCAAAAAAACAAGATGGCGACAGCTGTAATGCCAAACTCCAGGCTTCAGCAGTCCACAAACCAATGGGTGACGTCATGGTAGTCAGGTCTATTATTTATACAGTTTATGGGTTTCGGCATCAAAACTACTTGGATATGATTAGGAATAGATTGTGGTTGATACGTAGGGCCACTCACGAAAGGGGTCAGCAGTTAGGTTTAGGCAGCAGCACTACCTGGTTAGAGAAAGATAGAGGATGTTGCTAAAAACTCCCGGCTTTTTGTGGCACAAGTGACAAAAGTAATGTTTTTGGTCTCGAACACCAATCTCCTGGGTCAACCTGCCCCCACTAAGCAGACTTTCATGCTATTAAACTACATCTGGTACTTAGAGTGTATAATAATGATGCAGATGAGTTAACATTGGAGTTGGTGGAAAGCCCTGTGCATCTCACACAGATGGAAAATGCTGCTGCCCACACAGTGCCCAAGCAGCATATTTTGATGCACTGGGAGTGAGACCAGGCTTTTGCATGAATAAGAAACATGCACTAGTCTTCTGCCGTGTCTTCTGCCGTCAAGAATAATAATGACGAAGACCATCTGACACCACTACAACCTGCTTGGAGCCGTCGGGCATGCTTTGGCCGGACTCTGAAGATGACCCAACTCGGGCGTGACTTGTCACAACTTGGTAATGGAATGAAAATTAATTTAGCATGGTTTGACTAGACGTGGCAAAAAGAGCAAGTGGAAGAGCCTGAATCAAGAAACAGAAAACTATGGAAAATATTGTCAGTTCACAAGGTTGCAGTGCACAAATAACTGTTATTTACAATATTATCCCACACAGTGGTTAGGAAAGCTCTTGGGGGACAGAGATGAAATATTCAACAAAAACATTCAACAAACAACTGCTACACTAGCCTGAACAAAATCTAAACAAAATGAAATGAAGCAAGATTAACAAAGCTAATTAGCCCAGCAAAGCAGCATGTGGTCACGTCGACGGCCTATATTATAACAAACACACTTAAAAAATATGAAAGTGGAAGCCGTCTCGAACAACAGTGCTGCAGGAGGGACATTGTACGGCTTCACAGAGCTGCTACTGTGGCTGTAGAAACTCCACCCGTTTAAAACTCCATCTAGTTCGCTTAGAGAAAACAAATATTAAGCATTTGCTGCATGTTCAGGCCTGTAAAAATGGTACATCCTCAAAATTATTATTATTATTTTTATCATATTATTTTGCTTGCAACTGAAGCTGAATATTTTCTGCCATCATTTTTTTTCCAAAGCAAATTTCTTGTTTTAACATAAAGCTCTTGTGCTATCTGCTTCGACCCGGCTGTGTCGTATTTATGGATGTGTTAAAGCCTTTATTTGAGGGCACTTGAGGTTAAAGGAGGCTGTTCTGAGAGACGCTCTTCTTATCATCACACAGGTTCACACCTCAAAGCTGAGCTGCGCATTGCAATCTGCATTAAAGATGCTTCTACTGCGTCTCCTCTGCTTGTCTCCTTTTCTGTCTGCTTCCTCATTATACCTGCGTTCATACCGCTCTCTCTCTCTCTCTCTCTCTCCCCCTCTTATAACATAACTAGAATTCATTATACTTTATCCCACCCAGCACACCTCCTTTCTCACATTAACAAGAACAAGATTCCTGAGTTATCGCTCCCTCTCTCCTGCTCTCTTCTTCTCTTAGTTTTCATGACTCGTTCCCTTTCTCCATCTGTTCTGCAGATGAAAGGAGGCTCTGGTCTCTGTCTGCAGGGGTTTAAACGTCCTTTTTGATTTCGGTTCAAGGAAGGAATTATTCCGAGGAAGTGGTCGGACAGCTGCTATCTGGAGCAAGATGGTATCGAAAGAGAAAAATAAAACGGGAAATGTGCCCAACAATTATTGTCGCTTTGACCAATAGGCGAGTATCAGTGGCAGCTATTTTACAGTCAGAAACTGTGTTCAGTCAGGCTGTTTCTTGTCTTGATGCAACCAAATGAACCTCTAAACACTCTTAGTATCGCCAGCTCTCTTCTACATGTTCATTTGCAAAATACATATGTAGATATATCTCTTGAGCTTAAGTATTCACTGATATAGTCATGACACAGTCTGTGGACATCTTTGGTTGCAGGTAGGGACATTGCAGATGTTGTAGCTCCTACTGTATAATCCAATTTCACGGTTGCTCTTGATTTTCCACTTTCCTTGTCTGGCATTTGAAACCATGTTACACAGCTCTGGACCTGTAATGCTGAGACAGGTTTAATCTGTCTGACATTACAATGGAGAGGGAGAACTCTCTTATACTAAAATTGGGTGAATATGATTGTTCATGTCATTAGAGACGATGAAGGCGAGGTCTGTCACTCAGCTGTCATCAAAGAGGGGCTTCAATGCCTGTAGAATTAACTACAGTGCCAGTGTCATTGTTAGCAATAATGGTGCTTCAAAACAAATCTGATTCCAAGTTAAGTATGATGGATGTGTTTGTGCTATCTGCCATGATTTGTCCTCCACATGCTTTGCTCAACACCATTAACAAATACACGATACCCACAAACAATTTGTTGAAAAGAAAAAGGCATTCCTCTTGGAAGAGAGATAGTATTTGCTCGCACAACCAGCTGTATATTTAACTCCCTGATTGAAATAAAGTGCCCCAAACGTGCTTGGTGTTATCCAGAATGTGTGACTGCACCTATTTTCACTTCCTGCTCCAAAAGGTAATCACTGTAATCCTTTTGCTCCTTCTCTCCAGGTTGTTTTCGTCTCTTGCTTGCCACTCGGCGTCAGTTGCGCCTGAGAGAAAAACCTGCTCTGTTTCATTTACCGTGCTAAACACTGGTATTTTTAGATGAGGTTTAACACTATTATCACACAGGAATGTTCTGTTTCTCCATGACTGAGGCTAATTGTAGCAGAATATCATCCCCGTGGTGAATACTGTCAGCTTAGTTCTTGTTTTACTTGTCATGAAAGGAAGTGAAAAGCGAAATGCAGAGTCTATACAGTAGGCTACATGTGAAAATTTAGCCTTAATTGTAGCACAGAAAGTGCAGCAATATCTCCTCCAGCTATAGTAACTTTAGGTAAGGTAGCTAATATTTGCTGTTAGGTCTATGGATGTATTGGGAGAGCTAGAGACCCAGCGGTCACATAGCCTAGTTAAAAATGCTAAATAAGGTTTGTCAGGCCCCCAGTGCCGCTCAGCCTTGCAGCCATTTTTTTCCAACCACTACTTTTGGTGTCCCCTGTGGCCCAAAAAGCATTTTCCCCATTGACAGAACACCTCAAACAACAGACAAGATTATTTCTTACTTTTTGTATTGTGGGTTTTTTTTATCCATATATGTCTGATATTGGTAAAACTTTCCCAGAGCCTTCATGTTCATAATTTCAGAGAGCCAGGCTGGGAGAGTGGCACTGAGTAGGTAGGTGTAAGTGTAAGCTGCTAGCTTGTCATCATGTCTTTACATCATCCTTTAATATCTGACGGAAACAGAGCAACATGACCATTTGAGTCTTGCTAAGTGTCAAATGTTTAGTTCAAGTATTTGCTATTTTTAAAAAATTGCCTTGCTTTCTCTGCCACATAGGAAGTTGCCCATTTGTCTTAAATTTACCTGACTGTTTTTGTTAATAATAGACCCTTGTTTTCTTTGTCTGCTGTTTCACACTGGATACAAGATAACCACAACATAAGTCACAGAAAGCTGCAGACTGGGGTGTTGATTCTCAGTGGGATTAGCAGAACTAGCAACCCTTTCACATTTGTATAAAAAAGCATGATGCAACAAAGCCTCAACCTGCTGCATCTGGGGAATCCTGAGTGAGAATTTTAGAAGTCCTTGAAGTTGTTGACAACCTACTGCACACTATATGCTCTGACGTGGCTCCAGTTATCGGGTGATTTAAATCTGTCTGTCTATCTGTCTCAACTTTCCTGGCACCTGAGTCAGGTTGTAAACACTGTGGTTCACTTTGATGAAACAAAGAACAGTTCAGTATTAATTAAAAGAGTCTAATGGATGATTAACACAAGTTCGGGGTGGTATGACCTCTGTGTGTGATGGCAGGCTTCAGTTCACCCCTTTAACATATGCATATTTACAAAGAACCACAGACTGCTCCAGCACTGCTGTCGCCACCTGTACAGCTGAACAAATGCTTTCTGTACGTATCAACCATGATGCTCGCTGCAGAGGTGTGTGATTTCATTGTTTTCCTTTTTCTCCTTCTTTTGTTTTTCCATTTCACATCTTTCCGCTTTGCCCCAGTCACATTATCTTTGTATTTGAGCGTTATTAAAGTGGGGCGGATTTATAAAGAAATTGGTTCTGAGTTTATACTATGGACTTTGATGGTGTGAGTGGCACTGATGCGACGGTAAACAATAGGAAATTGGGTTTTAAAACAAGACACCAGGGGATTTGATGCATGGTGGGGAGCGGCGGAGCTGCTTCACAGAGGGAATGACAGAGATTTCTATCTAAATGAAGGCGGCAGAGACAAACCTGCAGTGTGTAGATCACTGCCTCCTGGAGTGGTTCTGCTGTATCTGTTCGGAGGATATCTTCTACTTGTGACCCTGAGAGGTCGAGTTCCACTTGAAAGCAGCTTTAGGTTGGAAAAATTGCAGCTTTTCTCCTCTGCGCGGTGCACTGAGTCTGCTTCGTGACCCTTTGGCTGCAGAAACTCAGTGAAATCCTATAAAATGTTTAAATGTGCGTCAATGAGCATTCTTCATTTCTGAAAGGCTTACCTTTTTGTATACACATCTTTGATCCATCAGTAACATCCAGGAAGGTATAATCCTCTAATCTCTCCCATTCCTCGCTGTTACCACAGCCAAGTATTTTCTATGATCTTGCCTTCTTACCCAGTTGTATTTCAGTGCTGTGGGATATTTTCTCTCAGCATTTTAACAATTGAGTTCATGTTGTTTCTGCTGTGATTTTGATGTATCTGTGGCTTTGACATATGAAAGCTGTTGGGTCTTTTCCCAAATGCATACACAGTTGACAAACACCAGAGGGTACGCTGAAATCTCCAACGCTGTTTGCAGTTTAGAAAATGATCTCAATACGGCTTCCACTTCAGTTTTAATCCCACAATTGTTTGTTGACATATTTTTGTCGTGCATGTGTTTTGTCTGCACTCGTAAACGGCCCATCATGCCCCGCTAAAACGATCTGCCATTATCTTTAAAAAAACTTTTAAAGGGCTTGGCTCAGTTTCTGCCAATCACACACTTAATAGCTGTCCTTGCACGCCACTTCTATTCACCTTGTGTTTTCTTCTCCGATCATGTGCGTTAACTTAAGAATACAGATGTCTTTTTCAAGGGAGACATAGACAGCTTTTTAAACTGTGGCTTTTTGCCCACATTAGTTTGTTGGAGCTTTTAAAGGGATAGTTTGGATTTTTTTTTTTTTGAAGTGGGGTTGCATGAGGCACATATATACATACATACACAGACATATATACACATATATATACAGACAGTGTATTACATACAGTAGATGGCAGACAGCATGCTCCCAGTTTGGAGAAGCAGACAGCACCAGCATCACAAAAGCTCAGCTCAGTGCTGTGGATTGGGGTTGACAGCAAATGCATTTTAACCACTTAAAAAAAGGTCTTCCTATAAATGTTATAATAATGTTATATGACGAACTTATTTTAAGCCAAGCCATGATTTTTTTCTAAACATAACCATGTGCTTTTATGGCCTAAACTTACTGAAAGAAATGTAAAGAGGAGTTGTTTTACCTACGTTGTAAGTTTATTTATGTATTGACAAGCCATCCCAGAACGTAGAAAAAACTGACACAGGTTGCTACTTAGTACGTCATATTTACTGTAGATGTTTAGGTCCACTGACAAAGCGGCAGTATCCGACTTGTTGGGATGAGAACGCATTGGTATTACACTGCAGGTCAGCTGTTTGGGTCAGAAAGAGCTGTTGACCTGACTGAAACAAAACGTTACTTTTCTAAAGATTTCAAAAATGGTCGGTTGCTTACATTTTTTGGGCTGTTCAAACTAATTAAAACAGCTGCGGCTACTTAGACTGAATGTAGACATCAACACTCCGCCCGCAAAACCGAGACAACTCAGCATTTTTGGGTGAACATTTTTCTCAGGAGGATTATGTAAAACCACCATCAAATAAGTGAGAGACTTGCTTGAGAGCACTACTGTATCCAACCTATCAGGTAAAACAGTGCTAAATACACACAAATAAATGAAACGACTTACCAAATAACCAGCACAGTGTGAAGCACTGGCATCCACTGATTAGGAAAGATCCTGAGGTTGTGTTGTAACAATGTCCCATGGCAGCAGTAGCTGTCTCTGTCCTTGAGCACAGGGGTTACAGTTTACTCAGTTAGTTTGTGCTCTTTCTTAGCTTCCAGTCTCAACGTATCTTCATACAACAGTTTGTATGATACCCTATGAATTAGTGCCCCACAAATGACGTTATGTCCTTAAAGTGAAGTTCTGTAATTAATGTAAGGGTACTGAGGTTAGGTACAGGCAAGCAAAGTTACTGTGGTTAGGTTTAGGAGAGGAAACATGGTGAGGACTTACCTTAAAATAACTCAAAGTTCACATGGTTTCGACAACTTCCTTCTTTACTCCTGTCAGCACATTGGTCACTTTATTGCAGCCTTCCAAAATACCGGGGTTATGCATGATTAATCAGTCATCATTACGTGGGATATGTCCAATTTTGGTGCATTATTTTTTGTAGGAAAATATACAAACAATGCATGAAAACAGCTTGCCAGTTTCCAAAGTAGTTTTCCCTCTGTCTTTTTCATCCTGTTCAGTTCTTCCTTTGTATGCTGTGGTTCATTTTGGTATCTTTTTGTATCTGCAGTGAATGTCATTTTGTCGTCATTGTCATTATTACTTTTTTTTTTTTTAATTCTTGTGTTTGTTTCCTCTTTCATACACCGCTGAAAGGCTGACCCAAAGAGGTGACCTTTGGCCACCGCATCTTCACTCAAACACAGACATCGTGAAAATATTCTTAATATAGTGTCCACTCAGACTGATATGGAAACTGACTGACACTGACTTTGGATAAGTACCTCATTCAGCCCCACTTCAAAAAAATCTGAACTCTCCCTTTAATATTGTCTTTGCTATTTATTTATTTTCATGCTCTTCTCACCTCCATTAATTTGCCTTCAAGTAATGCATTATTTGTTAAAGTGTATTCACATACTGTTAGCAAAGAGAACACCAATAGCATGTACAGTTAACTTTAAAAAGCTCACTGAACATACTGTTAGATATCACTGACAACACAGTAGACTTACTTATTGCCATCACTTTGCTTAAAGGCATAATGGCTTTAATGTGTCACACAGACATGTGTCGAACAATAATGTCTCCAGAACAGCAGGAGGATCATGACCACAGTGCGTGGGTGATTTAATGAGAAATAACACTCTTGAGAAAAACAAGGTGACAAAAGAAATTGGTGTGTGTAGGTTGATGCTCCTGGTCAAGACAGACTGACAGACAGGAACATTTTCTAGTTAAATCAAGCGGAACAATTAGCACACATATTTAGGGTCATGCTTTGATTGTAGTTATTCATATAAAGTGCCTAGGCAAGGTATGCAAAGAGACAAATGGAATATTATTGAGAGTTGATATCACTCTACAGCAGAGCTCAGTGTTTAATTTAATGCTGTCACTGAGGTTTGAAGGCAACATGTATTTATTCTCACAGGAGTTTTTGTGTTAATTTAAGTTGTTTTCTGCTGTTCGAACCACAGTGCAACAATACCGTATATTTACTCTCACACATATTTACTCTCACACTGTTGGAGTCGTTTACAAAGATTGTAGACCACAGGGAATAACGAGCCGCGTGTTTATTGGTTCTTATAAACTGTCATCACTCCAAGTTCTCTTATAGGTAAACATCACAACACAACTTGTTTGCACTCCTCTTCTCTGGTGTGCTTACCAGAGAAGAGCACAGAAGAAAATAGTTCAATATTAGCATCAGTCCTTACCCTTGTGTTTTTGTCTCTCAGATTTGCAGTTTCACATGTTGCTCTGCAGTTATGTGGTGTTTAAGATTTGGTGTTGGCTTTCAAAATATATACCAACAACCATCATGCACACTTTTCACATACCGACAAACTAATTCAATTTTGTGCAAAACAAAAAGAAAACTTAAAACTCAAAACACCCACTGTTACTGAAAAAAAGCTGCCCACATGTCTTTGACAGCTCATCATATTTATAACATCAGTTTGCTCTGGAATAAATTTAAACATGGTTTTAGAATAGAAGTCAGAAAAAAGGGAGCTTTAGATTTCTACACTTGCTGAAGCTGCATTTAAGAGGCATTGTGCCATTGGTTTAAAGCCTCAGTTTACACATTTCAGCTGTTGTCATTTTGGATATCTGGAGCCAGAAATAACCATTCTGGGACCAGAGGGTGGAGCTATCCCTAACGCTAGGTGCTAGCTTGGTTAACATGGTGCATTTACAATCTATGGTTAACTGTGATAATGCTAATGCTAACCTTTGCCTAACAAAAACAAAAGTCCTCTAACTCCAACAACCACATAAATCATATGCTCATGCCTCTGAGTCAACCCACAGGAGCTTGTCTAAAGTTAACGCACCTACCAGTGAATGACAACGGGTGCACTTGCATCAGATCAACATGATGAGGCAATGAAACTCCTCAGTTAGGAAAAGACAAAACATCATAGTTTGGCTCAAAAATACATTTGTAACTAAGGTAATGATGACATTCTATGTTTCATTTTTAAAACAACTTCACACTGACTTTGGTTTTACACAGGACACGAACATCAATCTCCTGGATGAAAGTTTGGTGCTTGTTTGACCCATTTCAACAGTCTTCCACCACTCTTAATACTTTGCTGCCTAACTTCCTCCTTTGCTCTAGTTATTATTACTATGGCCGCAGGAGGTCGGCACTTAACGAAAATCGTAAAAATGGTTCTTAATTTCTGCTTTTTTAACACTTATGTGGTTGTAATTTGGAAGAGAACAAGAAAACGGGCTTATAACCATTAAAACAAAATCTACTTACTGGCAAAACTGAACATCCGACAACTTAGAAGGTCTTTTCGTACAACCAAACGCCAAACAAGACTTTATTAGGTAAATGTTAACTTTCATGAATTGAAAACATACTGAGATAGCAGCATCTACAGCTAGGCCTATAATCTGTGAATGTGGGGCCATGCCATGGTTAGGTTTACGGATATCCAAACAATATTTTCTGTTTTTCTTGCCCCAATCTGAGTCATTTCAAAGTGAGTTTCTGTTCATACCAAGTCCCAATCTGATACTTCTGTTTTCCTTAATTTCCTTGATTATACAGCTGCACAGCGCAATCTTCAAGTACTTTAAAGTTATTTAAAAAATCAATCCAATAGATATGCTCGACAATTCATTAGCTCTGGAATGCCATTAAGAAAAAAAACAAAACAAAGTAGGGTTTAAAATGGCAAATCTCTCTATGCCTTCTCTGTCCCTTTGAGAGAGTATTCTCCAATGCTTGTTGCTTTGATGCAGCCTCTTGCCTGACTTACCTGAATGAACTGTATTCCATTCAGTGTTAATTTTTGTTGTCTGTACATTAGATGCACTTGATTTCACTGATTAAATACTACCATTTGCTCGCTGAGCTTTTGTTGCACCTGCAGTGGAGTCCTGAGTGTCCGCCATGAAGCATACAGCATACTGCCTATGACAAAAAAGCTGCTCCCTCACACTAAGCTGAAATTAAACAAGTGCACATAAATTATGTAAATAACATGAATAAATAGTCTTACACAGCGTTTTGCCGTTGTTTATCATGTGGGGTGTTTTGCCACAGGCAGGGCTCAAACCCTCGCTCTTACACAGAGCACATCACTCAATGGAGAGACAGGCAGCAGAAAAATACAGAGTTAAAGATGGCTGCACTCATTGCATCACTGTGCATGAAACCTTCACCAGTAAAAACACCTATGTGTCAGCTGACATAAGACAAAGGATCAGATCAGGCTCTACATAGCTCAATAAAGACAACGCCAATCAGTAACAATATGCCTTTAAGGCCCTGATGCAGATTGTTAATAGAACCTTGTCACCCTGGTAGTGACATTTCAACGCATGGTACCAACCTGTTACTGAAAGTGGCCACACCCTAATTCTGCACAACTTTGAGCCTGTAAACTGTTGAGTTATGTGAAAATTCACCTCACAGTTGTCATGAATGGGGCAATTTGTCATAAATACTAAAACAGACTACTACCAGGCTATTAACGTGTGTGAATATCTGCTGTAACGTTTGGCATTTTAACATGGGTGTCTATGGGGATTGACACCCGTCTGGGGCCAACCTCTAGTGGTCTTTAGAGGAACTGCAGTATTTGGCACCTCTGTGTTGACCTCATTATTCATTCAGGTGGTTGCTACTTGGTGCCACCACACTCTGAAAGCCAATGTCCTCATATGACCAAATGAACTGAATTAAAACAATTAACAATCCAGGGTTCAATGAACTTCTCTACACAAGTTTGATGCAGATGAGCTCTTAAGTTAATGAGTTAATTAAAGTTACTATAATCACTTTTCATCGGGTTCATGACAGACCTGATATCATTTTCCCCTCATTTGTCATGTTTTATTCAAATTTTCTTAATCAAGAATGAATCTCGGATTCAACCCACACACAATAGGTGTCTGTCTTTATCAAAATGAAGAGGAGGGAGATTATCTTGATGATTCATTGAAATGCAGTGGTGGATCGTCTGCTAATTAACTGCTGTAACCGTCATCTGTCTCACGATTTAAAGTGATATAACACATTTTCAAATATGACGTTATTTCTGTGACAAAAGAGCTGACCAGTTAAAAAAAAAACAACTTTGACATCAGTACACACACACACACACACACACACACACACACACACACACACATGCACACACAAAGTAAACAAAGAAAGAGTGTGTGTTCATATTGACAAACACCCTTATAGAGTTAATGAGCATATTAACATGCACACTAATAATCTTTTACTGTAGAGACTCCAATCAAGTAAACACTGTATAATGATTATCTTAATTAGAGCAATGTAATCATGTAATGATAATTGTATTATGATATTATTATAAACAGAGTCATCACAGTAAGCATAACATGATTAACACACATTGTTTTCTGCTCCATTTCTTCATTTGGGTCATGGTCGTTTTGACTCACACATCTTCAGCTTTTTAACACATTTGGATCTTCATATGATCATTGACGGTGAAATAAATTATAAGTAAAGTGTCCTGATCATCAGATGTGTTGGTTTCCAAACTCACTTTCCAGCCTGTACTGAAATAAAAATGAAACTTTCCCTCTGAGTCTTGTTGGTGTTGTTTTTTTTGGTTTGAAAAAAGGCATTGGAAGTCGTGAAGTAGATTACTGAATGCATTTTAAATCAACCTTGGGAACTTTGTTAAAACACACATAGTTCCTTCAAACCCAGCACACAATCAATGGAAATGTTGCCTTCAGCTGTGTATGCTGCATTCATCAGCTGCTGACCACCACAAAAAAAAACTGCATGGAGGAAGGTCAGACCAAAAAAAGCCGTCCTTTTCCCACAGAAGTTAAGGTGATGGAAGTCCAAGTCGGGCAGGTGAGAGGGCGGTTGGATGGATGGGTCCAACAACCACCGACTTTCACCCAGGAGGCCAGTGTTCACTTCCCATACACCCTGTTCTTTTCTCCCAAAACCAAACACGTGTGTGTTGGCTAAACTTAACCACATGCATTTGTTAGCGAAGGAAAAGCATCAAATTGTGGTGTTGTACTGACGTAGCGCATTAACTTTGAAAGAGACTGTTTGCAAACTGTACATTTCCTCCGAAAACAGAAGTTTATTTCGAAAACAGACAACAGGCTGTAGTTGACATGGCGTCCCAGAACATCAGCAGGGCACCAGGGTACCTTGCACATCATACCTCAGCATGGAAAGTCCATGGTCAAACATCGATATGTGACATTGTTGGAGTGAGAATGTGTTGTGAGGGAAGAGATTTTTTTTTCTTTACTTTCTCAAGGTAGCCAACAAGGGCAAATGCAATACAACGGCCTGAAACATTTCCATAAGAAGAAACCTGATGGAGCTTCAGAAACAGTCAGGTCTAAACTAAAAACAACAACAGAAACATGCTGCAAAAAAAAACCGGAAAGGTGCTGCAAATCAAAAAATGTGCTGCATAAAAAAACAAAAAAATAATACAGACATAATTTGTCAATATTTGTTAATATGAAATTTTTGCGGCGGAGTGAGGTTCTTACATGCAACATTAAAATATAACTATCTGATGTGATCACTGAGCTGAAATAGAATCTTATGACTCCAGAAAGTTAGTGCTTAGTAACATTTAGTGTGTAGGCGCCACTTTTCTCTTGAAACCAGCTGTCTAAAAATATACAGTGATATGTTTTAATCACTGCTTTCTGTCAGGAATGTGTGGGTGTCACTTGTTGATGCTCTGTCTTAATTGGACATACAGATAATGTGATATTGTAGCAGCAGTCTTGGTGGTTTTATTATCTGCACTGAGCGTGTACAGTACTGTTATGCACTCAGCATAACAGCCATTCCTTGGCTATGGAGTCCCACAGCCTTGTTAAAACTGACTTTTGTGATTCAGTTAAGCAGGTAACACAAATAAAACACAATATAAACAATCTGTTTTTTTGCCTGAAAAATATAAATTGCAGATGTCCAGCTTTTATCCGACAGAAGAGGCATAAATTGAAGAAGAGGTTACTGGAGGGCTGCAGCTTCTAACAGCCACAGGTCCAATTCCACTGCAAAACTGCGACGTTGTCAGTTTTATTTTAGCTCAGCTCGCACAATAAAAGGCCAATTACAGTCACAGGAGAAAACAAACAAAGGAGGAATCCACATGAGAAATGACCGAACCCACGAGGGCTTTTTAAACAGCCTGCCTTCAAGGCTTTTACTGAGGGGGAAATTTTAGTCTCTGCTTATTTTACTCTTCTGCATCTGTGTCCAGTCTGAGCTGTTTTTTTATGGAGACAGTAAAGTTAAAATGACAATAGATGGCTTCATGTAAGAGCTGTGAGTGTGTGTGGCAGGTTTGCAGGTGCCCTCATGTTTAGCTGAGTAGCTTAAGTTCAGCATGTGTGTACATATGCTAGTCTGTATCATGTACAGTGACCAGCCAAAACATTAAAACCATTGACTGGCAGTGGCATTGTTTGGCCTCTGTGTCATTCAAGTAGCACATTTTGTGTGACTGAGCATTCATGGGATGCAGATCTGCCACCAACGCCCTGGTGCCAGACACCAAAGGACACCCCCAGAGGTCCTGTGTCCATGCCTCGACAGATAAAGGCCAAGTCCGATCCACGGAGGCGTCTCTGACCTGTCGAGACATGCACACAGGGCCTTTGGGAAACCACAATATCCCACAGATGCTCGATCAGCTTGGGATGTGGGGAATTTTGAGGCGAGGTTGACGCCTTGAGCTCTCTGTCAAGTTCCTAGGGCCGTTTCTGAGCAGTTGTTGCAGTGTGGCACGGCACATTGCCACGCTGGGGGACCACTGTCATTGGGGAGTGCCTTTACCAGGAGGGGTTGTGCTTGGTCTGTAAGAGTGTGTGCGTGGGTTGAGTGTGTCGAGTGACATCCTATGTTAGGACCCACTGTGTCTAGTAGAACATATCATTGTACCAGGATGATCAGTGCTACTCACTATGCCTGCCAGTGGTTTTGAGGTTTTGGCTGTTTACTGCATATATACATCATTTGTGAGTATTTCTCTCTGAACCCGATTGTGCGTGCTCGAGCTGCAGTGATGAAGAGGCTGCTGGCTGAATGAAGGTTCAGTGAGGTTGATGGGAAACCCACTCACCTCTGTGGAAGTGTGTTGCCATGTAGCTCTGCCCTCAGGGTGAACTGTCTAATTCATTGTGAGGATTTTACATGAGCACTACTCTTTAAACGCTAGTGCCTCTATCTGGTCTCCCTCTCTGTATAGCTGATTACAAAGAGGTGGGATGAAGGTGATGTAAGTGTTCAGTTTCTTTCATAAGGATGTGTTAATAGCTCGTGGGCTGTTACGGGGATCAAACTGGTGGATTTTCTTTTAATGGAATTGGGCCACCTTGCAACCTTTTCCTGTCTTTTTGGCTACCTTCTTCCCTTTCTGACCTCATTTCCTCCTCATCGTCTGTCCTCGTGTGTCCTTTTTTACATGACCGTAAACAAAACTGCAGGACTGTAAATATTTCATAATCTCTTACTTTCCACATAATTATTTATATCAGCACAACATTGCTACGCCGTATTCGCCACTCTGTTGCTCTGAATTATTCTTTCAGGAGTCACTCAAACAGATTTGATAGTGCTGTTTGTTTCTTGCTGCTGAGCAAATCAACACTTCCTGTAGATGTCTCACAGTAGATTGCTTCGAGGGAATGGAGGAGATTACGTTCCCTCAACTGCTAGAAGTGTTTTAATGTGAAACAGATGGAGGAAGTGTTGAGTTCGCATTAACAACAAACAACGGCAGCAAATTAACACAGTGAGAGAAGCAGATCAGGAAACAGTCCAATCAAAGATATGATAATCAACATCAGAAAGAGCAGGAAACTGACTTCTCTTAAACTGAATCAAGTTGCACAACTGTTCTTTCGTATGGAACACTTTATTTCTGCTTTAGTTGAAGGCAAGAAAATAAAGAATGGTAAATTGTAAAGAGCTGTGTAATGTACTGACTAATACTGAATCTAACGCTGTTCTACATCTCCAGTAGATGGGTAAAGTTGGGGATTGTAAGCTGAAGTAAGTTAAGGCTCTGGTCACTTTCTGAACATTCCAACTTGGCAGGTGTTGCTGTGCAGCCTGGACTTACTTTTCCTTCACCTCCGGAGGCCTTCTCCTCTCCACCTCTCTACTTAGCAGCGAAGGCGATGACTTGGCGATGACTTGGCGATGACGGTTTTTATCAGCACTGCTCATGTTTCCTCATCCCTGAGGACGTTTTCCCACAAATGTGAACACCCTCTATGTAACCCTGCTGACCTGCCGAGGTGAGATCACCTACAGGGAGACTGGTCTGGCAGGTCTGATGGTTTTCTTGACGACAGTGTGCACTGTATGCCTTTCCATGCTGCTGTAAGATTACTTTTTCTCATCCAGATATATATCTATGTGTTATTTTTAAGTATCAGGTATGGAGTCTCAGCTTTCCTGCTTCCTCCTTTCCCTTAATTTCAGTTTTTTTTTCCTTTTACAATCGATGCACCTTCACCTGAATTTCTGTTAGCTAGCGTTCAGATCGAAAATAGCATTGCATTAAAAACTGTTAAGATGGGCATGTTACTAAAGCTACCATTGGGAGAATGAAATATGATCCAGCATGTCCAGTTTGAGTCATAGATTCCTAAGTTTGAAGGTTTTTTTAGACACAGAATCACCGAACAGCAGTTTAAAATAGTATGAGATGGGATTTTACAACTCTGGAAAGTCAATCATTTTCCTCTCTGTTGTGAACATCACAAAGTTTGGTTTTCATCCAATACCAAGTGATACCAGGGCCAGAATCATCAAAATTGATAGAGATACTTTTTATTAATAAAAGTGGCTAATGATCTGTCATGCAGGAGAGAACAGTGTAATGTAAAGTGAATACATTTCTGTTAATCTCTTGACACTAATATAAATGCTTAAAACAAATTGGTAATTGTATTGTGATGTTTTCCACCTTTACTGCAGAATTTAGAATGTAGTACCTCCTCACATTTTATGGAATTTACTCATTACAGTATGGTCTCAGCACTCCGCTGAGAATCCCATTGTTAAAACATCCTTTTTTTTGTTTGTTTGATTTTTTTTTGTTTTTGTTTTGACGGTTTTATTTTTATGTTTAAAGTATTTATCCCATTCCTAGAGGGGGACTGCCCATTTATGACTCTCAACAACGCTGTGGTGAATGTGTGATTAGGTTTAGGCACAAAAACGACTTTGTCATGGTTAGGAAATGATCATATTTTGGCTTAAAATACCCATGCACAAAAGCTGCTGTAAAATCAGCGATGCATTGGTGGAAAACACCTGGGTTGGGTGGCTTAAACCCCGCTGGGAAATGCAGCGAAGGGTTGGTAAAATGCCTGGGACTGATGTCTCAAATGCTGCTGGGTAATGCTGCAAAAGGTTGGTAAAAACACCTGGTATTGGTGGTCCAAACACAGCTGAGAAATGCTGCTAAGAGTTGGTAAAAACACCTGGTACTGATGGCTCAAACACAGCTGAGAAATGCTGCTAAGAGTTGGTAAAAACACCTGGTATTGATGGCTCAAACACAGCTGAGAAACACTGCTCAGGGTTGGTAAATATGCCTGAGACTGATTGCCCAAAATCGCTTGGAAACAACCCAAATGGTAAGTAAAAACACCAAGGATCGGTGGCTCAAATGCCGTTGGGAAATGCCACGAAGGGTTAGTAAAAACATTGGGACTGATGGTCCAAACACAGCTGGGAAACAGAAACTAACTGTAGGGAGTGTGTATTTTTGGAGAAATGGGACTTCAGAGCAATCAGTGTTTGTTTTTGGGATAAGGGTCCTCCAGAGAAATAAGCTTTTGACCCAGTGGGACATTTTTTGGACTAAAGGCTACGCGTCAGAAAGTACGCCCCTATTATTTTCAATGCACTCCACACAGCACGGCAGCTACACATGTGTTGGCGCTCCTGGACATGCTACCCTGCGACACTTGACGCCACTGTCCTCGCCAACCCAAAATTAAATGCATTTTTCCCCCACTCGCTCTCTGCTTGTTCATACCAGCTCCTGCATCGACTCCTCTCCTCACCATAAATGCCTAAAGAGAAGTCTGTTGCTGTTGCTGTCTCCTGTGTGACAAACACTCGATGATGAGAGACTCGTTGTTGGGGTCGAGAAATATCCCGAGCTAAACAACCCACAATCCCATCATTATATAGACAATGGCCAAAAAGATATTGTCTGTTGAGTCGTAGCTCTGGAGGTCGGCTCCTCAGGTGAGAAATCAATTTTAATTAGGGGCTCTCTAGACATGATTTTAACGCAGAGGTGGAAGAGGTAGAGATCTGTCAGTGAAGATGATTATAACCTTCTGCGGTTGTCTGTTAACGAGCTGCAGTGCGATGTGTCCGTGTGTGCTAGGGGCCGTACTTGATGTGTGTCACATGACCACGGTGGTGCTGGTGTATTTTCAGCTTAACAGTGCTTCGCAATTTTGGGCACTTAAATCAATGGAATGGCACCCTCCAAGAATCCACTGTAGAAATGAATGCCAGTAATATACACTCGCATATATTTGTCCTCCCCCCAGTTGAGCACACATTATCTCTTTTATAAATGATAAATGCTGCTAATTGGCATTCTTGTAATTAAAGTTTCCTCTTCTGCAGCATTTATTACTGTGATGAATCTATGAGTTGTGATAAACTTACTTTCAGACTCTTTATTTTAGAGCCCAGTAACTCCAAATGAGGTCTTCCCTTCACTTTGTATTTCCCTTAACATTTAGTCTGTCTCTCCTTTTCTCTCTTTTTCCCTGCTAAACCCCCCTGAGTCAGCCTCTCAAGCCTTTTGAAGGGAGGGATTTTTTAACGTGGGGTAGATAAGCTGTCAAAAACGTTGAGTAATGAAAAGGTGCGAACTGCAGCCTCGCCCTTCTTCCTCATCAAGCTGCAATGGCAGCAATTTGTTTTTGGCACAGGCAGCTGAGACGGGCACCTCGGCCGCATCAAGCCGCAGCTGAAACGACTTTCGCGGCACTTTAAAAGATGAGGCGCATCTCACCCAAGAGGGGAATTTTTCATTTAAACTGTCATGTAAAAAGCTTATGTCATGTAAAAAGCACTTCAGCTGTCTTCATCGGGTACACAGGTAACCACCCCCCTC
The DNA here is from genome assembly GCA_019142605.1 of Cephalopholis sonnerati. Lineage (NCBI taxonomy): Eukaryota > Metazoa > Chordata > Actinopteri > Perciformes > Serranidae > Cephalopholis > Cephalopholis sonnerati. The sequence continues at coordinate 13,200,444 of JAGQAX010000014.1, forward strand.
CCTTTCTTTCCGCTGTGCTTTTAGATCTTCAGACCACTTTGCATCACTAATGCTGTCAGGAAATCTTTACACATGATGTCAAGGTGGCTTTTACATTATGATAAGGAAACTTTCCTTTGTAGCAGTACAGTTTTTCTACAGGTTGAGCTGTTTTATTTGTATACTTTGTGAGATATTTTAGACTGACTGATATCATGACCACCTGTTTGTCTGCCTGCTCCTCTTCCTTGTTTAATGATGTGATCTAAGTGTCTGACGGCAGAAGACAGACTGCCTGTCTATCAGTCTGCATCTGTCAGCCGAGTCTCTGATGATATGATCTCAGTGATCTCTTTGATCTGCTCTTAATCTTATTGACATTCTCCTGATAGCTACATTTGCTCTGATTTAATGGACCAAAGAGCACATTGCCTCAGGCTTTCTCTATATGTGCGTGTGTGTGTGTGTGTGTGGACACCTCCAGGTAAACCTTCTTCTCCTCTCCGTCACCTCGTCTGCTCTTAAAAATCCCGACAGCCAGCCGGTTACAGATATAGCCACTTAAGAATACACTTTTTCACTTTGGCCCAGAGGAAACGTCGAAAAAATGATGTCATATGCTAGACAGGAATGATCTGCAGCCAAATATATAAAAATGTGCATGTGTTCCATGTGGGAGAGAGAGAAAGTAGAAAAAGAGGAAGTGTGGCTGATGCGAAACAAGACCCGATTTATAGGACCATGTGTAAACTTTAATCACACAAGTTTCCACTTGTCAGTTCCAATCAAATCGTAATTTTTAACTCGAGCGCCTCACATCCCACCTTGTTAACTCGGACAATTAGCCATAAATAGTTAATGAAACGCCCTTCATAAATACCAAACTGCATATAAATGTGCTTGTCATTCTGTGTGAGGGGGGAAAAATGTCTAAAAGCCTAAAATCGGGACTGGTGTTGAAAATGGAGCACTCACTAAGAGGTCAGGATGGGGCCACGAGGTTTTGTTTGGTGGTTTTGTTTTGCATTTGAGCCGCAAGAAAGAAAGTTGTGAGTCCGTGTCACGACAGCAATTAATGCGGCAGCTTGGAGAGCAGCACCCTTTTGGAGATGTGAAAGGAAAGGTCGGTGCCAGAGTCAGGGCAGAGAGGACTCCAGAGATTTTTCTTTGACCCTCATTTCTAGCAAAGTGCCAGATCTTTTGAGAGAACTGGAGCCTCAGCAGACATCATAACAACACTTAAAAGTATTTCAGTTTTGGGGGTGAGGGAATCGTGGTGAAGAGCTAAAGAGGATAAAAATAATGGTCATAGTTGATGACTGAGCAGTATCATCGCAAACCTTTTATCCCCTTGTGACCTTCAGTCCAGATGCTCAACATCTTAAGAGTGTTGAACTTTGGGAACTTGCAAGAGACAGATTTTAAAGGAGCTGTGTGTAATTTTAAGGGGGGGTTAGTGGCATTTAGCAGTAAGGATTGCAGATTGCAACCGGCTGAAACTTCTCCTGGGTAGAATTCCTTCAGTGTTGATTCTTCAGGGGTTTTTTTTTTTACCAGAAGCTGAAATATCTGCAGAGGTCTCTTCTTCAAAATGAACGAATCCGGTGAATAAAACATTTTTAAAAATCTGTTTTTCTGACACTGCTTGTCACAGAAGGGCTGCTAACTATGGTGGCTGATGCAAAAACATGACTGGACCCATCTAGAGCTAGTGTTTGGTTTGGGCTACTGTAGACACATGGCAGTGCAATATGGCAGTTTCCATAGGACCTGTTCCCTATGTAGATATTAATGGCTCATTCTAAGGTAGTGAAAACACAGTGATTCTCATTTCTTATTCTTAAGTGATAAAGAAACATACCGATTTTCTATTTCTGCCGATATGTCCTCCTAAATACCTCACCCTGGACCTTTAAAACAATCTGCAAACTTTGATGCAACAGAAACTAAGGCCTGATTTATGGAGAGAGGCCAATGCATCTTCCAAGCTCTAATTTGTTACATTAAACATTTACAACAAGGCCCCTCGTATGGAGTTAAATGAGAGACAATAGTGCTTTGTTTTACAGTTAACGATTAGAAGAGATGAATGGGATTAATCAAGAAAGGGGAACTTTTGCAACCACTTCCATTGTAGTGATCGGCCAGCCGACCAGTAAGCAGGTGGTCCGGCTGCCTGCCAGAGCACTTCTTCTAACTTGGACACTTGAACACTTTGAACACCTACTGCAACTCCCAAAAGTACTGGATTAAAGCTTAATAGATTTGTTTAATGTTGAAAAGGGATCAGAGAGGAGAAGTCGGATGCAAGCGGTTTCAGCTCTTCTCTTTCAAAGAGACAATTAGTATCAGTGTCGTCTGGATGTGCCAACCACAATGGTGGCAAACAGAATTTGACTTGGTTAATTGGCGGTGATGCATTACAAGGAGCATCACAGCTGACACAGAGAGTGCAGGACAAACTGTAACAGGACTTCACACTTAGTACAGATGAGACATGAGGAGTGTCAGTACACTAATCACACAGGCAAAGCATGTCAGATTTAAACAGCTGCTTCACTGAGGCAGTGCTGTTACAGCTGGTGACAGTGAAGGTGAAGGAGTGTTTGTAAGGAGGAACTGTTTTCACCTCCAAAAAATACTTCATGCAGTGATCAGAACCAGCAGTGGAATGTAACTAAATCCATTTACTCAAATACTGTACTTCATCCCAACCAAAAACATGTGTTTTTCCTCTCACCTGTAATGCTGCTTATTAGTCTAGATTGTTTTGATGTGAGCTGCCCACTGTTCAGATAGTGGCTGTAGAGATGTCTGCCATGTCTAAAATATAATGGAACTAGATGGCACTCAGCTCAAAGTGCCAAAAATATACATTTGAAAAACTCAACAGCAGTGTCTCTTTACAGAAATTATGACCCGTTAGCTCCAGATAATCCACAGAGCAGATTCATGAAGGAACTATTTTCTTCTACCAAACAATACCTGGCACCTGGGCACAGATATGCAAAGGCCTCACACACAGACTTTGTGGTGATTTTGCCTCTTTTTTGTTGTTTTTGTTGTGTTGTGTCTCTTTTGCAGTCCTATGCATCTTTATGTGGTTTTGTCCCTTCATGTTCATTTTGAGTCTCTTCCTGGTCAGTACATGTTAGTTTGGATGATATTTTGCTTTTGAAGGCCAGGGAGCCCCCTGACACTTTGGGCCCCTGGCCCTGTACCCTGCGAGGCCTGTTCAGTAATCCATCAATGCTACCTTTACTTAAGTTAAGGATCTGAGTACTTCTTCCACCTCTGATCAAAATAAATAGTTTTGTAATTTGTTCAACATTCACTGACTGACTAACAGTTGTTTTTTAATCAACACCTGCTCATTATATACACCTTTAACACTGTTTTTATTTACGATTTTTTTTTTTTTTTTTTGCAAAGATCTTAATGAAACACTGGATAAATTAAGTTATTTTTGTACCAGGAATAACAGCATTTGGGTCTCCCTTTATTTTTAAATGTGTGATCAGCACCTTTATTAGCAGCATGTTTCTTTCTATTCTTTGATTTAAAAGGTTCGGTTAAATTAGAGGTACATTTAACCAAACAGAAAAAAAAAGTCATTTTTTGTCCACAGGTCGCGAATTTACTGTCAGAATGCTGGTCAAACAAAACATAACTACTGATATAGCAGCGGCACAGTAACAAAGTGGTTGATGATGGAAACTAAACCAGCTGACAGCAGTCCAAAACAAAGAATATGAAAACTAATTGTATTCATGTGTACCACTTGGCCAAAACCCAAGCATTGCTTTTTGTGGAGCTATGGGTGCTACTTCTGTACGGAGGTGTGTGTGGATGTGGAGCTAGAGCCAGGAGTGGTGGGACTGTGATGTAAATGGCTCCACTGAAACAGATTTCATTAAAAATTTCTGGATGTCAACAGCTACTTTTAACTACATCTGTCTATTGTAACTGTCCTCCATGTATGTGATTTAACAAGTGAGCCCCCAGCACGGAATTGTGACGAATGTCGATCTTGAGTGGTGTAAAATTAGCATATAGTCCAATATGACTGTTCAGACTGAGGTCAGATTACGAAAAATCAGGCCTGTATCTGAACACATATGAAAGTGTCCCCAATCAGAATTGCGAAGATCAGATTCCACGTGATTTTATGCTGTTCATTATGAAAAAAGTCTACTTTTGCCTGCAGTCTGAACATGGCCTAAGGGGCCTTGGCCTGAACCTTGAACCATGTGAGAAATCATGTCCATATTCTTTTGGCAATATACAATAGTGTAACTCTGCATCTTCAAACATCCCAATTGCCAGAAGAAATGGTGGCATTGTACATTTCTACAAACCATAGATACATTACATTTGCACATTATTATGCAGCGAAAATATAAAACTTCACATTTTAACAATATTGTGGTTAAGTATGGCGGGATTTAGGGCAAAACAACACTTGTGATTAGAAAAGGTTTGGCTTAAAAACTCAGCACAATCATGGCTGTAGGAGCCGTCAGTGTCGAGGCACTATCCCAGCAGGAAACCCAGTGATATCTTGGTAAAAAAAAAAAAAAAACTTTTCATGGCACTATCCCTGGAGGAAACGCAGCTATGTCTAAGTAAAAAAAAGAACTGCTTTGTAGTTAATGTGTGGTTAGGTTTTGGCACAAAAAACACGTGGTTAGAAAAAGATCATGCTTTGTTTAAAATACCCAGTGTGGGAGCACAATCCCTGCAGGAACAGCAGCAATGTCTTAGTAAAATACGCTAACTTTTTGTGCCTAAAAGTTGCTGAAAACCCAGCAATGTCTCACTAAATTACAATCGATTTGGTTGTTTGCAGGTCTGCAGCTTGGCAGGCATCTCATCAAGGTGTCACACCATCCTCTCCCACCTCCAGATGTCAAATTCAGCTCACATACTATGTCACTGTAAAAATGTTGACATGATACATGTGAGACATGCAATTGTAAGGTAATAGTGGTTTGAAGACATGTACAATGCCAGCATTCTTCCTCTGGTGACTGGGCTGCTTTAGACATTCACTAATTTATCAACCCACCATCCAGACGTGTAAAACCGTCTGATCCATCCATCCCTGGTCAACAGGTAACAATAATTACTTGTCGAAAATTCACTTATTCATTCAGGTGATCCCTGACATAAACAGCCAATCAGTGGAGAGATTTATAAAACCGGCCAGCCACTCAGTCAGTGTGCCTGTCAGTTATCAGAAAGGGATTTCTGCCAGTCAGCCAGTCAATCATGAGGTCACTCAGTCAGTTTGGGCTGCAGAGATTGACAGAGATGGACTCAACTCTGTGTCAATCTCTTTATTCCCACCAGGATTAACCTGCTGACTCCTAACCTCCACTGTCTGCTTCTCTCTCCAGCACACACACACACACACACACACACACACACACACACACACACACACACACACACACACACACACACACACATTTTCTCTCCTCATTGTCTCCCTCCTCTCCTCCCACCATCCTTATCAGACTGAGTACATGGAATCTTTACCCACCTGCATCCCAGCTGGCGTCTCTCTTTCTCCACCTCACTCCTTCCCTATCTGTCTCTTTTTCTCTCTTTCTTTTTTCTTCTCTCTCCCCGAGGAATTGTGTTGTTGTGTTTTAGCTTGTCACAGCAGTTGAGCTTTTCCTCACCTGTTCACAACAACTCCAGGCAAGGGAGCAGGTGTCTGCTCAAGTCTGCTGCCCAGCACCATGTGTGCTCGTGAGCGTGGAGTTGTGTGTGTGTATCCTGATGTGCGCAGTGAAATGTTCAGCTGTCTCCAACCATTGATGCTAAAATTGGAAAGCGTGTTTTTCTAAGATAAAGAGCCTCGCCAGGAAAAGGTGTGTACTTATTTCACCTTGATATTACCACTGAAATCAATGACATTTACCCAGTGTGTGTGGTGGAGAAGGTGCTTTTTCTTGTTCAACTGTAATTAAACATTTGAATAAACTGCTTTGGTCTTTTAACCCCAATTTATGTTAAATACGATATGTTGCTAGGCTCCACATTAGTACATATGTCAAAATCTAAGTAGAGATATCATGAAAAAGGCTAGAGGCAGGTCAGTGAGGTGACCATAGAGTGGACTTTTATCGGTGTGGCTCTACGGATGGCCACCGCTTTGATCCAGGCTGAAATACCTCAGCAATAACAGATTTAATTGCCATGAAATGTATACAGACTTTAATGTTTACCTAAGGATGATCTGTATTACTTTTCCTCTAGCCATGGTTTATGACTAAACACCTATAAAACTGATGACATCCACGTGAGCCTCAGCTGTTCTTTGTGTTTAGTGCTAATTATCAAATGTTAACACTAAACTAAGATGGTGAACACGGTAAACATCACACCTGCTGAGACGCAGCATGTTAGCATTGTGAGAAGGCTAGCATGCTGACGTTAGCATTTTCCTCAAAGCACACTAATTAAGGCTGTAGAGTCTTAGTCTTGTTTAATGAGAATTAGTAATGCTCTTTGCTGTCCACAATGTGGAAATGTATCTTCAGCTTCACCAAACATGAATTAAAGACAAGAACAAAGACAATGGAAAAAAGACATCTTGAACAAGACAATACAGCAGCAATGTGACTAAAAAAGACAAAGGCTTGGATGCAGTTACCCCAGAATGAAAAGAAGATTCCTAATTGTGCAGGGCCCAAGGGAGCTAAAAAAAAAACCTCAGCATGCCATATTTGTAAAACCAACAACAACCAAAATCACTGCAATTTTCAAATTGTGCCTAATATGTATGAAAATACTTTAACATTGCAGATCAAGCTCAAGGTTGCTATGAAAATAAAAAATACAGGGAATTTTTGCATCCAATATCATGCCTAATTGTAATGGATCATAACATATCGGGGTGTGGGTAATCAATCTCAAAATGAGAGTTTTCTATGGATGTCAGCTTTTGAGCCATAATGAAATTCAAAATGTGGCCTGCAACAAAAGGCTGTTTTTAGCCTAGTCGACTGCCATTGCTTTGTAATTCTGTGCAAAATTAACAAGAGCATCCAGTGTACATTAATATATGTTGGCAAGCACACTGCACGCATGTTGACCAAAAAGTTGCATATTGCTATCATAACTGACAAAGGCATGTCAGCAGCTGGCTGTCATTATTAACCATTTCAAACGACCACTGCTGTAGTGTTTGATTGAATGAGTACAAACCATGAATGCAAATCTGGACAGAAACCGTTTCTAAACAGCAGCAATCTGAAATGTCAAGTCAAGGTAAAAATACAGACAAAAGAATCCACCAACACCACAAAACTGCCACGTACATTGTCCCTATGGGAAACAAGATTACAACTGAAGCAGTTGTTGATCACTTGCAGCACCTAGCAGCCAGTGTACAGGAGTGAGGACTCAGCAGTTAATGACAGTATGAAACAATCACTAAAGGTTCTTGAGCATACAGTCATACATCTGAACACAATAGGCTGATGGGTCCAGTAGTTTGCAAGAATAAGTGCAAAGAGACATGTATACAAACACGCACACATACACACAACAGAACACATGATCCCCTCCAGGCTTACGGCCAGCAGAGGTGACAAACAACTGGTAAAAGAGTCAATAAGCAATTCAATAAATTGTTTGCATTAATCAGTCTTAAAATAAGTGACATCATTGTAGCTGTGGTCTGATAGACCATCCAAAATCAATTGTTAGTCAAACTGTTGCATTGATACAGGCAGTAATGTTCTCGTCCTGCATAAAACAACGTGGCACAGAACAGTTATGTTATTGTTTTATCAGAACAACGTAGTTCATTTCAGTTTGAACATCTGTCCATGCTGTCTTTTGAGAGCCTCAGTGCAGGTCGATCCATCAGCTGATCTGAAGTCAGACTCACCTGTGTGCTCAGTGTTCCGTTAGTTGTGTAAGTTCATGCGGGCTGTCCTGAGATCAGTGTAGTTTTCCACTGATTGATCGTCACATGACTCTGACTCAGCCACCGCAGATGGTGTGCGATGAGCATCATCTGGTTCTCCAAATGTGTGTGTGTGTGTGTGTGTGCTTGTATGTGCCCAGCTGACACATAAGTGTGGCATAGATACGGCCACTGACACACTGACCATGTCTTACACGCCTCCCTGCACATCGCTGACAGCAGTTACTCTCTCCCTCCATCTCTCGCTCTCTCTCACTCTTTCTCTTTTTTCTCTGTCTCTCTTTCTCTCCTTCTCTCCATCCATCTCTGTCTTGCCCTCACCTCGTGTCTCGCTCTTTCTTTCTGGCCTCAGGAGATAACTCTGACACCTCTGGGATGGATGCTCTCTCCCTCACACACACGCACACCTCCTTCACACACACATAACACTCCTCCATTTGTGGCCCAGTATATATACTGATAAGCAGCCCAGGTCCTCCCTGGCTGCCTCTCATACACAAGGTAGAATAGGCTTTGTGTGAGTGCTAAGCGCCTGAGGAGCGCTATCTCCTACCTCCATAGTCTGAAGGCTGTTGTATAGCAGGGGAATAATGGGCTATAACTCACCGCTAAGCTATACTGGATTACAGTCAGGGGATGGCAATTTGTGCATGAGTTGGAGTGTGAGTGTGATGGGATGTGTGCGTGGAAATGTTGGCGCGTGTGTGCACATACGGATATAAGCAGTGTTGGAAAGTAGCAAAGTGCTTTAAAAAGAATTAGTTTGGTTTTTAGGTTACTCTGCTTTAGATAAGCCTGTAGTAACTGATTTTTTGCCACTTGTTGGCAGCAGAAAGAAGCTTTAAACAGAACACTGATATCCACACACATCACCTTTTAAGATGAAATGGTTAGCAGCTCCTTTTTTACACATCCAGCAGATTTTGGACAACATTATCATTAATTTGGAAACGTGTTAATGGCCTTCAGATGAAAGTCCAATAGTCATACTCCTCTGTTTTTAGTGTCCACCAAGTCCTGAGGGAAATAACTGGTCCTTTAGCCTCTAAATACTCGTGTTCACCAGCTAGTTGCTAACTTTCTCTACAGATCAGCTTCTAAAATATAGTTCAAGATGTATTTCACTGCTAGAAAGATGGTCTTTCAATAGAACTAGGGGGTCTCTGCATTAGAAAGATGCATATACTTTTGGAATTGGTGCTACATGACCAGAGTAAACGAAGAAAAGGGACGCTCTTGCTCAAGAGGGAGAGAAATTACAAATACCAGAAGGCAGTGTGCCATACCAGGCCAATAAACACTCACTGGTGGGTGACATAATGCAGACTCATCCGTTTGAAACAATGATAGCCAGCTGGCAAGAAACAATCTCGCATTACAGTTTAACAGTAAGCTAAAGCGTGCTACTTAAAACATTTGGGGCGAGAAATAGGCAACTCAGTAACAGAATCTTGATTTATATTTGATCAGGGCTGTTTAGTTTTACCGTTTATTCACAGTTTCTGTCCTCTTTAAAAACAAAATGTTTTCACCATGCAGGAAACAGCATGGCGCCCACTTCCTGTTCACAAACTTTTGCTATTACAGCTACTAAACACAGCACTAAGATATGTTTTTTTAAAACATTTAGGCAAGAAATAGTCAGTGCAGTAACAATCTTGATCTATATTTGATCAGCACTGCCTAGTTTTGCCATCTGATCGGATTTTGGTCCAAGTTTGAGAGACAAAGAGGGGGGTGAGTCTGCCTGGAGGGCAATACAGAAAAGCTGAATTACTGCCTGTAGTTTGAGCAACAGCCTGAGACAGCCAGGCTTTCAGGAAGTGTGCCGCACTTTTGTGTGGTCAAACAGTGCCACTGCAATTTCCGAAGTCCATCACATGATGCCCTGCTGCCCAAAAAGACTTTTTCTCATTGACCTACATTGCGAAAGGGATGTCTGTAAATCAGTGGAAACATTTTTTTGTTTTACATCACCATACATTAGCTGACAATAAAATGTTTTCATGAGTAAACATTTGAATGTAGGAGTATTTTTACATCGTTGTATAACTGTTTCTGTTTACTGTAAGAAGAGGATGTTAGCACTCCTTTACCACTGTGCTGCTGTATGTGACTGTGTATGTGTCTTTGTGTAGCAGTGTTTGGTGGGAGGTTGAAAATGGAATAGCACCCTTTTCCCTGTGATTCATTTCCCCTCAGTGCAGATAGAGGCAAATAAATTGCAGGGCGCAGCAGGGAGGCAGATTGAGCCACAGATCAGCATGTTGCTGGATTAGTTGAACAAGTTTCCACACAGCGCTGCTTCTGTGCTGCTCGAGGCAAGCGGAGGCTCGCTGTAGCAAAAATAGAAAATAACTTGATTGAAATGATGGCAAAGTGTAATCATTGATTTTTAAAGTGAGGGGGTCCACCCCCAGATATGCTATTAGATATCATCAGTTCAAGACGTTCAGCGCATTCCATGCGTCAGCTCGTGATAAAAGCTGTCGAGGAGGGTGATGCATTTCACCCGCCATGACTTCTGATCTATAAAAATGCAAGCTGTTGCTGCATTGAATTCTGGTCTAATGGGGCTACTGGTGTGACGAAAGTGCCTGCATATAATAGATTTCTACCTGTTGGGTTGCTGAAACTTGGCATAACCTGACAAGTCAAGAAATGAGACTCAGTGTCTTGCTTTAAATAGTGCGTTTGAAGCGCTTTAAGCTGAATCTTTTCTTGACGGGAGAACAACAAGAAGTTTGCAGAATCACAGGCAGTTTCTTTCTCAGCATGGCAGCTGGTGAACTCACAAGTTTTTATACCCGCCATCTTGTGTCTTTAAGCACATAAGAAACAGGGCTGAGACGAAGGTGGACAAACAGGCCTCGAAGGTACACAATCATCTTCTGCTTGTTGATTTCCATTCAGACTGTGTGTTCTTGGGTCAACTGTGAACCACATCTATCCCATATGTCAACATCTATGTGTGTGTGTGTGTGTGTGTGTGTGTGTGTGTGTATCTCTATTTACATATGTAGGCACATCAAAGGGCTGGCTGAGAGGCTGCTGTGTTATGTTTGAGAAATATCCCAAATGATTTAATATTTGAGATTTAATATTGGAAAACTTAATTAAATGTGTGTCTGTGGGCGGGTGTAAAGTCAAGTATTCTTCAGAAAGATACCAAATCATTCATTATGTGAACACCCAATAAAAATGTTTGTATATATTTGGATGGGTGCGCTTTATGAAGTGGATTTTCTTTTAAAATTAACTCCTACTGTGCTTTGATCAAAACATAAGGGACTCTAAAAAACACTGATTTAATTGTGTTATTTAAAAATAGCCGTGTTCCAAACATACTTTCAGTGCTTTTATAAGTTTGACAACAAATTATCTCACTCAGCAGATTGTTGCCTTAAATGAGACTTTGTAATGAAAGATAAATGGAGAGAGAAGAAGAAGAAAACAGGTAAAGGGACAGAACAGCTCGGAAAATTCTGAACCTCATGATTTATGCACTGTGCCAAGGTTCACTGAAAATACAGATACTACTGTGCCCTCTATGAAGTGAGGTGGAAAGTAAGGTTGAAGAGGTCTGGGTGGTGGATAGATATGTAGCAGCGTGTCCTGTCATGGACCTACAATCAATGTTTGACTTTTTCTTTGCTATAACTTTTTTACAGTGGTGGAAAAAGAGATTTGTTACTCAAGTGAAAGTAGAAATACGACAGTCTCAAAAAACCATTGGAAGTCCTGAGTTCAAAATGTTACTTTAGGTTGGGGTCAGCACAAATCAGCCCCTCCCACAATACAACCATGGGCATATGCACATGCTTCATACAGTAACCCAGTGTTTCCCATTCATTCATTTATTTAATCTCATTTCATTGTAGAGTTGCCCGTAGCACATTCACTCAGCCCCTACTTTCCCCACTCAATCTCTTTCTGTTAATCAGACCACAAATGAGCAAAGAATTAGCTCATTAGCCACCCCATGGTCCCTCCGCCTCACTCCCTGTCGCTGTTGACTGCTTCCTTAGGAGGAGAGCAGACAGCAGCTCAAAGCACAGACCTTTTGTCAGCAGCTGTAATGGCTCAAGTTTGGCCAGTACAAACCTCCAAGCATTGGGTGTCAAAGTGGGCTGGTGGCCAACGGCAGTGTGGGGTCTGACCTGTGTAACAGCAGCAACAGAAAGTTTGCTGATCCAGTCAGGAATTGGGGCTATGCGGTCCCCTGGCGCTGGGGTTTGTGCTGGCTGGATTTGGGTTGCTGCGGCCGCTGACTAGGGTCTGTCTCCAGAGCTGCTGCCCACCGTCCTCCAGTCAGGTGGTCTGTAGCAGCTGGGAGTAAGGTGGAGGACACACTGTGATTTGAGGCTAAAGCTAACGTTAGCTACATAAACATGAAATTGAAGCCACAGCCCTAAGCCTTTGACTCCAGTTAGTAGAAGGCTAAACTGTTAGCGACATTTTCTGTCCATTTCTGAAATGCTTTGCTGATATTCAGACTCTCTTTAGGACTCTCTTTTTGATAAGTGTGCCTTCATATTTTGGGTTGCTCTAGTGTAGGCAATTCTTGCCAAAGTTGGAATAGCAACTTTCTCTGAAGAGCTCTCCGCTTTTGAAACAGGCATTCACTGGAGGGACATTCACATGCATCTGCATTTGTAGAACTGCCAATAACTATGCCTTTATTTGCCAAATGCAGTCAACTTAAAGGACTGGCATTATTGCAGAATCATATTAGATATTTAAACAGTTACTGTGTGCAAACGGGGGCACAAGGTCAAATGGATGTCAGATACAATGAGAGATGTGGAATAGACAGTAGACTCACTATTACAATATATACATTTAGAAATGCATGTGCTCCTTTAAAATGTTAATTTTGCTTTGCCTTCTCTCTGTCTGCCCCCAACTGACATAAGCCGCTAAATGTTTTGCTTTTAATAGCAATTGAACTAACAAAAGTTAAATAATCAGCAGTGATGACAGTATAACTGATAGATTAGCTGTTAAATTTATGAAGAGGTGAATGATTTTATTAAAATCCTCAGAGACTAATTCAACAAGCAAATAAAACCACTGATAAAAATATTCCTATACACAGTAATGTGGAAGATGTGAGCAAAATTTAACTTTGTGTGTAACTGCCAACTAAGGTTCAAAATGGCCCAAACCCACAAGTGTATGCCAGGGGCAGCAGCCTCAGGGAGAACAACAGAGTCAAAGCAGATAGCTGAAGTGTTGGAGGTTTGCTTTTACTGACTCACTTTCCACATAGGTTGAATGATAAAGGCTCACAGCAGCTCAAGTGTTGGATGATAAGTTTCATATTCATCACATTATTTTGAATTTTATCTCTCGTGCACCTTTAAAATCATTGTGTCCTCTTAAAGTTGTGTCATCTTTAAATTCATTTTCTCCCCTTTAGAGATATACGAGCCTCCATTTGCTCAGCCACCGTTGCCCGGCTTAAATTAGCTCTTACAACTTTACGGCGGCTATTTTAGTTATCTCTCCTGCTGCTTTTAGCTCTCCTTCCTGAGGGCCTGAGAGCTGTATCCAGCTGTCTCAGACTGACTATAGATGTGAAGTAAATACAGATGATATATGAAAAAGGAAAAAGTATAGATGTCTCCTAGAACGTCCTGATCTGTGAGCTACTGGTTTACAGATCTGAATCTCAAGCTCATCTTGTTGTCCTTTTTACAAACGGTGATGTAAAATAAAGTAGTAGAACAGTGATTTTACTTCACTGAACATGGAAGCTGCTGATCTGCTGTTGCCTCATTGTTAGCTTGTTTGTGTTATTATGTGATTGTGGTGAATCCAAACTAACCCTCTAAAACAGTTACACAATAACACTAACTAACTAACTTAATAAATAATAACAATGTGCTCAGCAAGGTAAACTAACTGTTTTTTGATGTAATTAAATCTGGCCATGAAGTAGATATCAAGTTTCACCTTTAGTTCAGTTTCTGGTTGGAAAGGGCTTCCTGTTTGTCGTGAGCATATGACTGGATAAATGAGACTTGGATTATACTGCACAAGTTGTGTGTGAGTTCTTAAACAGATGTTTTGACATAGTTTTGCTGCTTCGTTTTTCTGTTGTCAATTGTGGACCCCAATGACCTCAATTAATGAAGAATTTTCTGTTTTTGGAGTCTTTGTTCACTGTAGAGGCATGTGAGAAAAACAGATTTGTTCACAAACTGGTGGTGTGTTTGGTGTGCAAATTGTCATTTGGGGAGTTAAGTATCCCTTTAAGTATGGTGGATGGCATTGTCACCTCACAGCAAGAGGGTTCCCGGTTCGAGTCCAGGGTGGGGGGGTTCAAACCCCTCCCCTTCTGTGTGGAGTTTGTATGTTCTCCCCGTGTCAGCGTGGGTTTTCTCCGGGTACTCCGGCTTCCTCCCACAGTCCAAAGACATGCAGGTTGGTGATAGGTTAATTGGTGACTCTAAATGGTCCATAGGTGTGAATGGTAGCGTGAATAACCATTCACACTCACATTGTCACACATCTGTGTCTACATGTCAGCCCTGTGATAGTCTGGTGACCTTTCCAGGGTGTACCCCGCCTCTTGCCCAATGGCAGCTGGGATAGGCTCCAGCCCCCGCACGATGCCCAACAGATTAGCAGTTATGGCAAAAAAGAATGAATTGCCCTTGGCGTACAAAGAACTTCAACAACTTTCCCCTTATATCTTAAAATAAAGAGGTTTGGTATAACTCCACCATTCCACCAGTAATAACAAAAAGGCAAAGCATAAAGAATTCAACTTAAACCTTTAAATATATATACATACTGTACAGAATGTTAATTACTGGTATTGTTTTTACCTCATGAGTCTGTGTATGTTTGTCATCATGGCGAAATGTGCCTCAAGTGACACCAGAAAGTGAAATCAGAAAGGTTGAGTTTGAAGCCCCCACTCTACACCCCACCCACATTTGTTTCAAGTCGCACATCATTGTATCGTGAATCGAATGATCCCATCTCAAGATGGTCTTTAGTTTTTACCATCAATGAACATTAGAAGTGGATTTAGCTATTTTCAAACCCCGAATTTGAATTATTGTATAATATTGGCCAACTTTGACTTAACTTTTTGTTTTGATGCAGAAGAAAGTGAAGGAGGGAAAAACTGTTGGAAGAAGCAACATTTAATGTAATGGGAAAAATTCATCCCTGAAACAGACAGGATTATTGCCCTTTTCATATGGCAGATTGTTCCTTTATGTCCCTCAGTGCACCCTAAGCCATCATTTGCAACTGTTTGATTGCTTGTCTTATTAATCCTACAAGTGAAGGCTGAAATATAAATGTGGGGTGCTGAAAAAATAAAAAGAACTCTCTTTGCTCTCCCAAAAAAGCCAGAGGCATCAACCCCCCATTTTTCTGAGATATCCTACACCAGTAACTTGTGTACAGTCCCTTAGTAAATAATTATTTACTTTTATTATGTGGTTAAAACATTAAAAGCTCCAAACTCAGGACTTCCTCTCATGCTTCCCCTCCTTGCCTTTCTCTCTGTGGCTCTTTCTCTGTGGCCGCTTTCCTTCTCGCCCCCTACCTCTCCTGGCCAGACCATAATACAAGCAGTGTAGTTGCCATGGCTACCACCAATCTGGCCAGCCTTAATTGGAGCTCCTTAATGAAGTTTTCTGATAAGAGCAAAGAAGATTGATGAAGGGAGAGAAACAGAGGCACGGGGGGTGAAGAGGGAATAGCAGGGTGGGTCAGATGTTGAGGAAGGTTTATGGTTCCTTCTCAAGATATTGACTTTGTGTGTGTGTGTGTGTGTGTGTGTGTGTGTGTGTGTGTGTGTGTGTGTGTGTGTGTGTGTGTGTGTGTGTGTGTGTGCAAGAGAAAGAGACAGAGACAGAGAGGGAAAGTAGGAAGGGAAAGAGGATATTCTTGTTTCTAAGAATAGACTGTGAAGACAGAAGCAACTGTGACGTGACATGTGTGTTGTGGTGAAAGTGTGTGTGTGCGTGTGTGTGTGTTCGTGTGCAAGAGACTTCAGGCATTCCGCGGATCGTTCAGTGTTTAATCCACCGCTTCGCCGCCCTCGTCATTCCCAAGTGGCAACATCCACTATCCGCCAGATCCCCAAGGGAAGGGGTGGAGAGAACAAGGAGAAAACGAAGGGAAGAGGGGGAACAAGTGGGAGAGAGAGAGGAAAGAGGGGGAAGATAGGGAGATAAAACCTGGATAAGAGGAGAAAAAGATGAACAGAGAGACGGGGAGGTATGTAGGGAGAAGAGAAGCGATGAAAGAGGAAGAGGGAGGTGGAAATCGAGATAATCACTGAAACATGAAGAACAAGAGAGTGAGAGAAAACAGGACAGATTTAGTAGAAGTAGCAATGAAAGGAAAAGAAAAAAAACAGAGATGGAGGGAAGAAGAGAAACAAGAGGACAGAGAGGGAGATGGAGCGATAGAATGGGTCTCTCCTCAGTTCACTGGATTCCTTTCGTGTTTCCAACTCATCATCTCCGCAAAGGGAATCAAAGATGAAATGAATAGCGTGATCTGGGGAGAGCGTGGGCGGACTGGAGGATGCGTGTGTGTGTGTGTGTGTGTGTGTGTGTGTGTGTGTGTGTGTGTGTGTGTGTGTGCGTGCGTGCATGCGCTTGATTTTGTTACAACATGTACAGTACTGAATCTGTATCTTCCTGTGAAGTTGTATTTGAAATTGCACTTCATGGTACCTCTGTGGCTTTGCGTTCTTGCTTGTCTGTGTGGGTGTCTGTTTGTATGTGTTGCAGAAAGAATACATGCATTATAAAGTGTATATGCAGCATGTGTATGTATTTCAACCCTATCTCCTGCAAAAGTATATCTAATATTACAAATGCTATTTGCCACATACGCTATAGAGCTTATAGAATTGCTATCTGGATTATCTTTACAGGCGAGACCTTCTTCTGGCTCAGTCAGCGTGACGTTCTTTAGCAGCATAGAGGTCACACGGAGGAGGTTGGAAACATATAGGTCTTTTACAACAGATACCAGCGTCTAATGTGTTGTTTACCCCAGTTTCACACAGCTCTTAAAAAGCAACTTAATACCTGGTTTTAGCTTGAAATGTTTCCTCATTTTAAAGATCCAGTACTTTGCATATATGGGCATCTATGACAGGAATGGAATATATTATTTAGCACTATGTTTTCACTAGTTAACTCTTATGAAAATAAGAATGATTGTGTTTTCGTTTCCATAGAATGAGCTTTTTATATCTACATACAGAGCAGGTCCTTGTTCACGGAGTCCGCCATGTTGTGTCTACAGTAGCCCAGAGCAGACAAATGAAACACTGGCTCTAGATAGGGCAATTCACATTTTTTCATCAGCCACAGTAGTTCTCCTACACTCTTGGTGGCAAACAGGAGAAGTTTCAGTTCTGCAACCTCCCCACGGGGGCGGCTGTGGCTCAGAGGTAGAGCGGGTCATCCACCAATCAGAAGATCAGTGATTTTATCCCTTCCATGTTGAAGTATCCTTGAGCAAGATACTGGACCCCAAATTGCTCCCGATGATGCTTCCATCTGTGTGCGAGTGTGTTAAAAACTGAGTAGCAGGTGGCACCTTGTATGGTAGCCCCGGCCACCAGTGTATGAATGTGTGTGTGAATGGGTGAATGTGACTGATAGTGTGAAAAGCGTTTTGAGTCGTCGGTTGACTAGAAAGGCGCTATAGAAATGCAGTTCCATTTACCATCCGTCCATTTACCACAAGATGCCACTGAATCCTACACAAAGACCTCACGCAACCCTGAGTGTCTTTCCTACTAGCCCAAAAGAGAAAACAGTGACACTGACAACCAAAACTGTGTGCTTAAACTGTTATCTTAATGTAAGCTTGGCAAGGTTTCAGCACAGGTCCAGTTTTGCAAACCCGCACCTACATAGCTCAGTACCATAACCGACTAATTACCCATAATTATGTCCGGTTCAAATCCGGACCTGTTCCAACCTGTAAATAAAAGTCCCATGACCTGACCTGTGATTTAACCAAGCTGTAATCTCCAGGGCTAAAATATGAAACCAACACAAATGTGCCAAAAATGATTCTTTGAACAGCCATTTGAGGCTGTTTCCAGAGATAAAATGTTCACAGCGTGATACAAACAGTTTTGGTCTCTAAAGCTAATTTCAACATTCATGACCTGTTCACATTTTATTAAGGCTTACAGTTACGTATCATGACGGATGGGACGCTTTGAGTGACAGCTGTCTGCCGATAGTGTCCTTAGTGTCAGTCAGATCCACAGATCGCTACTCCACAGCACCAGCCTCTCGCCCAAATATAATCACTTCTGGCTCCAAAAAAAACAAGATAACAGTGGCTGTTTTACAGTCTATGGATTAAACACACCATTTTGTTGTTATACTATTTTGAATGATGTCATGTACTGTCCCATTAAGATGTGCAAAGCACTCACTCAGTCAGCTTCCACTTGTTGTTGACACAAAGAAAACTGATTTAGTAGTACTAGTATGTCCACATATCCAAAGTAACTGCCCCATTGCTATCACTCAGCTGCATCCTCAGCACCAGAATGATGTTTTGTCAAATGGCCTCTACATATTTTGTCCATCTGCTGCATGTTACAGCTGTCATGTCAGGCAGACGCTGCTGTGTGTCCACAGGCACCTGTGATTATGTTTGTTCTCACCCCCTGCCCATCTGCTTTTAGTTAAGTTTTACCCATGCCTGTACTCATGACTTTGTATAAATATGTTTTTTACCCGATACACAGCTTTTTTGCAAGTTACCTGATGGGTAAATGAGAGTAGCTGGCCCGGTCAGGACTCAGGGTATCAGAGACAGTGGAGAGAATGGAGTGTTACAGTATGAGTAAGTTGTAATGAAGTTGTGAATTTGTCATCACTGTTACACTGTTCAACACTGTAAACTGCTAGCTTACAAGTAGTAGAGGTCATATTAGTACCTCTGCTATAAGTGACATATAGCAATCTTTCCATACTGCATCCTGTCCACTGCTGACATTCGATCGCTGTATTTATATATCCAGGTGGGAGGTGAGCGTGACATAGCCTCGTAGTTCGAGGGCCGATGGTCCTGATGTATGTTACATATTTTTTACAGATTTTATAAAGGACAGAATTAATGGATTATCTGTTGCAATAAGAGCTATGAAATGGGACCAGGATCAATAGGTGGTGTGATAAAGTGACTGTACATGTAATTTATTAACTAAAAGAAAAAAAAAAGTGTGATTAATCCTTGAGCTCTATTACGGCGTCCATCCATTCAATACACAGCAACATTTCCCTCCATTTAGAGCCAGCTCTCCTTTCAGTACAGCTTTACAGCAGTGTCTTCAACAGGCTGCATAATGTCATAAATACCATCACAACTATTGATCTGCCCAGCGGACACATAGCTTTAAAGTAGACGACAAGTAGTGCTTTTATTTATTGAAGTTGTATACTGTACGGCTATAATCAAACCAGAGAGGCTCGTAGAGATCTGAGGGCCTTGATAAATAATTATAGATATCGTTAAAAAAAATTACTTCTGAACTTAGTGGTAAGAGATTTATGGGATTTGAATGGCTGCCTGTGGAGATTACACTTCACCAAGCACAGCGGGGGAAAATAAATAGACTGTGAAGGTAAAAAAAAAAATGCAGCAGGCTTCATCTTCACACATATCACACAGGCTTCTCTTGCAGTTGGTGTTGATTCATACATTTGTATAAATTGGAGCATATCTGTTCTGTGAGGTGTCAAAAACCCTCCTGAAATACTTTAAAGGTGCTGGCAGTATAGATTGCCCTTGAGACACACAAAAAATGTTCCGGTTACTGTAAGAACGTGGTTTGGGTAAAATATTTGAAGTCAGCCTGTCTTTTCTTTTGCTTCAAGTTGTCAGTGGTTACCTTTTTCAATATTTAATCGAGTCAGTTTCATTCATATAAACCAAAATCACAGCTTTGTGTTGGAGGGCATCACTGTGAAATAACATATGACAACTTGTATTCTAAGAGCCTTAATTCAGGTACGGAAAAACTCCACTCAAGGAAATTATGCAATCAAAACTCTTAGTGTTTCTTATTGCCTCCACAAAACATTTGAAACATTAATCATGGGTTAGTTGCCAGGATACTTTTGGTAAAACAAATGAAATACAGTGACAGTGAACACTCAGAGGAAATCTTCAGTACACTTGTTTCCTTGTTATGTTGATGAAAAATAAATTAGGAAGTGTTACATTTTGTATTAAACACATGGTAGTTTTACCTACAAATTACTTGTGACTGGGTTGTGTACTTTTAAAGGGCCCTATGTGGCTGCCTATGTGGTCTACAGGAAGATCCGCCTCTGTCCGGTCTGTCATCTAGATCATCAATCTGTATCCCTTCTCTGTGTGGCTTTGCAAAAGGTTGGGGAAGCGGCTGTGAGTTGCACTTTTCCAGAGGTGGTAAAGTAAACATTGATGTGGGCAACAAGCCAAACAATGGTGAAATGTATGCCTGATCAGAAGTGTTTTCAGTTTGTTTTGTTTTCTACCTCTGATGAAGAATAGTGCACAGATGCATAACTTTGTCCCAGAGACAGAGTCCCAAATGGGGTTCTGTGTCTGTCAGATAGTCTGAATAATGTAATGTTCAGTGGACTGCAGGGCACCAAGGAAACGTTAGGACTTTATTGTCAATAGATTAAGAGTTTATTCTTGAAATCTTGCAGTTTTTTTTCCCAAATGATACAACTTTATTCCCAAAATCTCAGAGGACACAAACATGTTTTGAAAGTGCAGAAAGTTTGAGCAGAAACATATGAGCCATTAAAGGGCCTGTAAATGAATTAAATGCATGAATTAATCATTGTTGTGAAGAGGTGCCACATGCACATTTAAAGGAATAACTTAAATTACATATACTGTTTGTATATCAATGAGTCATGCTGTGTTACCTTGAATTAGTGAAACATACTTTGTTTTTCTAACATGCCTCTACAGAAAATGGCAAAAGTTATTGATGATGATGATTTATTGATGGATTGGGTGTGTTTAACAACACATAAACTATATCAATACATCCATTTTTCCACCTTTTTTACAACTCATGCAGCATAATCCTCATTTATCCAGTCACATGCTCAGTACTTCCCAAACATGCATTTTCACTAAAACACTTTAAAACTATTTAAAACTGAACTCAAAGTAGAACTTACCTATGCTTTCTTCAAGGCCAGACTCCAATACTGAAGGTATTTTTTAGTGGAAAATGCACTTGTTTGGAGAGTAACAAACATACTCCTGGCTAAGAGCTGGATTATACTGTACGAGTTGAGTGAGTTTGTAAATGTAATTTTAAATAGTGTTGCTGCTTTTTTTAGTTTTCTATATGAATTCAAGGTTACACAGCATTACAAACTGATTTACAAATGGTCATTTTGTGGATGAAGGATTCATTTTAAGAGCATACTTAAAATGAACACAAAGACACAAAGGAGGAAGGACGACTAGCAAGGCTAACAATAAAAGAGGAAAGCTGTTAGGAGAACAAATATATGACAGCAGTACAGAATGTCTGAGCCTTGCTGCATTATATTCCATTATATTTTAATATTTTGAATTTGATCAGGAGAGCCTTTTTTTTTTAGAATTGAACAATAATTTATTACATACGTCACAATAAAGATGAAGAGTGAAACATTCTTTGGTGATAAGACCCTATCGTGACTTGTATATTTAGGCAGTGGAGATGCCATGGTCAGTTTAGGAATATTCCCTCTGATGGAGTTTAGACACTGTTGATGTAGGTGAAGAGAGTGATCAGGATGATGGGATAAGGAGGACTGGGCAGTGGATGTGCTGAAGACTGGAGGTGAATGGAGTGGTGGAGGGTTGTGTCTGTCCATCCTGAAATCACAACTGACAACAGCAGTGAGAAGAACAGTTTTAAACTTGACAGCAACGGTGTGATTGGCTGAGGGAGATTGTGGTCTGTTTGCGCGGTTAGTACAGTTAGTACAGTTCGATTGAGCAGGTGTAAGAGCTGACAATCAAAACCTGATGCAATCAAACACGTTTGTGGTGTGAAAAAAAACGAACAAATCATAGGATTTTATGATAGCAGATGTGTGATTTTAACATGACTTCAACAGCTATACCAATAACAAATCCATCTGCTGATCGAGAGATCTGTCAGCGATCTCATAAGTGATCCTGATAAAGGCCACATATATACCATAACTTATTTATGCTAACATAAACATGTAGCCATGGAAACACTTATGCACATCAGTAATGATACTTTCCCTGATTAAAAAGCTGTCATGGTCTGACTGTGTGTACTTTGTCTGTTCATTAAGTTCCATTAAAAAGTGTGTGACAGTGACCCCACAGTACACACAAGATGCCTTCTTTTCATCCTGTCTCTATGTTAGTCATTATTCATAACATTAGATTGATTTGCAGTCTAATATTAACCTACTAATAATGCTTACAATAAGGTATTTCTCTATGAGCTCTCTGTGACGCCAAAGAACGTAAATAAAAACACCTGAGAAGTGCTGCTGCATAAACCTCTGTCGGTCACTAGAATTTGATTTCCCCACGTGGGCCCTGATGATGCAGGATGACAAACGCCAAAACTGTCCAGTCAAAGAGTTTACTCATGTTTACTCCTCTTGGTTTGTTTGCAAAAAGTCAGTGTGAAAAGGAACTGAACCAAAACTAAAATGCAACATTATATCATTTTTTCCCTCTGGTGTTCCTGACTTCCTGACTGAACTTTTGCAAAATTTCATTTGTCACCTGAATTTTATGTTTTCCTTTTCATAACTAACAACATTTCTACAACATATTGGTGAATTAAAAATCACTAGAATGCAGGAAATGAAGGATTGAGGCTCGAAAATTCCTGGTGGAGTATCCCAGACCCTCCGCTTAATTTGTGTGTCCCCAAAAGTTTGAAATGAAACCTATGCCCTTGGTACTTTTACATAGGGTTATTTATGGTCTTGTGTGATAGAGAGTTATTATCTAGTTCCTATACAGTAAATACTCGTTGAGATAGCAAATATTTCATCTGTCAATAGTTAATTAAAACGTGTGTGTGTGTTTGTGTACTTGCATTTGCTGCTATATTGGATGTGAGTTTTTAATCATTTTTCGCCTCGTTCACTGAGCAGCAGGATGAAGAGATGCATCAGTGTGTGTTTGTGTGCGTGCGGAAATCGATAGGCCATCTTTGACACGCGCCTGTGGTATTTAAAACAGCTTCCAAGCAACCAAAGGGCTTCTGATTTTGTTTGCGCAGCCCCTTCATCAGCTCCTATTAGAGGCAAGGAAAGAGAAAGAGAAGCTGAAGGGAGGGGAGGGATGACAGAAGAGAGGAAGAGGCAAACAAAGAATCATTTTTTTTCGTCTCCTCTTTCCCTCCTGTCACATCTGTCTCATCACTCTCTCCTCCTCTCCTCACCCCTCGCTCCGTACATCATCTTACTTTCATCAGTCTCCATCTGTCAGTTTAACCTGGCTGTACGTGCACAAACACACACTTACACTTACAGTACATCAGCACTCACACACACCTGCGCTCTCCTCTCTCCCCCTTGATCTGTTTGGCACGATCACACACTTTTTCATTTTAAAAAATCTCGGCTTCAAGGACGGCATCATGTCTTCCTTTATATTACCTGCTGTCTCACCCTCTCTGTCTCCGTTCATCCGTCTCCACCTGGCAGACTAGATTATATATCTGCTCTTGTCAGACCGGGAGACGTCTTTACTTGGGTTATAAGTTTCATTTCCTGTCCATCCATCCATCCGCCCATCCATCCATCCATCCACACCTCCATCTATCAGTTTCCTTTAGTATCCGTCCATCTCTGCACGCAGACATGGATGTGCTATAATGGAGGCTTATCTTCCCATTTCACACTTGGATCTGCCTATTTTTTTTCCTGGTGTTGTTTTTCCCTCACATCGCTCTTTACTGTCATTCTCTCACCTTTAACCGACTCATTCTCCACACTAGCGTCATGTACATGTTCGCCTGTTCCAGTATATGTGGATTCACAGATAATCTCAGTGCAACACACAGATGTGGATATAAAGTTATTCTCTGAACAAACTGAATCTTGGTGATGTTCTGGTGAAACACGAAGCTGAAACAAAGTCTTTAAATGAATTATTTGTCAGAAAGAGTAACAGCAGTCAGTGTGCATTAATTATCTCCTGGAGGGTTTCATGTCTTTGGTCGTGTATGTGCGTGTGTGTATCTGTCTGTTTGCAGCTAATCAAGCAAACTACTGGACCTGTCAGCCTTAAACTCAATGACCTCTCGTGGTTGTGATGATTTGCAATAGTTCAAAAACCTGTTTTATTGACTTTTATACCCTTATTAACTGCTGACTCCTTACTTCTCTTAACCAGCTGGTTGGATCAGCAAATTTTCTGTACATCAGCTCAGCTAAAAACAACAAGCCTTACCATCTGTTGCAGGCCACCTATTGGCCTTTGTCGTGGCTCGGAAACTGACATCCATAGCAAAGCTTGGTCTCATTTTGAATTGGAGCATCTGCAGATTAATTCCATACCCAATGTGTTATGATCCACTAAAGTTTGGCACAATATGAGATGAAGTTGTCTTTGTTTTTTGTTATCCCCTCTGCTGTCTTGACTGTAAAGGAGCGGGCAGGAACAGTTCCACCAGTGCAGCTGCACCGCTTTCCAGCTGCCATGGCTGCATCCAGCTTTTATTCTGTCTGCCGCATGGCATCGTACCACACAAATAGCCTTACAGAGGTGGAGTGATTTGCCTGCCTGATATTGTAGTAGACCTGCAGATTTTGTTGATGTGGTAATTTTCCTTAATGTTTATGCTTTTACCATAAATAATCACCAGGTGTTGTAGTTAAATGGTTTCTTTTAGTCTATTTTAATTGTATTTATTGTTGTCATTTCTGTCTTTGTTGTGCTGTAGCCACAGAAATACTTAGTACAGTTAGAAGTCCAAAGATTTGTGGTTGTGTTTTAGACATGAAAAATAAATTCATCCTCATAATTACATTGTATCTGTATTTCATACATTGTTTGCAGCTCTCATCTGCTCTGTGCAATGCACGGCAGCTCTGTCAAAAATAGAAAAGGCGCGTATTTTTCTGGGAACCTTCCAAATCTTACTGCAGCACATCTGCTGGAATTGTGTAGCGAGGCCACGATCAGCTGGAGTGGCTGCATGGCAGAGATCTGCAATCTACTGAGTGCACTTTTCTAATTGTGTATTGCTGTGCATGGTATGTGTTGTCTTACATTCCAGTGCCAAAGACAAATTTCCATTTTATGCAAATCAAATGGACAATAAAGTCATTTGACTCTGTATTATTTTAACCATTTTCTTTGTATAATTTAAAAAAAAAAACAACAACAAAAACATTAATCTATGCAGAAAAGAACCTGGAAAATGAAATTACATTTTTGTGAGGCTTCATATTTCCCATCTCAGATTCAAAACAGTTTTCAATCAGTTCCTTGATTGCTTGTTTTTTAGTTTGGCCCTCCTACTGCAAAAAGTGATTTTCAATTACTGCCAATGTAACATTTACCTTTACTGCACACCTGCTGTCCTCATAGACCTTATTTCTTTGCCTCATCTTCTTCTGTTGTTCTTCCTTTTTCTTCCACGGTAAATTGTTTTCCTGCTCTGTCTTTGTTGGGCAGGATAAATATGTTATTATTTTTAATCAGTGTTTCACTGTTCCACCATCAGCCACTGTGAAAACACTGAAATCCTAAATGATACGGCTGTTCTTTATTTTTCTTATTGTCAACAAATCCCAGAAAAAGATCAAGACTTACAATTTGTTACTTCAACAATTACTTTCTGTTTTCCCTACTGTGCTGTGCCATTCAGCACCAAGCCTATTTGGTTCTAACTGAGATGGAAGTCTTAAAAACAAGTCACAAATACATAGTTTCCTTTTTTAAATTTTTATAATGGCTTAGTATTTTCTTAAAACAGCTGGGCACTGTAGTTTTCAACAAGCAGTACTCAAACAGAAGTAAATAGTACATGTGTTGGGGACTATTTTCAGCTGTGGATTAATACACATTTGGTGCATCAGTGAGAATTTACAGCTCCAGGACATGTGTATGAATATGATATTGATTTCTGATCAACTACAGTGTGTGTCCATGATAGTGAAGGAACACTGCAGTGCAACTCTGTGGCTCATACATGTCTTTTAATAGATTTTGGACAACAGCAGAGCTCTGTGGGACAGACGAGTAAGATATATCAGGATTCCGGACAGACAGTATTGTGGTAGGATCAATTTCTTGTTGGTGTTGGTATTGACCAAATCACCATGACGTCGCAATTTCAACAACAGCCACTTATTGATAGACAACTGGCGACTGATTTCAATTGCAGAGATACATGAAAAAGGCAAACTTGTAATTTTCTGTTGTCAATTTTGTCTGTGACTGCAACATTTATAGATTAATAGTTAAACACTGTGATCTGACCTGATGTGGTTGGATCTGATGTTTCTGCTGTGCTTATTTTATGTACTGTGTTGCTTTGCTAGCATCCTCAATAAACCAGATCTACTGGCACAGATGTTAAACAATGCACAGCTGTGGACGGTGGCTGCGGCAACGTACGTGCTTTAACCACCTAAAAAATCAATATCAGATTAAGTGCAAACTATATCTAGAATATTTTCTTGTTCACTTTACCTCACATGCTAACTGATCGAGGCAGCAGTAAATCAGCAACTTCACAGTTCTGCAAAGTTAAATGACTATTTTTGTCAATGGAGTCTGGTGGATCTGAGATGACAGCTTCAGCTCTCCATCAGAGAGAGTTGTCTGACAGCAAGGTTAAGTAAAAATATTCTAAATATAGTGTTTGCTCAAGTTGATATTGATTTTTGTTTTGTTTTTTAAGTGGGCCTTTTCTTAGGTGACTAAATAACCAGTTGAGGCAGCATCTGCTCAGCACCGTTTCTTTTTGATGCAGGGATTTTCTACCTTCAAGTTATTGTGAACAAACATTGTGATTCGGTCTGTTGTGACTGTCTCTGTAGACAATAAGAAAAACATAAAATAGAACCAGAATTTTTATACTGGAAAAACAGTGCCCTCAAAGCAAAGATTTCCCCATTAACATAATGGAAAGTGCAATTTGCTTCCAGTCTTCTCATTGATGTCTTTATTTGTTCATGGCAATTGTGTTTATGACTTAAAATGAATGTCATGGTGATGATGACAGATTTTCAAACGTGACATAAAGAAATGGTCATCGAAGCAGTTTGACAAACACATTCCTATAACTCACATGGTTTGATTTGTGATTTATGTTAATAAGTTTCGGCTTATCATCTTAAATATATAAATAAAACATCAATCCACAAAGTAAAGAGGCAATAAAACTGAGTTGTGAGTTTATCTTGACGCTGTCTTAAAGTAATTATCAGACTAGAAGATGCAGTGTAGTAGCAGGAAGCCATCCCCTTGCAGGCTGTGATTTACACGCATTGGTACCAGCTGTATCAATATATTAAAACAGTGGTGCTGTTTAAAACTTTGTCACCTCCTCATGAATTTTAATGAACATTGAATCACTGTGGGTTTTTTCACTCTTGCCTAACTTTCACTGGGAACCGACATGTGCAAACTATTCAGCATTATGCAGCACAGTGAAGTCTGTAAGAACTGTATATGTGAAGCGATATATTTTCTTTTTCTTTCATTTTTTTCCCTGTACTCCAGCATATATGAATGAGAACAGTGACTGAGGTTAATGTGCTGAATTTCAACTTTAAAGGTGTTTGAGGTGAACATCCATCAGCCAAAATGTTGGGATTGTACATTTCAGCAAGCCACAGATATGTAACATTTGTACATGTCACATGTAGCATATCAGCAGCTACAGTTAGGTAGTCAGGGCTGGGCAGTAATGCATCACATGTAATGCAAAACATAGTTTTTTTAAGGAATGAGTACTTTTCATGCCCCTGAAATGGTGGTTTTACGCCACTGGAGTATCATTTTGAGCCAGTAATCTACCTTTTACTTCACTACATTTGTCACTCATTCCATCGTTTCAACTAGTGTGCTCTAAATGTGACTGAGTGTGGAGGGGGGTGGAGCGCGCAAGGGGCACCTCTGCTGCAGCTGCCAAGTTGCCAGCTGCCTGGAAGAAAAAGAAGCACCTTGTGTCTTTTGACCACGATGTGATAATGACAGTGCAAAACCCAGAACAAGAGGCGGCTTCCAGCGACAGTTCCTGACCACATCTGCCTACATTTTTTATACCAAAATCTAAAATCGACAATAGTTATATCTTTTGTGTGAGATAGCAGGTCAACAGTATATGCTACATAGAAGGGATATATATCACCTGAAAACTGGAAACCTAAAGATTCATTTGAGATGCAGCTCAGCACTGTGTGTCAAGTTTTTCTAGTCATAAATCTGTTATAAACATTGCATGAAAAAAGTGCGTAGTTTGTGCCCAGAACTGTATGGGACTAGCATTAAGTGGACATGTCTGTTAAGGGGAGACTAGTGGGTTCCCTCGGAACCCATTTTCATTCAGACATCTTGAGGTGAGAGGTCAGGGGACCTCTGTGAAAATCACCATGCTGTTATACCCTTGCCAAAATTTACCCTAACTTTGGAGCATAGCTAGCATAACATGGATGGTACCACTAGATTCATTAGGTCTTCTAGTTTCATATAATACCAGTATCATCACTTCAGCTTTAAATCTCAGCCATCTATAGCCTTTGAAACACAGGCGGTGGCAAAAATAGCAGCAAACGATCAACAAGATATTATGTTCGGCATTGCGATTACGCTGACACCAAACACTGGTATAAGTAAAATCAAATAGACTAGGTAATCAAACTGGTTTTATTTTTACAAAAAATCATATCAAACAAAAAAATTGCCATATGTCTTAGAACATGCCTGGAGTGGATCTTTATGGTTATGATCACTTTTCTGAGTACTTCCTGTCCACTAAAACTGTGTGGAAAACTGCAGAAGTAGTCAGGTTAAATCTTAAATAAAAACCTGTTGGAGCACAGAGTCGACACAAAAAGTGTGTCACTGTCCAAAAAGACTGCATTGTAGTCTGAGCTAAACCACCTCACAGCTGCTTTTTTGTTTCTTTCTGTCTTTTGTTTTTATTTATGTACAGTACTTTAGGGAGAGTCTTTGAGACAATACTCAAACGGTTATATAATCCCCTAAAGGATGTGTTTTTTCTCTGTGATTAAGAGCGTTTGGGTGTCAGTCTTCTACCTGTAATCCCAGTCAGTATCATCCTCCTGGGTATTACTGTTGTATTTTATATAACACCTTACATGATAAATTATGAATGTGCTTGTTTTTCCAAGAATTGTATCGTCTCACGTCACATATGTGGCCCACCTCTCATGAGACTCCAACACATTTTCATTCTTAAATGAGAAAAGGAAATGCACTGACTCATATTTATCTGCAAGGCTCTGCTTTTGAAGCTACCTCTGTACATAAATCCAGTAATTATGGGATTACCATACCATAAGGGATTGCTGATCACGGCACGGGGTAGTTTTAGATACTCCACACATAAATCCTGGTGTTGGCAGCAGCACATTATGAATGGGACTGAGAAAAAAAACAGCTCCTGGTCCACCTCGATAATTTTAAAGCAGTTTTATAGCAATCCCACTTTCTGTGATGTTTTGATTGCTTTGTATTATATTATACGTTGCTCCTTTATTTACGGAACTTTTCCTTGACAGAGTCATGAAACTTAGAGTACACTCTCATACTGGAAGGAAGGAAAAGCAATATATTGTATGTCACAGTTACACTTTAAAGGAGCTGTGCGCGACATTCAGAGAATAAATGTAGCAGCAAACAAATATTTGCTTTGTAAAGATATGTGTCATAATGGCGTCCTCAGCAGAAGTCACACTTCCTCTGTGTGTGTTGTAATCTCAGCTTCTCTGTTCATTGTTGTAGTAGCTGATCTGGCCATGTTTGCATATGTTAGTGCATGTGAGTCTGTTTTTATGCATCCATTGTTGTCACAGAAGCAAGGCTCCCACCCTCTGGTCCCTCCCCCTCACGTTTACACTGTTAGCTCCATCAGCAGTGCACTGTTACCTGCCTCAGACTCTGATTCAAAGATACGCTCTGAATGTCACAGACAGCTCCTTTAAAACACATTTTAAAGACACCGTCCAGTGTCCAGTGGAGTGGGTGCTGAACCAAAAGAATATCTCGAAAAGTCAAAATAAATAGATCTGTACACCAAGTAGCTTCCCTAAGAAGGATTTTAATGCTGTGTAACATTTTGAGCCAGAGGCTCTGAAGTCTGAGGAACAGCCGCTGGCCCAAAATGTTTTGCAGCATTAAAATCCTTCTAATGGAGGCTACTTGGTGTACAGATCTATTTGTTTCTACTTTTCCACATAGAGCTCCTTTGACATCTAGCATTACTAAAACAAAGCAAAATGCAAGAGCTTTTTATGTTCACAGATGAAGCCCTTTTGGAAATGGTTACATTTATATTGGCTCAATAACATGACTGTTATCACAAATTAATTAAGAATTAGGAGCTAAATGCTCATTTTTGTTTTTGTATTTAAACTATGGATGTACAAAGAGACATGGATACAGTGTTGGAGGTGGGGCCCCATTCATTCCTATCAAAGTTGCTCAGTGGCGCATGAAATCAAAAAAAGTTCAACTTCCTGGGTGAAAAATTGTCCATATCTTCCATATCGTTGACTCGTTATTGGACTGAATAGATCAAATCTGGTTAGTTAAATAAGTCCTGTCAAGGAGGTTGTGATGCTCAAGAAATGTATCCACTGATTTATAGATGTCTTTCTGGGCTTCAAAACATGACGTGACAGACCCAGAAGTTGTAGTTACACAGTTTGACTACTACAAAAATTGGCTTCAAAGCCTGGTGCATTTCCTTGGGGCCTGGTTTAAAACAGAATGCAAAGTAAATATTACAGACTGCAAGATTCCATACAAAGACAATAGAAAGAGGCAGGTGAACATAGATCTTCTTTTGGCATGTGCAAAGTCTGAGCTCTAATCTAAGCAACCAAACATTGTTACGGTCAAGTTAAATTAGGTTAAATGTTATCAGGATCATCATGCTACACTGCAATATAACAGCAATGCTGTCTCTCTAATTTTATTATAACTGGTGGATGCTGATGTTTTGCCTGCAGCTTTATCCTTAATATTTTAGTTTATCATTATGGATTTAGCCTTTACGAGCATATTCAAGACTCCTATGCAGGATTTTGCTTTTAAACAAGTCAGACAGAACCTTTAAAAAGTCAAAAAAAGACTGTTTTCAACACACTCAGGCACATAATGTTTGTCAATTAGCCACCAAGCCACAGTTGAAAAAAATCACCCAGCAACACTTGTCATTTCAGCAACAGCCCAGTCACCAGGAGAAAAGTTCGGCATTGTATGTTTCTTCAAACTACCAGTAATGACTGGTATTATATTCACAGTGTGAAACCTAGGCTATATGTCAACAAAGAGCGAAACTGACTGTTATTTAGCTAACTAAGCTTTTTTCCATCGACCCTTGAGACACTAAACGTGGTTGTTTTTTAGCAACCTGTGGTTTTTTTCCACCAGGGATAGTGCCACGAAGAACCTTTTTAAATAATCATTGCTGCTTTACCTGTTGGAATACTGCCACGAAAAGTGGGTATTTTGAGTCAGAACATGTTCTTTTCATAACCATGACCAAGTGCTTTTTTGAATCTAACTACATGCTAACAACAGCGTTTGAATCTTAAAGAACTGCAGTATTTCAATTTATTGGCTACATAATGACACACAATTGTAGCCTTAAGTACCCATGCTTTGCAGGTACCTACAATGCCAGCATTTTTTCTGGCAATTGGGTTGCCAGCAGGATTGTAAGGCACCAGCTCGAAATGAAAAGCTGCTTTTGTCCTGAAATCTTGTACCCACACTTCTGAGTCAAAAGTCTGCCTCCACTGTCATTATACAGTCCATATGTTCTTTTCAAGAGCAGAAAGCTCGACAGGTGTAGCAACAGTAAATAAGAGGGATGGAACTTAATGAACGATCGATTGTCCAGTACTTCTGCTGTTTCCAGGGTTACCAAAAATATAAAGTACATAGCCTCCTTTTGACCAGTCAGCCTATGTACAGCGAAGGCTTAGTGGGTGTTTAAAGCAGCAAATATACATGACAAAAGGATGAATCACTATTGTGTTTTATCAATTGGTAACAGAAAGACAGAGCAATATGACGTTTATTTACATCATTTTGTCATGGATTACTACACGTTACCACTAAATACAGTACAATAGATAGGCCTTAAAATCCTCCCTCCTCCAGCATCTCTTTCTTCATTTTTCTCCTTTTGTCTGTATTTTTCTTCCTTTCTTACTCCTCCGCTTCCTCCCAGGCCCTGAACTGGGCTCAGCTGAGCGCTGTCACGCACTGTCACTCCTTTATTTCATCGCTCCATCATTCTTTTTGCCCCTCTGCAGATCTGGGTATTCATCTGTCCATCCATTTGTCTGCTCCCTTTAGCCTGACAAGTGGAAATGACGAGGAGAGACAGCAGGGAGAAGGGAAAAAAGACAGGCGATCAGAGAGAGGGGGGAGGAAGAGAGAGACGGGGTAGGTACTTGGGGGAATGACTGAAAGGCATTTAAGACACAGAGAGAGACTACAAACTGAAAAACAAAGGTGATAAAAGAGTCAGAGGAGCAAAAGAAGTGCTATGAAGAGAAAGCTGTTAAAAACAGGCACATATATACACTTGTCAAAATACTGACCGTGAATTATAGTAAAGTAAGTAAACAAAGGTTTACCTCTCAGGCCAATACACACTGGCTTTACAATATAAAGGCTGTATTTGAGTCAAAAACAAGAGCATTGTTTGTCTGCCAAAAACTGACTGATGTTTAAGTTTACCTGAAAAGGACCGCTTGTGGCCCCACCATAATTATGACTGTTGTCTGTTGTCTGTCAGAATCTAAAGGTGAAGCAGTGTGAGGCTGTTATTGCAAAACCTCTGAGCAGGTGTTGAGTTTTAAAAAATACAAGGTGCTGTGTAGGTGTGTTGCTTCAGGTAACAGTAAGATGATGAAATATGATCTAGGGAGTCCAATTTTGGCAATATATTCATGAGATGGAGGTTTTTTTTTTTTATCAGACACCAAACTATAATAATAAAAGACATGATTTTCAACTCTGTTGAACCACATTGAACTTCTTTGCCGGAGCCCTCTGCAATGGCATTAATGTTGTCTTGCCAGAGTGGTCCCATTCAAATGAAAGCAGGGGCTTTTTTCCACTGTCTGAACATGGCTTTGGGAGGACATTGAGTTGGATGGATGGATAAACAAAGCATGTGACAGGACCACTGTTCACATCCCATGTCCTACGAACAGTCAGTGTTGGTTTTCTTTAACCATGACTGCAATCTACCTGTACAGCATAGATCAAAAACCCTGCAACAATACTGCCTCTATGAAGTCTAGGTACCAATCAGATGTTTCTCTCCCAATAGCGATACTTAGATACAGAGTTATCTGCCAACACCAGTGCTGTTTTCTCCCAAATATTGCACCTCTGTGCAAAACATATTGGAATTATTAGAGTGTTTTGCTCTAATGTGTTCACACTACAAGTCGAACCCGGTGACATGAAGATACAAAGTGACACCCAGTACTTGTTGTTGATGGGTGTGATGTGCTAAAAATCAAAGCTGAGCTGGTCTCAACTTCTGTCACCACTCCAATATTGTGGTAAAGCTTCAATGAATCACATGTTTTTGTTTCCTTTCTAGTTGTGGTAATGTGTTATTTAGCTTAGTTAGCTGACGCTAGGCTAGCTTTCTGTGCATTGTGGTGCACACAGGGATGCAATGGGGCGGCGAAAAGTGATGTTAAAAATGGTGCTCAGACATTGATCAAAAGCATAGATATTGTTATGACCAAATAGAAACTTCAGATGATGTTCAGTTGAGTTGTTTTGTTTCAATTAGCAGACAAAACACAAGCATGTGATGACATTGCTTGAGCAACACCTCCATGGGCAATAATGTCGTAGGTCAAGCTGTTGCGTTGTTGCTTGTATTGTGAACACAGCATGAGGATTCAAGAATGTACAGACCGTTTCAATCACGACTGTGATTTGCTTGCAGGCACGAGGCCCCGGACCGCGTGCCTCTTGTCCAATCAAATTGCTTGGTTGGAATATAAAAAAGATAAAAATATATATAAAATAGAACAAACTATAAAGTGGCACTAAAGGAAGAAATTGTGGGTAAATAAGGGTACTGCAGACGGTAGTAGTATGGTATGCATTTGCAACTTGCAATTTCTAAGGTCTTCCTTTGTGGTTTTGTTGTGTCAGATTTCATTATATCAGCTAGTTTCTGATATAATGTCTCATGTAGTACTTTTTGTTTTTTACATTTTCATTGTGCTCGCTCATGCCCCTTAACAATTAATTTCCTGCTCGTTTTCTTCGACTGCCCATATTAAGTTTCAAGACTTTAATCAGCTGTGTTCAGATGATAACAAGCTGCTTTGGATCTTTTAATTATTCATTTTCTTTATTTTATTATTTGTCATTTAAATTGTTATTGGATTTGTTGCAGTCCGTCATTCTTTGGTACTTGTTGTCATTTTCCGTTTCCCAATTCGTTTTATTCCCCTGAGTTGATTAGAGGGTTATTTAAACCACCTGCTGCACAAGATGTGTTGACTATGTCCTCAAGAATTGAGAGCAGCTTGGTGCATTTTCCCTCTGGGCCAATTCAGGATGGGATGACACCCAGTTTGGGGGGCTCAAAGCTTGGGTCGCAGAAATCTCATTAAAAAAAAGGAAAAAAAAAAACAGAATTTAAAAATTTACCCTCATCATGTAGCTCTCCTCTTTCTGTCTTAATCCCCTCCCAGTAAGTCCAACTGGAATCCATTGATTTCACTGTAGAATTTCTCAGCTCCTCTTTGCCCCACCCTCTCTCTCTATGTTGATCAGACCACAAATGAGACAAGAATTAGCTATATAGCCACTCCATGGTCCCTCTACCTCACTCCTTGCTGCAGTAGACTGTTTATCTGTTTCGCCTAGAGGACAACAGGCAGCAGTTTCGTAGACAGACCTTTAGTCAGTGGTAGCAGTTCAAATTTGGCCAGTGCAAACCCTCAAAGCCGAGTGCCACAGCAGGCTGGTGGCACATGGTCTAACCTGTGTAACGGCAGCAACAGAAAGTTTGCTGATCCAGTGGGGACCCCGCAGAGCATGAGAGGTTGAGGCTGTAACTAGGGTTAGCTACTTAAATGTGAACTTGCAGCCATGAGCCGTTTACTCTGATAAGCAGAAGGTTAAACTTTGCCAATATTGACATGTGTTTCATTTCATTGTCACGCTCTGTTTTACACTCTCATTTTCATCCATCTTCTTTTTTGAGTTGCTCTGCAGTGTAGCAGTTAGTGACAGTGCTGGAATAGTAACTTCCTCTGCAGTATTCTCCACCATTGAATCAGGCTTTCACTGAAGGGATGTGCACACACATGTGCATTTATAGAACAGCCAATAAGAACACCATCTTTCTAAGATGACCCATGATTGGCTAGTCTCCCATCACGGGTGAAATTTTTTCAAGGCCTGAAAGCAGAGCCAAGAGGAGGTGCAGAAGTCTACTTTCCTCTCAGACCACTTGAATTAGAATATGCTCAAAGTGTGGTATTGGATTTTAGCCCAGTGACGCCAAAATAAAACTGCCTATCCCAGCTTTAAGAATGGAATTGCACACTCGAGGCGTTCTGATCTTTTCTCGACCTAATGCAGACCTCATTTTAGCAGATATTGTCAGCCAGAAACTCTGCTCTCTAGGCTCTTTTGAAACTTCTTTGCTATATTATGCTGTTCTAGTTGAGGGTGATTTTGAGCATTCTGAAACCGAGGTGAAGGGAATTATAAAGAACACCTTTCCACCAGGTTACCTGCAACAGGGCACCTGCAAGTTTTTGCTTGCCTAATGATAACACAACCCCATAACCTTTATTTTGTTATTGTGTTTATTGGGTTATTTTCACTGAAACCCCATATAAGCCCTAACAACATGTATAACCACACTTGTTTATTATTGAAGAGCCATTTGTTTATTAAGGAGGCATATTTTCATTGAAGGCATTTGTGAGATTTCTTTCTCCAAGTAACTGTATTTTATTTATGTGGCTGGGAACTAGCTCTCAGGCTTTTTTCCGATCAGCTGAAATCTGGGGAATCAGTAGCACCACGGATTCACTCAGGGTCAGAGGTTAACAAGGCCTGAGGCAGAAATTGCACATTAAATTGCACACACTGCCTTTCAAACTTAAAAAAGGGGGTGAAACAGAAATGCAGGCAATTCTTTTTTTTTTTTTTTTTTACATTCTGCCCTTTTCTCCTGAATGCAGCCACTGTCCCCTGTGGGCCGCCGTAGATAATTCATGATAACTTATGACTTGGCGATTCTTTCCAGCGCACTCTGGGTGTTAAAATAAAATGGGTTCTGAGTAGAAAACAAACTGCATTTGCAGCCTGGAGCAGAGGAACACTGCTCTGTTTATGTGATGGTATATGGTGATTTAAAATAAAACAAATGTCAGTGACAGACTACAAATGGACTGTTTACTAGCCAATGCACGAGCCGATTAATTCATAGGTCAACAAAAATCCCCCTGGAGAGGAACAAATTCCTTTAAAATCAGATTGAGACGGTAAAAAATGTCCTCTGGAAGAAAATGTACTTTCTTACCTGGCTGGGTGGTTTTAACAAGGTCTTAAAAAATCTTAAATTTGACTTTCTTCCCTGCAGAAAGAGACAAAGTATATATAGAGAGAGATAAAGAGAGATAGTGGAGAAACGCAGGGAGCAGCGTGTACCTGTTTTTGACGGATGTGGGGTGAAAGGCGAAGAGAGTGGGCGGTCGGCCGGCCCCACGGCCCTGACGCACTGCCTTGTGGGTAATGGCCACTGATGCGTAGCGGCCTGGTTGTCATTCTCAGGGGTCCAGCTCCATTAGAGAGAAGAGAAATAGGTTCTGTGTGTGTGTGTGTGTGTGTGTGTGTGTGTGTGTGTGTGTGTGTGTGTGTGTGTGTGTGTGTGTGTGTGTGTGTGAAAGAGAGAGAGAGAGAGAGAGAGAGAGAGAGATGGTGTGAAGGTGTGTGTATGTATCCAGTATGTGCGTTGGAGAGAGGGATGTTGTATGTTTGAGAGGATCTGGTTCCATTAGGGAATAGCTTATAAGATGCTAGTGTGTGTGTGTGTGTGTGTGTGTGTGTGTGTGTGTGTGTGTGTGTAGTGTACAGGGTCCATTTCCATTAGAAAAAACAATCTTGTATCATTGCGTGGGTGCCCTTGTACATGTTTATTTAAAGAGAATATGGCGACTGTATGTGTGCATGAGTGTGTTTGAGTACATGTGTGTGTTTGTGTGTGAGATAGGCCGAGTGCATTAGGAGCTACAGTAATGTGATCCTGGTTTTAGATGATCAAACAGCTCACTTTCATGTCCCCTTCGTTCATCCTGACTTTGCACCTTTTTCCATCTCAATCTCTGTGCCACTTCCTCTCACTCTGTTCCCTTGCCTTGGACTTTCTAGTCTCTCTCTGTCGTCTCCACCTCACACTAGAGCTGTACTGAATTGTTTGTGGTTCTTTTGAATCTTTTTGTAGTTATTTTGTGCCACTTTGTGGTCATTTTGAGTCTCATCTTCATCAGTGTGTGTTAATTTGAGTAACATTTTGCAGGTGAGGACCAGGGGGCCCACCTTACACTTTGAGGGCCTGTGCCCTTTATGCCCATTCAGCAATCCTTCCACATATGTACAATTGTTTACAACTCATATGAACCAAACATTTCCAGTAACTCCAGAGTCAAAATGTATGGAAAAAAACACAGATGTACCCATTTCTAAAATGGTGTTTATGTTTTATCTAATGATATATGCTGCTTCAATCCATATTTCTTGGAGTCAAAAAACTGTTTGCTCCTCCAAAGGGAGGCGTACACCTGTTTTAACGGGGCAGGCTATCAGCAATCCAACAGCACCATAAATTACATTCATTCATTCAGGAAAGTTAATACAATAAAAAGACTAACTGAATCACCTTTTTCAATTAGCTGATTTTGTTCAAAAGCTTAGTAGAAGCTTCAAATGTAAAAAATTATTCCATGTACAACCATGGAAGGATTACTGAACGAGCCTATCAGGCACACCCGCAAAATGTCATTTGAATTAACATGTACTGGCCAGGAAGAGATTCAAAGAGACCACAAGAAGATGCAAAGGAACTGCAAGGAGACACAAAATAACTATGAAAACAGGCAACCACAAAGAGAGACAAAATTACGACAAAAAAAACACAAAAAGATGCAATGCGACTACAAGGAGATGTAAAATAATGACAGAAAAAGAGGCCTATGTAGAACAGATGGGGGGGTCTTTTGCATATACCATATGCCCAGAGGTCCATTGTCTTATAATCCAAGCCTGGGTATAGCCCTACCTCACACACTTCAGTTTTCCCTCTCTCTCTCTCTCACACACACGCACACACACAGATCTATATCCGCAACCAGTGTGGACTGAGCTACTTTTCTTTTTGACAGAGGGCTAATGGGACTTTCTGTCTCGTCAGGACAATTACCCACCTGTTGGATCTCTATTTCTCACACACACACTCACACACCCACACACACGCACACACACACTCCCACACATGCCCACCATGCAATAAAAGTCCTATATTATACTGTCACCTTCCCAACCTCAATAGTGTACAGTGCCACCAAAGTTATCATAACCTTTCACAGCCCTGGCACTCATTTAATTGTATGTCTGCCAACTGTGCTCACACATGGTGCATTCACACTCACAAATGCGCACACGTCTATTTATAAGTTGCATGCTGGAATTTTGCAAACACGCCATTGTTTGTAAGAGAAATTTCCCTTTCTTGTTAATTTGAGACTGTCAGTCAGACAGCGACCTTGAGAGAGAGGGACGGAGAGAAAGAGAGAAAGAGAGAGGGTGAGAGGGTGAGTGAGAGCTTTAATGCAATTCAGAGTTGATATAGTGAGACTGTCCTCCACTGTGCCGCATAATAGGCTATAGTGCTTTCCATTTAAATCAAGGCCTCAGTTTATTTGAATTAAACCAAATCCAATCAGAGGCAGACTGTGGGGAAATCACCTCTGTGTATAGATTGGAGACACACACACACACACACACACACACAGTCAGAGAAAAACACCAAATCACAGTGGAATGTGTGTATATGAAGATATTTGAAGTATTTCCTTCGTGCTTGAGTGGTGTGTGTTTCTGTCAACCAGTCTCCTGATAACTCTGTTCATATGAAACTAATTTGCATTACCAAATACATTTATTTTTTTCTGAAATAGAATGCTGCCCAGATTATCTTTTTTTTTTTTTTTAATCAGTGTAATGAGGAAACGTATTGAGTGTATCTGCAGATTGTTGACTGTCAATGTTTTTTATTTGTTTTCCCTCAATATCTGCTCCTGGCAACTAAAAAAAGAGACGTATTATTATCGTACAATTTGTTGTTGATTTTAAGACCATTAACCCAAATAACATCACAGCTAACAGAGACAATTTTGTGTATAATTTTAAAAAACAAAATAACAAAACCTAATTGGAAGTAAATATTCTTACAAATTTTTTTATTTAATAACTTCTCTTGAAGGAAACTATGCCACCCCGCATATTGATACATAGTGCTCCCCTTTTTTTTGTCACTTGTCTCCACGGATAACTGTCCGTAAATCATCATGTTTGTATATTGAAAAAGTTAATACATAAAAAGGCGGTAACGTCATTGCACCAAAGTATTATTTAGCCACTATGGGCAAAGTATTGCCAAAAAAATGCAACATATTTCTTACAGCTTACCAAGCAAATGATGCAGAACTGTTCTACTACTGCAATGTTTCCCCAGGTTACACAAGATAAGTACTTGTAACCCATCTTAAGCTAGGTTAGAGGAATACTTCAGCCCCAAACTGACCAATTGTATGTCAGTTACTTACCCCATGTTACACTGAATTGTTCGGAAAACATTGTTTTGCATGCCTCCAGTGAGTGAAGAATGCAATAGCTGAAAAAATTCCTGATGAATTGAAATTAATAGGGGTCCATGTTTAACAGCAGCAAAACTATATCAAAACATCAGTTAATAAACTCTCACATAACTTTGTGCAGTATAATCCA
Source organism: Cephalopholis sonnerati (assembly GCA_019142605.1). NCBI lineage: Eukaryota > Metazoa > Chordata > Actinopteri > Perciformes > Serranidae > Cephalopholis > Cephalopholis sonnerati. Next base: position 13,240,666 of record JAGQAX010000014.1, read on the forward strand.
AGTCTTATTTATCCAGTTGTATGCTCAGTCACCTACCTGAATATGTGAGTTGCTGGTCTATCACTGCCTTAGTCCGATGGTTTGTTTGTCTTATTGTGCGATTTTGGTGTTTTAAGAGGCCAGTTTGATTCAGCAAAGTCACACAATCACACAAACAAACTACTGATCAAGACAGCGGTAGACCGGCAGCGAGGTAGAATACCTGTGTTTGTCAATGGAGTCTGGCTATGAGGAGAACATTCATAACTTTACTTTCAGCTCAGTTTAACATGGACCCTTTTTACTTCCATTTTCAAAGAAATTTCTCCATTTTTTTAATTCTTTGTTCACCGTGGAGTCATGCAAGTAACAATAAATCTTCTACACAAATTGAACATAACACAGGGTGAGTAATTAATATATACATGTTCATTCTGGGGGGATAAACTATTACTTTAAATACTGGAAAAGTCAAAGCTGACAAGAAACAATGCTTTAACTTCTGTGCAACAATATTTAAAGCTGCAGTATTTGATTTTTGGCCACTTGGGGGCAGCAAAATAAGCTTAAAACACAATGATTTAACAACAAGTTGGTAAAGCAAACGGTTTGTAAAGAGTTATTAATTAACATACCCAGCAGACATGGAGCAACATTAGAATTCATTTGGAGTCTTGTTTCTGTCCACCTGATGAGTTTAAGTACAATATTTACTGTGGCATTTGCTTTGTTTCAGGCTCTGCCAATTCTTGAGGAACATATCTGGCTTTGTTCGCAAGCTGTTTGCTAACTCTGTCTGTCTGATGTTTGGTGCTGGGCATGGAGCATACAGTTGGTATACATCAGAGCTTGGAAAGAATGGAAACAGGTGGCTGCTGCTGCTGCTGCTGCTGCTGCTGCTGCTGCTGCTGGGAATGAGGTGGATAAGAACAGAGTTGCCAAACCAAACAAACCAAAACAATGGGCGCAAATGCTCCAAAGAGTTGAGGGGAACTGAAGAGTTGGGGGATAATTCTGTGTGGGTTCATCACAGCAAACAACACCTCATTATACAGCATTTTATTTTATCCAATGTTTATACGAAAAATATTGATCAGTGAAGCTCTAACCAAGCGTTCTGTGCACTGCAGGAATGGAGGACAACATAATTGATGGATTGATTTTGTTTTTCAACTTCAAAATGTATCTGCTAAAACAAATTTGAAGTATTTAAACATATTTTATGGTAGACAGGTTTCTGTCTGCTGTTATCTTTTGTCTGTGTGTGTTTTCCACTCCACAGCAGAAGCAAAACTCACTCTGAATTTCATAGCGAGGAGTTGCCTCCAGAGCTTCTCATTTCTAAATGAGATATCTCCAATTTTAAAAAGAATTTGTCTCCTACTATTAGATAGTTATTGGCGGCATGAGCGAGAAACGCTCTGTGGGTTATGTTTTTAAAGCCGTGAGTCATGCAAAGACCTTTTCATTCAGGAGTGACACAGAGCGTTTGAAAGGAGCTGACCTCATTTAAAAAGTGATTGATGGTATGAATAGAAATCACGTCGGCCGCTTTTAAGGTCGGACTCTTTGTAAAAACCTCTGCTTACTAAATGGCGATAACCTTGGGGATACAATAGTCGGTGTTTTTCAAATATTGAATTTCTGGTAGCACCATTTTCCAAGATGGACATAGTGTTTGCGCTTTAATGACTCATGAAAAACCACATGAAGAATTCATGCCAATTATTCTTGAGCTGCACGGTTCGCGTCTGAGCCGAGCCCTTGCATGAAAAATTCTCACAGAAGCGGTTAAAAGCACTTGACCAATGACCCGCAGCTCAATCACATGTTTTTTGAGAGGCAATACTCAATTTGCATGTTAATTTTCAAACTGGCACTTACTCAATCAGATGTGTTTTATTTCTCTAATGAGCTTTCAGTTGTGATGTTTTTGCTGCTGTCTCTCAGTTGTGCACTGAGCTGGAAGACTGCCAGTTCTGATGTTATTCCCTCACATGTTGCACTGAGTCCATGTGTTCTCTTCATCATGACCAGCTAAAAGATCCAGTCACACCTGATTATGTGGGACAAGATGTTTAATTTTCCTCCTATCAGACTTTTCCTTAAGTGTTGCCATTATAAAAGAGAGATCTAGCAAGTGCATGGTTAAGCCCAGTGACAATCTAGCAAACTGTCCAGGGTGTACCCCACCTTTGCTCACACCATCAATTCACATCCACTAAAAGTGCATGTTTTTGCCTCTGACAGGCTCAGATTGTTATTCTAAGTGTCTGACAACATTATGTAAAGGATCCCTACAGAGGTAAACCTTTTTGTGAAAGAGTAAGATCCTTTTTGTTTAACCAGAAACAGTCCCCAAATCACTATTGCAACATTTAGCAGACTCCCTTTAAAAAAAGCAGTCATTTAACCATCTGAAAACATACCTCATTCAAAGTCGCCAGTAACAACATAAAATTTACAAAACTCATCTTGCTTTGTCTTTTCATTGTTCCAACAATCACCAGCTCTGGTTTTGTTGAGAAAAATCCTTAGTTTACCTAGTTAGGTGTGAAAATATGCTGGTTCTATAGAAGTTCAAATTACTATTTATTTAAATGAAGCCTGGTGGGTTTGGCAATAGTGATTTCTGAGCTGTTTCTGGTTTAACAAAAAGGTTCTTAGTCTTTGACGGAAAGGTTTATCTCTGTAGGGACACTTAACATAGTAATCTGAATCTGTCAGTGACAAAAACAAGCACTTTTGATGGATGTATATTGACAGGGGACCGTCCCAAGTAGTCACATTGCAGCTTGTTTTATAACTGGTGACTGCAGCCATGTTGCTCAAAATCTGATACAAAAACATGAGAAAGCAGTCCAGGTTAAAAAATACCAAACTTACCAGTTTATGTGGCAGATGCTTCTATCCAAAGCGACCAACATTTTTCCTCCCACATACACACATCAGGAGCAATTTGAGTTTCAGTGTCTTGTTCAAGGACACGTGGACATGTGGACAGAAAAAGCTGGGATCAAACCAACAACACTACAATGGATGAGCCACAGGCAGGCGTCCCATGGATATTTGCACAAGTAACAAAAGGAGAAAAAAAAGAATTTTGGTGGTAAAATTGAAAACCATTTTGGCTTGTAAAAACATGTCATGAAGAAAAGAAACACAAAGTCAAACAGTAAGAAAAAGAGAAATCAAATTAAATGCCTGAAATTGGATTCAATGAAAACCAACAGAAAGCAATCAGTAAACTATATAAAAAAAAAATGTGTAAAATAGAAACGAAAAAAATTGAAAAGTTTAATAAATTGTGGTTTGGTGCTGGAGCAGTGTTAACGTGATAGACAATAAACTACAAAGGAAAGAAGAAAAAGAAAGGAAGTGTGATAGCTCGTTTTGGGCAGACATGTTTTTCATTCATCCTCCAATCACATGTCAAGTCTAATAACACCTTTGTGTGGGCTACCTCAACCCGTCCTCCCCTCTCTATAATCCATGTCTGTTTCCTCTGTGGCACATGTGGCTCAGGAGGTCCAGCGGTATACCAGTCAGAGGGTCCAGGGTATGATGTCTGACCCTTGCGGTCTATGGTCTTGCATCTGTGTCATCAGTGTTTAAGTGCGTGTGAATGTTCATCTCATGAGCAGGTGGCACCTTGCATGGTGGCCTCTGGGGTGTCTGAATGTGTGTGTGAATGGCTGAATGGTGCTTATGTTGTAAAGCAATTTGAGTTTTTGCTAAGACTAGGAAAGCGCTATATAAATGCATTCCATTTACCATTTTCAGTTCATTTACTTCAGTTTCAGGCTCCAGATAGGCTCAGGTGACAAAATACCCTCAGCCATTTTCCTTTATGTAAGGCTTCACACAGGTGGCATCACCTCATCACGATCTGGCTCTGTCCTATTTCCAAGCACAGATGTGCATCGGCTCTTTAAAGCGGCAGCAATTTTACCCCGTTTGCTCCCCAGATTGTCACATCCTTGACCTTGACTATTTCTTCTGTCTGTATGACACATTCAGTGTGTGCTACAAGTGTCAGGTGACGATGCGATGCTCTGTAATCCACCGATGTGTGTCAGTCTCCTCCTTCGCTGAATCCTACTTATCTGTGCCAGATGAACAGCTTAGTCCCCCTCAACCCTGTCTCCTACAAATTACATTTGTATATTACCAGTGGCATAAATATTTATGGTGCAACCGTGGCAACACAGTGGGGCCCAAAAGCTGTCAGGGGCCCATGTAGGAAGCTAATTTTTTTGCACCCCTAGGAGAAATCAGGCTGTGCTGGTTTGAGTCCAGGCCAGGCTGTTAGATAAATCTGGCATTTCGGCTGCTGTCTGTGGTGCTCATCAAAGGCTGGTTTGCATGATGGGAGGAATGCCCTTCAGTTTTATGGTGATGACTTTTAGCCTTACTTTGCTGGAAAACAAGCAACAACTCACAGACAGCGGCTGTAGCAACTTGAATCCAGCCAGCGCAACCCCCAGGGGGGGAGGTCATATACCAGACTGCCTGACTCCCCACCCAGATCAGCAAACATTCTGTTGCTGCTGTTACACAGGTTAGACCCAGTGCTGCTGGCCAACAGCTCGCAGGGAAAATCGGAATTTATCTGCTTGTGTGTGCCGCCCAGGAAGAGCAAGGCTGTGCCCCAGATAGCCCCGGACCAATTTAACCCTAGTTTAACCCTTAGGCTGGTTTTTTTTTGCAACTTGGCATGTACTGTATGTTTATTAGCAACATTTCTTTATTATGTTTCATCGACTTATTCTTGACAAGTGACTGCCACTTTCTAGATTTGTAGACTTGACAATTTGACTTGAGTTAAACTTAACTCACAGAAATAAGAAATGAAGACTTGATTTGGCATTGATTGCTGTGAAAGCAAAAAATAATCAGGTTCATATTTTGACTTAATAAAATCCTGGAGCAAGAAAAACTAAGAACCATATAATATAGATTTTTTTTTTTTTTATGTCTGGGCAGCTTTGAAAAAAAAATTAAAATGTAAGATTCTAATTGGTTGTATTCAAAAGCCTGAAAGACTTACTTTACTCATTAACACTTGTGACCTTGACCATGACTTACCCAAAAAGACTCAAGACTTGACTTGAGACAGTTCTGCAGCTCTCACATCATCAAACCTTTTATCACCTGCTATTGTGGCATGTTTACTGGTGGAATTTCAGTCAAAAGATAAACCAAACTATGGGAAACAAGTCAAATGGGAGCAAGAAGTCTGCAAAACAAAAAGATGTTGCATGTCTTGTTGTTTCTCTGCTCATGCATGTGTTTTCTTCCTGACGTCTGATCTGTTTACGTCCTGAAATAGATCTGAACAGTCATCCAAAGAGCAGAAAGCTTTGAAAGTAAAGGCATCAACGTAGACATTTTTCCCACAATGCCTTGCAGTATCATAAGTAAACAGATTTTCAATCATGGTCGACCCAAATGGAGATAAAACCTCTAACCCTGGCAGCAATTTATCTACAACAGAAAATGAACCCAAGTCGATGCTGCTAGCCTTTTCGTGCTATTCATTCAAGAAACTTTTGCAATTTTCCTAAAATTTTATTAATTGTCACCACCAGCTTGTAAGCTGTTGAGACCTCATATGTTCAACACACACACACACACACACACACACACACACACACAATCACATATTAGTGCGAGCAGATGCCAGCCTACGGGCCCTTCATTGGGTTAGCCGCTGCTGTAAAGGTCACAACAAATTACAAGTGGTCAGCTCGCCTCTGTCTACAGCGATCAGAACAGTCGCACTGACTCTGTCAGCAGAGAATTACACCATTGACCTTTTTGTGTTTATGTGTGTGAGAGAAAGTGTGTGCGTTTGTTTGTGTGTGTGTGAAAGTGAGAATATGTCTTTCTCTGCTTTGTTTTTGTCGTTGTGTAGGTTTGTCAACGCATGTCTACGTTGGATGTATTATAAATGTTTGTGTCAGTTTTTATAGATGTATTTTTATACATTCATATGTGTATATATATATATAGGTGTGTGTGTGTGTGTGTGTGTGTGTGTGTGTGTGTGTGTGTGTGTGTGTGTGTGTGTGTGTGTGTGTGTGTTTCTGTCGGTCTTTGTCTCACTCCAGCCATCGTACCTTTAGGTCATTGGCATTCTGCCCGGGCCTCGCACTCACAGCGACACTGAGATTATTACTGTTGCTGTCCTTTGTTATTTACTTCAATCTGTGTGTTGTGTTCTGTGTGTTGTGTTCTGTGTATTGTGTTCTGTGTGTGTGTGTGTGTGTGTGTGTGTGTGTGTGTGTGTGTGTGTGTGTGTGTGTGTGTGTGTGTGTGTGTGTTTACAGAGGCCGATTTAGATCTTGAACTCGAGGAAAGGATTTTAAGGATGAGCAGCAGCGTGAGGCGATATCCTTGTATAGTTTTATTTTATTTATTATTTACGCCATTTTATGTTTATGTCACTAGTTACGTGTTCTTGCCTCGCTGCCTGACTCTCCCTGTCAGTGTGTGCGTTGACTTACTTTTGAGTGTGTACTTGTGCGTGCATTTTACAACATGTGTGTGAACGGCACAGTCAGGGAGTAAAGCTCTCAGCATATACGCCGCCTGGAGTTGAGTGTGTTTGTGTGTGTGAACACTTGGCGTTTGCTTATCGGGGTTGTAACATTCATCGGTGTGTACACGACACACACTTGAACCAGGGCTGTTTACGAAAAAAACCCTCAACATCCATATAATCTGCTGAATACAGATGAGTGTTAGTGCGAGTTAATTGTATGTATGTGTTCAGGTGTATGGGGCGTGAATGTATTTTAGCTGAGTCATGTTTATGCAGTTGCACCTGTGAATTTATGTTTCTGTGTTTGATGGATTTGTCGGATGTAAAGTAGATCATGTTTATTCAGGTGTGTGTTTGAGTGAGTGTGTGTGTGTTTGTGTGATTGAGAGCTGGAAGAGCGTAATCATCAACGGTGTAATGATTATAGCTTCTCAACGCAGTCATTTGCCCTCTTTTTTCATCCTTCTTTTTACTATTTACTATTTCTTTCCCTCCTCCTTTCTTTCTGTCCTTCTTTCTTTCTCTCTTCCTCACTCTATATCTCTCTGCACTGCTCCCTCTTTCCCCACCCATGAATAATCCATTCACCCAAGGCTGCCTATGAAATAACAAAAAGTTATGGAGCGCTTTACGAATCCCCCTCTCCCTGCCCTCCCCCTCTCTCCCCCTGCTGTAATCAGGATGCCTCTGCAGAGTTACGCCTGAGTCTGAGGATCTGCATCCCTCATGAGGGGAGGTGTGTGTATGTGTGAGAGAAGAAAGGTGTGTGCTTGTTGTGGTACTGTAAAGAAACTACAATAAAAAAATAAAAAACAGTGTGTTTGTTGGTGGTGGGTGATACTCTGCGGCTATTCCCATTAACATTTTTGCCCAGTTGAAGTCCATGTTGTGTGTTGTTTGCATTTAAAGTGATGTTTACGTGTGAGAGGGAGAGAGGAAATGACAGAATGAGGGCAAAACAACACTTCATATGTGGTCCTATGGCATGCATACATGCCTTAAGGCGCAAACACACAGCGGATTTATGCTCCTATTGTATATTACATGCAAAACCTGAATAAATAATAACACGGAGTGACATGAACACACATACATACATACCATATATGGCAGATGGTGAAGACAGTGACACTGACAAAGAGCAAGAGAACAGTGAGGAGAGGAGGAGGAAAGAAAAAGTAGGTAAGAGAGCCAGATGGAGGGATGGAGGTGAGGAGCACAGAGGCAGGTCAGGTCTTTGTAACACACCAGGGATCCATAAAGTAAGAGTCTCTTCCTTTTCCAGGACATCAAAGTACAAATCAGGTCAAAAAGATGGCAGGTGGACAGGGAAAGTTTGAAATACAGGTCACCAAAATGCTCCTGAATAATTTTAAAGAGTTCAATAAAAAGACTAGATCCAAATTAAATTGGGATGAAGGGGAATTAGCACCTCAATTAGGCTAATTAAATCTCAACTCATTAAGTGTCCTAATTAGGGATGTCAATGGTTAACCAACGTGAATATTTTGACCAGTTACTTATGTCGATCTACAGGATAATTTTGCTACCCTTCAGTTTACTGCACTGTGCATTCCCCAGGTCTGGTGGGAGCTAATGCTAATACGCCCTGATCCAAGAGTGGTGCTAACGTAGTTAACATTGCTAGGGGTGCCTGGTGGCTTAGTGGGTAGTGCAGGGCTCCTATATACGAAGGCAATGTTCCTGCTGCAGTGACGGCGGGTTCAATTCCAGCCTGTGGCCCTTTGCTGCATGTCATCTCCTCTCTCTTCCCCTTTCACATTTAGACTATCCCATCCAATAAAGGTAAAAAGCCCCAAAAAATCTTTTAAAATGAACAATGCAGAGGGCGTTTCATGGCTCAAAATGAAGTAGCTTGCTCCCCGGCCAGACCTTGGAGATGACTGGAAGGTGGTCACGGTTTCTGCAGAAACCCTGTCTCACAACTGGCATGCCATTGCTAGCAGGTTATCACCTAATAAGCAGCGCTGCTTGCAAGCTCCCCCTCGATTCAGGCAGTGTGCGGTGCAGAGCGGCCAAGGCTAGGATTAGCTAACCAGTGGAGACCACAGGGTGGGGAGTGGGCACTTGGTTTTCACATGATAACGATTGATGTCTGTCTGTCATCAAAGCCAACTGAAAATAAAACAACAAGACATTTATGTCACAAAACATTAAAATTTCGCCCCCTCTATATGGATAGCACTTCGAGATGCAGCACTAAAGCTCACTGAGTCAATGGAGCGCCAGACTAAAAGGAAAGGCCTCTTGTATTCAAATCATTTTACATTTCTTTCTTAAAAAAATTAACTAATTAGCCACAAAAGCAAAATCGGGCTAATTGAAACTTATATCTGCTATTATAATGCTAAATTGCTCTGCACAACTGATATTGTTTTGCTGAATTGTGATGTCTCCACTGTGTCACTTCTGACAAACAGCTAACTCCTCAGATTTGTTGTCATAAGGCAGATGTTTCCTTCATCCATAATGAACCCAAAATAAGTCAACAGATGTTGCTTCTCGGATGCCCTGGTGTCATGATTATCCATTTAAATTTGTGGATGAACACAGCAGACTAGTTTAACAAAAGGGCAAGGGGTCATGCACCAGGTCAGGGTCTCCTGCTGGATTACAAGCCAAACTAATCATCCATTGCACAGTTTGAACAGATCATTACTGACTAATTTAATTAGTTCCCTGTGTTCAAACAAATAGAAATGGACTGCCATGCTCTCAAGTTTGGCCACGTGGAGATATGATCTGAAAGCTTCAAAATCAATCAAGCATTCCTGGCACACATTCCATCTCAGTTATATATGGACAAAAATCTGTCTGCAGCCTGGATATCCCAAGCAGCATCATTCATTTATCGAGCTCCCCGCTGATGTGCGTACATGGTACACAGTGAGCAAACAGGGAGGAAAACAAGCCAGTGTTGCTGAAAATCACATTTTCCTGCTGCTGCAGTTCCACATTTGCACTCATCTCTCTGCAGAGTGTAGAAAAATTATGTGCAACTGGAACTCCACAGGAAGCAAAAGACAAAGGCAGCACAAACGTCCCGTCTGTATTGTGAAGTCAATGACAAACACCTGTTTTAGGGCTGGCTCTTCAGAACAAAACAAAAAGAATAAGAAATGTTCTCGTGCTCACATCCATTTTCACCAAAACACTTCAACCATTCATAATGGAGCGAGAGAAAGAGATCTCACCATGGATGGTTAATGCATTTCACTGTGGTGGTGAAACATTACACCAATTGGCTTGATGGGAGTGCTGGTTAAATGTGTTGAGAAGTACTATGGAAAATACAAGTCTCTGTTGGCAGGTTTCCATTAAAACCATTTCCTAACGCAAAGATCAGTAGAACCATAACCATTTTCCTAAATCAGAGCAAATGGAATGGTAATGCAGCAGTCTTAGAAAGTGAATGAGAGTAGAACGGACACTGTTTACTGTGGTCATTGGTCTAGCTCTAAAGAAAATGGTGATTGTTGTTATGGTGACAACACACATCACTGCAGTTTTAAAATGTGTCACACTCACTAGTTTGAGAATGCTATTTTGGCCTATTTTTACACATATTTTCCTTTACTCCGTTACTCTGTTACTTCCGTTACTACGGAAATTAACCCTCTACAAGCGTTGCAATGGCAACAGTACACATAAAAATGGCTGCTGCTCTGACCATCATGCTGGTTTCACTTGAAAGGGAATGTCCATCATCCTATTTCTATGGCAGCAGTCAGTTCTTTTTTGGACACTTTGGATCAGTGGAACAACATGTAAACCCACCATTGGTATATCAATACCTTTTTAATTATTGTGGCCAACTTGTTAGCAAACAGTTGAGTGTTTACACATTCACTACATATGGAGTAACATCATCATTAATTTGCAGTGGCAGGATTGATAAATTATCTCTCCTTTTAGCTCTACTAACTCCTGAGGGAGATATCTGGCTCTTTAGCTGCTAAATGCTCCGCAGTATTCACCAGCTAGCTGCTAACTTTGTCTGTCCTCTGTCCTTAGGGGAAAAATAGAGCAGTGGGTTTAAAACCTTTTCCTTGGAAAGAGCTGCCTGCTACTGTAGGCAGGTTTGATGTGAGCAGCATGAGTGACTCAAAAGTCTAACGCTAAATGGATGATACCCTCACTTCAAGCACCTCCTTTCATATTACACAGTCATTTTATTCATTATAAAAAAAATATTATGTGCAGTTTTAAACTGTAGGTTACCACAGCAACAGTACTTCCGCCTAATTAGATGTTAAGCTGACAACAAACAAACTTTAAAAAGAGATTATTATTAGAGCACAGCTGACCTTGATCATGACCTGTGTGCAGTACCACACGCAGATGTGTCCTGATATATTCAGTAGAGTGGAGCAGAGTAGACTTTGTTGTCCCCATGGGAAAAATATGTCTTGGGCACAGTGCTACAGTCTGTTGTTTCACATAAACACATCACAAAAACAACATGAAAACATCTTAAAACAAGAGACATTTGACTATACATTTAGCATTTGACATTAATGACAACACAGTGGCTTAAAAAAAACACCTATAAGATTTATAATGCTGAAGTGTGTGTGTATTTATTGCATGAAGAGTTACCATTAGAGTTCATTAGCTTGATGGATGCTGAAACAAACAATAGCTTCAAGCAGTTAAAACACCACTCATCTTTTATTTTTGTAAAGCAAGACACGACCTGTGTTTTTGCTTTATGTAAGTCTGATTTTTCCCCTTGAGTCTAAAAGTGTCAGCATTTTATCAGTTTGTCAGATAAATTGAAGGGGATACTGTGCCAAATTTCAACCAGCCTTGTGTCATAACAGTGTGCTCAGTATGTGCAAATCAATTATGGTAAACTTCCCTCCACCAGTGGCTGGATCTCCCTGCTCATCTCCCGAGTCAAATTGTCACCTGCTCTAAGGTTGTTGCTTGAACTACAGGTCATACCCACCACCACAGACACAAAGACTACAGAAGCAGATCAAGAGAGTGAGCTTCCCTGCTCTTGCTCCCTCTTTCAGATCAAATCATAAAACAAGGCACTGCTGATCACATCAACCAAGATTCTGTCACCAAACTGCATATTTTTCAACTAGAATGTCTTCAGAAGCATACTTTAGTGCACTGTTTGGCTGTAATGCGAGAATTTGTGAACAGGAAGTGGGCTCCGTACGGTTTCTTTTATTGTTAAAATGGAGAATGAAAAAATTATATTAGCTTACCGTTTAGCTGTGATTCCAGATTGTTTGAGTAGAGTAGGTTTAACCATAGTTAAAGCAGCAACATGACATGCCCATCATACCTACATGTCAGTCCAATATCAGCCATCTTCACCTCCTGTTCCAGAAGCAGAAGCCCTGAAGACAGGCTAAATTAGCATTTAGGTAGCTATGGAGTATTAGGTTACAGAAGAGGCAGTTAAGGTCAGGTTAAGTATTAAATCTCATTACTTGAAAGATAAATAACGTATTCATGTATAATGAATTATAAAGCAGACTATTGTTACATTTGGTTAATATAACTGTGATGTTGGTGGCTTTGTCTTGTGCTTCTGGTGGGCGGGGTTTATAGAGGCATGTTGTGTATGCTTCAGACAAAGTTTGTTTTCAGCTATATATGTCTTGGAAAATCAGCCAAGCTTGCATCACGTCACCCACCAGCAGCAGCTTTTTTTGGTCAAGTAGGGACTGTTTTCTCTGGTCAGTAGCCCCAGTTTTAAAAGTGTTTTCATCTAACTACTGCATAGACAGCCTAGTTTTATGAAAAGACCATCTATCCAGCAGTGAATTTTTTATTTATATACTACCCTTCCAAATCAATTTTCATGTTGAAAAAATATTTGTATGAGTCCCCACTTAATCTCGCTGTTGTGTACTGAGACGTCACGGCTAGGGGGGAAAGGAACAGGTGTGTTGAAAGAAAGTGTGAGACAGGGGGATTGAACAAGTTGAAAGACGTTGGCCTAGAAAGGTAACTGCAGGAGAGGACATCTGTCATCCACAGAGACGTCAGTGCGGCCCGCGGTCACAGCACTTTGTCATTTTATCTGCATAATGTGACAGAGAAGAACAAGATGCCGGTCGAGGCTGCAGCTCTTTATCGTGTATCTTTACACTCACGCACCTCGTAAAATTTTACTGTTTGGTGGAGGCATTTATCCGCTATACAGGACAAGGGCTGTTGTTAGTATGGGCAGCCAGAGTGGGAATGGGAGACCTAACCTTGGCAGTGTTAAAGCTGCAATTACTATTCATTTCATCTCCTCTCCACTCTTCTTCTCTGTTCCTATTTCAGCTCCCTCCTTTCATCTCCGCTCTTCCTCTCTCATTGACTTAGTTCATCACCTTTCTTCAACTCCCTTCTCTTCTCGCCCCTTCACCTCCTCTCTCCTTTTTTCTTCACTCCTCTTTTATCTCCTCTACCCTCTCCTTCTGTCATCTACTCTAACTGCATCACATTTCTTCCTCTTGAATTCCTCTCCTCACCTTCTCCAGTTTTTCCTTTCCTCTCTTCTAAATTGCTGCTCTCCTGCCAATCCCTCCTGCTGCGAAAGCCTGAGTTTGTGAGTGTGTGTCTGCATATACAACTTCAAAACAACATAAAACTTCAGATATGCATTTTCTGCTCTTCAACCTTAACCTGCAGCACACACCTCGCAGTACACACAAACACACGGGACCCCATGGGCATTGCTGCTCACCAGCTAAACTGAACATAGCCTTGAATTTCAGCCGTAGTTAGCTGCTCAGTAAGCAGGACCTTAGAGAGACAGATATCCTCTGTTTGATGTTGATGCCTTCACCTGCTCCACCTCTCCGCCTCATATTCCTCCTCCCTTCATCCTCCGTCCCTGTGTCTGCATCAACCTGTACTGTACCACCAGGCTTTGTCAGCACACACGCATACTTGCATCCACACTTACCTCCCACTCGATACCTTACCCTCTTTTGAGGGTATTTGACACTTTGTACAATTCAGGTACAGTACTCAGCTTATGAGTTGTTTTTTTTTTTTCTTTTGGTCAGTCTTTTAAACCAGGATCACACAAGCAAACAAACCAACACCAACACACACACTCACACAGAAATATAAATTAACTAACACCCACATACAAACCTGCACACAACACATTTAGGGCACATGCGTGCCTGTGAAAACACACGCAATGCTTGCAGGTGTTTGCATCTCACAGAAAGCTCTCTTTGTCAGATGGCTCGGGCCTTGCACAATGAATTGGGAGGAAAAACAAGTACAGTGGCATCGACTGAGGCAGAAAGCAGAACTTCCTTCTTTTTTTTCTGTGTGTGTGCTATATCAGTTTATGTACTGATTTCTATAGTCTTGAAAAAAAAGTTGATTTTGATGTTGTTGTTGTTTTAGCCTTTGTTATTTTCGACTGCCAAGAAGAATTATAGTGCAGCAGATTGTGTCTTGGAAAAAAAGAAACAGTTTTTCAGGCAGAACGGGAAGTCAAATAATTCATGCAAATGTTGCAATCAACAGTTCATATGCTGCACACATAACACACAGACCATCTGCCGCGCAGAAAACTCATGCTGAATTTAAATGTGAAGCACGGCGTGGCGGTAAGCGGGGCTGTTTGCAGTTGACTTCAGAAAAATCACAGCGCTGTCAGATGATTGGTGCAGTTTATGTCAGATACACATGAAACCTCAGCTGAATGATTTTATTTATAAGATAGCAAATCATTTGCCAAATCTGCTTTTATTGACTGTCAAACTGTCCAAGGTATTGCCTGGCCTTTTGACTAATACACAAGGGGATCAGCTCGGAAGTAAATGAATGAATGGAGCCCAGGTTTGGTCAACAACAGAAATGACATTATAACACAACAGAATTTAGGATGAGATAACTACACTTTGGGAAATGGGCTTATTGGCTTTCTTGTCCAGAGTTAGATGAGATGATAGATATGCAGCCAGTTAACTTAGCCTATCATAGAGACTGGAAACAGGGGAAAACAGCTCGCCTGGCTCTGTCAAAGGTAAATGTGCCTACCAGCAACTCTAAAAAACCCTAGATAACCCTTCATGTCTTGTTTGTTTAATCTGTACTTCGAATGTGGTTCTATTCATAGCAGAACTGACTGTACATGTCAGCCCTCAGCAGAAAACCAGAGGGCCAGGAGGTGAGCTAACCATCCTCTTACTGCCCACATAGGGTGAAAGTGAAACTAAATGATGCCTTTGGTCCTGGGGTGAAAGTCAGTCAAATATCCAACTTGAAACTAACTTCACTGTCATGAGGCAGCTGCTGCTGGCTTAAAAGCAGTGATTTGGACTAGACTAGAGTGTGGAGCAAGAGACTGGAGCATTGCTATTCATATAGTCTTGGCGGTCACAAAACATGGACTGCACGCACACGTCTGCACAGTGGTTCCTTAGGGCCCAGCAGACATGGGTGGATAACATGATTCATGTCACACGGACCAGGTTGGACCCTCATGGACATGCGGACACGGAAATTGTAAATTGGCTCTTATATGTCAAAATAAGATGATTAAGGTACCTCCCAGCGTCAGTATTAGACGCTCAGTGATGACATTTCAGTTGACACCTGTAACAGTTTCTGCTCAGTAAATGCATACAGTCTCATTTCAATTTAAACTTAGAACATAGGTAAAAATTTGTTTTTAGGTGTACTTCCTTGGTTTTAGGCAACAAAAGCACGTTGTCAAGCTGGCTGTAGCTTCATATTTATCGCGCAGACAAGACAGTGGAAACAGTCTTATAATCAATCATTAAACTCTCAGCAGGAATGTCAGCAATTGTTTTCCCCAAATATTCTGACTATTTTTTGGAGCAATATATTTGATATTGACGAAAGATAACAATTAGCAACAAAGTAATTAGCTAAACATGTGTTTTTATCCAATATGCAGTGTCTAAGTGTCATATATGTGCAGCATCTACTCTTTATCCAAGTCTGAGGAGAAATCAGATTTCTTGTGAAAAGTGCAACATTTTAGTGTTTTCTGTTTTACAGAATTAACACTACATTCCCCTCAATGCCTGCTGCTTCCTGTCAAAAACAAAATGCAACTCCAATGCCTCATCTCATCCTGTAGTTGCTCTGAAGAGCAAGTAAAACAGAAAACTGATCTGAGTAAGATTGTTCTCATGAGATAAACCAATGTGAAGGCCAAACAGCAGCAAACATTAAGAAGCAGACAAGAAACTATAATAAAGCTGCGTTCATCTTTCAAAATAAATGGCAGCTGTGGAGGCGGTTAGGAGCCGCTGATCTTTTCAGTGGCAAACTTGTTTTACACTGATTACACAAATATTAGTGTTGTTATGATTTATTGATGTCAAAATGCTACGAGAAGCACTTCAGGAGAAATCAGGGGAGGATCTGAAACATGTCTGCTCATGAATCAAGTATTTTGCCACCAGTAGAACAGACTGATGGCTCTGACAGACTGTCATGTTTGTGCACACCATTTGATTGTGAGTTGTGTGTATATGCTTATATGTGTATGATGCATTTGTTGAGAATATAGTATGAGGTGCACCTGAGGCATTGCATGGTGCCGTGGGTGATCTCTGTGAATGAAACATTATTCTGAAAGAAGCAGGGAGACTGAAGATAAAATGCGAGGTTTGTGTGCATGATACTGTGTGTGTGCGTGCGTGTGTGTTTGAGACTTCAGCCTGTGTTTTGATTTTGTGTTTTCTTCCCTCTAATTTTTGCGATGGCCATTGGCAGCAATACCTGCTTGAGATGCAGCTGCTGCCTGTGAAGCCTGAGGTCCCCATCTGTCCATCTGTGGACGTGTGTGTATGAGACTGTGTGTGCGTATGAGACTGTTCATGTTTGTGTGTGATTTTGTAGGTCAGTTTCAGCAACAGAGAACTCTTTGCATGTGTGCCTGCACACAACAAGTGCTCCTCATAGAATTTTCGTTACATGAACATACCTGTGTCTCAAACAAAAATCAACATGTGCAGATTTCAGAGTATTTTACATTTATGTTGACTGTCTAAGAACTTTTTGCCTGTGCTTGTCTGCCATGCACGTATCCTCCTGTCCTGTGTATATGTGTGTTGGTGTGCATATGTGTGTGTCATGTCGTGTTATCACATCCTGTGCCTGCAGAGAACACATGTAAAGACAGTTTGACAGCCTTTTCAGAAAACAGCCAACTCTCAGGGGCTTGTCAACACAGCAGCTGGAATTCTTCATACTAATGTGTGTGTGTGTGAATATTTAACCTATATATACTGGCTGTTGCCTCCGTGTTTGTATAGCTTCCTTCCAGTCTGTATGAATATGACCAGATAAACATCTCCTACTGTGTGTGATTTAAAACTGTGTGGGTTTTTTGTCTGTCACAAAGGGTGAGAGTTGTGATTACAGTCTTTCCACTATATGCATTTAGCGGCAGTACAGCCCCGCTGCTAAATGATGAGTGCTGCTGCTTTTTGAAAACCTCCTTATACACAATTAACTCACTATCTCTACTTCAAGCAGTCAGAGGCAGAGACGAGCAAGGATTAGAAATCAAACATCCTCAGATAAAGGTGCTCAGATTGATCAGCCACAGATCGTTATCAGCCAGTATTTTTCTAAATAGTTTGAAGGCCGATCAGATGACATAAAACATGTGAGACAATTTTCTCTACTCGCCCCTAAAATAGCTCAGCTGGTCTGGTGGCTCTGACAAACTCTAGCTCACACTGAACATTCACTGTGACATTCATGGTTTACTGCTAACCTGACGTCCAGCTCACCTGCCTGTCCCTAGTGCCGACACACTGTCTCTTTCTCCTCGCTAGTCTCACACACACACACCGCACTGAATGCTTCTGTAGGCAGCGATACACTGTGCTGTTTTCTGACAGTGTTTTCATTTAGCTTTGTTTTGTTCTGTATTGTGCCCACACGAGTGACATGGCATCTTTATTTATACCAGCTCTCTCTTTCATCTGCATTTCTTTAGGATTTGAGTCTTTTTGTCTCTGAGACTGAAAATGCAGGGTTGATTAGGGGGGACTAGGAGAGACTGTAACAATTTTAGGTTTTAATGACGTCACTTAAAAAGCTTGTGCCTGTGTTCTGCTTGTTAACGGTCATTAATTGTTTACATATGTTAGAGTCACAGTACTGATTGAAACTCTTGATGTCAAATGTTACATCTGCCCCAACTTGCAGGTGTGATTGTGACAGCATATGGAGTGTGGGAAGCATTGTATTAAACAGAATTCAATCTTTACAGCTGTACACAAATATGTGTCTGAAGTGTAAAGGGATTACTGAATGAGCCCACCAGGCACAGGCCCAGCACCTGCAAGATTTCAGACGAACACATACTGACCAGAAGGAGATTTAAAATGACCACAAATAGATGCAAATGAACTGCAAAGAGACACAAAATAACTACAGAAGGGGCAAAACAACCACAAAGAGACACACTGACACAATCTCTGTGTGTGTGTCTCGCTCCTATATAGAAGAGGTGGGGGGGGTCTTTTGCATACCTGAGCTCGGGGGCCCATTGTTCCATAATCTGGCCCAGGCCTAAAGCCCTTCTTGTGTCAGCGGACGTGCTAAATATCTTTCGGCAGCGCAAATAAAACTCATGCACTTCAGCACCGCTGCTGGAAAAAATCCTCAGGGAATCACTGCAGCCTATACAAGCTGGCAGTTTGAACAGCTTTCACCCTAAGTGTAGTGCGAGGAAAAACTTGCGCCCACACACCTGCATACTAACTTGCACTAGCACACACATACACTTAAACACACACACACATCTGCCCTGACAACTGCATGCAAACACCAGCTGGGAAGCAAATGTCAAAGGAATGAAAGGAGAGGAAAACACCTGAGCCCAGAGTGGTGCAGTGGCTCCGTTTCGCTCTTTCTATTTGTCACTCTGTCTTTTTCCTCCGCAAAGGAGCAAATAACCATTTAGTTGGCAAAAATTACCATTTTGGTTGACATCGCCTTTCTTTTAAATATTCTCCATTCTTCTCTCTCTCAAGCTCACACACACCCTCTGACACGCACAGACCCCTAACCTCCCGGACACCTTCTGTCAGCAAGGTGACAAGGTGACCAGAGGATAAGTCAGAATACATTAGTCCTATTGACACCACACCCTCTTATTATGTTAATGACCCATCTGATTAGCATGGACAAGCTAGTGTGTGTGTGTGTGTGTGTGTGTGTGTGTGTGTGTGTGTGTGTGTGTGTGTGTCCTTCTGTGTCAACTGAAACCCTCCACTAATGCAGACCTGCTGGTTTTCATATAGACGCACATGTATGTGCTTCTGCTCAATTTCATGGTTGCATTTATATCACTGAACCCTCCATGTTTCTTCTTGCAGTATGTTAACCTCCTGCAAAGCATTTGTTTTGTTCACACATGTGTAAACAGACCTGTCAGCTGTCACTTACTACATATGCAGGTCATGCCAGCAGGGCTGCAGCAGAGGTTTTGGTTTGATCATCTCTTCCAGCTGTGGCTCTCATCACATTGAAGGTGTTAAACACTTCTTTCTAAGCATTAGTATATCATTGTCAAATTAGCTGTGATATCTCAGTATAATTATTGTAAACAAGGGAGACCCCGACAGAGAAAATTGGGCACCTCTATCTCCCAGCATTGGTATTATCAGTGCTCATGTTTCTCAGAATTAACACCACGTTTTCCCATAAACCCAGTTGCCACTGGCTCCATATGGCTCAAATCAATGAGGCTGCTGATCTTGATGGTCTCGTTTGTATATCATAATAACGCTAATGCCTCAGTGAAAGTGGTTAATGATTTATTGTTGTTAAAATGCTGCACTTAGCAGCTCTAACTGCTCTAATGAGGGCTGGTTGAAGCGACTGCATTAAGGCCGCTGCTTTAAAGTAGCTATGTGTAATTGATTTAACCTTAAATGGGAAACATGTTCACCTACATCCCAGAATTATTTTACTCATATATTCCATTATGATCAAATATAGGCATATATATTGCTGTTTTAACAGACATAACTGGTGTAAACAAACCTTCAAAACCATTACAGCTTCTTTAAAATTGTCCTGATGGCAGTCGTTTTTGTTTTGGAAAGGTCTATGTGTTGCTTTCAGCTCGTTCAACTAAGTGTCCTGTAGGTGGATAAGTACAAAGCAAGGGATTATCTCTGGGTCTGATAGTGAAGCATTCTTGTTAAGGCCATCAGGGGACGACTCCACTGGTTGCCGGAGAATTGTGATTGTATATTGTCTATGAGAAAATGACCCTACTTCTCACTTCATTTATTACCACAGTAAACATTTTTCTAATAAGGTTATGGTCTTAATCGCTAGTTTCAAGTCTTCTTCAATACACGCACATGTTGACATGATGTCCATTTTAAACATCACGGTCCCCTTTAGAGTAAAATAGATGATAAAGCAGGGTATGCTTAAGGGCTTGACTACTGTGTGTATACAAGTGTCATTCAGGTCCACCCCTCACTTCTCCACAACACCACCCTTATCTAAATCTAAGTCATTTCTGGATCCAAAAAAACCTTAGGCAACAAAAGCATGTGGTTAGGTTTAGAAAAAAACATCATGGTTTGACTTAAAATAAGTAGTTCTTCCTAACATAATTTCACGTCATGACATATGTGACGTACGTTACTACTGTAGCTGCACGTACTAGCACACAGCATTGTTATTAAAATAACTCCACTGACTTTTGGTTTTACATGGGAAACAGTGGGCTCCTAAGTAAAAGTTTGTATCATTCACCTCCCCTCCTACCTGCCCTACAAGGACTTTCTTGCTCTTTATACTACTGAAGCTGCCGTCAGATATAGCCCCCGCTCAGTGGATCTGTGTTCGATGTTCACATCTACTGCCATAGCAGCAGTATTTTATAAGTTCTGTTGTGGAGGGCAGCAGTATTTGACAATTAGGGAGTGAGAACAGCCTGTATACTATAAGTGTACCATGAGAAATGTCTTGATAAAATAATCAAGGGTGAATTTTATGTATGGGAATTTGTGTGATCTGCAGTATAGTGGGAAGGGTAGTGGCATGCGTTGCTGTCTGCCATAGTGTCTTTTTTCAACACCACCACCTTATTTTCCATAATCGCTTATCCTCTTGAGGGTTGCGGGAGGCAGGAGCCTATCCCAGCTGACATTGGGCGAGAGGCAGGGTACACCCTGGACAGGTCACCAGGCTATCACAGGGCTGACATAGAGACAGACAACCATGCACACTCACATTCACACCTACGGCCAATTTAGGGCCACCATTTAACCTAACCTGCATGTCTCCAGACTCCAGAGTACCTGGAGAAAACCCACACTGACACGAGGAGGACATGCAAACTCTGCACAGAAGGGCTCCCCCACCCTGGGTTCAAACCCCCCCACCCTCTTGCTGTGAGGCGACTGTGCTAACCACTTCACCACCGTGCCGCATTGTGGCTTTAGCAGCATCAGAAAATATTTTTGATTTCTTTGTATAGTGACTTGTGTATATAATTGGATTATGGATTGTAGCTTGAAGGTTGCTTCTTGTTGCTGTTGGTGTTTGCTGAGTCAAGGTCTCATTGTTGTTTCAGTGCCAGCCTTGATTTGTTTTGACACTGATTTATTATTTTGTAATGTTTGGATTTTTTAAGTTATTTTGGTTTCTTGCTCATAAGACTAAGATCAAGGTCTGAATCTTAGCTGTGAACAAAGCCTCCCTGTTCCCTTCCAACCCCAAAAGAAAAGATATTTAAGCTACATTAGCTTTTTGTTTAGGGGGTTATCTATGAGTGTCTCCTTGATCAAAGTGCAGGATCGAGTGTGTAAAAACTTGCACGTATTGAGCATTTTTGTTTGTTTTGTGTGACTGTCGTGATGGTTCATCAGTGACTTTGTATGTGTGTGTGTGTGTGTGTGTGTGTGTGTGTGTGTGTGTGTGTATGTGAGGGGGGTGGTGTATATACTTCAGAGAAGATGCCTCCCTTCATGCTAGGTTAGGCACTATAACAATTACAGTGCGTATCATTACCCCCCATTAACATCATCCAAGCCTTGATGACACACACACACACACACACACTGTGGCACTGAGCTGGTAAAGGCTCATCAAGTCGCTCATTAATAACAACTATGGTGCAATGCAATTGGTCAAGAAAACATCAAACAAGCTGGTAGCTGCATTTAGAGATCACACACACACTACACACAATCAGGGCTCGATTTTCCTAAAGCCTCTTTAGTTTTTACAGCTGCGTCACCACCTGCATACTGTGTGTCATTTGCGTAACCGTGTGTGCATTCATATGCATGTGTGGGTGTGTGTATGGCTGTTGTCTGAATGCACCTAAATCGTGTCAATGCACCACTCTTTTCCGCTCCTTTAAGCAGGCTGGGGCTGTCTGGCTGGCTAAGTGTTGTCTTCTGAAGTTGAAGAGCTAATTACTGTCTGCCTCCTGCAACATGAGATTTGAGCTGCCAAGGGCTTGAGGCAGGACCTGCTCTCCTTCTGCTGTGGCGAACCGCCTCTGTGTGATGTTACCTAAGCAAGTAAAAAGAGCTTCTCATGGGTGTTAAAATGCTTTAGAGGGATTTCGGCGGTGCGTTTTGGAAGAGAGTCCAGTTCTTCATTTGTCTTGCCTTCCCTGTGGTTCCACTCATATTGTGTTGTAATTTGCAGCTGCAGGTTGTGCAGAATGTGCTGCTGTGCTCCTACTTTGTATTCTGTTTCCACTTTGTGCTCTTGTACATTCACTTTCAGCCTCTTCCAGCATTTTTTTTTCCTGCAAGATCTAGTATTCTTTGTTCATTTATGATGTATTCCTGACCAAAATTGTTTAGGGTTATTAAATTTTTGAAATCATAGACACACTTAATGGAGTGTCAGTGTGGTTTGGTTATTTAGACTCATCCCTACGACATGTTATTGCTTCCAGTGCATATTGTGACTGGCTGGTGCTCATCCCATCAATGTGTCAAGGCCAGAGGTTGTTAGGATCAGGGCAAATATGTCACAGTTAGGGCTAGTAATAACCAATCTCAGATATTTTCTGAGATTAAAGTGGAAAATGTGTGAGAAAAAACTGACAAATCTCCCACCAGTGACAAATCTCCCACCAGAGTCAGGTGATGTAGTATAATTAGCACCAAAGTCCATATCGGGAGAAAGATGTGATGGATAAATCAGTGAAGCACAGGACTTTCATGCAGGAGACCAGGGTCTAAGTCTTGTGTGAGTTAATGATGGCTTCAGTCTTAGACTTAGTTGACTTGGGCTGGTTTCTGGCCATATAGTCCTGACTTGTTCCTTCTTATCTGTGTGCATACATGTGTAAAAACTAATAAATATGGCCTGCACTCTCACAGTATTCCACATATTTTGGTCCACAGTCTTTGGACTTACTGTAACTAGACAAAAAAGCTTATAAATTTGCTGCTACTTTATCCAGTAATAATTCACAAATTCTCAGAAGTGATTGCTTTGGGAGGAATTCAAGTCCATTTTTAAGGATTAAGAACACAGCACTCTTGGTCTGTGTGTTGCTTCTCAAATTTTCACTGAAATCATTTTAGAGCATTGTACATTTTTATGTGTTAGAACCATTTTTTGTTTAAAAGTTTCTGCCTGAACTCTGCCTAATCACTTATTAAGGAACTGTACAAGAGTGCAACCTCTGGTTGACTTCAGACTTGCAGAGCTGAGTTTGTTGTCATCTATGACTCAATGATTTAACCACAAAAACAGCAGCAGTAAGCCACTTGCAGTAACTGTCATCATATCTTTTACTGTCTGCCAGATTTAAGACACTGTAGTGTTTCAAACTGCATAACCTGAACTAATCTCCAAAACGGGGAAGGAAAATGAAGTAGGAAGTGAAGACTCTGGTGACAGACTTTTAACATTATTTCAATATACAAAAAGAGGGAAAAAAAAAACAGCATCTGATTAAAAAAGTTAGTCTCACACATTTAGACACACCATCAACAGCCTCACCAGAACTTTTTGAAGACAGACAGCAGCACAAAGATCATTTTTTAAATCCCACACATTACAGAGAGGCTTCAGCTTCTACTGTGACTGGCTGGCAGCACCCCCTCACTTTTTTGACATCACATTGCGGGGCAGTGTACAATTGTGCATTGAAATGGTGTAGTGAAAACATTTTTTTAAAAGTACCAGCTTTGACAGACAGGATGAGAATGGAATCTGTGGACACATTACATTTTCATATTCATGTCACTTATTTATACGAGCAGACCTTGAGAGAGTTCTGCATAATGCATCTTGTAGGACAAACTCTAAAAGGTTAATAAGAGTCAGTATATAACAATATGATAAATACTGTATACACACTTTTTTAGAAACTGAATAAACAGGATATCTACTAATTGGTTGGTCATTATCAAAGGAGGAGTGTGTGGAATTCATAGGATTTAGTGGCATCTAGCGTTGAGGATTGCAGATTGCAACCAACTGAAAATTCTCCCATGTGCCAACATTAACTCCTGGTTAGATTTCCTTCAGTGTGAATTGTCTAGGAGGTTTTTACTGGTAGCAGAATTATCAATAGAGGTCTCTTCCTCTCCGAAACAAATGGACCCGGTGATAAAAACCAGTAAACACACTGAATAAAGTTTCACATTACAAAACAGTGTTTCTGGTGCATTGCATATGGGCCGCTAGCTCAGAACCTGCTGATTTGTGCTCAGCTTTTTTCTGACCCAGACATTGAGGGGATTTTTATTATCTGCAGAGGTCTCCTCCTCTCCAAAACAAACTGACCTAGTGATGAAAACCAGCAAAAGCTCTGAATAAAGTTGTACCATGTTACAAATCAGTGTTTTTCCAATGCTGTTTGGCATGTTGGAGATGGGCCTCTAGCCTAGCACCTGTACTTTTTTTTCTCAAATAACTTAATATCCAGATGTTCAGAAGGTTTTTACCAGGAGCCAAATCATCCGCAGAGGTCTCCTTCTTCCAAAAACATTTAAGAGTCCCCACCCCACCCCTCCCCAGAAAACACGTGAGACACGCCCATATCCTCGCAATACAAATTCTAAAAATTGAATAAATGGACAAGATTTTAATTTTTGAATAAGATTTTAATATATCCCTTAAATTTATTTGTTTTTGGCACATAAATGAATTAAATTTTGACACATAACACATTAAAATTATTACACCTCTTAAAATCAAGAAGGCTTTGCGACCCCCCGTAGCTCCTTGGTGCCCCCCTAAGGGGCTGCGCCCCCCTGGTTGGGAACCACTGGACAAGTTGATTTAAAAACACTGAAAAAAGCAGTTTCACCTGGAGGGACTGCTAACTACAGTGCCTGATGAGAAAATGCAAATGGCCCCATTTAGAGCCAGAGTTTGGTTGTCCATTCTGGAATACTGTAGAAACATGGTGGTGCAACATGGTTATCTCTGTTGATAAGGACCCACACCCTATGTAGATATAAATGGCTCATTCTCAATTTTTATTATAAACTAAAGAAAACATACTTATATTATATTCCATTTCTGCCAATAGTTAGCCTAAAATGTCATGTTAGTTTTCCAATTCCTTCTCACAAAGCTATCATACCTATATCATACAGTGTTACAGTCATATGTCAGTGGTAGATTCCAGTTTCATATTCATATGCTTTTGTGTATTTGACTTTTTTCCCTACAGGTGTGCTGTAGATCTCAGTACTCAAAGTGTCTATCTTAGTGTCAAGTTTTATAAGACAGTGTTCTTCATTAAAGTGTCTTGTTTTTCACTCATGTATACTTAAAATTTCAGATTCCAGTTACATATTCATAGTTTCCTCTCAAAGTCCCACTGTGTGACTTTTCAGATGTGTGGTCTGTATGTGCTTCTGCTTCCCAGCTGATTACAATATTCCTTCTAATGTGCTCTGAGTATGACTAATGGACTGCTTCTGTTTATACTCAAACTCTCTCAGCATGTATGTGTGTGAGTATGCGTGTGTGTGTGTGAGGTGGGGCATGTCGCTCTGTATGTACAAGCCTCTGTGATGTGGCTGTGTGGGATTTTGTGTGTGTGTGTGTACAGCACGCTCAGCTCCACTGTGCTGCTTTTCATTCAGCTATAATAA
Source organism: Cephalopholis sonnerati (assembly GCA_019142605.1). Lineage (NCBI taxonomy): Eukaryota > Metazoa > Chordata > Actinopteri > Perciformes > Serranidae > Cephalopholis > Cephalopholis sonnerati. Next base: position 13,266,295 of record JAGQAX010000014.1, read on the forward strand.
AGCCTGTTGCTCTCTCTCATTTACAGACATTAGCGAGCGCCACTTCTGGCGCTGTAGTAGCAGGGAGCGTGATGCAGAGACAGACAGAGAGTAATAGATATGAAAAACAGAGGTGGTGGAATCCAGATATTACAGAGCAACCCTGCTTGTTCTCTCTGCATGATAAATAGTTAGTTAGAGAGGACGATGGAGAGAGAGGGGAAAGAGAAGATAAAGGGTAATAGGATTGAGATACAGAGATGGAAAATGAGAGAGCCAGACTGAGAACTGAGGTGGAAATGCACTTTTTGTGTTCTGTGAGATTGTACTCACCAGAGAAATGACAGCATTCATCATTTGTTCAAATGGCTGAAAACAACCCCGTTTACATTTTCCGGGCAAAGACCTCTTAAGGTCGTTTCCTCCATGTTCACTCAAGACAAATGACAACATGTTTACAGTGTTTACATTCATTAGCAAAGCAGGAAATAGCCAGACTTACCTATAGTGCAGTAAAAAAGTCCTACGAGTGAAGTCAGGGAAGATGGATGAGCATATAATACATTGAGGGTTCACATCCTGTCTCCGACCAACATGCTAACTTGATTTCTTTTAAAGGTCCTGTGACATTATATCTTAATGTGATGTATTTCCCTCTGAAAAAGAACTTTCAGACAGGACATGAGACACTGAGGGATCAGTATTACTGTAAATGCAATCTAATGGGCTATTATTTATAGAGAAGCAGTCTGATTTCATAGAAACGGCGACAGAAAGGCAAGAGACTTTGAAACGTTGTGCTGACTTTGACCCTGTTGTTACAGTTATACCCACTGCGTCCATTTCATGGGATGTGTAACAATTAAGGGGATTGTTTCTTAACATTAAAGGCACCCTGTAGAGTTTTTGACCACTAGTAGTGCTATAGAGCATTGCTTTTGTAAGTGGATCCCTGTTTTGTTGGGTTTTTTTGGTCTTGTGGACACAGGTGACGCAATAATGGTTTCACACTATTTCACTGATCGGGTGGTGGTAATGTACTGAGAAATGCAAAAATGTGAGAGCAGAGGCAGAGAGGAGGATAACTGCAAACTAGTAAACATGTATGTAGATAACTGAGGTTTGAAATAAATCAATTAAAAATAATTGCTTTGCAAGTTTTTTGTGTGAAATTCAATCAACACATTTGTTAGACCTCACAGATACAACGTGTTTTGCTGAGAAACACTGAATGTAAACAGACATTTTACTTGTTTATAAGAAAACTTCACAAGGCACCATTAACTAAACAAAATCTACTTGCCTAAATCAGTAAGTAAGTGCTGTGAAGAAGAACTAGGGCTGAAGTCAACCAAATAAAATCTTTGTTCTACCTACTCTTTAAGCAATTGATTGGTCGATGGGGTGAAAAAATCTCCATGTTATCTCAGGAGAGACACAGTGCACTGAGTGCTCTTTACCTGTCAGTGCTGCGTGTCCACCAAAGTGTTTTCTTCCTTGTATTTACACTATGCTGCAAAAACCAAATATGTGACCTGAGCATGAGAGGTGCTTTTTTCTTGTCGTCGAAAGTTGAAAAATCCTCAACTTTGGGTAAAACACTACACTCAGCACTGTCACTTTTTACCTAGCCATCCAATCACAGTGATGAAGGGGCTGGACAAATACCACAAAGCCCAACAGACACATCGCTAATTAACAGCAACAGTGGAAGAGAAATTAACACTGCTGGCAATATCCCACAAGTCTCGCCTCTCTACTTGGGTGCTTCAGCCTTCCCCTCATCCGCAGCAAGTACTGTATCTTGTGCTGACATTTTTTTACTGCCCCAGACATTACTTATTATCTTAAGTGGACAGACAGCCTTACAAAAGTAACATCAGCAATTGTCCAACCAATGAGAATTGGTCAGACAGGAGCATATTGACAAACCAATTGTTCAATCGACCAGAAGGTGTCGGCCCTAAGATGAACAGTCACTGAAATATGGGTATTTGTTGGGTCTATATACATGTATGCTGTCTTTTTACTGCACAAAGCCATATTGAAAATGTTTGCATTGCAGTGGAACATAATTTTTTAATAGTCAATAAGTAGCCTGTAGTTGTATCACCAGGAGTAGTATGTTAAAAAGTAGATTGATTATGGAGAGATTTGTAACTCTAGTAAATCTAATGATCATATATTTAACAAATAAATGTTTATTAGCTCATAATTATAGATATACCATATGTAAAGCCAAAGCAGAGCATCAACACAAGGACATGGCTCCCAAAACATCACAGATTTAAAGGTCATGTATAACTGCACTGGGATCATACTTAAGTTCCGCTGCACAAAGAAACACTGGAGTGCACTCTTTGTGTTTATGTCTTCATATATTTTGTAAATTCAGTGCGGAGACTCTGTGCTCTATCTCCAGTTTTTCATTTCACCCCCTTTTCACTGTAATTAACAAGTGGAATTATTTCCCATGTGGATGAAATGTTCCGTGACCAAACCAAGCCATCGCTAATACGTCGTAACGTGATAATTACATGGTCATCAATTGGGAAAATGGAGCATTTTTAATCTCAATTACACAAAAAGTTAGTCCGAGTCCCAACATTTTTTTTTTTTTTTTTTTGCCGGACCCCACCAACCGTTAAATTTAGTTTTCTGTGGCTATTCATTAGCAGCTCCTCTTCCATTCCTCCTCAGAAACACGTTGATTAGCTGGGGATTGGGGTTGTGTTTTGGTGTTGATTGGTGTGTCAATACGTTAGCATACGTGGCTGCAGCTGTGTGTGTGTGTGTGTGTGTGTGTGTGTGTGTGTGTGTGTGCGTGTGTGTGTGTGTGAAAGAGAGAGCAAGAAGGCATATTTAGTCCTTTTTTGTATTTATCCCCAGGGAAGTGATTAGTGTAACTAGCCTTTGTTGAGTTTCTATTTTAAAGACAGCTCCTGCATGTGTGTGTCTGTGTCTTTGTTAGTCCGTGTGTGCTGCTGCGTGGTTCACTGGGTGCGTGCCAGTAGGATGTAGGTGTGTATTTGCATAGTTGTGTATAGTAATGCCATTATTAACTCTGTTATTTACTGTATGTAATTATATGTGTAAAGATAAAAACATTGTATAGCTCTGGACTGTTTTTACCACAACTGATTTTCAAATGAAACAATAACACCCCTGCTCTGAACTTGAACTTGATTCTTACTATCAATTACCTTTGAAGGTTTTCACATGAATTATATCTGGAAAATACATCACTCTTCTCCTGCAAAAATATAAATAAAGTGTGATGTAACTAGCAAAACTAACCAATCACATAATGCTAGTCTCAATTTATGCTGATGTTTGTAGTAAAACTGTTGTTAGGGACTGTCTAAAAATTACCAGGGGAGAAGGGGAAATTAAATATTATTTTAATTTCTACAAAAGCAGAACCATCCCCAGTGTCATTATTGTTATATTTATTTGACTTGAAATCTGATTGTAACTCCCTCCTTCCAATACACAGTTTTAAAATAATGCTGAGTTGCTGTAAATCTTTTCGCCATTAACAGGACTTCAAGGAAGCTAAGGGCCCTGAGGCCAGACATTTCCCATAGCTATTATTCTCATTATGTATATACACTAAACACAACACAGACCTGCCTTTTCAAAACTTTTATTTTGCTACATTGCAATTTACATTTACTATTTGCATCTTTACAACGTCTGCTTACAGTCGCTCTTGTCCTCTCCTGTCTGCTCTGTGTAAACAGCCTGCAGAATTATTTTTCAGGTGAATGTTGGTCTCAGCCGAGTCGTTCATGGCTACCCAGTCGTGCTGATAAACACAGGATTTAATGGTTTTATTTGGGCGCGCTCTCTCTTTCTGAGAATAGATCAGTAAATTACTCAGATGATGGGCCTGGCAGCCCACCTTTTTCTTTTTTGCAATGGTTGCATACAAAAAAACAAAAAGACTTTTGATATATTTATTGTATTTTGTTTATTTATTTAGTTGTTTCAATTATTGGTAAATATTTTGGTCCAAAATAAAATGTAGTTTTTCATGCTTATATTCAGGTCCCCAAGGATCCCCACTCCCTTATGGTTGGCTCTGAATATTGCAATTTTAAGCTTAGATTTGGTTGTATTTTTTTAAAGGAAGTGATCATCAGACATGATGCAATTTGAAAATTGGACATCACAGTTTCCAGCTATGGTAAATGGTGTAATTTTGGTGAAAATAAAATAGGCCTTTGAAACCCACTGGCTGGAGGGGTAGAGAGGCAATCAGGCCAAGTGCACAGGAGCACTCCGCTGGTTTGAAGTGTTTATTGTGGCCAAAATTTCCTTCATTAGCATTTTTTTTATTGTTGTTCTCAGGGTTTTCAATTGTATTTATTTTCAAACAGAATTGATCGGCACAGCAGTCTGGCTTGATAAGCAGGCTGCCATTTGAATAGTCCTGACTGAGGGTTATGTGACCAAGTTTAAACATTAATAGTGTAAATATAGGTTAGATAAGATGATGCTGAGGCCTGTTATGTATGGCATCAGATCTCTGACTGTCAATATTAACTAAACTGATTTGTGATTACTGCTCTTCCCCAAAAAACTTTTGCCCATTGAACAAAAACACAAGACACGTGCAGTCCCTACAATAACTTTGAAAACTAGTTTGAAAGGTCTATTTCAGCCACCTGTTGAACCTTTTATCGTTCACACTTGCAGATTTTCCACTCCGCATTGTTCTCACTTATTTAACAAAAAAATTTTGGAACACAGCTGAACCGTAAGCTGCCAAGTTATCATGAAGTAAGTGGAAGAAGCCACTGCAGCTGAAGAGTTGATGTAGTTCTGTGACTGTAATGACAGCGCTTCAAGGTCAGAATTGAGTACTCAGCCACAACAGGTGTGTGGAGGTGTTACAGGGTTTGTAGAATGTGTATTTGCTTCTATACATACAATAGCCACGAGCAGGTGAATACACAGACACAAAGGCATACACGTGCTACAAATTCCCAGGTTACTGATGGTTATTTTTCTCAGGAAAAAAAGGTGTCAACTTTGGTGAGAATTCCCAGGAAGCACTGGGATCTTATTCCTCATAATGAAGTCTGTAGCTGATGCCATGGTCACACAACAATATGAACCATCAGGAAATGGCAATTCAAAACCTACAAACATATTTGCTGTCTTTTATTCCTCAATGCAGTTCTCTTCAGTGTATTGCCACTTGTATTTGGCACGTTTCACAGGTTTACACCGGATTCACAGTGCATTCTCTTCTTTATTGCACTCACTGTTATTAATTTTCTCCTCCCCTGTCTTTCATAGTTTCCCACCAGTGCATTTCCTCAGTTTCCAACTGTGGTGTGTAATTTTGTATTGATTCCTGGGGAGTGGGAACCTACAGGGAGGGAAACCACCAAGTTGAATTTCTTGTATGTGCAAAAATATTTTGCAAACCCTACTGCTGATGTTTTTCTCTCCTCTTATATTTTTGTAGTCTGTTTTGGTCTCTTGGTTTCCATATTTTCTGGTCTATCTCTTCAAGTGTAAGCTCGTAGAAAACGTGAGCTCAAAGCTAATCCCTGCAGGATGAATAAATAAAATCCCTACCATTAACCCTCTCCTTCCACACAATCAGGTTGTTAGTATTCCTCAGCTGTTGCAGGTAAACAGTTACTGCAAATGGAACACTGTTTTACACATGCAGTTAAAGACAGCGGTGTAACTCACTGAATCTTCTAGCTCAGAGCAAGATGTGCTTTTACAGATGCGCTTCATTGCATTTTGCATTAAACACTTGACATGACTTTAAAAAGGCTTTGGAAATTTATAAAAAAAAAGAAACAAAATGGCCAGCGAGCTGGTCTCTTGCCTGTTTTTCCTTTTACATGTTTCATTCACTGATCAGCGGCATCAGATGCTGCACTTAATGGATCTTCCTTGCCAGCATTTTCAGTCTTAGGATTGATTTTGGATTTGCATCAGTGTGTTTGTCATTCTGGCTGTAACTGCACCCCCCTGCGTGCTCGCAGACTGAGAACATACAACTCGTTAAAATCAATTTCCTCTTCCTGTTTTCATGTTCATTGAATGTGGCTTTCAACCACATTTTATAGCCAAGTCTGATGCTCTTTAAAGCTTTTGTTTAATGGCAAAGGAAAGTCGGCTTTTCTCTTACAATCATGTAAACACCTACAACACACACACTTCACTTCATCTGCTTCCATTTCTTCTGATTTATTGGCATAAACACAACATGAACGATGTAGTCAAAGTGCTAAATATTATTGGAATCCCTATAAAGAAGGAAAAGAGTAAATATGTGTGGCCTCCAACTGTGTGTGCTCTTTTAAATATTTCTCTGTGAGGACCAGGAGTTGTGGGCTAGACCTTCACATGGATAACTTTTTGGAAAGTTTGGGCATTTTGGTCAGTTGTGACTTTTTCAAAGGGTTGTTTAAAGGACTGAGGGCCCTATCTTACACCTGGCACAAAGCATTGCACAGCACAGCTCAACTGTCATTGCTAGTTGCCATTTTCAAATCCAGCGGCCAAGTTGTGTTGCACCCATCTGTGTGCCCATGGACATGTAGGTATTAAAATGAGGTGACACTGCGCACAGATTTACGCAGGAGGAGCAGCCGAACTTTAGGAGCTTAAAGTTTAGTTCTGTTTCCTCTATCAAGTTGACAACTACAGTTTTTAGTTTTGCTGTTTAAATGTCCAACAATATTTATTGCAGTGACATTACTTCATTACACTCAGCCAAAAACTGCTTGCTTTTTCAATTTGCCGAATCCACCATGTAAATAGTATCAGTGCACCAGGTGCAGGCACAGCTGACTTTTAAAGTGAATGGGAAGTGACTCTGATTGAATTCATGTAATGCCCCAAGCAAGCATACGATTAATTAAGGGACTAAATACAACCTATTTGCCCTGTGCACCTTGCTTTGCATCTAGATGACACATTGTTTAACTAGCAATAGTGGAGTTGAACGCGCCCTGAATAAACTTGCACCGTGCACTTTAGACCATGCGCTATACATCGTTTAAATAGGGCCCAAAGGGGGGCTTTTTGGTGGCAGCAGAAGTTTAGTGGAAGAACATATTATCATTTTTTATAGGAACTGTACATGATATTCAGAGTGTATCTTGGTTCAGAGGTTGTCTCCACACAGCTCTCAACATGAAAGTGGCGCCTTGTAAGTAATGGTGTTGACAGTGCAAACAGTGTTAACAATGGCAACAGTGCTGGCAGAGCACTGCTATATTATGACAGCGGTGAAAATATTCTAAATATGGTGCACACTTACACTGAAATTGACTTTTTTATTTGAGGCAGCATTTGCTATGCACCGTTTCATATTATGTACATGATGCAGGGATTTTCAACCAGGAAGTTATTGTAAACACACATTGTGATTTGGTCTATACACTTGACTTCTTCACTGACCCCTTTACACTGCCTCTTCAAGGCAGTAGTTTCATGGCATTATGCTGCCTAGTCCTTGTGTATAAAAGGTACAACCGCTGAATGTGGGGACAGAGTTGTTTCGCCTTTAAGCTGGCATCAGAGGTAGTAACAACACCAAAACAACATCTGTATAACTGGGGCAGCCGACAAGACTGGATCATGGGCAGCAGGGGTGTGACGTTCTGCTGACGTGTTATGCATGCAACCCTCCGCCTGGAGATTTAAAAAAGTAGGTGGTAGCAGTCAACAGCTAACTGGAACAACAGCAGCCAAAAATGTCTGGAGGCCTTGTCTTGCAGACATTTTCAAGACATCGAAGTCCGGGAGCTGCTTACCCACCAAGCAGAGAGCGAGATCAGCCATCATGTAACAGGGGCGGTAAATGATTGTTATCACCAGTATGTATGTTATACGTCACACTAGAGGCCAATGCTGTTGTGTTACACGTCACAACTGTCAGGCCTCTTTTGATTCCGCAATGTCGGCATTCTATCTAAAATCACACACAGCAGTGGCATGACACCACCATTATTTGGTTCTGTGTAAAAATACACAGGCGGCATGACGAAGGGATTTGGTAGCAGCTCTATGGTGCAGTCTCTGTGTAAGTAGCGCCTCTGTCTCATGACACAACACAGATAATATGATAGCTTCCTTTATTTTGGACTTTATTCCAGCTCTCCTTTCCTGTTCAGTATTGTCAACACTAATGATGCAAATTAGTGTGTCAAAGCAAATCTGGATGCAAAACCAGTCAAACATATTTTTCTCTGTGGACGAAATTAGCCATGATCCCTTTAAAATGAACTGATTTTGGTCTGACCAGGCTGTTAATCTATGTTTGGTAGGTAACTTTGCTGCAAACCCTCCACTCTCTGGTCACCAGTTTTCTCTCTCCTACCATCTCTCCACCATCCTTTTCCCTTCATCTCTCCCATTTTCCCACAACGCACTTCTCTCTCCCCATTAGGTGTTCTCTGGGGTCGTAGCCTTCTCTGCTGCCCTCATCCCTCTCTGGTCTGTGTGTACAATCACTCCACCCTCACCCCCCTCCCTTTAGATTGGTGTGTGTGTTGTGTATTCCCTCCATCCCAGGGCTTCGGGCTGTTAACCCTGCAAACACTATCGCTCATCACAGTACACAACAAGAGCTTAAGAGCTCCAAGGGAAGAGTTCATCTCCCTCTGCTCCTCCCTTTTCTTTCTTTCTTTTCCTCTCTCTCTCTTGTTTTTGTCTATTTTCTATTCCCCCCTCTCCTCCCTTTCTTCTTCCAAAGCTCACACTTAATACTTAACTTTCTTTTAAGTATTGAAGAGTACAGGCTTTCCTCTACCCCTGTCTTGTCTCTTGATCCCTCTTTGGTAATCTCTTTCTGCTTTCTTTTTCTACAACTTTTCCCCCTGTCTTTCTATCTCCTCCTCGCTCATGTTTCACCGGAGTTTGTGTCTCCTTTAGAAGCTATGGTGCGTGTTTCAATTCAGCTGACGACCACGCTTTTGTGCAAAAACATAAATTAAGAACCACTTCCAGCTGAAACTGGAGCCCTTTCAGGAAGATTTGTGCTATTCACATTGTTATTGTTTCTTAATGTTAGCTAATAGTGGCCATGTTTCATGCTTTTATCAGGAAAGGAAAAACAAATGAATGTGCTTAGCTATAAAAACCAGTAATAGTCATATAAACACATCAGCAGAAAGGCAGCAAGTAGAGACATTTCTGAGAGTCAGTGATGGACAGATATTTTACAGATGACATTTTGCAACGTCCAGAGCCAATTTTCGGCTGACACAGAGCCATTCATCAGGACAACAATACCCGGCCTGCATAATTATTTATCTGAGTAATGGGCTTCCATCACTCTTTAATACATAATTTCTTTATCAACAGTGAAAGTGTTTCACTCGGAGAAGAGTGGAGATAGGTGATGATGAAGAGGAGGCTACAGGGGTTGGAGGAAATGCAGAAAAGGGATAAGTTGAGGAGAGGAAAGAGATAATGAGGGAGGGAGGGAGGGAGAGAAATGGATGACAAAGGAGAAAAACAAGGAGCATACATATAAAAGAAGAAGAGGAGGGAGAGGAGGTGTAGAGGAGGCGGAGGAGAGGGTGGGATAAAGGGAGGAAATGAGGTCAGGAAAAGCGAAAGAGAAGAGAAAGACTTAAGATGAGGAGTCTTTAACAGAGGTGCGAAGTGATGGATGAGTGTGTAGGAAGTGTACAGAATGAGAAAATGGTTGCCTTGGTGCCGAAAGCCACAGAAGAAAAATCAGCTGTAAGCCCTGCGGTGTGTGTATGTGACTTTTATGTGTGTGTTTTCACCCAGGAGCATTGAGTCAAGGGAGGATATTGTCTGAGGTCAAAAAGTTCATTGCTAGCTGTTGGGGCTGCAACAAATCACTTCCAGACAAACACACAAACACACAAACACACGCCGAAGCCAAGACAGCTGCTGTGTTAGTATTTTGTTTGAGGAGGCAAATACCTGCATACCTGTCATGTACAAACAGGCCGTGGATCCTAAAGCACGCAGCTAAGACATGCACTAGTGTAAACTCACATGTTGTGAGTCAATGCTGTCATCCACACTTAGTGGCATTATATACATCAAGTGAGATTTAAGTTCCAACATAGCGACACTACCTGTGCACACGCAGAAAATCCATTTACAGAACCAAGTTATGAACAGCATGACTTCAAATACCTGCAGCCTTGGTATTTACAGCAGGAAATATCCACACATAACAACACAGACGTGGCAGGTTTTATGTAAGTATTGATATACAGTGCAGTGTCCTGATATACAAAACTAATAGATGAGGCTGGGACAACTTCACGTTAGGTCTGCAGAGGTAACATTCAGGGACATGACAAGAATGCAATGACACGTGTTAGAGTTGTGTTTCCCTACTGAGTTTATCTTATATACTCCTCAGTTTTATGGTGCTATACCATATGCAGAAGATAAAGAGAAAGGGAATGGTGTTTGAGTTCACTTCAAACCTGATTTCTTTTTAGTTTAGTGAGCGTGATTTTAAATTTTGTTTTATATTTATCTTCATAATTACACCCAAGATCTTCCTCGTTATCAGTGTTTTGGTTCATTTTGAAGAGTCTGATTGAATTTTAAGTAAAGAAGTAAAAATGAAGCACCAAAGTTTGGTTTACACTTTGTGCTACTTTTTCATTTGCAAGTTCCCTCATCATTTCAAGTGTTAATTGTAAAAAGAAATGTTATTGCTCTTCTTTCTCTCTCTTAAAGCAGGCAGTGTTGGAAGAAGTTTTAATTACACACTTAAAGATATAATGTCTATCATTTCCACTTTAAAATGCCTAAAAACAAACAGGCCAATATCATATGTTTTGTTGTGCTGTGTACTTTCATGATCCCAAATATTTCCAACTATGTTTAAACCCAGAAAAATCTGTAATTTTTTCAAGACTTTGATTTGGTTGCCTGTCAACGGCACCCTTTCTAGTTGCTCCAGCCTCCAGGAAAATACCAGATGACACATTACTGTAAATTATACAATGTTGCAGTATTATACTACAGTAATACAGTGTTTTTACTGCCCCGCAGCACAATTTTTATGCCTTTGTGCTAGCGATAGCCGTGGCTGAGGGCATTATTTTTTGGGTTGTTCGCCTGTCTGAATGTATGTCCCATTCTTGTCAATGCATTATCTCAAGAATGCCTTGAACAGATTTCTTCAAATTTCACAACATTTCAGTTGGACTCAACAATAAAGAGATTAGATTTTGGTGGTCAAATTCCAAAGGTCAAGGTCACTGTGACCTTGCATCCATCTCATTCTCATAAATGTAACATCTCAACACCTTGAGGGGATTTCTTCACATTTGGCACAAACGTTAACTCAGCGATAAACTGATTAAATTTTAAAGGTCAAAATTTAGGGTCACTGTGACCTTGACAGACTTTCCTCAAATTTGGCACAAATGTCCACTTAGACACAAGGATGAACTGATTATAATTTGAAGGTTGGAGGTCAAAGATCAAGGCCACTGTGACCTCTCAAAACATGTTTTTGGCTGTAATTATGACAAAATTTCAAATAAATGTCTAATAGGAAAAAAATATAAAGCGATGATATTTAATAACAAAAAGTGTCAAAGGTCAACTTCACTGTAACGTCATGATGTCACGCAAAAACAATTTTTTGGTCTTTACTCATTGTCAAAACACAGAAGCCAGTGCTAGCTGATGGCCCGTGGCAGCACCGGATCTAACCTGTGTAGAAAGTGGAGAAAAAAGTATCACATTATTTGTTAAATGCTGTAAAGTAGCATAAAATGAAATTACTCAAGCAAAGTAAATGTATGCTTCCTCAAAGTTTTACCTCAAGGACCAATGTGTAGGATTTAGTGGCATCTAGTGGTGAAGTAGCAGATTGCTTGTAGGATATGCACAGTGGCAGACAGGAAAACGCAAAAAGCCGTATGTAGAGCCAATGTTTGGTTTGTCTGTTCTTGCCTTCTATAGAACAACATGATAAAATCCATGGAAGAGAATCTGTTCTGCATTTAGATAGGTAAACAAAGCACAATAATTCTTATTTTCAGGTGAGTATAAACTAATGAAAACATGGTTATGAACATTATATACCATTCCTGCCGATAGATGCCCCTACACACTGGACCTTTAAATACAATACTTATGCACAGTAAGTGTACTTGGTTACATTTCACCACTGATAGCAGTGCTGTCAAATTGAAGATATGAATGCAAATTCAGATCTTCAATTCAATTAATCTAATTACTGGATACATTTACTTAAGCATTAAAAAATAAAATGAGGCAGAAAAAAGTCACTGCTTAAAATGGACACAATTGTCAGACATACGCAATCAGTGATGAGGACACTCAAGCTGCTTTTTTAAGGGGTCACAATCCAAAAGAAAGTGAGCACACTGAAAACGTCTGTAGTCAGTTCAACTCATGGTTAGATCCTTCAAATAAATGCGGATGCTTCAGTCACACAGGGCTTTTTTTTTCATCAGACGGCTGTAAGTGTTTTTTTGTCCTTGGAAATGTGGAATTTAATTGGAAGCACAGATAGCTCAGAACGGCAACTTTACTCTCTCATTAAATGTTTCCAGCCCTAAAAAAAAGAAAAGAATTCTCAACGAAGCTTGTTAAAGTAATCATATTGTCATTATCAATGAAAAGTTCCTGGTGTCTGTTTCACCAGCGAGAGTTAACTGGTAATAGGGCAGCAAGCAGAAGCATTGTTGCCATGGTTATCTTTAGTTATACCTATATGCACTTTTTAAAAAATTTTAGTGAACACATGAGCCAATCAGAAACAAGTATTCCATGTTATGTCAGTAAGAAAAAAAACACTTATGTTTCTGTATCAGTGTGTGTATACCATGCATCCTGATACACTAATGGACAACTTGATTTGTTGAAGTGCAGCCTGCCACTTGATAGCAAATATAATGTAAACCACTTCCAGTTCATTTGGCTTTCTGTCTTTTTAAATGTGTTACTGGCAGCTGCTGCATAGCAACTAAAGCTGGCACCGCCAAACACACATCCTTCACTGTCTTTCCGAACAGCACGAAGCTTTTAACTTTTTGTAGGAAACATCTTTGGCTGCAGTGTATGCTTAGTGAGGTTTAACATTCATTATTTCAGTGTGAGCTGAAGTTAATCACAAACCTGCTGATGGTAAGAATATGTTTGCAGCATCATTTGCCCTGAAAAAATGATAGATAAGAGAGGAGTTCAGACCATCAGTCACATATCCAGAGGGGCAGATATTCTGCATTTAATGAACAAGTAAATAATGATAATTGGTTTCCTCCTGCAGCCCTCATTCTATAAACTATCTCTTAGTCACAAAAACTTTGACAGTCCTCGCTCTGCACTCTCAGAAATAAGGGTACCAGGAGGGTTCTTCCTGAAGGGCTCAGGTTCTACCCAGAACCATTTGCTCCTGAATAACCCTTTTTTGAAGAGAGGGTTGTTAAACTCTATCCCACCATTGACAAGATTTTCCGTTTGTCATGGCACAACACTTCCCCGCCATTGACAAGATATTCTTGCAATCTGTGTTTTCACTGTTATAAGCAGTGCTGGGTTTCTTACTCTAAAAATGTAATATATTACTCATTACTCTATTCAAAAGTAATAATATTACTTTAAAAATTACTCCCTGCCAACAGTAATTCATTATGTTACTTTTCCGTTACACCCCATAAAATTTGTAAGTGCGTATCTCCCCAAAACTGAGATGTGTGCCTCTGTGTGGATGTCAGGGTAGTCGCCGTTAAGTGTAGCTAAGGCTAGATAGCTCCTGTTTACCTTGGGGTTTTCTGTTGCCTGTGACCGGTATTTTCCCAAGGCTCTGTCCGAGTCACTCGTGAGTAAAGTAAAGTAAAATCCAGTTTTGGTTGTTTAACCAGTGCAGGGCTAAACAGTGTAAACCCTTGCTAGTAACATGTTCTTTGTAAGACTATGGGAACCCTATTCATACAAAAAACCCTTTTTGGAACAAACAGTTCTTCAGGGAGAACATGGCTGTTAAAAAATCCTCACCTTAAAATATCCAAAGTTATAAGTTTCAAGTGGTATTTTTAAAGGTATATGTATGGGGTCCCCTTAATCATTACATTTTACTTGTGCTCTGCCATAGTTGTTATCATTACCATCATTTCATGCCACACAATGCCACATGGTCTGCCCAAAATTCCTTTTTTCTCCAGGTACTTGGCACGTGGTATTTTGTGTTGGGTTCTAATTTTGAACCCAGTTTTGGGTTTCCAACCTTACTGCACCATTGAATCAGTAAAGACTGTTGTAGTGATTTTACAAAATCCCTACTCCCTTAAAGCGTGATTATGAACCATGAGTGTTGTCAGTTGTGCTGGACCAATACACCACAGGCTGCTTGACATGGTTCTCCTAGCCCTGGGATAATATGTAAAACTAAGGCCGTGATTAGTGGGTGAGACATTACATTAGGTAATGAACCCTTTGTGGGTTCTAGATGAAACCTTTGGAATATAAAAGAGTTCTTGGAAGAACTGCATCGGGACTTTGGTTTTTTTTTTTGGGCACCAAAGGTTCTGGATAGAACCCTCAGACAGGGTCCTGGGTGGAACCATTAAACCACACAGTGGTTCTCAGTAGAACCTCTCACAGGAGTTTCTAGGTGGAAGCTTTCACAGATGGCTCTAGGTATAACCCTTTACGTTGGGTTCTTAGCAGAGACTTCTAAAATGGTTCCTGGTGGAACCTTTATAAAAGCTTCCACCAGGAACCAAAAAAGGGTTGTCCTAGGGCAGGGGTAGGCAGCCTGTGGCTTTGGAGCCACACACTGCTCTTTAGCTCTTCTCCAGTGGCTTCCTGTGGTTTGACAAAAAAATAAGATGGAAATTAATAACTCTTGTTTTTTAACATTTTATTTTTAATTCATCTCTTTTTTAGGCCTGAGGTGATTATTACCCTCTGTAATTGTAAAAATGCGTAGTCCATACACCAAATTAAGGTTTATGTTAATGTTTAATTTAATGTTATGGCCTGCTGAACCTCAGTTGCAGTAACCCCTGAGTCTCCATAGCTAGGCTAGGTATGGATTCCAATCTCAAAATAGTCTTAGGGGAAAAAATAAAACATTTTACAGTGTGTGGACAGATTCATTTGCTTTCACCCATGCAGCAGCCTCCGAGGCTGAAAATTTAAGCCAATGCGCAAGTGACAAAAACTGCAGTTCCTCTAATGGTCAGTTGAGGCTGGCTTTAAAAACCCAAGATGGCGATAGCCGAAATGCCTAACTCAATCCTTAAAAAATGAGGTCTAGCAAGCTGCGTCCACTGTTTATACAGTTTATGCTTAAAACGCCAATGCCAAATAACCATCAAAAGCCCACTGCTCATGTAGTCCTATTGGTTTTATCAGTAGGGTAATGTAAACTTACTGTTCACCATATATGGTTCTGGTAAACACCTTTATTTCTAAGAGTGTACATATCATACCCAGATGATGTTGTGTTTGTATGTGTCTTTCTTATAATAACATCAAGCTCATTAGTATTAATTAAGCATCTTACAGAGGTTTAGAGCAGGTTGTGTTTGTCTTATAAGGATGCATTAAATCTGAAATACAATGGGCTGTTGTGTGTGTGTGTGTACATGTGTGTTTATATGTCCCCTGTGTGTTGATGTTTGTGCACACATTGTTTCTGTCCCTTTTCATATTTCTGTTTATCTCTGTGCCCTTTGTGTGCATTTGTGTATGTGTGTATGTGTGTGCGCACGTGTGTTTGTGTGCGATATTATGATGTGTGCTATTTTTGGATTGTGGCTGAGTGTTTATTTACCGTGTTGTTGTGTGCATGCATGGGCTTGTATTGTGTGTGTGTGTGTGTGTAGGTCAGCAGCGAGGGGACAGATGACCGATAGGGTTCCAAGGACAGGGAGGCCACGGGGGCCTTGGGCATTGTGTGTGAGTGTGTGTGTGAGTGATTCGGTGTGGCACTGGATGGCAGCAAGCATACGGCTCCCCGCGAGCAGAGAACAGTGTCACAGGAAGTGGAGCTAACACACACACACACTGACGAAAACACTGACACACAAACAGAAACACACAAATTTTAATCATAGAGACAGAAAGGCCACAAATACGCAAGACACAGAAAAACACACACACACAGAGGTGTGAACTGTCATTCAGACATATTCATTCACAGGGAAAAGCAGCTGAAAAACAACCACTACACAAACACACACCCACCTAACACTCAACACACAACACTTACTTAATTAACACAGTAAGATGAAAAATGAACACACACTCATATATTAGCAGAAACTTCAGGAGCACATTATTCAACAAGCCTCTCATATAATGAAGATTTTTTTAGTTTGAATTCATTTACAAAAATAGATCCAAAGGTCACCACTCTCTAAACACGTTATATTATAAAAGGGGAACTAAAAACGGCACAAATTATTTTCTTTGGTGTCTGTATCTACACAGCTGACACTGCCCACCATCTTAATGCTGCAGGCGTTTAATCATTAGATCAGTGAATGGGATGATGAAAAAGATAGAAATGGTAAGTCTATATTATCATATCACTTAAGGCGATTGAAGTGTTTTCCAGCCATGTGTTGATACCAAACAGGCATACACTACCAGAAAACCTCAGCAAAGTCTTCATTTGACTGTATGTGCATGGTGTTATTTGCCTCCATATGTTTTCAACCACCTAATGTGTAAATATTTAATTAAGTAATGGTGACTCATTAATGAGTGTGTTTATGTGTGCACAAGGATTGGAGATACCTGGAGCTGTATCAACAGAGAGTTGTTCCGAGTGATGAAACGCTAAGAAAATTCTTAGACTTGTGACATTTTCTAAGAATTTCCTCTTACAGTCAAGACTAGATTCTGGTAAAGATGAAAGTCATTCAAGGAGCATCTTAGTCCTTAAGAGAGCTCCTGAAGTGAAACACTGTTAAGAGCAGAGAGGAGGACTTTTAAGAGGCTTAAGAGTTTCTTGAGCAGAGGATAAGATGGTGGAAAGACAAATAAGTGGGAGAAATAGACAAATTATAGTCAGATTAGATCATGCAGGGATAATGTTAGTGGTTGATCTCATTAGAGATTCACTCACATCTCCCACGCAACGCAATAACGATATAACACCAGAATGAAAGCGATCACAACACTAAGATTTTTGGCAAGTGGCAAAACAGTGTAGCTTGTTGCCTTGGACTTTCTATCAGCAGATTGACCACACAGACATTGATAGTGCTTTCGCAGTCTCATATTGTGACACAGTTCATTATATTTCCACTGGGTGCCCACACCTCACAGGCCCACAGAAGGACACCCATGACATCTTTTAAAAGAACTAGTACAGTTCCCCTTCAAAATCTGCCTGTCCAGAACAGGAAGTAAAATTGTTTGGCCTGTGGTTTTGCTACTTGTAGCTTTCTCACTTAGCACTAAACACTACAGTGGATCCTGAGAAACACACCTGGACCCAAACAACTATAAAATCATTATGACATGTAGATATGAAAAATGGAATTATGTTGCTATTTTTACTAATTGTTGTAATATGGCAAAGAAAATACAGAAGATCTACGTCCAGTCAGATACATGGTAAGACATGTTAGGCTTGACTCACAGTCTGCGCTGCAAAGCCCTAAAGCCCCGCCCCTGCCGCTGCTTGGTGTCACAGAGCGCTGTTCGCTTGTTTATTTAAAGTTATTAATATTGAACATATCACCCATGCAAATCGAAAATTCGAAAAGGCACATCCTGGTGTCCCCAGCAGTACACCTGCCATGTCTACAACCACCATGTCTGAGGTGGATCAGATAAACGGTTATCGAGATATGCAAAGGACAGACCGATAATGACAGTAGTTTTTGGAAAATTATAATATAGCGTTCTTTATTTAATATTTCTGTTTTTTTAGCAGCCTTTTTCCCAACACAAGCCCTAGACCTTTGCAGTCTAAATTTCAAGGGGCCAAGGGTAGCTCAGACATGTCTTTCATAGCAGCCAAACATGTTTTTGTAAAGTAGATATTTTAGCTAAAAATGTGTCTTTAAAAGAGAGTTTTATGGATATGAAAGGTGCAGCTGTGCTGGTAAGTTTTAATGAGTGCTGTAGGTTTTTTTTGTGCTCACAAAATAATTTAGAAGGTTTTAATGTCTAATAGAGAGTGCTGTCTCAGAGCGTACAAAATACACCTCAAGAACACACTTCATCTTTCCATATAAAATGAATGTTGAATGACAGATTGCACTGAGTTACAGAAGCTAGTGGAAGAGAGGCTATTGCCCAGATCTGATCTCATGAGTTCATGCAGACAAAAACCCACCCCACCCAGGGCAACTTCTAGCTCACATGGTAGAGCATGTCCTTTGCAGCAGCTCAGGTTTGATTCCAACCTGCAGCCCTTTGT
The DNA here is from genome assembly GCA_019142605.1 of Cephalopholis sonnerati. Classification (NCBI taxonomy): domain Eukaryota; kingdom Metazoa; phylum Chordata; class Actinopteri; order Perciformes; family Serranidae; genus Cephalopholis; species Cephalopholis sonnerati. The sequence goes on from JAGQAX010000014.1 coordinate 13,284,677, forward strand.
CATCTCCCCTCTCTTCCCCTTTCCCCGACAATCTCCAGCTGCAATATAATAAAGGCAGCAAATCATCAAAAAAATCATCTTAAAAAAATATGCCACCCACCCCAGAAATCTAGACATGATGTTTACACATGCTAAACATAACCAGGTTCTAAAACCCTGATAATAACCAGCACAACTTTGTGCATGTAAACACCTACAATGTTACTTACACCCACACACAAACTGTATCTCTCCTCTTTCTCTAATGGTCCCTCTCTGTGTCACACACACACACACACACACACACGCACACACTAGGTTGCAGCCATCAGTGTAATACCCAGTCCCCAGACAGTTTGAATGCAACAGACCATCTAAAAGGGTGAGAAGATTAGTCAGTGTGTGTATACAGATGTGTTTGTGGGTGTGTGATTCACTGAGTGTTTATGCCATATGGTTGTACAGTGTATTAACTCTAAGTGTGCCAGCTAAACCGTGTGCATGTTTACAAATGTGTATGTTTTATGGTTTTGAGTGCCTTTTATTTTGTTTGTGTAATTCTAAAAGTGTGTGTTTGGTTGTGTTTAGTCCTCTAACTTTCTGAGTATCTGCTGCAGAGTCTCTCCTGTGTGTGTGTGTGTGTGAGTGTGTTTTCCTCATTTATGCTCGAGCCTCTGCATTAATCTGTGTATTTTGTGGGCTTTTAGGTTGTTGTCTTCATGTTTATGCAAGTGTGTGTTTGTGCCTGCACTCTATGTGTGTGTGTGTGTGTGTGTGTGTGTGTGTGTTTTGTGCACAGATATGCATTTGAATCTTCCAACCTTCACACGCCACCTGTCTGCATGTTTGACCTTCCATCCTCTCCTGTGTGTGAGTGCGTGAGCCCCTCTTTTGACCTCTGCTTCCCCCACAATGCCTCTCTGCTCTTGCCTACACCCCAAGCTCATTGCCTATGCACAGTTACCTGGTAACAGACAGCTGCTGTTGCCATGGCATTGCCGGGGCACCCAGGTGTCCAAATAGCTGTCTGAATGACTGACGATTGGCTGTCGATGATTGGCTCTATTATTTATTTTTGTCTCTCTCTCTCACACACACACACACATATGCATATAAACATGATCTGAGTCCCACTGATAGGGAGTCACATACACACACAAACACACACTCACTCACACACACACAGAGTCACATCTTCACACTCAGAGGCGTGATGATTGGCTGTCAGGAGAACATGACCCCGATTTGGGCCTGTGGGACTTGAAGTTGTAGCGTGAAGTGTGTTTGAAGTGGCTTCAAGTGACATGTGGTGTGTGTGTGCAGGAGTGAGTGAACTGAGCAGTGAAGTAGGTTGAATATTAAAAGTGCTCCCTTGGCTGCAGACCTGGGCAAAATAGCACTTGAATATATTCCAAACGCTTGAAATAACCCGGGGAGCGCTTGATATGACTGATCTCTCCTCCACTCTCGAGGCCATTCCAAGTTTCTGGCGAGGCTGAAATTGAGCGCACCCTGAGTCCTTCAAATATTACAACCCACTTTTGCATTCTCACATTTTCGTGCAGGTATTACCCCCAGTAGCTTAACCTCTAAACCGTGCCGCTCAGCCAGCAGGTATTGAGTGCCAAATTGACTCCAGAGTTCTTTCTCACACCTGCCAGTGTGAAAAAGCTAAAGAGGAGTGGATGAATGTGCAAGTTGGCAAACGCAGAGTCAGATATTCAGTGTGACTCGGGCTTGATCTCTTCATTATCAACCTGACATGGATGAGAAATTATTCAGCCTGAGCTACTGAGAATACAAAAGCTAAAACTTTATTTCAAGTCTGCAATTCTTTTGATATCCACAAATGTTAATTTTGCTGAATAAAGTACTCAACGTTCTTTCACACTTCCAGTTCTGCTCATTTGGTAGAAATAACCCAAAATTTGGAAGCATGAAGTTATACAAAGTCATTCATCTGACAGTTTTGGCAACTGGCATACTATCTTGTCAGTCCTATGAACCCATGTGCGGAAATCAAATTTTGGTTTTGTAGCAGGGACAGAGAAAGCTTCCAAAAATTGAATAGATTAGACAATTTAGGGAAAGGAATTGATACGATTTTATTGATATCAGTGACATTATTGATTCTGCTTATCAGTCTGAATCTTACTTGCTCCCTTATTGATTCCTAAACAAATTTTCTATGTGGAAATATATAGGCCTCCACAGGTTTTCAGCGTCAACTTGACCGTTTTATCGTCTCTGCGTTTGAACACAGTGTAGCTACAGTCTGTCTGTCTTCATCTACAATGGAGGAAGTAAGAGAATATCAGTGCAGCACTTGTTTTCATTTAGGTTTTCTACATCACCACAAAAATCTGCTAAGCCTGCCTGCGTGGTGCTAATTAACAGCCTATCCTCATATTTTTGGTGAACAGTGAACTGGAGGCACACACATTGTGCTTCTCGGCTAGAAGAAACAAGTCTGAATGTCAGCCACTTCTGCAATGAATCTGAAATGATGTATCAAGCTGAAGAACCAACGTCTTGGTAAATAAATGCAAATGAAAGATGATCGCAAAATTATATTTTATTTTTAAAAAAGGATGACTCATTAACAACTACATTTTTCAGGACTGTGAACTGGGTCATTTTAATCTGTGTGAAGTGACCCTTGACTTTCCTCTTGTGAAGTGTAAATATTCACAACACTGCAGACTTTCACCCTGAATTTGTATTTTCAGTTTCTTTTATCTGACTTTACTCATTTCCGAGGCAATGTCTCACTGTGTTTTTACAGGCTCATAACAGCAGTGGTTCCTGACCCAACCTGAGCTCTCTAAGAAAACAAAAATAAATATCCTTGAGACATGAGGGGAAAAAAAACACAAGAAATATTGGAAGACAAAATTCAGAGATCTCCTTCCTCAGTCAGCCTGGGGCACTATAGGTGCAGTAGGTGTGGAAATTGAGCTTCAGAATGAAACAAAAGTGGGTACAGTTTGTTGAAATACAAGATACATTTGAAAATACACAACAATAAGCCTTTAACCTATTTAAACCCTCTGCGATAGATTAATCCTGCGGTACCACGGCAAGTCGGCTGGTAATAATCTATCTTTTCAACAGCTAAGACTGAAATTCAATATCCCTAATTCTCATTTCTGTTAAATACATGCACTTCTTTGCTTTCACCCTTTTCTTTCCATCAGTACCCTCCAACTCTCCTAAAATCTATAAAACTTACTTTAAGTTATTATTGATGGAACTGCTCATTCAGCACATTCACAGCTTAGAAAGTGAGCTGGAGGAAGGATGAGATATAGAATTAAACAAAATATAGCACAGTGCTTTAAACAGGATGCAGTTGCCTTTAATATGTTTCAGAAACAAGAGGACAAACTTCTACTTATCATACTGGTTGTTTCCATAAAGTGACTGACCTTTGGCAATCCAGGTTTTCTTCATCCAGTCAATAGACTTGTAACACATCACACCCTGAAACAAATAACAACACACAATTAAATACGTTACATACAATTTAAAGATGATGACGAGGATCACTGAGTTTATCATTAGAGAAAACACATTGTACAGTCTTTTATACAGTCTGCGATTGCTGCACTATTTTATCACCTGCTTTGTCTGCCTGGCATTTGGTGCTGGGCAGGTACCATACAGTGGGTTTATAGAACATTTTTGCCAAAAAGCTTCTGTTTCTCTACACCTGCCTGCTTCTCCAAACTGGGGGCATGCCATCTGAACTCTATTGTATCTAATACACTGACTATGGATAAATACCTCATACAACCCCACTTCAAAAGATACGAACCATCCCTTTAAGGCCATAGCACCAGTTGATATTGTGTTTAAAAGTCATGTCATCCATTTAAATTACCACAGGCTAATTGACACACAGCAAATCCAGCCCACGTAAAATCTGACAACAGGGATAGTGGTTGTTGTCTCGGCAATAAATAATTAAGATGCCTTCGTATTATATTGTGTGCAGGTAGAGTGGTTGAGGCAACAGGGGCCCTCAGCTCACTGTCACCCCTGGGGCCCTCTTGGAAGTTAATCTAGCCGTCACAATAAGTCGCATCATTTAAACATCTTCAAATGTTACTCCCAGTACAAAGTTCTGATACTGCACTGTACTCACACTGTGGCCTAATCTCTTTAAACTACTGAAGTGCCGCCACAAAGAAACAATCCACTCTGTTGTTAGTTTAAACAGCAGATTTTCCACTCCAGACAGAGCACGTCCTCACTTTTTGGTCCCGCTGAAAAAACCTCCTTTGAAGCACCTTGCTTTGCTCCCCCCTCCCCTCCCCTCCCCTCCCCTCCTCCTCCCCTTTCCCACTCCTCCTCCAAGTGATTTGATGTAATTTGACTAGGTAGGTGACAGCTCTTTTAAGAGAGGGGACAACTCGAAATGTCAGCTTCACTGTGTTTACACAGACAGAAGAGAGGAGGCAAGGGGGGACCAGAAAGAGAAGATTGAAGAGAGGAGATAAATTCAGCCGGGGTTGCTCTTCAGCTCCTCCTTCTTCTCTCTCGTTATTCTTCTTCGCTCTCTTCCTCTTTATGTGTTTTCCCTCCTCGTTTGTGTTTTCTCCCTCTCTTCTCCTCCAGCCTCCCCTTCTCTTTTTTCTCTATCTCTCTGAGTATGACCTAGTTTGATCCTGAATGGTTTGGGGGCTGTCTGTCGCTGAGATAAACTCATTTGCTCTGGATCATTTAGAGAGCATTGCCATTCCACCTCCCCCCACTCCCACTCCCACCCCAACCCCTAACCCTCTCTACCCTCCACGTTATTTGGGGATGCAAGTAGCAAAATGTGTCTGCATGTGTGTGTGTGTGTGTGTGTGTGTGTGTGTGTGTGTGTGTGTGTGTGTGTGTGTGTGTATGCATTTTAATCTGTTAAGTGGGTAGAGACATATGGGGAGAAAGGCCTCTCACACAGAGCTGTCAGAAAATGAAAGGGGAACTCTGGCTGCAGATAAGGTTGTGAAGTGTTGCATATCCAAAGATATCTGTCACACAAACACAGAGAGCACTGATAGGCAGATTTATTCAAAAAGGTCACGCCGCGCTTGAGCTTGTGTGTGTTTGCACATGTGTGTGTGTGTGTGTGTATGTGTGAGAGCCATACTGTGCAATGGGATTTTAAAGATCCCATCAGACCTGCTTCTCATCATGTGTGTTTTTGCGTGTGTGTTTTGTTTCTCCGCCGGCTGCTCAAAACCATCACGTACCCGAAACCAAAAAGCCGTGGGTTGGATGGCTCTTGTCTGGTCTCAGAAGGCTAATTACACTGAGTGCACAGTGATGGAGCTGCCTTGAAATTATTTATGATTCTTCCGCTGTCCCACTTGTTCTCGTCAGCCAAGTCATCATCCAATGCACTCTCGATTGGCACATAATTTCTGATCCTTCTCATCCTTTGCCCTCTTTTTTCCTTTTGTTTTAAAATTGCTCTTAAAACATTAAAAAGAAAAATCCACCACTCTCTTGCACACACTTGTACGCACTTACACAGAATATCTTCAATCAGCCCCGGAGGGTTTGTCTGTAGGTCGATCAATGCTGCTCTAGCAAGGGTCTGATACCGAAATCCTGACATTTACCATTGATGTTTTAGATCATTAAAACAATTTCTGTCATAACACTCCTTTGTACCGCAGCTGCGCTCAATGCAACTTCATGTCCTCCACGTTTCGCCTTTTTTTTTTCTCCACAGAGACAAAAAAAAAATGGACACTGAAACGCTGGCTGCATCACCAGTAGCTGTTTCAAATTGTGACAAAGTGTTTAACAGTATTTTTTCTAAGTGTATTTTCTGTTAGCATTAGGTCAAACACATCATGAAGGACACTAAACAAGCACTTTTTCTTTGGAGTCCTCTAGAAATTGGTGCAACTGCCTTCAAAGAAGGCACAAAAATCACTACACTAATATAAGATATTACTTAAAAGATTTTTCTCTATCCATGGCTAATATTTTACTTCCACAGCAAACATTTACCTGGAGTGCTTGTTACTTTGGTTGAGAAGGCCATGTATTCAGCTCACTTTGTGTGCTTGTTTGTCAGCATCGTTACATAAAAATGGTTGAAAAACACTTATTAAACTTGGTGGGACAGTGTATCGAGAGCCGAGGAAGAACCCATTACATTTTGGAGTGAATCTAAGTCACGGGGCAGATGCACGAATTATTTTTCTGCTTAGCAATGTACATAGTCTGGGCCAGGGTTACACATGGCTCTCACTTTAGACAACACAAGCAAACATGGAGGTGGTGTTGGTTATTTATGGTTATTATCAGGTTTGATAACCGTTTTGAGTCATTTTCTGTCTGTGTGAGATTGAGTGCGGCTCACAGAGACAGTCCTTCACTTTGCGTCAAACAGCAGCAACAGCTGATCATTGGCTATCAGCTATTGCTGCCCCCTCACCATCAAAAATAGATCCTAATTCTGTTGTAAAAACTGAATCCTCATATCAATAACATTCTGAATTTGAGACACGGTTGCGACTATTTTTTAAATGTTCACTTTCCCTGCAAAAAACCACAACATGCATCACGATTTGTTAATAAAGCTGCCATGAAATCAGGCATTTCAGGTCCCAACAATCCCGAAAGAAGTTTGTGAAATCCTGGAGGGACTGAGGTGCGTTTTGCTTCCACTGGTGGGGATGGTGCTAACAGTGGTGCTAACAGTGCTGACAGAACTAATAATGTGATCATACCCTTTTGTATGAGCTCTGCTCTCCTGCACGAATGTGCATTTCCAGAAAGCAAAGGCATGACCCGCCCTACTTTTCCTCTGATTGGCTACTCATTGCCTTGATTGATTAGGTTGGTTAGATTTCGGCAGAAGGAGTGAAATTAGTTAGGGTTAGGGTAAGACTGTCAGGATAAGCCAATAGGAGGCAGAGTAAGGTGAGTTATGCCATGGCTATTGTAGGAAATGCCCAGCCCAAGTAGTGCGCACTGACAGCAATTAGCTAACCAGCTACACAGATAAACGTACTTTGCTGCAGTGTGAATATTGCAAATCTCTTATGTTGAGAAGGAGATGGTGACAACAATGTGTATGTAAAACTCTTCCAACATCTTACTTGTCCACAATTATTAATGTTAAAACTCAGGAAAATGAAAATCCAACCTCTAATTAAATTGATTTTTTGTGAATCATGACATATATGGCTACTTGCAAACTTTTTTAGTTGATTCATCCTGTTTGTTGATTCACATTGTAGCAAAAATTACATGTTATACCCTCCAAACTCAGATTTTCACTGCAGGGGCCCAGTGCAGCGGGGACATTTTGTTATGTAGTTTTACATAAAATCAGTCTGAATATGTGACACACTATTCAGTTATGCTGATCTTCGTGGAGCTCGTTCTTTTTTCTCCCTCTCACCTTTTCTTTTCTCTTCCCTGCTTGCTCTCTCTCTCTCTCTCTCTCTCTCTCTCTCTCTCTCTTTCTCTGTCTCTCTCTAGCTTTCGTACCTCTTTTCTGAAGTGCCTTGCTGAAAGGAATAAAGAAGCTTTTAGCCTCTAAGATTATAATCATTCCTTTTTTATTCATCATAATTGCTCGCTGATTGCAGTAATTTCTGTGCACTCATAATTTTAGTGGTCTTTTTAGTGCCTGGTGGCCACACGCCGTTCGCTCGTATTTATGGATTTGTGTTTTCTGTGTGTGTGTTTGTGAATGCCGTCGAGTCAATTTGTCTTTTCAGAGTCGGTAAATGCAAGAGGGCGCACTAATGTCGCTGTTTGTGAGTCAGAGTTGGAAGAAAAGGAGAGGAGGGGGGTGCACTGGGAAAAATAGGTGTTTTTGTAAAGGAAGGACAAAGCAACAGGGGCATTTTTCATGTTGGCACAGCAGCAGAGAACAAGTGAGCAACAGACTGCGATAGAAGGCGACAGAGTGGCTGTGAAAAGAAAAAAAACAAAGTGATTGAGAGACTACTGTACGGCTTAACTGGAGGCATATACAGAGTGTAGTATTTTGATGAAGGGCTAAAGGACGAGCACAAGAGGGATGAAAGAGAAGAGAGGAAGTAGTTAACACAAAGTAAAAAAGGATGATGGGAGAGAGGAGAAGTATCAGGAGGATTATAAAGAAGGTGAAAAATAAGAAAAAAAATTAAAAGGAGGAGGTGAAAGAAGGATTGTGAGACACTGAGAGGGAGGCAGTTGTTGTTCCAGTGTCACTCATTCCCTCCCTCGGGAGTATATAGACCTTTAAAATCTCCTCTTCTTTTCCGCAGGCCGCTAACACCCCTATCACTTCCTCCTCCTCTCATCCCTCCCTCCTGCTTCCCTCCCTCCCTCATTTATCGCCCCTCATCCCTCCTTCCTCCTTGAACCCCAACCCCTGCTCACTTTCCTCTTTTCCTTCACTGCTTCACCTCCACACTCCTCTCTGTTTTGCTCCCAACCTTCCTTCCTTCCTTCCTTCTTTCCTTCCTGCCTCTCCTCCTTTGATTTTTGCCCACCCTCCTCTTTTATGTCTGTTCACACCAACTCGTAGATCCTCGCATTCTTTTCTCGTCTTCCCTCCCGCCTCCCACCTTCCCTCCAACACTGACGCTGCTATTTATAAACTAACTGTACGTGAGTGTGGCGTTCAGGGATAGGAACGGGCAGAATGAAGGGAAGTATGTGAATTGTTTTGTGTTTGTGCACAGCAGCAAATTTCAGTAGCTGAATCTGATGGCAACGTTCATTCATATCCTGTCATATTGCATCACAGTCTACATTTCAGGCTGCAGGGCTTTGGAGCAAAACTTCTCTTTAAGCTCACGGAGTTGCTTGGGAATATTTTATGTCAAAAACATTTGGGTAACACGACCTTAAAAAGTCTGAGGCAGCCACTCAATCAGCCGTAAGTTTAAAAATGCTCACTTCTCAAAATGGCATTTTATGGATGGGTGAACAGCAGTACCAGGCTCAGTCTTCACTGCTCTCTCCAGCATCATTTCAGTGGTTATTGTTACGATTACACTCAGCTGTGTCCTCACCATTTTCTAAATGACTTCCCTGGTTCTTTACTGGAGGTTCGTGTGAGAGTCATAAAACTGAGATCTGATCATGGAAAAGCATTAGTTAATGGTATTATTATGGGTAAGCCTGCAAAATGTAGTTCTGATCCAAAAATAAAGTAAAGCCAAGCCATGCTGCCTGAAGAAAATCTTAAATTTTAACCTTTCTTTAACATTTCATATATAAGATCATGGATGGTTTATTTAATGGGCCTACCAGGCACAAACCCGGAGGCCCAAAGTATCAAGGGCTCCCCTTCAACTGCAAAATGTCAGTCAAATGTGCGCCTATCTACCAGGAAGAGACTCAAAAGGTCCACAAAGAGATATAAAGGAACTGCAAAGAGATGTAAGACAACTACAAAAAGGGGCAAAACAACCACAGAAACAAAATGATCAAACAAGACACAAAATGCTCAAAAACTAGAGGAGACACAAAAATGACATCTAACTACCTCAAAGATACATAAACCAACCACAAAGTGACACAACATTGCCTCAAAGAGATGTAAAAAAAAACCCACAAGGGATACAAAACAAACAAAAAATACATAAATTTACCTCAAAGAGATACAAAATTGCCTCAAAGAAATACAAAACAACCACAAAGAGACACAAAACAACCTCAGAGACACGAAATTGCCTCAAAGAGACACAAAACAACCTCAAATAGACACAAAATTACCTCAAAGAGACACAAAACAACCAAAAAATAAACAAAACAACCACAAAGAGACACAAAATTACCTCAAAGGGACACAAAACAACCACAAAGAGATACAAAACAACCAAAAAATAAACAAAACAACCACAAAGAGACACAAAATTACCTCAAAGAGACACAAAACAACCACAAAGAGACACAAAACAACCTCAAATAGACACAAAATTGCCTCACAGAGACACAACGTGAATACAAAAGAAACAAAACAACCACAATTAGACACAACATTGCCTCAAAAAGATGTAAAACAACCGCAAGCACACAAAACAACCAAATAATACACAAATTTACCCCCAAAGAGACACAACATGGCTACAAAGAGACTAAACACAGCAACAAAAAAGCAGCAAAACCAACAAAAAGTCTGTGTGTCTTAATCCTATGTAAGATAGGTGGTGGAGCCTTTTGCATATCTGCACCCATGGGCCCATTGTCTCATAATGGGCCCATGTGTGTGACAGAGTTCAGATTACAGGTACATGAGCTGTGTCAGGAGGAGTAGGGGATGGCGGATGGCGTGACACCTCGGTGAGACGCCTGCTATGACCAACAAAAGCAGATATTTTTTAACAAGAGTTTGGGACACATTCTGCCATGTTTTTAGCAACAAAAGGGAGCATTTTAAACCAAAACATGATGTTTTTCTAACCCTAACCAAGTGTTTTTGTGCCAAACAGTGAGTGTTTATTTTCCCATTGTTTGTTAATGACTTGATCACATGCATGCTAAAACACACTGTTTTCAATGATAAAAAAAAAACAAGTGTTAATTGTGTGAATTCTCTGAACTGACAGGTGATAGCTGCATGCATGCACGCAAAAGCAGCACTGAGAGGACTGTTAATGTGCCCAAAACATAATCTAATGTAAAACATTTTATATGAAATTGACACAAGCATCAATACTACATTATCAAACCACCTGCTTATGTAGAACACAATAGTAATAGTTATGTCATATATAAAGATAAAATATGGTGGGTTTTCCAAAAAAAAAAGTGTAAGACTACAGATGTAATGCCTCTTAATCATCACTTATGACCCCCTAGGAGCAGGGGCGGATTATTAGACAATGGGCCACTGGGCACAGATTATACAGAAGCCTGCCCACTGCTCCTACATAGGAGCAAGACACACAGACTTCATAGTTGTTCAGCCTCTTTTTGTGTCATTGTTTTGAATCTTTTTGTTGTCATTACCTTTTATTTCCTGATTTTGTGTCTTTGATGTAATTTTGTGGGGGGATTTTTAGGCATTTGGTTTTTCTTTGTGGTCATTGAGGGTCTCTTCCTCTTCTGTACGTGTTGATTTGAGCGATATTTTGTAGGTGGTGGCCAAGGGGCCCCCTTACCCTTTGGGCCCCTGGTCCTGTGCCCAGTAGGCATGTTGAATAATCCTTCCAAGACTAGAAGTGTATGTGTTTTTCTGCAGAGACCTTTTCCTCTGCCTGTATTTTTATTATTTTCCTCTTATTGTCTGTGCTGAGGACGCTGAGGTTGGGACTGACTGCCGTACCATAAGCAGCAGGCATATAAGAGACACAGCACTGAAAAAAAACCCACAAATATAGTGAGATGAAATGCCAAACAAGGGTAAATCTGGGGTTGGCTTTTACGTTCACTTTCAGTGGCAAGTGTGTTTACAAACAGTAGCAGACAATCAGTTTTTGGCCCGACGATTGGAGGTAAAAATTGTGCATGAGTGGTTTAACAGCTTTTTTCACCTCCATGGTGTTAATGTTTGGTTTTTGGTCGTCATTCTCCATGAGATACTCATCCACCAAAAGTTATTCTACCTATGTCTGAGGATTTCTGATATAAATCTATAGATTCATCTCTTAATCTTTTAAAAATTTGGACAACAGCTTGGTGCCCCTAAGTCGATGCTAATCCATCCATCCATCCGTTTTTGTAACCGCTTATCCTCTTGATGGTCGCGGGGGGGCTGGAGCCTATCCCAGCTGATATTGAGCGAGAGGCGGGGTACACCCTGGACAGGTCACCAGACTATCACAGGGCAGACAGACCAACCATTCACACTCACATTCACACCTACAGCCAACTTAGAGTCACCAATTAACCTATCCCCAACCTGCATGTCTTTGGACTGTGGAAGGAAGCCGGAGTACTTGGAGAAAACCCACGCTCTTGCTGTGAGGCAACAGTGTTAACCACTATACCACCGTGCCGCCCAGATGCTAATCCTGTATATATATTCACACAAGCCTCAGAGTACATTTGGCTTAAAATCAAGGGTCACGTCATTTAAATGCGGGAAGTGAGCATTACTTATTTTGCAGGCTCCTTGTTTTAATAAATTGGAGACAACTGAGTTCCAACAAACGCCTCTTGTAAGGTCTTATGTGTTTCATCTACTTTGCTGATTCTTCAGGGTTTACGTACCCACTCTGTGACATGTGATGTAGAATAATAACAATCCAATTAAACTGCTCAAAATTACAAGCAACATTCAAGTAGGGTTCTTGTGCTTTTGTGGTGCATGAATCTGTGTATCCGTATGTGGTTTGTTTTTTTTTTTTTTTCACCAAATGTGTGTTTTTTTTCTCTCCATGTTGTGTATCAGCAAGAGATAGTTAAGTGCAGGCCTTGGGCACAATGTGTTTCTCTGATGGCTAATACAGCCCACACACTGGAGCGTTTGATAAGAGAGAGCAATGGAGCGCTTTAGACAAGGATTGTTGTTTCAATTTCATTTAAATTGCATGTGATACAGTAGCAATTTCTCACCACTTGAGTGTCACTTAGATAATAGCATTATATATCTGCAGATTTGGGGTATTTTGCTGCCAGGCGATGGAGGGAGAAATGGATGGAAACAGATAGAGCTAAGCGGGAGTGAAGGTCTGCTGTAGTGTGCCTGTGTGCACCAGTGAATTCCCACCCACTCATTTTTACATCTAAAAAGCAATGTTACAATATAAAATCCAGGCTATTGATTTAACAATATAAATGTTTGATAATTCATATAAATATTCCACAACTCCAGTAGGAACCAACAGTGACTTGCTGATGAGGAAATCGAGCTGCATTTTAGATAAAAATGGAATTTGATGGATGGAGGTGGTGTGTGTGTGTGTGTGCGTGTGTGTGTGTGTGTGTGTGTGTGTGTGTGTGTGTGTGTGTGTGTGTGTGTGTAGCAACAGATGAGGATATGTTAAGCCCAGGACAGACAGGAAGTGTCAGTGGGTGTGTTGACTCACCACTAAAGCAACCTGCATGTGGGAGATTTGAAAAGCTGCTGTAGACTAACAAACAGAGAATCAGCTTCTGCAGGTCATGGATACATGGATGAAAACACTCTTTGGTTGTTTTGCTTTCCATTTTTGCTTCTAAACTTTAACCAAGAGGCTAGAATCAAAGTTTTTCAAGGTATTCTTCCATCTAGATGCGGAACGAACTTTAAAGATACAGTTCACACCAAAATCAAAAATACATATTTTTCCTCTTACCTGTAGTGCTATTTATGAGTCTAGATTGTTTTGGTGTTGGCTGCAGGGTCTTGGAGATATCAGCTGTAGAGATGTCTGCCTTCTCTCTAATATAATGGAACTAGATGGCACTCGGCTTGTTGAGTTTTAAGTGCCAAAAAAATTCATTTGAAAAACTCAGCAGCAATGTCTCTTTATAGAAATCATGACCCAATGACTCCGATAATCCACAGACCTTGTTGTGAGCAGTTTCATGTAGGAACTATTTTCTTCCTATAGAACTACACCTGCCAACCGTATCTCCACACAGAGGGAAGCATGCATCTATTCATGGGCAAGAGGCTTGTGCTCATGACAGCACAAGATGTAAGCATTAATGGCATCCTCTTTGGCTGAGCTGTAATGTTAGCTAGCTCAGTGGTGCTAGGTGAGCTAGCAGTGCAGTAGGTGTGCGCTTCCTTCTGCATGGTGACATTTTTGGCAGGTGTAATTAAAAAAAAAAATTCATCACTGTTGAGTTTGTATTTTTTTTTGGTGCTTTGAGCACCACAAGCTGAGAACCATCTAGTTCCAATATTGGAGAGAAGGCAGACATCTCTGTGGCCGAAGTCTCCAACACTCACACCAAAAAAAATTTAGAATGAAGTAGCACTACAGGTAACAGGAAAAGTAGTTTTGATTTGGGGGTGAACTGTCCTTTAAAGTTGATTGTCAAAACATTGGCAAAAGTTGAAAGAAATAGCATGAAATTTCATCAAGTACTGGAAATATTCTCCACCGTAGCTCCTCTGTACAATCCTATTATCAAACAAGATCTGCACAACCCCATGTTACATTCAATGGCAACATTTTTTGTTTGTTTTACACCCAGTCTTACTTATTTTTCATTATTTTTACATTCATATACTTTTCTTAACTATGGTGTAGCTAAGGTTAGGAAATGGCAAATAAACTATGGTTACGTTGTGGTTAAAGGTTAGCTAACTTAAACACTTGGTTAAAGTTTGGTTAAGACTGTGGTTATAGTTAATAACATAAGCATTAACTGCAGGTCTCCAGGCGCCACCCAAACCTCCACACCCTTATGTTACACTACACACTACTCCCTGTATTGCCAAGGAACACTGGTATCGTTGCGGAATTGCCCAATATTTCAAGGAATACTGTGCTGCTTGATATTGGGTCACAACATTTCATTGATGCTTCTCACCTAAGTGATAGTTTTGTATGGAAATTAATAAACAACAAAACCTCCAAGGACATACAGTACAACAAATCTGAGCAGTTAATTAGTCAGCAAGTTAAGATTCTAGTGTTTATTTAACGGATTTATATGCATGGAAACAGTTTTGAGACTCATGGGCGTCATTAGTGTGTTACTTAAGCAAGAAAAATGGTGTAACTACATATGAGAGAGCAACCTTGCTTCCCTTGTTTACTGTCGTCTAAAGCACTATTCACACAGGACTAGTATTACCAGGGGGCCTCTGGTAATTTGTAATAATCGTGGAGGTCGTCTTGGGTCTAAATTCTTGTAATCTGTCATGTCCATCATTTGTAAAGTAAAAAATTCAGAACAAATTGCCTAAAATAGAAACACAAAGGTCATGTCATAATATTTGTGATTGTGTTCTCGGTGCCTCTTTCTGCCTCGATCCAGCTTGAGAGAATTTTGGAGGCTGTGTTGGCAATTATCAATACAAGTTTAGACAGCACACAGCATGGAGATCCTTTCACAGAAACAGCAAGCTCAAAGCTTAGAATTGGTTGTGTTCATTTAACCTACGTTAAAAAGAAAAAGGAAGTTAACACTGTACATCACCGCTGGTGGTGCTGCGTAGTGTTTCTGTGTTGTGTAGAGTGGAGCTACAAATGACTGCACATCATATCCAGGAGGTGATGTGCTGCAGGAAGCCCTGACGTGGGGGTCATTTTTAAATCACATGAGGTCCCCAGGCAATTGGAGTCCTGTGCAAATAGGACTACAGTCAGTAGTTCTCAACCAGGGGTCCTTGAGGGAGTTCCAAGGGGTCCCAAAGAAAATGGGCTTATGAAAGTAGTTAATTTTTACAATTTCATTCACTGTAGAAGTGAGCCCAATGAAAAATATAGCCGCAAGCGGCGATTCCGGGGTCCAAGCCAGCATGGACATTTAAATTGTGAAAGCTGGGTAAGATCAAGACCTTTGACACACTGAGTTTGTTGATGTTTGAAAAAACCCTCATTGATTGATGGCCGGATTTTGTGAAAGGCCATTGCACTTGTTTGGAAGTTGTGGCGCCCCCTATTGACCGATTTTAAAATAATACACGTGTTTCATAATTATTATTTAACATACCCTACAAGTTTTGTAATGATTGGACAATCAGTTTCTGATTTGTAGTCTGATTTGTGTTACTGCATGCCCATTTTTTTAATTTTGGTGCCCCCTAGTGGTCAATTTGAAAGAAACTTTCAGGATATGTGCCTGGTACCTCTTAAGTTGTGGAGTCACGCCCCCTTTTAAGTTCATTAGTCATTATTTTTAGAACAGACTGAGATCTCAATAACAGTGAAAGCGTTGGTGATAAAATTCTGAAAAAAATTGCACATCATTCTGCCGAGCTCAAGTACATTGTCAAATATTTTGGTGACATTTGGTTAAAAATGAGATGAAATAGAAAATGTTGAGTGAGATTAAGATATGACTCTACATGACACAAACCAAGTTTTGTACAAATATCTCTAGCTGATCATGAGACATCAACTTTTTGCTTGTGTAGCGCCCCCTATGGGTTGATTTTAATCAAACGTTCAGGGTATGATTCAGATCATTATGTTGACATTTCCTACAAGTTTTGTGACAATTGGCTCAATGGTTAAGGAGTAAATTCCATTTATGTGCTGAGCCACGCCCTCTCTAAAGTTCATTGATCAATATCATCAAAATGCAATGACATGTCAAAAAGTCTTTGATAACTTTTGAAAAGCTTCATCCCATGATGGTCCACAGTATGATTGGTACAAGTAAGACCTACACCTTAGGAGGAGATGTCACAAATTGGTTTGCAAAAAATCCAATATGGCGGACAATCTAGTGGGCGGACCTTGAGGTTTTTTTCAGGATTTCGTAGAAGTCCTTCACTTGACCATGTGTGTCAAGTTTCAAGTCAATCTGATATACAGTGTGAGGGTGGTTGCCTTTCAAATTCAAATTTTCCTTGACCTTAACTATAGCGCCACCATCTGGCCAATTGGCATTTTCATATTATGAGCACCATTTGCACACAACTTCCAGTCACTGGTGAAAATTTCACGTCTCTACGATGTACCATCTCACTGGAATTTGTGAAAACATTTCTGAAGAAGAAGAAGAAGAAGAAGAAGAAGAAGAAGAAAACAGTAGAAAAACAAAAGGGTTTCAGCCCTGGGCTTGAACCCCTCATAACAGACATAAGAGTGACTATTCTGATCGTAGGCTTCACTTCCTCCACAATTATCCCCTCAACTGTAGTTGGCAACTATAGAATTCTGGTCTTGGTCATATCTAACAACCAAAATCTTCTCAGACTGAGATCTCTGAGGCTTAATCTTATCAAATGGGAGTCTTTGACCTAATGTGTATCAGTTAAGGGGTCGATAACATGAAAAATCTGAGAGCCACTAGTCTAAGATGTGCATACATTTTGGCAGATTTTGAATCCCTTGCACACAAACTGCAACCAAGAGCAGAGTAAACTCTGTTGGATTTGACTTGTGAGGATCATCCTGTTAAACCTCGCCTTTTAAGTACCATCAGGCTACGTCCCAGTGCGAGCCATCGTCTTTTTCCTTCTGAAACCTGTTGGCAAGAACCCTCTCAAGCCCTTTAAATCTCTCAAAACAACCAAACAAAAATCCTGAAAGCAGATTGCAAACTGAGCATTTACAGAATCAGGATCGTGCTCTCAAAATGTATTCTGCTCTCATATCCTGACCCTGTGCGCTGTGTACAGTGATCTTGGCTTGCAGAGTGATAACAGCTTGGGTTTGTTTGGTGCTCGTTCAAAAGTTTGTGGTATTTATGAACTTCCACACTTATGCAACTTCATTTCCACATATACCATCTGGCTGGGATATGGGATTATTTATTAGAAAAATACAGCATCTTTTCTTTGTCAGTAACCCAACTTTTCTCACTGCTATATTTAGTCATTTCCATTCAGGGTTTTTTCTCTGCTTTAATTCAACCTTCCCACAAAAATAGCGTACACTCATTGCTGCAGAGTGCAGTTTAATACCTCTGGTTTTCCTGCAGTGAGAAGAAAAGGTGTGTTTGATTGGGATAATGGCTTCCTGCCTATGATGAGTAAGAAAGGTGTGAGTGTGCTCTCTGGTAGATTATTAACACCAGTTTTGCATTTACAGTATCTTCAGACAACTCATTTCCTCTTCTGTCTTTACTCCTCTGGTGTGTACTGAACTCTTCTATGACCAGTCAGGTTGCTGGTTCTGCAGCAAATCCTGCCTTCCTTCCTCCTCCAGTGTCGCCTGTGTGGTGTTTCTCCTGCAGCATCACGTCTCACTGTTTATTGAAAAGGCAGTTTGTTATCGACCACAAATATCAATGGCAAACATCGCCGATGTAAGTCGCCATGGTACACATTGAATGAGCTTCGAACACACACACACACACACACACACACACACACACACGCACAAACATGTTTTCACACATGGAGGGAGGAAAGGATTGCCTGAGTTCACATGCTTCTGTCTGTGTTTGTGTTTGAGCATCTCCAGCTGTGAGGAAAGGCCAGTGTCATCCTCTGTCTTTCTCCCTCCTCCCTCCATCTGTCTCTCCAATCTTTTGTTGTGTATTTCTTCTGTTTTTTTCACCACCTTGAATCCATCCTTACTTCCTTGTCTCCACCTCTTTCTTTCCTACTCTCCTTTGCTTTTTCTCCCTCCCTCATCCCCTCTACTTGTTACCCTTCCATCTCTCATTTGTTTTTTATCTACCTATCTATCAATCTATCTATCTATCTATCTGTAAGTGATTCTTTCTCTCCGTTAAGACTGTGCTAGCATGGAACACAGTGCCACCTGCTGGTGAGGAGGAGGAAACGCAGCCAGTCTTTCACATCTCGGTGATCAAACATATATTTTCAGCAACGCCACTTGCCTATGTTTTATCACGTATCCCGTGTAGTATTAAGCTATGCATTTAGTCATTTCATTTATCCGTGTTTAAAACTTCTGCCACTTCCCCAAACATGGTAGAGGGGAATTTCATTTAGGAAGAATCAAAAAATAACATTTCATGGGCTCAAAAGCAACTTACCTTTGTGGAAACAGTCCAGATCTCACTGTTAACTGGTCAATTTCTTTGTTGGAAATATTGTTTTGGTGCAACTTGAACCTTTAATTCTTTTAGTTTTGCATCCAGATGTTTCATCCTCTGTTCCCTGCAAGCTGTTGTTCTTTGTCCTAAGAGTAGGCAGTAATGGATGAGGATGAAGTGAGGATGAAGTCACATTTGGTGGCTTGTTGCAACAATGAACACAAAAGTGTTTTCTTGATTGATGCAAATGTGTTTTTAAATGCAGTCAATTACATTTTCACAAGCTATAATTTCAGAGGAGACTCAAACTGTTGTATGTACAGCAATCGCAGTACAGTTTTTCCTGTAGCAACAGCACAAACTGGCTTCATTTTAGGTAAATAATCATACAAGAAGCCGCTAAATGTATGTAGTGAGGCTAAATGACTGCAAATCGTAGAGGTAATTATCCTTTTATCATCTCTGTATCAAACGCAGCGGAGTGCTTTTACTTCAGCAGCGGTGATGAAATATGATTCATAAAAAAAAGGACCAAACAACCTGTGAAAATAATTCAACCCTCCCTTTGTTGTTTCTGCCAAAATCCCTGTTATAGTCGATGATTGTGCAGAACCATCAGCGCTGGTTGTTTTGTGCAGCTGCTCTCGGCTTGTTTTTTTCTCCTTTCAAATAAAAGCACTACTGTAATGAGAGGCTTTTACAGTCAATTTAGATGCCTAGCAGCCCTCCGGAAATCATAAATAGGCTCTTAATTGAAGGGAGATGTTGAGGTCAGCGTGAGACTTCGCTGACGTGAAGCTGCATTGCAAAGATTTATGGCATTCATGAGTGTTCGAGCGGCACAACAGAGCTTTGAGCTGCTTTCATTTTATAATATCTCGTATTGAATTCTTTATGCTTATGTGATTGTGCTTCTATGTAACACTATAAAAACACTGAATAGAAACTTGACTTTTGATTACCTGCTTTCACATTACCATTCCTCTCAACTTGTGATGGTTCATCTTACTCATATTGCATTTAAACCAAACTATTTGGTGTTTTGTTTGTTCACATATTTTGCTCAGCTGCTGTTGATATCAAACATTTACCTTGTTTTACAAAGACCTCAGCAGCAAAACACACAGAGACATTGCAGGGTAGCAGCATTGAAGTGCCAGAGGCAGTCACATGAAATGTAAATGAATCATTAATACATTTCTCCCTGTTTTTCATCTCCCTTACCAGAAGAGAAGAGACCAATCACTCCAGGCCCATCACCAGGTGCGATCGTCGGCGGTATCCTCGGCGCCCTTGTCTTCATCGGCATCATCATCGGCATCATCTTCTTCATCCGTAAGCACCAGGAAGATGCAGAGTAAGTCTTCATTAGCAGCCTTGAATCTACTTCATCGTTTATTTAACCTCCTGAGAAAAATTAATCTCCCCCTCCAGAACTGAGGCTCATTAAAACTTATCACATGTCATGAGGGGACCCAGCAGAAGTATCTTGGTTACAAATCCTGACCTGAAGTTTTTGCACAAGGCCACCCAGAGACTTAACTCCCAAAATGGCAAAAGTGTCAAAAGCGAGACAAAGCTGTCTCATGTAGTTAAACTGGGCAGTACAATTACAGGCAGCTAACAAACCCCAGTGTCCTATCACCCGGGCACAGCGGTCCAAATGCTTGATGGTAAAATCCAAGAGAATCACAGTGATTCTTTAAAGGTCCCATATTGTAAAAAATCTCATTTCTATGTCTTTTTCAATATAAAGTAGGTAGATGTGCTATATAGGTACTGTGAAAATATCAAAACTCTCAGTCCTCAGAAAAATGCACACAGTCCGTTATCACAAACTGTGCCTTTAAGTGAGCAGTCAGGAGGTCTGTGATGTCACAACCATACTATATAGACCGTTTTAAACTTGAAACATACCCATTCTCAATGGGTCCCTTTGTATTTCCTGTTGGAATGTGTAACATTGTAAGTAAGTAAAGCTTTATTTACATAGCAATTCTTCAAATACACAGTTACAAAGTGCTACACACACACACACTAACACACACACACACACACTAAAGATATAAATGAATGAGTAAATTGAGTAAAACTAAATTACAATATAGAATACAGCAGGGAGCACAGTTAGCGTTGTCACCACATCGCAAGAGGTTCAAAGGTTCAAAACCCAGGGTGGGTGGGGTTGAACCCAGGGTGGGGGAGCCCATCTGTGCAGAGTTCGCATGTCAGCGTGGGTTTTCTCCGGGTACTCCGGCTTCCTCCCACAGTCCAAAGACATGCAGGTCAATTGGTGACTCTAAATTGGCCGTAGGTGTGAATGTGAGTGTGAATGGTTGTCTGTCTCTACAGTATGTGTCAGCCCTGTGATAGTCTGGCGACCTGTCCAGGGTGTACCCTGCCTCTCGCCCAATGTCAGCTGAGATAGGCTCCAGCATCTCCGCGACTTCTAAGAGAATAAGCGATTATGAAAAAGGGAATGAATGAATGAGACAGGCAAAAGTAACACAAACAAAAACTTAACACATGAAGAAGCTCCGTAGACAGGCTTGCGTGGGTTTTAGTAGATGCTTTAAACAGTCTAAAGATTCGGCTAATCTGTTTGGGGAAGATTGTTCCAGAGGGTTGAGGCTAAAACATCAAATGCACGATCACCTTTTGTTTTGCAGTTGGAGCGGGGGACGGATAAAAAGCTGAGGTCTAAAGATCAGAGTTGTTGAGAAATAGAATAAGGAACAAGGAGATCAGAAATGTAATTGGGGGCAAGGTCGTGCAGTGCCTTCTATGTAATCAACAGGATCTTGTAGTTTATTCTGTATTTTACAAGAAGCCAGTGGAGGGACGCAGGAACAGGTGTAATGTGTGACTGACGGCTAGTTCCAGTTAATAGCCTGGCAGCTGCAGAGCATCTTGACTGAGGCAGGTGTGGAGGGAATTACAGTAATCTAGACAAGAGAAAATAAAAGAACTGATGAATTAATAGTTAAACATCCATAAAGAACAACATGCATGTGACTTTACATCATACATAACAACACCAGAAGTGTTCAGCCCCCTGGTGATCTTCCTCCAGCCAGCCGCCACCTTATTTAGGTTTCTGAATGTAGATGAGGTGCTGTCAATGTTAGCAACAGGAATAAAAAAGAAACAGATTGCTCAACTTAAGTTCAGCTCAAACCAGCGCACTGACTCGCATCGCATTCAGCCACGGTGTTACAGTTGTTCCCCTGTTTGCAATGAAGGTGCAGAAATGCCAAGTGCACGTATGGGAAAGACCTGCAAATACTGACCAATCAGAGAAGACTGGCCTTTTTTTGGGAGAGGGGTCTTAAAGAGGCAGGCGCTAAAATGGAGCGTTTCACATAAGGTTATGACAGGTATATTTAAGAATATTCAGGCAGACAGTATGAGAAAAATAACGTGTTTTTTGGACATCAAAGAATTTCAGCATGTTCTAGTAGAAACCCAAAATACAAGTATGAACCTGAAAATGAGCTGGTGCCTTTCGATCACCACTTTCAGCTATTGTCGTCAGGGCAAAGGTACAGAGCCTCCTGTGCACAGAAAACCATCTTTAGAAAATCATTTGTCCCTGTTGCCATAAAATGTCTCACTCAGTGAGGACAGCCACTTTTTGAAGCCAGCTTGCTACGTCAGCACACAGCAATTTAAATCTATTTATTCAACCTTGATTCAGTCCTCACTGTGGAGTATCTGGTGCTCCATTTAATGTTGCTTTCATTCTGTATTGTGCTTTTATGTAGATGTATTTCGAATGTGTGCTGTCTGGATGTGATATGATGTGTTTTAATGTATCCTTTTTATTAGCAGATTTTGCACATGCAAACCAAAGACAAATTTTTGCCTCTTGCATGCAAAACGTAGGCAACAAAGTCTTTTCTGTTCTATTTTTATTCTAGTTTTAAATGCTCAATTCTCTGCACCCCAGATTCACCCCCTGCAATTCCTCCCCTGGGCTGCAGCTGCAAAATGTAATTTATCAAATGTTCCATGTTTTAACTCCAGTCTAAGAGGTGATTTTCCAAACTGAGACTTCCTGTGGAACAACAGGGTATACAGTGAATTAACAAATTAACAGTCATTGTCTCCTTACTGAGTCAAGGAGGTTAATTAAATTCACACTTACTGAATGTTGCAGACAAGTTGCTGATGCTCTAATGTGTGACCACTTCAATAAGATGGACATCACGACAATGACTCAAAATGATGATTGCACAGTTCAGGCTTGGAGCATATACATATATGCTCCAAGCCTGAATAATTCATAAGTCAGTCTCATTATACTTAATAAAATAACCCCTGGCCAGAAATTAGTAGGAAATTACATTTCTTAAAGCCAAACCATAATTTGTGTCCGGCCCCATTTGTCCACATGGTCCCCACTGTGGGTAAAGTAGAGTTCACTCTGAAGACAATACAATAGACACAGCATGTTGCATAAGCCACAGTCAGACAGACAGACAATACTGTGTTAGGGATGTTTTTTTAAATACTCAGGGGAAGTTCATTGTGTTAGAAAGAGCTGGCACCAGCTCCAGAGATTTTCATGTCAAGCCTGTCACTCCCTCCAGGAAATACATGACACCATGGTTCTTTGTTACTGATGGATTTATTTGTCTCAACTGAACCTTAGTCAACATCACGTTCATTAAATCTACCATAAAACTGTTTAAAATATGTATTAATGTGCAGAATAGGCACACACTTGCATCACACGAGTGTAGTTCAACGTGACCACATACAATCAGCGTAACATAAAACAGATAAACATACTTCTCTGGCTGCACACAACCCCGAGGGAATAAGTCAAACTTCAAAACGGGCGATGCAATATCACTTTTAAACTCTTAAACCTTCAGGCAGAGTGCAAAACTTCTGCTGCTTCACATCCTCTTGGAGAGACAGTCCCACAACTAAATGTGTCCCACAACATAGGATGTAAATATAGTTCCTGCATAGTGTTAATATAAAAACAAATCAATATTCAAAAAAATAAATAACGTAAATACAGATAAACAGCCACATACTAGATATTGGTCAGGAGCACGTGGCAACATTTCTGCAAACCGTTTGCACGTTATTATGTAGAAGATTTGTTGAAACTTAACATTTCACCAATGCTAAGAAGGTCATGTTTTGCTTTAGGGGCACAATCCCCACTGGAAAAGCAGTGACATCTTGCTAAATAAACAACCACTGCCTGTGCCACTATGTCTTGGGTAAAAAAAAACAACCGCTTTTCGTGGCACTACCTGTGGTGGAGAAACAGCAACAAATCACTAAAAACACGCACATTCGGTGCCTGAAAAGCTGCTGGAAACACAGCAAGGACTCACTAACTCACAACAGGTTTTGCTGTTTGTTGGTCTCCAACAGTGGCCTGCAGCCTGGCAGGTGATTCACAGAGGTGTCATACCGCGTCCTGATGACAATAGCCCTTTTTACACAGAGATTGCTCTATAGGGCCGCTGCAAAGTTCCTTCCCCCTGCTGCCTTTGCAATTTCACACAAAACCAAATGACAATGGCATCATGCCACTCCAGTGTTTGATTTTAAACAGCAGGTCGACATCGCGGAATCAAAAGAGGTGCGATGGTCTTGACATTTAACACAACAGTGTCGGCCTCTTGTGTGACATATAACATACGTGTCAGTAGCTCTTTATAAACAATAACAATGGTGTAACATCGCAATAACAATTATTTACCATCTCTGTTTTATGGCAGCTGATCTTAAGGAGCTCCCAGATGTCATTGTTTTCCCAATATGTGGCTGCTCTTCCTCTTCTTCTTCTGATATGATATGATATGATATGATATGATATGATATGATATGATATGATATGATATGATATGATATGATATGACAAATGTGTATATGTAACGTACTTGTGGTTTACAGAAATATAAAACGCCAACACTTTTGGTGACTGAGCTGTAAACAGGGAATATTCTAATAATAAGAAAGCCACAATAACAAATTATGAACCTGCAGAGACTGAGACTCAGTATCCATGTAGCTTTTCATGATGTATTTCTGCCCATAGTGGCCAAAATACTAATGAGGCTTTTATGAATCCCTGGGCTGATGTGAAGCGAGAAGTGCCACATATTGTTTAGGTCTCTACTTCAACCAGTGCTCTGTCACTGAGGGCAAAGAAAAGTGTTTTCCATTATTTACTCTTAATACAGATGTCTCTGCCAGTACAAATGTATATCTACAAATCAATCCCTGCTTCTGTCTTCAAGTGCAAAAACCTTAAAACCACATAGGACTCGTCACTTAAATTAAATATTTTTTCATTGTAATTTTGCATTAAAAGAGTCATTAATAGAATCTGAATCGAATTACAACACAATGGGATGTCTGTAGAGCTCAATACTTCACAACTTTCTATATCTGCTCACTCTTAGCAACCCGACTTGTTTCTTTGTTGGGTACAAAAGAAATCAGTCGTCTTAACGAAGCAGCGATCTGTACCGCATTATCTTTGTCTCTTCTCCATCAGGGGCCCCCCCAAGCACAAGCCCCCTCCCCCTGTGAAGGCCGGCAGCTCAACAGAGATGGTGAGTGGTCGACACGAATTCAAATCAATCTTTATTGTCACCACGATTATATTACACACACACACACACACACACACACACAAATACACAGCCGCAGTCCATTTGGACAGTCATAATGGGGCTAATGGCTATTGATTGGAGATCTGAGTTGGCTTATGTGTGTCGAAATAATTAGCTTGGTTTGTAAAGAGCTCCATTAGAGCCCTCCTCCTCCTCCTCCTCCTCCTCCTCCTCCTCCTCCTCCTCACCGTTTTATTCCATCATTCGATCACATTTTGTTGTGCTTGTAACACATTATGTAATGAGACTAAAACTCTGCAATTTCATGTTGATTAGATGTATAAAAGATGTCTAAATGCCTGTTAATGCCCGGCTAAAATAGGGTTCACAGGGTTCAACAGTAAAAGTTTATTAGACGTCTACACAATGTCTTGGAGTGCACCATCTGTGGAACGTGATTGAAATCAAGCATTACCTCTACCAGGCTATTTCTGAGTCCAAATCAAGCCTCTTGTCCTTGCAAATTTCTCTTCCAAATTTATATTTATTTATATATAATCCCTTGAATTTAATTCAACTCTGTCTCCGTGAACAGGGGTCTTAAATGTTTTTCAGACCAAGGACTCCTTAGCTCAAAAATAGAGCTGCATATTACTGGGCCTACAGTAACATGAAGGGCAGCCTAAAGCATCATGTATAAATATAATACTAAATATAATACTAAGCTATTAAAGTAATAACAATTGACAGATTTATATATCTTAATACGTTATGTTTTATTGCTAAACTTATATTTAGAAGGTGCGATAATTCTCAAATTGGGGTCTGAGGCATTTTGCCAACAAAAGGAAATGTTTTTATGTTATTGCCATCTTGATAACACTTTATAATAACCATAATTCACAAATGTTAAATTGATTGTTGATTAAACTTTAGTTGATAATTAGAAAAAAATACTAATTAGCATTTCATTGTTTGTTAGCAGTAAAATAACTGTTGGTAATGCTATGATGTATTGTTTTTATTGTTGCACACAGTTACAAAATTTTTTTATACCATGGCTGGGTGAATACTCAATTCTGATTGGCTGCAGGGTGTCCATTAAAAACTGATAATGCACACCTACTAAGTAGTTCCGGTGAAACTATCCGTTCATCGTTCTAAAGTCAGGCACAGGCTACATAATAGTGTCAGTATCAATAAGACAGCTAGTCTCATTGTTGAACATACTGTCAAATCACATTAACTTTTTGTCAGTTGTTTGCAATGTTACTGACTTGGAATCTTGCTAGCATGACGTTAGCTTTCTGGCTAATAGCTGGGCCAAAGGACTCCATGAGCTGGATGGACTTGAATATCTCCCATTGCCAGGTCATAGTTAAGGTTCATCCTATTTCGTGTAGTAGTGAATAACATTTCCATTGCATGAGGACCTTACAGGATGGCAATGATTGTTCAAGGTATTAGGTAAACCTGTTTAGGTGTTGCCAAGGAAACCAAATTATGACTTGAGAAAAACTTGAGATTTTAACTGCAAAAAACATGAAAATATGAATAAATATTCTTACTTTTTTATTTCTTTGATAAGTGACCATGGTATAAGCAGGACGATGCCAGATGAAGTGTCCATTATCACTTTTAAATGGCCTTCGCAGAGGCCGTTAAAAAGTGATAATGGACACTTCATCTGGCATCATCAATTCTATATTAAGTATTTGTTACTGGTTAATATTTGCTTTATCTATAACATTATTTGGAACCTGAGTCCCCTCTGTGGTTATAGGCAACACAAGCATTTTAGTTAAGGTTAGAAAATGTTCATAAACATGTTGTCACTGTGATCTTTTACTGTATCAAACCAGACCGCGATCTTTCCCTCACCTTATAACTGCTCCTAAGGCCTACACAGGAAGTTGCTGTAGTTGCGTGGTATGGTATTAACAGATTGGATATTTTGGTGGTAAACAAATGAAATTAAGTGTTATCATAACCAACAGAAATGATGGCCTGAGCTATAACAAAAAAAAAGTTCTAAGTCGTCTCCTGTGATAATGTTTAACTTTTTCTAAATAGTGACCTCTGTGGCCACAAGTGGGAATTACAGGATCAGTTCCATAACTTTCTTAAAGGAACAGTGTTTATTATTTAGGGGGATTTAGTGGTGTCTGGTGGTGACGATTGCAGATTGCAACCAGCTGAAACTTCTCCCAGTTTGAATTCCTTCAGTGTTCATTATTTGGGAGGTTTTTACTGGTAGCCGAATTATCGTCGTAAAACAAAAAGACCTGGTGATTTCAAGTGGTAAAAATAGTGAATAAAACGATATCCTATTTTTAAAAACTCTGTGAAATCACCTATTAATTTCATGTGTCACAGCTTGTTAAAGTTTCCTAACACTAGCTATCGCTCATACTATACCTGAAGTGACAACACTAATGAGCAAGGGTGCTTTAAATTGCTCATGAATTCAGTGACATATTTTAATTGGAAGAATGTTATTTTTTTCTTCCAAAGGCTACAGGGTCTCTATTTATGACTCGGGTCTATAGCTATAGTTATCTTATTTTAGTACATTGTTTTAAACTCCTCTCTTCTCGGCTGTATAATATTGTATTGTTCTCTGTTTTGTTGTCTTCCCTGTGTCAATGTGGTTTCTGTGCATGTAGCTGAACAAGCCATCAGAGCCTCCCACGGCCACAGAGACAGCACCTCTCAGCCCAGGAGAGGTTTACTACGAGCCCACAGGGGGAGAGCCTGTCACGGTAACTAACAAAACACAAACACAAAAGCATGTTTTTGCTCCCTGACACATGAGCCACATTCTGTCACAGTGGGCTCCATATCTGTTTGGACAGCCACTGACTGTGTTGTAGGGACGTCATGGTGTTTTTACTTTGTACCAATCAATCAAATTAGATTATTATTAAGCGCTATATAATTACTGATGTCACAAAAACTCTCATCAGTCTTCATTTTGATGAATAATAACATAAACTCGATGATCCTCAGTCGTTCATACTTAATATTTAAGTTTAATCACAACACAAATCTGACATCAGAGAATCCTTTGACACAGCACATGCATGGACAGAGACAGAACTGAGAGTACAGAACAGTTATTTCAGCCTTTTACAGTGTCTGTTCCCCATCATTCAGATCCTCCTGTCACCAGACAAGAGTCACACAAAGTAAGAGTGTGACTTAGAGGCATCAGCAAGGTCAACCTCTTATCTTCCACACAGGCAGGAGCCTTTCTACTAGAGATGTCAGTTTCAGCATAATTTTGCTTTCAATTACTTTTTAACTGGTGACTAATCAGTTCATTTTTAAGAAGAAAAAAACCCCAGAATGACGTAAAATACAAGAGGCCTTTCCTTTTTGTGCTTCGCTCCATAGACTCAGTGAGTTTTAGCACCATATAGGCTGAAATTTTAGTGAAAATGCCTTTTATTTTATGTTATTTCTGCTTTGCTGTCAGATAGCTGGCTAGCTGTATTAACAAGTGGAAGCATAGTGCCCACTGCCCACCCTCTGGTCTTTATTACTTAGCTAAAGTTAGCCTTGGCCACTGAGCAGTGCACCACATGGGTCCATGGTTGTATTAGGAGAACTGGATACAGCATTGGCAGCAGGGCCGCTTTCATTCCTATAACAATTGCTTAGTGGTGCATGAAGCCAAAAAGGTTCACTCGGCACTGCTTCGGCATTGTGCGGCCCATAGAGTTGGTGCACGTGAAACCTATGGTGGCCGAGTGCAACTGACTGCAGCCAAGCGTCTTACTTCCGCTGGCAGAATGTCAAACTTCTGGCTTAGCACTCTGCTGACTTGGGATAAATGTCCTTGGACCAGTGGAGCAGATCTTGATAGTGTAACGAGTCATTTTGAAGGGGTGTGTTGTTCAAGTTTATCTCCACAGATTTACAGCATGGTGGCGAAAAGGCCTAGAAATATTTGACCAGTAAGGTGAAGTTAGAAGCAAACCATGTTTACTAAAATTGAGCAACCCTGAATGGTCTCACTCTGGGGAGAAGTCTTAGAGCAGAGTGACCTGGCAAACACTGTAGTGGAGAAACATTGTGATGGGGAAATAGATGTCGCTGGCAGAACAAAGTGTGTTAGAACGCCAAGTATTAAGATGAAGATAAGCACGAGTTGTGGAAATGGCAGGAAATCACAACCACACACACATGGAAAGTTGGGTTTTTTTTCTGAGGAGGAGCATAATATAGAGTACGATCCTTTGTCATAAGACTCCTTCGTCAATAACAGATGTCCCTTCCCCAATGTCAGTCACTGGGGGAAAAGGCTTTTTGGAGTGCAGAGCATCACATGACAGACCCCAAAGGTTGCATTACCACTGTTTGGCCACTAGGAAAATTGGCTTTGCAGCTCAAAATTGATCCACTTGATCACCAGGACAACCTAGGGGGAAACCAAAGAGTGGGCACAATGTATCCAACTGTAAGTGCCAAATGAGTGGCAAAAATAACCCATAAACCAACATGCGTAACAATTAAAAATACTTTTGACGGTTAACTAGTTCACGGTTAACCATTGACATCCCTACTCTCACCATGAAACACACTAAGTGCGAAGGGCACCTTTTAGGCCAATGCACACAATTCAACATTCTTGTGAAACACGGAATTGAAAAAATATTTAAGATTCAAAAATTACATCACAATTACTTAAACTATCTAAAATTGTATTATTGTGTGATTGTAACTTGAAAATGAATGTCTTTGCACTTTTCCTTAATGTCTCATAATTCTCCTGCTATGTAAAGAAGTTATAATTCTACCATGGAAGGTGAGTCTTCCTGTGATTTATATTGATTAACTTTAATGTAATATAGTTTGTATTCCCCTGAAACA
Organism: Cephalopholis sonnerati; assembly: GCA_019142605.1. Taxonomy (NCBI): domain Eukaryota; kingdom Metazoa; phylum Chordata; class Actinopteri; order Perciformes; family Serranidae; genus Cephalopholis; species Cephalopholis sonnerati. The sequence goes on from JAGQAX010000014.1 coordinate 13,314,634, forward strand.
TGAATGACATCTTGCAGAACCTGGATGATGAGACCACCGGAGCCCTGAACGGCGGCGCACCCCCAGTCCTGGACGACTCGGCTAAATACGACAAAATCAACGAGCTCAAAGACCACACCAGCGATGGTCACCATGGCAATGACTTAGAGTCATCCAATCACGAGCCACCGGCCGCCAACATCTCTCGTGGCGAGAGCTTCGTATCTCCAGCTATGTACGTGTAGCCGTGGCATCCAGAGCACCACATCACGGCATATGGGCCAGTTCCAGATCACCTAAATTTGCATGAAAAGCAAAGGCGAGCACACTCTTTTCCACGCTAGAAATATCTTCTATTGTACATCAAACTTTTCATAAGTTTCAATTTTAATCATCATATGATGATGTTATGCATACAAATTTATTTTTCTTTGCCAGGCACATTTAGAGGGAGTTATATTTTCATTTCTGGTGAAGCCACTTATGACTAGAGATGTTGGTAAGGGTAACAAGCTTTTCTTTTCTTTTTTTACTCTGTCATACACACTTTTAATTATCATTACATTGCAAGTATCTGGTAAAGCAAAAAATAAAGTACAAAATATTAAAGCAAGATGCACACACACACAAACACACACAGTGGTTAATATCAGACAAGCCATGCAGCCATTGAAATCATATGTGTGTTGCATATGATGAGGCGGGCTTTTACAATATGTTAATTACATGCTTGAGAGGTATTGCAATGTAGGTGAACTGGAACACTCCCCTCAGCTAATTAACACACCCGCGCTCTGCCTGTGTGATGCTTGCAAATCAAAATTTCCACCAAAAAAACAGCAAGACAGCAACATTTTCAGTGGATTCAGTATGAAATATTATATGCAACATTTTGTGCCATAAACATACAATGTCCCCATCGCAAAATTATTGTTTTATGTGAAGCTGCCAGTCCTGGGCTCTTCTGTTTACAGCCGTGGAAAGTGATTTGAACATCTTTTCTCTCTCTAAGTAAGGATAAATAATAAGGCTCTTGTTGCAGGCCTTGTGCAACAGAGAAAGTAAAAAATACCGTCTTTGAAATCCTTTCAAAGTATTTTTCTTCCACGGTTAGTTGGTTTTGAATTACATACTAGCTGAATTTGGTCCCAGGAAGTCCAAAGCCTGATCATCTGGCTCTCCAAGCAGCTTCAATAATCACTCAAGATGTCTGAAAGTATTTCGGTTATTTATCAACTCCCACAATAACCCTAAAAAGAAGCAGCCTTTCCCACTCTTAACCAGGCTACAGTCCAATAAAAAAACATTCCACTTTATTATGTTGTCAAAGGGCCTCATCTGTCCCCGGAGCACCGGGCTGCTCGTTAGCACTAACGAAGGGGAAGTGACATCGTTTTGAAGCTCCGTAACCTGGCAACATTACATGATTAAGATTCCATGATTTATAATTGCAAGAGTTGGTAAGGCTGTGTGTTGGGGAGATGAAGCTCAGTTTACAGCAAAGCACACACACACCACAGGGTTCTTTCATGCACACACACACACACACACTTACAAATACACAAAAGCACCAATGTTTGTATTCAGTCCTCCTCTAATGAATCACACTAATAAGGCTGAGAGACCATTATAAGGAATGTATTTTCAGAGTGCGAAAATGCTCAGCATGTATTGGAAAAATACTGCCATTACAGCCATTTTAATAGATTAAAATGGTCACACACTCTGATATATGCAGAACATTTTACATGTGTAGAAAATATGCATTTTGCATTTTAACTGATTGTCCACTTTAAAGCAAAAATTAAAAAAAAAGTGAGCATCAACTATGCCTGGCTGAATCAAAAATTGGTCTTCATAGATGTCAGATGGTACCAAATGATGAACAACCAGTGTAAATAGTATTGATAATATTGATGAATAATATATTGTTGGTGAAATGTGTACACATAAAAAAAATAAACAAAGTGTAGGTGTTATCAGTGCCTCTGTACAGGGGATGGAAGTTTGTTAAATGTCAAATTGAGCGGTTTAAAAAAGTGTATATTACTATTTTACTTTTCACGGGTACATTGAGGTTGTCACTTATTACTAAAATGTTTTATTTGAATATATAAGAAAAAAAATGAAATGGTGTGGATTTTACTCCTTGTTCATATTACTCTGCATGGCATGATCGGTGGCTTGTTGAAACACTTTCCCAAGGCTGTTTGCGGAATGATCTTCTCCATTTGTAAAAACATTTTTGAATGTCAAAAAAAGCAAGCTGTTTGTTTTTTTTGTTTTGTTTTGTTTTGTTTTTAATCTTCATCTCAATGTCACATTCATGCACACCACGAGCACAAGTTCAATTTAAGTTGAGAGAGCGGGAGATCTTTGTATTTTTGGTTTTTCGTCGTGGGACTGCTCAGCAGGCTTCCTGTTTTTCTCTTTAGCGCTGATCCGAAAATGTAGTCAGCGTGGAATCGCCATCTCTTGCGGCCACAGTGTGCAGTATACACAGAGACACAGAGGTGCTCCTCTCCTCTCTAATATTGAGCTCTTTCTTAAGACCTCGAGGCACACAAATCTTCCTGAGGCATAAAGTGGACAGTTGGAGAAGAGGATGTAGCTGACAGCGCCAGTAAAAATCACCCACAAAAGCACAGTTAGATGGTGGATGCAGATTTGTTAAGAGTTCGGTGTAAAAGTTGATAGAGATGTAAACAGGAAGAGAGACACATGAATGGAGACATAAAATCAAACTGACAGAGTAATAAGATAATAGGAAGGAGGCTTGAAAAGATTACAAGAAATTTCATCACAGCTTTCACTCTCTGCGAGGTCGGCACAAAATGCAATATTTTAGTTTTTATGACGTATGACAATCATCTGTTTATATTCAATTGTTGCTAACTTTGGTGGAGAGGCTTTTTTGGGTTCATATATTAGTAGTTATTATAGAAGTATCACTTTCATCCTGAAAAGAGACACAACTTTGTTTTACTAGTTTTATTTGATTTAATGTAATAATGATGGACGACACATAGACTGTATATAAAGACAGACAGTGCATCTCTACTTACCACCACTGTACAAAAATAAAGCCAAAATATCTTGGATACAGCTGTTGCCATCTTGCTCTGGTGATGTCATTTGGAGCCTGAGTCTACATAGTAGCGATCTCCACAGTGTCGAGTTCCCACCCAAACACCCATTGGACCATTCGCAAGCAGTGCCCTTCATCACAAGCATTCAGATGAGATGTGATGAGAACTATCTAAAATGATAGAAGCCATCTTTGGGGAAAATTTATTTGATGTGTTCATTGAGTCTTTAGTTTGGCTCATGTCTCGTCCATGGACCTTTATGACCTGTACTGCAGCCAGTCACCAGGGGGCGATCAAGGTGTTTTGGCTTCACTTTTGGGAAGCTGTCATGTCATCCATCTTTTTTATAGCGTGTTGGACATGAATTTGCAAATCCCAGGATAGTGAAGGAATGGCACGCCCCACCTAACCAATCCAACCATTGGAGGCAACACTGGTCAATCATAGATAGAATAGGACGGGTCATTCCTTCGCCATCCTTGGATTCGCAAATTTGCCCATGAGTAAACATGTCAGCTCCCCCAAAGTGAGGCCAAACATCTTGATAGCCCCCTGCTGGCTGGCTGCAGCATAGGTCATACAGTCCACCCCCTCCATGTTAGCAGATTGGCCATGTACTGTACGGGCGGGAACCTGATACTATGGAGATCCCTATTTCATAGACTCTGGCTCTAAATTGCATGATCAGCGCAAGATAGCAGCAGCCGTATCTGCAATATTTTGGCTTCATTCTTGTACAGTGGGAGTAAATGGAGACATGCTGTCCATCTTTATGTACAGTCTACAGTTACAATCATTAATGTTTACACAGGACTGAATCTGCAGTATCAATTCAGGACAAATGCGGGATAAATAGGGAATTCTACAATATGCTGGTGTAAAAGTTTCTTTGGTGCGTCTGCTTTTTGTGTCTGCAATGTTTTGATTTTTTAATTAAAGGGAATGTCTGCATGCTGCATGGAGCAATAAGATAAAAGCCCAGATTTGCCAGAGGATTCAGACCACCATGTCAAGTGCATGGCTTTTTGACTTGCTTATGGTGCAGTGTCAGACAATCACGTACGATGTATTTTACAGCCCCTGCCACAGAACAAAAGCTGTCGTAAAGGAGAATTAAATGTGATGGTTTTGCTCTTTTGTCTGTAATTTAATTTCCTTAAATGAATGAATATTTAGTTTTCTGTGGATTAATGTGTTTAATGTGTTTGCCAGCGGGCTGCTGTTGATAGATTGAGCATAAAGGAAAAGGACAATCATTGGGACCCATTATATCAGAGACCAATGACTCAGCAAGCATTCAGTATTGAGTTTGAGCTCTGCCGTGTCATTTGGGGGGATCATTCAGTTTTACCCAGAGCCTTACGTTTAATAGAGTTGCTTCATTCTGAGGTATCTTGAATTAGAATCTCAACATCGCCAGGAATGCAGTCATGAAACTGCCAACTAAAACGGAAATTGCAAAGAAATATTAGCTCTAAGTCAGTTTACAGGCGGTATTTGCCCAAAAAGCATGAGTCAGTTATGCAGTTAGAGGGTGATGTGGGGGAACTGCAGTGATTTCAGATGGATTAGGTGTCACATCAAGGCCCTGAGTTCGTCCCGTCTGTGAGAGCTCCAGCGTTGCATTTCGGCCAAGGTGCTTTGCTACCCCCGTTATGGGTTCGATGCCAGAAACACAAGCTGTGAATGTCCTCAATAACGCTGTTCGGTCTGAATGCGGTCCTCTCCCTCGTTTGCCCTCTTTCCTTCTCCCCCCCTCTCCGTTCTCTCTCTTTCATCCATTGTCATCACAGCTTTTCATCACAGAGCCAGACGTGCCTTCTTTATGTTATTTTTAGCTTTTCAATTCTCACACTTCTTGTTTGACAGTAGAACGGATGATGAAAGGGGGAAACACACAAACACATGATGGGTTTGACATCGATGATGGCAATGCTAAAACAAACCACACACACACACACACACTGGAGATGTAATCATATTTTTGTGAGTGTTTATCGATTTCTTTCATTTATTTTGTTTAATCACAGATCAATTATCATTTTGTATGCTTTTTGGGAAACCTATTGTACATGTTTTACAGATCATTGTCTTGTCAAATAAAATGTAAACCAAAAGAACAGGAGGTCTTGGTGGTTATTACCTCTGTCAGCTTCCCAGGATCATCCTGAGAAAGAGCAGAGCAGCATGCAGGCACGTCCAAACATCTTGTAAATATCTTCAGGTAAAGAGCAGATTTAGGTAGAGTGACGTGATTCTGTTTTTTAAGGTTTTTTTGTTCATCCTACACAGGGTCTTATATCTTTATAATTTAAGGCCAAGGCCAGGTCTTTATGATCTAAAATATCTTTAGAAGTTTGTTGCTCACTTTCTTGTAGTTTGTCCTGGTTGTAGTTTGTCTTGCAAGTTTCCCTGAAGGTAAGAGGATTCAGGAAGTACAAATAGCCTCGGCACATTTACCAATGATGCTAAGCTAACACATCCCCAAGGGTCAAAGAAGAATCCAGTCTTATTATTTATGATTGATAATGGCTAGTACCAGATGGTAGCCTACTGTCCATCTTTCCTTTTAGCACAGAGCTGCAACGGCCAATTAGAATCTGATTTGTTGCCAAGTTTGTTGCCAAACATAAGGAATTTGCTTCAGTGTATTGCTGTATAACAGCAAATACAGAAAGAGAAAAGTAAAGAAATATAAACATGAAAGGAGTAAAATGCCATGCAAATATATATACCATAATAATACCACAATGCACTGCACTGCACCGGACCAATAACCGCTCCTGCTGGTGGTTGACTTGATGTAAGCTTGTCCGTTGGTTCGAGATATGCACCACTGCAGACGCAGTCCAGCTGTAGCGTACGCAACATACCTCTACAAACTGTGCCCTCCATCAGTACAAGATAAACTCACCAACACCAAGGCTATATGAATCGTGCTATAACGCAAAGCTCTAATGAACAAATACGTTAGCCTTTTAATTAATTGGATAAAACCCTTACACAGACCTTAAAGTTGGGGTAAAGTAAAATCTGATGATGGAAGGGGGCTGCTTGGGCTGTGTCTGAAAATTGTGTGTGAGTGAAAGACAACCTATTAAATATTCCAATATACTAACAAACAGTTGCAGAAGAAGTACTCAATTTCCCCAAGTAAAAGTAGCAACAGTGTAAAAGAACATTGAATATTATTCAAGTACAAAAGTATTAGCATCAAAGTATACTTAAAATAGCCTCCCAAAGGTAAAGTACTTATGATGCAGAATTGCCCATTTCAGAATGATGCATTATTGCATTATAATTATTGATGCATCTGTGTGTTTGTCACTTTTATGTTACTGGTGAAGGTGGAGCTCATTTTAAATATGGGCTTACTGCTGGGTAATTTGATCTATAATAATACATTATTAATTATTAGTTACGGTGGCTGAGAGAGGTCACAACACACGCAAATCCAATTGTTAAAACTTTTATTTTATTTTCATTTTCCAGTTAATGTGAGTCTTTCTGCCAAATCTTGTTTTTTCTTATGTACAATGAATGCAGCACAGTGCCGAAAATGGCAGGTTTCCGCGAAGTATTGTTTTTCCCAATTTACTGTGAATGCACCGCAGCACTGCACTCGGCAGCTCTGGTCAGAGAGAGAAAGAACTTTCTTTCACCTTCTCTGAGAGTTGGACGAGGAAACGACTCGGAAAACAACACAGTTTTACCACTGAAAATGTCCTTTTTGTAAGCTGTAAAGTGATATGGTCGAGTCCTGTGATGGTTTAAGCCGAGGAGAGTGGAATATTGTTGAAGCATATCCTGGTGAGTGTTAAATGTATGCACTTAACAGCCTGTTTCTCAAATGTATGAACAAATAGTGTGAATGAATGTACACTTCAAACTATAAAACCAGTCAGGATATGCTATTTTTTGTAGGGAAGTGATTATTTTAAGCTGCAAATGAGCAGTTAGCTGTGTTAGCAGTGAAAAACTAAGCTAGCACCCCTACACGTGTTTTTTAGCAGGTGCACTGCACATGAGCGAACACGGTGTGTGGCGTGATGTTGTTTAATATGCACTTTTATTTGTTCCACTGGTCATTTATTGTGTTATTATTTTGTTTTTTGGATAAAAAATGTGTTGTTAGCGGCCAGTAATTATGACAATTTGAAGCAAGACAGCATTTCTGACTTAAAGATATTCTTTATTGTTTTGAAATCCAAATGCAGGTAATTCATTTTAGGTGGATTATACATTTTATTTTGCACGTTGAGTAATTGCTCTGCATGTTTTGTGCAGGCTGGTTTTCTGTTGATAGAATCATTTTAAAGAATGAGCAGTGCTATCCATGGACTGGATTCCGCCTGAAGAGTCTGCAAAGGACGTTCTGGATGTGATGGCCACCTGTTTTCCAGGAGGGTGGTAGGACAAAAAAAACGGATTTCCCATTTCCTTTGGAAGATTTGTGTATTTTTATTTCATCTGAGATAGACCTTTTTTTATATTTTTTATTTGAGTCAGGTCTGACACACACACACACACACAAAAAAACTGATGCATCAGAAAAAACACTAAGCAGTTGGACAATTTAAATCCTAACGAGAAGAACTGAGTGCATCAAACTGAAATGGACAGTGTGAAGAACTGCACAAAAAAGGAACAACCTAAATGAACAGTACTGGAACTGATCACTGCATGAAAAGAGGGATTTCCGTCAGTATGCGGCACTGTAGATTTCCATGGAATTTCGGCAATTTACAGGCAACACAGAAAACTGCCGGAAACTGTCGTAAATTGTCGTGGGCCTTGCTTGGCAGTTGTCCCCCCTTCCCCCAATTCTAGGGGAGGCTTTAACATGTAAATGAACATGCTGTGAGCTATAGAAATGCAAACCAGGGAAGCAGAGGGAGTTTCACTCCCCACACAGAGGTGACATTTCTCTAAAAGGTATTAACTTCATTCATCTCTGGTATAAATAGATGAGGCTTAGTATAGCCTAATTATAGACTCTTAAATTTTAGCTTGAATTGATTTATTTCATGAAAGTATGCTAGATTAATTACTGTGTATGGTCATTAGCAATGGTCAGTGTTAAATAAAAAAGATACACAAAACAATTTATTTCAACAATTAGTTTTAACCAGGCTTTGCTACAAAGGTCAAATGTGCACTCCATGCAAACAACATCACAGTCTCCTAGAGCTCAACCACTGTGCGTAGTGGCATGACTGTAGTGACCTCTTCCGTAAACAATGATCATGTGATTGGAGGAGCCCGACGAGCCGTCTAGCCCTTGTCCAATCACGTGTGAGCTCGGCATGATTCAAACGGAAGACCTCGCAAGACGAGCATATCAACAGTCCTGTTTTTACTCCTGTACATTCAGACAGTCTCCTCCATGTCGCGTGTTTTTCGCTGCTTTGCTGTTTCGTGAACTACGCTGGCTGAACGGCGTCTCTCCTTCAACACCCAGAAACTCCTCAGCATGGACGAAGACACAGCTGAACGCTATCAGTGGGCTGTCTGCCAGCTTGCTGTGTTTGCTGCCGATATGACTCAGCAGTTCACTGCAGTAAACTCGTGTGGAGGAGACTAACTAACAAGAGGAGACGGTGCACAATCCCCAAACGGCGGTAAGAATATATTCAGTGACTGCTAGCTAAGCTAAAAGTTAAAGAACAAATGAAGAAGCAGAGCCAGTCTAAGTTTGGTTATTAAAGTGTATTTTTTTGGTCTTGTAATTTGCAGGAAGCAGTACACCTTCTCCACAACTTGGAGACAAATTGTATGCACTACGAACTGGAGCAAGGGTAAGTTTAAAGAATATGCTTTCATTCTGCTGTATGAGGAAACGTTCAGACACGTTCTTGACCAATCGTAACCGTCCATTTTGTTTTTCACAGACTGACCTCGCCTCATAACTAGGGATGTTCCTGGCGACTAATTTCCCTGTCGACTAAACGAAAATTTTAATTAAGACTAGTCGACTAGTCTAAAAAAAAGGAAAACACTCAGAAAACAGTGAAAATTTAGCACAATTTATTGAAACACCGCTAGCAGCAGCAGCCGTCGTTTCGTGCAGATTAACATCCAAATGCTTGAGTCGAATGTGGTTGCGCATTGCTCCAGTCGAGTGATTGTATGCCAGTTGTTTCTGACACAGTCTACATACTACCTTGTTTTCATTTTCTAGATTAAAGTACTGCCAAACCGCGCTGGTTTTGCGAGAGGCCATCTTCCCACCGTGCCATTTTAAAGCTCCAGTCTACTCGAGCATTGCCGCGGAGAGGGGGACTGCTGTCTGACGGCTCTGTAGCCCTGACTAGTGGCGGGCGGCTGTATGACAGTTAAGCGGCCTTGTACACGAATAAAACACAAATTGGTTTAAACGATTAATATTTCTGGTGCCGACTAGTAAGGGGGCGGACGTTTAATCGTTTAGACGACTAATCAGCGCGCATCCCTACTCATAACGAGGCCGTGACCTCTTATTTACTAAGAGTTCTGTCTGCAAGTCCGGGTTCACTTGATGCGGATAATGACGCCATTGTGTGTAAGTGACTTTTACTGTTTCTTTTTTACTTTTTACTGTGACTTTTAGATCAGACTCGTTGTTGGTCAGTGTGACTATTTTTCAGGTGCATAAATAGATGTGTTGTGTCAATATGCAGTGCACTGCGCAGTACTTATTGTCTTTACTGATTGTTTTTACAGCTGCTGGAAGCGAGACGGAGTGTCCTGGCAGAGGACGACGTGGACCTATGGAAGTGCGCCACCGTAGACATGATGTCTGATGAGGAAGACGGCACACTTTAGGGGGTGTCTGGGTGGATTGTGCGACCTCCGTCGTTCCGCAGCAGGAGCTGACTGAACTCTGTGCAACGCTGCAGTCAGATTGGAGGCAAACCCGAACTACAGGGCAGCACCACAGACGTCTGCAAGATGGAGCACATGCAGACAGATCGCCGTCAGATGCCGTACAGCTCCAAGGTGGCGAATAATAGACAGTTGATGGCGCTGTGGGATTTTGATTTGTTGTTGAAATCTCCTATTTGTACTTGTACATAGTTGTGTAATATAAATAAAGCGCTGTCTTTGAATAAACATGTTCCTCGCTAATGTTCCTTTACTCAGTAAATTCATTCATGTCCTTGATGGTAATAATAGTGTAGCCCATAGGATAACAATGACATGAATATACAACATAATAATTTTATTTTAATTTTTAATAATAATTATACATTTATTATAATTATTTTAAGTATTATTATTTTTTAATTATTTTTTATTATTTATTATTGTAGGGGAGGGATTTACATTTATAATGACCCAGGGTGACCAATAGCGACAGATCTGCCGACCAATCACGAGTGATATTTCTTGTTTCAAAGTAGTGGTTTCATCCAATCCTGGAGTGAGGAATTTCAAGCCAGACGCGGCTCCGCTGCTATTCATTTGCTAATTAGAGCCATTAGCACCTCCCGGGAGGTCTCCACATACGTCATGGGTCCGTATTCGACAATTTGTGGCACCCGTACACGCCGCGTTCGCAGCCTGTAAATTGTCGGAAACTGCCAAAAATGAGTGAGATTTCCGGGCGTTTACGGGGACGAAAATCCCACTTTTCATGCAGTGTGATAACTGACGGGTAACAGAGGTCATTCAACTGATTGAACTGATTTCTTATTCTCTTTGCTCTATTTGTTTCTGTTCATGTTCAAGTTGTGAAACTGTTTTTTTTTGGGGTCAGGTCTTTAGTGAGAGTGGTTAAAATCTTGACAATACACGTTCTACTTTTCTACTAAAGTAATTGTCAGTCTCTTATTGTGGTTGGAGGTTTCTTTTCACTCTAAGCAGAGTTACCATTGCCAATCTCCTTACGAATCCTAGTTATTTGAGCCCTGTGTTGTGTAGACTTAGACAGTTTGTGTTTCTGAAAGACCAGATTGATTCAGATTTAGATTCTTTTTTTTTCTGACTACACAGAAAAGGGGTGACATCTGCAACTGGGACTGGATATCTGGCATGCTAGAAAATTTGAAAAGTCTGACATGACTGACAAAGAGCATCAGCCAATGAGAGGTTTGATACTGCGATGCGATGTATGTCTCTACCAGCCCCAGCAAGAAATCAAAGTCCTCCGCTGTCATCTGTAGCATTTCCCGAAAACCCGTTCAATCATTCAGCAATGAAAGGTACAATTTTCTGGGTCAGAATACACGCATAGACTATATGGACCGTACAATGCAAGCTAATAGGCTAGCGGCACAGTGGCAACCAAGTTTCATTCATAGAACTCACCTCCAACTCTCTCTGCAGAATTGACAACCTGCGCAATCCGCATGCAGCAACCCATTCCTTCACCCAAATCCTTTTCTTCTTTTCCTGATTCTTCTCAGGGCAGAGCAAGGCACAAATGACCTGCAGAGCTCCAAGCTGTCGGACATCCATGTTAAAGTTTAGCGCCGGGGAACTTCATAATATCCTGGTTTGTTCATGCATGACAAAACGTAGTTTGGTGACATCACCGCGTTATCTGGGGCTCTGTTGGCGAGGGCTCGGTGGAGAAATCTTGTGGTGTGCACACACTGATCGTAACTCAGTTGGCAAGACTCCCGATGACAGAAACACACGTCTGCGGGTATGAACACTGAAAAGATTACGATAGTCTCCACAACTCAAGACTGGTTGGCCAGTCGTGTAATGTGAACTCGCCTTAAGTAACTGCTTTGCAAATGTTCAGTTAAAAAAAAGAGACATGTCGGACACCTTTATTTACTTCTACTTTTAAGCAGAATAAAACATGTTACCAGTTGTAACCAGACAGTGTTTGTCCACTTCATTACCTCGCGGCTGAATCTTCTGTGTGAATGCAGCAGTCATACAAACGGCCCAGCCGCTAAAACTCATTCAGACTCAAAGAATTTTGGACCAATTTTAGTGCAGTTTGGATTGTTACAATTTACAGAAGTGTGTTTACAAAAGAGAATACTTCAGTACCTTAAACTATTTAGTTCCAAGTATATTTTTCCTGCATTTAAAGTCGTTGCCATGGTGTGTTTTTATTTATAATCCTTTCAATAAATGAAGACTTGATTAAAAAAATGACATTATTACAGCAAACACTTCAAAAATCAAGTCTCTGGCAGCCTTCATAGTGATGTGAGCATTTCTGTTTTTTTTTTACATTGATAGCAAAACAATTAAGTCTGCTTCTTTGGGAAAATTAAATCCAATTAGGCATCTATTAGCTTTAATTCAGTTGACAGGTGTTGCCTCTCTCATACTACTGTAAATAACCAGCATGGCATTGTAGCAGATATAAAATGAGTGACACTTATTGAATGACCACATAAATATATGATGACAAGATAAAGTCAGACTGAAACTGAAAATCTTCATTGTGCTTTTCCATCTTTGTAATAAGAAAAACACCCATATTTGATGTACATTGCCACTTAATAGTTATTCTTGGTAATACAGGTTGAACATATTAAAAAACTTTATATAGGGGCTACCGTATTGATAAGTATGCTGTTCCAAACATTATTATTACTTTTAATAGAATAATCAAATACACTTGACCATGCTGGTTCCATTTATATTTGTTACAACAGTAAATGTGACTGCAACTTTGTGCTCTTGAGAAATATTTCTGTGTATTGTCCCCCACAACAGTGAAATGGAATTTCTGCCCTTGTTACTACCGTCCCTCCATGGTTACAAACAATCTTGAATTATAGTTAAATGGTAGGCTAAAATATGTTTCTGAAAACATGTTAGGCAAGAAATGGCAATGCAGTAACATAATCTTGTCTCATGTGTGATCAGTGCTATAAGTTTTACCTCCATTCCTCTTTTTCATCCCTGTTTTTACAATACAGGAAACAGTATGGCACCCACTTCCTGTCCACAAATTTGTATTACATCCACATTCTACACAAAAATATGTTTCTGAATATATTTCAGATGAGAAATGTTTAAATTTTAACTGTAGTGACTGTTGTATTTTACCTCCTCTATGTCTTCTGAGTATAGTTTTCATATGAGCCTGTACAGGTTTCTACCACACCCTCAAATGCACCTTTTGATGTTTTTGTTCCCTTATGTTTTGTATTTATGCATGTGAAACAAATGAGAGGGGTGTTGAAGATGAGTGGACTTTATTGACCACTTCAGCAAGTGTGTCCTACAAGTTTGAATGTATGAAAGGTCAGTAAAATTATGCCCAGAGCTTTTATCTAAAACCCATACACCTACACTATGTGCATACTGCAAAATGTCCTCATCCTCACCCACTCAGACACACCAGTCACGGTCAGAAACACTCAGATGTCAATGCTTAATCCTGTACCTTAACCTTAAGTTACATCTATACCTTTAAAAAAAAAAAACAGGCAAAAAACAGAGCTGAATGTATTATAGGAGATACCTATTTAAACATAAAAGACCTGTATAGCCCAGAAATCACACAACATGATGATGTTAAAACTGTCTGGTACAGTTAAGAGGTTCAGCTATTCTCTGTATGGAGTGCTCACTCTCTGCTGTTTAGGATAATGTTTGCATTTCACTTTTATGTTTCAAATTATCAGTGAGTGGAGCAGATTTCGAGGCCTTTGAGTGCTCTGCGGCAGCATAAAACTAAGGATTATTTTGATAAACAGGAAAATTCTGAAGTTTCTGTGTTATCTATGTGATGCTTGTCTGTGTTGTGATTTAGACGTTAAAGATGGATGACTTTTTACAAGAAAAACATCGCCTGGTAGAGCTATACGTGCTGATGTGACTGACAGTCCATAAGATTTAGGATTCTTGTTCTGTGGTAGCAGGTGTGCACTTTATTTTAAGCCTATACTGGAGCGTCTGCTCTTTAGCTGAGACCTGTCAGATCAGATGAGATGAGACACGCTCATTGTCAGCGAGCATTTGTTCACTTTTGTGGCTAATTAAGCGTATCGCTAAGTTCATCCCGGTCCCTGCTGGGCTCTGCTTTTGACAAAGATATTAAGTGAGCGAGGAGAGGGTCAGGCATCAGGAGTGGTTTGATTCAAATCAGTCTGAGGCCGTACTGTCATGTGATGGACGATCATATTAAATGTTGAACAGCATGGATGATGAAACTACAGGGCCACAGCTACTGTAGAGAGGCTGCACATTACCTGATTTATGTTCTCCATCCAATGACATCAGGCATCCGTCAAAGATGAAATCTCAGGTGGTACTTCAGGTTTGATTTTTGACAAACCTTTGAGGGATGATTTGTCCTAGTCTTGAGAAATTAGATTGACTGTTCTGTTAGAGAGCGTAGTTGGAAGGCAAGGATGAGATGGAAGGAGTTCTCCATAACAAAGAAACTTTTAACCTTCAGGCATTCTATCCAGGATTCTCCTGAACAACGTATTGACTCATACAGATGTAATCCCTCTCAGTCATCACTTATGACCCACTTGAAGTGTGTAGGGGTGACTCTGCCCTCTGTCTGTATTTTCTTTTTTTTTTCTTCATATTTTCTGTGCTAGGAACATCTACGGGCGTGTACCCCACAGTGCTCAGGTGAGGTGGAGGGATTTATTAAAGATAGCAACCAGGTGCAAGACCAAAAGCAGCACACATCCAAGAGACAGCGTGGAAAAAACACCAATACAGTGAGGCGAAACGCCAAACGAGAGTGAACCTGGGGTTGGCTTTTACTCTCACTTTCAATGGCAAGCATCTTTACAAACAGTAACCAACAACCCTGAAGTGTATACCTTTATGTGCAGCACAGTTTGGTCCCTTCACATGACATAATTTGATGTGCTCCAACTTACACCGGTGTTTGAAGTCGGCCAGTACTCACCAGCAAGTAAAGTCGGCACTTCTACATTTTGCTCTTGGGTGTACTGTGACTTTTTCTTGTGCACCAGCACTTCTCACAAGCTGCTGGTATTCTTATCTGCCCTCTCTATATCAGGCTATCTGGGCGATTTACAATGGCCCTAAATGTAGCAGGGATGGGCAACAGGCCAAGCACTAGGACCCAGACAAGTGGGCGAGTCTATAAAGAGGGGAGGGGAACTCACCTGGGCCTCTCTGCCTGCACTGAAACACACACCTGAGAGGAGAGCTGAGGCCTGCAAACGCCAAAACAATACAATTTTTAATAAAACACATTTTATTGATTTTATTCAAAGGTTAACTCGGTTCCTTGTAAATTTAGAATCTAATCACCTGCAAGCCTCTGAGTGAGAGGAATGACTTTCTTCTTGTTTTACAATGTTTGTCATTTGTTTGTTTTATATAATCAAATTTTGGTTTTTTTTCTGTTACATTAATTTGCTTTTGTGTATTATAGTTCAAACCAACACCTAAATAGAGGAGCCAACTACTGTTTTTCCCACAATTAGTTGATTTTGTTGCACCTTTAATTTATTGATTTAGTATGCCATTTATTTTAATTGGCCTTGCTGCATTAAAGGGGGAGACTGGTTAGTACGGCAGCAAATCTTTTTTATGCTTTGTGTGGTTTGAATTATTTTTGTATAAGTAGGTAAATTTTGTGTTGTGGATTAATTTGATTTATATTGACTGATTTGTGTGTTGTGTTTAATCCATAGTTTGTTTACATAATTTGTGACTTATTTGTTTTTTCTCATTGTTCATTGCATAGCCCCACCCCAGCCTCCCTCATGGTTCAGCATGGTGCTCCCATTCTTTGGTTTTATTTGTTTGATTGATTAATCACATTAATCAATTATTTAATTACATTATTGCTGTTAGTTTAATATGGTTTCATTTGAATTCATTTTTAAATTTTGTTGCTCCTTAGTTGAATCAAAAAATAGTTTATGCTATGCATTAAAAATAAATCTTAAATATTTTTGGCATAACAGTCTCTGGTTTGCATCTTTAACAGTCTGAAATAACCTACCTGATTCGGTCACAAACTTCCAGTGGTACAACACTCTCCATTGATGGCATATCCTTGGTTATGATGGTTCCTCTCAAAGCTGGTGGAAATGCAGGCTGGTTTGCTAGATCGCACCAAGGTTCAAAATGGGTGAAAAAGAATATGAACAGAGCTTCATGTTAAGGAACGTGAAGCTGAAACACATTAGGTCACAAGCCCACATCTGATAAGATTTCACTTCAGGGACCTCCATCTGAAATGATTGTTGGAAATGATCAGTGGTGGACAGTAACGGAGTACATTTACTTGAGTACTGTACTTAAGTACATTTTTTGAGTATCTGTACTTTACTTGAGTGTTTGTTTTTTAGAAACTTATAACTTTCACTCCACTACATTTCAAAGACAAATATTGTACTTTCAACTCCACTACATTTCCAGGAAGCTTGTCGTTACTCGTTCCTTTTAGGCTCAGCATAGCTTTGCAGTCAGCTGATGGTGTTTTTCTTTTCTAAAATGCAATTGGCCACATGCTGTGCTCCTCACAGAAGGGAACCAATCACAGTCACCGCTCACACCTGGGATGGATTTGGAAATACGTCATCCTCGCTCTGTGTAGCAAGCTCTCCCGCCTTCATTAAAACAAAACTCGGCAATGGAGATGGCAGGAGAAACTCAAGCTGAGAAACCAGCGCACCCATGGCCATATCTCAGCTTGATGTTTGAGATTTTGGAAATTCTGAGATTATTGGATGGTGATGTTTAAATAAAAAAATTAAATGACAACAGCTGTCCTTATAGTTTTTGATTGCATTTTTATGCTGAAATTTTTACAGGTGTTTCTATAGACTTTGTGTAGCAGAGTGGTTCTACATGTAAGTCAGTACATCATTAGGTGGTTTCAGAGAGCTACTGATGTTTCTGTAAAAGCACTGAGAAAACAATACAGCAATGTATGGATATTAGAAAATGTACTTTGTACTTTGTACTTTTGAATACTTAAGTATTTTTAAATGCATGTACTTTTGAATACTTGAGTATTTTTAAAAGTAAGTACTTCAGTACTTTAACTTCAGTACTTTAAAATTTTGACCGAGCAACTTTTACTTGTAGTTGAGTAAGATTTGACCACGAGTATCAATACTTTGACTCAAGTACTGGAGTTGAGTACTTTGTCCACCACTGGAAATGATTAAGACCAGAACTCTATAGTCAACTACAGTTGAGGAGATACAGTAACTGTGGAGGGAGTGAAACTTCTGATCAGAATGTCACTCATGATTCTCGCTTCCATTTGGCCCACTTCAAACAGGGAAGACAGAGAGAGAGTGGGGGAGTGACATGCAGCAAGGGGATGCGGGCTGGACTTGAGCCACGACTGCTGTGGTGGGGTGGCGCCTCTATGCGCGGGGCGCTGGCACTATCCACTAAGCTACTGACCCCCCACCCCCCCTTAAAAGTATTTCTGTATTGCTATCTCTACAATTTCAAAATGAAATTGAAATGAAAAGAGTAGGCTACTATGACATTTTTTGCTGGCCTTTCTGATAGAGGTTATTAAAAAAATATATGAGTAATTTTATGAGGTTAGAACAGGAAAATGTTAAAAGAAATGAGATCAGTTGGTGCAAAACTCTGAAAACAGCAATCTGTATACCTTAACTACTGTAAAATAGTTAGCTAGCTGAATGCTGCATACTGACTGGGTTACACTAGCTAATGCTAATCTTTAGCTTGTTAGCATCTATTATCTGTGTGTCTCCTGAAAACATTTCAGTTCAGGATGTTTATTACATTTTTATAATTTGTAGCCGTTTAGTGCTATCCAGCAAAAAAGGCATGTGTGTTGTTGTGTACTTTGAGATATTTGGAAAATTACTCAGGCTACGTAGCGCTAAGGACACTGTTGCCACTGTTTTGCTGTCAGTACAGTAATTGGCCCAAGAGACCAGAACAAAATCATTTCACTTCATAACTCTGATTAAACTCTAATGAGCTTTACTTCTTTTGCGGATTTACTAGCATTAATGCAGTCTGTACTTTGTAATGATCAACCTCTGCTTACCAATATGAGCCTGCAATTACTCACAGTGATGAAACCACTTAGCACTTTGATTACTGAAGCAATGACCGAGGGGTAGATTTAGAAAAAAAAGGAAACGAAGGAAGAGAAATGATGGCTGAGTTGAGAAGAGAGAGAAAAGGGGGGAAAGGGTCTGTGATTGAGTGAGACGTGAGAAAGGGAACGAAATTGCAAGATAGAGGGATTAGTGTAAGCAGGTAGAGAGGTAGACTCGGACAGATTGAGAGAGTAAGATAGACTGAGGGAGAGTGGGCTGCCGAATCAATGAGCTAGTCGATAGTGAGTGGGAGAGATGTGATGAGAGAGAAAAATGGCATGGAGTGGGAGGAGGAAAATGCCCCCTGTTGTGTTGGAGCCCCCGTTGAGAAAAATGGCCCCAGAGAAAATGAGAATCCACGGTGCTCCACAAGTGATTGAAAAAGCGTGTTTTATTTTGGCTTATCATCTGGAACAGGTACAGATTCAAGATAATTTGGTGACAGTTATTCTCCCAGGGATGCACAAGGAAAATAATCAGGTAATAGCTGTTTCATGTTTGATTTAAGAAATGACGAAGGTCTACGTACAATAAATCTTTGATCTCAGTAGGAGATTGATTATTATTTGTGAGATGACAGACAGACAGCTAGATGGAAAGGATGGATGGACGAAATGTAATTGTAAAACAGATTGCCTGAGGTTATGACAGTTCAGACAACTGATAATAGCTCCTTTGCATCTGACGTCATACATCACCACGCTGTCCAGATGGAGGGCAGGTAACTGGAGGCAACAACTACCAACACTGCACAAATACCTGATTTGCACTGTTTACGGGTGTTCCAGTCGATCCAATCAGGTGTGCCAAACATAGTAGGACATGAAGGGGGGAAGTTAAAAAAAGAATTCAGATAAACTGAGGCAAAAGGGCGTGCCCTTCAACATGAGGTAGATTTCTGAATAAGTTTTGATCACAATGTAGTCAGGCTCACACAAACCAAGTTTGGATCCAATCCAGTTAAATGTGTAGTACAAGTTTGTTAAAACACAACACGTGGGAAATGCCAAATGCCACTAGGTGGCGCTATGACTATCACGGTATATTGTCATATAATTGTGTTCAGGGCGGGACTAATATGAATCGTGAAGTTTGATGGAACACGGACCATTTACACCATTAACACGTGGGAAATGCCAGAAATGACCACGGAATTCAAAATGGCCGACTTCCTGTTGGCTTTAGGCAATGGGTCCAAGAGACTTTTTTGTCAGTGGGCCGCACTTTCAAGAGTGTGGCATGTCATTTTTTGTCACCACTAGGTGGCGCTATGACTATCAGGAAATATGGTCATATAAATGTGTTCAGGGCGGGACTAATATGAGTCAACACTTTGAGAGGCACTGGTGTACCCAGTATACATCAGACTGGATCCAATTGACCGTGTGATGCTTGATGTGTGGCTGTCAATCAAAAGCAGTGGTCGTCATGGCAACACAAAATGGAGGACAGCACACAGCTGCAAAGCACAGTGACAGCATTTTCTTCAGTCTGTGCCCAAAAACCCACACGTGGAACACATGCCTCTGTCGAGCACACTGTTTGAGATATGAATGGAACAAATATATTGTGACGACCAGGAGACTTTGGGGATCGTACAGATATAGTATGTTCCACATAAATGCAGAAATGTGGACAAGAGAGCGAGTTAAAAATGAAGGCAGTTCAGCTTTTCTACCGAGATCAGCAGGCATAAATTGTATTGGAGCGGATGGAGGACATGGAGGGTACACATTGTGTTTGGAGGCTCGCAGTTCAAATTCTGTTCATCTCTGTGTTAAAAACAGACCATTGTGTGAAAGAGGACAAAAATCTCTACTACTTTAGGGACAATGGTGTGTCTAGCTCAAAGTATGTGCCCATAAGGGCAATTTAAAAATGTTTTTTGGACAGTTTTCCACAGCAGCTCCACACTCTGGCTGATGACATCACCCACTGTAGCTGCTAACGTTCCATCTGATAGAAACCCATTATAAACTCAAAATTTCTCAAGATTTGCTCATGGTACTTTAACAGGCACTGATCAAAAACTGTAAAAGATATGAAAAAGATGGAGACATGGTTGAATAGATGAGACCTGTGGCAACATTTAACAGTTTGAATGGAGTCTGTAGCTGAAAGTATGGAGAAGCTGTACAGGTGAGAAAACCCCAGTTATTGGCTCCTTTCTCCACTTGCTCCTATTCATTTCCCATGATTTCCCTTAGATTTTCAGGATTTGTGTGCGTCGTCAACTTGGACAGCTTATAAAATCCAAACTGTTCAAGTAATGAAAACGTTATACAGAGCTTTTGTTCAGCAGGGTGTGAACTGTCACCTGTGCGATGTTGAAGCCGATACAATAAACGGCCTCAGAGGAGATAGCTTTTTTTTTTTTTTTTGTAGGTCTTGATGAGACAAACAAGCCAGTTTTTGTTTGATCTTTCTACGACATTCCTACGGGCTGTAGTGGGCATTTTTGTGTGCGTAGGTGGCACTAGAGAGCTTATTTTGGCAGTTTTGGGGTTAATTTTTGCATGTCATAACATTTTTCGCCAGGCCTGATATGCGTGCCAATTTTGGTGAGTTTTTGAGCATGTTTAGGGGGTCAAATTTGGGCTCGAAGAGGCGGTGGGAGAAAAAATCTGCAAAGCAAAAACAATAGGGTCCTTGCCTGCAGGGCTCGGTCCTTAAATATGATGTACTATTTCTGCAAATAGACACCCCTAAATCCTAAACATAGGCGGCTTTACGGGGACAGTTAAGTTTAAATCAAAAATAGATATTTTTCCTCTCAACTGTAGTGCTATCTATCAATCTAGATTGATCTGGTGTGAGTTGGTGAGTGTTGGAGATATCGGCCATAGAGATGTCTTCTCTGCAGTATAATAGAACTAAATGCCACTCTGCTTGTGGTGCTCAAAGAAATTTTAAAAACTCAACAACAATGTCTCTTTACAGCAATCATGACCTCGTTA
Source organism: Cephalopholis sonnerati (assembly GCA_019142605.1). Taxonomy (NCBI): domain Eukaryota; kingdom Metazoa; phylum Chordata; class Actinopteri; order Perciformes; family Serranidae; genus Cephalopholis; species Cephalopholis sonnerati. Next base: position 13,335,658 of record JAGQAX010000014.1, read on the forward strand.
CTCAAGATAACTTACAGACCTTGTTGTGAGCATTTTCATGTAGAAACTATTTTCTGTCTACTGAACCACACTGTATCATCACGCAGAAGGAAGCGTGCATCTACTGCTAGCTCACCTAGCACCACTGAGCTAGTTAATGTTGCAGCTCAGTCCAGGAAGACAACATTAATGTTTACACATCACACTGTCACAAGCATGAGCCTCTCGATCATGAGTAGATGCACTCTTTGTTCTGCGCAGTGATACAGCAGTTGCAGTTTGGGGAAAGAAATAATTCAACCTAGAATGGTAAATAGCATTACAGGTAATAGGAAAATATGTATTTCTAATTAGAGGGTGAACTGTCCCTTTAAAGCATTGTTGTTATTAAACATGTAATCACTTTGTATTGTTATACACTTACCATGTGTTATTTGACAACGTCTCTGTGTTTTTTAGCCATGGCCCAGGCTTTTAATTGCATTTCAGCAGACTGCTGGGAACTTTTTTTTCTTTCTTTTTAAAGGGTTTTTTTGAGGAGTTTTTCCTTATCTGCTGTGAGGATCCAAAGGACAGAGGGATGTTGTATGCTGTAAAGCCCTTCTGAGGCAAATCGTGATTTGTGATATTGGGTTTAATAAATAAGATTGAATTGAATTGAATATAGTAGCTAGCAATAGCTAGCTAGTAGCCTGAAGCCAGTGTTGCATCCATGTACAGAGCTGAAATATAAAAAGACTCAACAACATTTACTCACTCAGCCAAACTCATTGGGCCACACAGTCGACCCAGTAAAATCATTGCATAATGACCTAATGCTAATAATAACAACACCTCCAAACTTTCCTCTTTCTTTTCATGTCAAGAAATTTCTTATCCATTTAATCAGTTTACTACTCACTGTCATTACATGTGCATTTTCCATACATTTCCACTCCTGGGTAGTAATGCTGGCATCACCACGCCAAACTAAAGTAGAAGGTATTGAGGAAGCAGGTTAAGTTATCTCCTGCATTGCAGACCATTTACAAACCAAAGCTTCTGGCAGTGCCTTATCAATAGGGTTCCAGTAATATAGTTTTAGAATAGAAATCTGATGCAGCTGTGGATTGACTATATTTTGCGCAATGTTTAATCTATGACCACAATAAGTATTCATTGTTTTTGTCAGAGAACTGTGTTCTGGTCAGGGTGGAAAATCCTCTGAAGCAGCAACTTATTTGAAGTAGGCTACCCACTGTGGAACCTGCTCCTGAACGCTGGCACCTCTTAGCCTTCACAAGTGCGTCAATATTAGGTGTGCAAAGTCATCCAGTGGGTCCCTCTGGTGGGCCAGTTCAGCCTGCAGGCTCTAGGTTTGACACCCTTGCTCTTCTAGACACTTGTATGCCTTCTTCTGGTTCGCCTTGTAGTCAGAGGTCTGGAGGACAAGGTAATTTGGATGCATATGGAGCATGAATCACACCCAATGTGAGTTTCAAGTTACCAATGAAACCTGCGGGATGTTATCAAACCCTTTTATGCAGTCACTTGTCTTTATTTCCAATTAGTTCATCACTTCCTTCCCTCCATTTGGATTTTGCATGTCATACATGATTGCAAACAAGCTATTAAAGAGAAACCTTTTTAAAAATAACAAAATTAAATTAAATGGATTTTAAAGTGCAGTTTGTTGGTAAAACTTGCTGAAAAGATTTTCCATCCCTGAAAAATACTTCTTTATTCAGTGGAGCACTCAAAACCACAATCATTAGCTGCATGGTAGGAAACTAGTGGGCTACACTTGACATTTTAAAATATTTTTGACATGTTTTCAAAAGGCATGGTTTTACCAGATCAAACTACTGTTGTTCGAACCTAAGCTTAAAAAATATTCAAGGCTTATGATTCAGCTTTCTAGAGATCTGGTAAAAATACATTTCCAAAACTAGGAATGTAAAATACTGTGTAACTGTTGCCACTGTTGGACATTTATGTAATCCACAAACAGGGCAGTTGTATCTTAATGAATTTTCAGGAAAATTGGCATTAGCTGTGCGCATTGGCTAGAATCATTGTTGGTCTGCATGTCTATAGTAAGCAGCCAGTTTTTATGTGAAATCCAAACTACCATTTTAATGTGGGAAGACATTAGTTATTCAATCTGTAATGATCTGTCCTGATTCAAAGTTCAGGGTATAAATGCAGCAGGCTGTGCCTTGTACTCCAGCAGTGGGCGTATGTAAAATGCACTGTGTCACTTTGATCTTTTACATGCCTTGTTGCTCTATCAGTAAACTCAGTAATTATTCTCTTCGTTAACATGAAATGGAGCAAACTAGTGAGCAGTGCTGAACAGATAATCATGACACCAAACGCTCTGAGAAGTATTGTGTGGAGGCATTTTGGAATAGTGGTTTCATACAAGGCTTTTGGCTGCCTTTAATAAGTGTGAAGTGCCTCATGGTAACATTTAAACTTTGTGATACAAAAAATCTGTTTTCACCTGTTAGTTATGGTTTCACCTGTTAGCGGGTGGTTGTAGCTCAGTCCATAGAGACCTGGGTTGGGAAGTGGAGTGTCGCTGGCTCAGATCCCCATCCAGCTTCCGTCCACGGGCAGCCCCCTCGCTCTGACACCTATCTATTTAATGCATGCATGGGACCTGTTTGTGCATGTGTGTGTATTTCAGGCCTGTGTGAATATGACAACAGAGTGAATAAAATTTGAATTTCTCCTCGGGGATTAATAAAGTATGACTTCATCTTCTTCTAGTTTGTGTCAAATGAAGCAGCGTCAACTCTACGGCTCGTTTGAGGATAAGGCTCCAGGATTTTTGTTTGAATTCGTTTGAGCGAATTATATGTTAGATCTCATTTGTTGTAACTTGATATTTTCAAACGATGACAGCTCTCCTCCATAGTAGAGGATTATTAGGATAACTATTTTGCTTTTAACTGCCTCATAGATGAAGGTGGATGTCCCGGTAATGCAGTTGCTTGTTATAAAACTAAATCCACCTTTCTAGATTGTTATGACAAAAATGGAGCCTTGAGGTAATTCCCACAGCAGAGTTTTAAATGTCAGTGCTAACATCAACATGCTGATGTTTAAGGGAGCATATCTATATTGCCCAGTTCAATATTCTGTCAGCACACATTAACCCTCCTAATGTGTTTGGGTCAGATTTGACCTGTTTCTAGTCAAAATATTATACTATATATCACTGAGATAACTCTAACCTTTGGAGATGGCAGTAGTTGATTGTTGGAGCTCTCTGATTTAAACCTGTCTCTAAACTTCTTTCCTAATCTAAGCCAGTGATCACCTACTAATGACTTTCTAACCCTAAAATGTTTAATAAGTTTTTTTTCCCTCTTTTTAGTTGGTAGGTTCATTAGCGTACTACTTCTTACTATCTTAAATTTAGAGATGAAAATATGTTAAGGAGTTGTTCTCCATACAAAAAGAATAACTAATATCTGCACTAAAGGCTTTTGCACACCAGGTCAGTAGTTTTCATCTGAAAGTGTTGCAGTTTGAAAATGAATACAACCTTGCGCCATGTCAATCACGTGTACACGCTGACTCTAAGACTTGCATCAACATTTTCTTACATCTGCAAGTCTATCAACAGTCTCAAGAGTTTTTTTTGACAAAGAGGCAGTGAAGAAAATGTGGTGGCGGGACACATCCAGAACAAGACAGATGGCTTACTTTCAACAGGTCAGACAGTAATATTCAGGTGGCAGATGCAATCCTCTGGCGGAGGAGGGCGACAGCCAGGGAGAGATGCAAGGGAGCAAATGTGAATTTACATTTTGTCTTGTATTGCATAGTTTCACAGCAAATACAGCAATTAAAAGCATCGGACCAGTGTACAAGTTTTCTGTGCATAACAGTTCAAATGACAGATTAAAAAAAACACATGAAAATATGGACTTGGTGTGCAAAGGCCTTAGGACCTGCACCAGTGCAATTTCATGACTATTTGTCATTATCATAGTCCCCTAACCTACTGGGGATGTAACGATACATTGATCAATGATCAAATACCAGCAATACAAAGTGAAAACATGGATGCATATCGTCATCTTTAAGATACATCTTCATTTTGAAATTCCCATGGCACATCTTTGTCACCATTTCCATCCCTTCTGAGGCAGACAATGGCCGGCAGCCAAGACAAAGACAATGAGGACATTAACTGATATCGTCTCATACCGATCACAGGCCCCTGAATTGAATCAAATCAAAATCATATCATGGTAGACTTTGTGATATCAGCAAATATTGTATCGTTGTGCAAAGAATCGATATAATATTATTTCATGAAAACTGTGCTTTACACCCCTATAACCTAAACCATGTTATAACATCTTTTTCAGTTCCCATTATGTGCTGTATAGTGCTGGGAAACATTGGACTTTGGGAACATAGGACCCTTGAAGAGTGCATATGTAGGACTGTGGAACATAGGAATGAAGTAATGTTTAGCCAGTATTATGTTTACCATGTTCACCATTGTAGTTTTGAGTGTTAGCATGCTAATGTGGTGATTGGCACTAAAACAAGGTGCAGCTGAGACTGAAGCCAGTTTCATTACTTCTGCACACGTTTAGTTATATACCAAAGAAATACAGACAAATTAAAAATTTGACCTGATGATGGCACTAGAGGAGAAGTTAAAGGATGACCAAAGTCACATGGAGTCATTCTTTGTGGACCTTTAATGTCTTTGAATTTCATGGCATTCCATTCGACAGTTGTTGAGGTATTTCACTCTGAACCAAAGTGCTGAGCAGACTGACAGGTCAACATTGCCATCCCCAGAGCCGTGCTGCTGGCATGGATTAGCTTTGCAGACAACTCTGTCATTGATTGGTATATACTTCATTCAATATAAGGACGGCAGCACAGATTACAGCAAGTCAAAAACTGATCTTTTGCTTGTCTCTTTAACTTCGAGCTTTGAATATAGGTCCTATTTTTGAGGACTTTCAGCTCTAAGTTAGATAAGTGATGGCTCAAAAAAAAATAGTCAGCAGAATGTGTATGTTCAAGTGAGCATGACCTTGTCTCCAAAGCCTGGCAAGTCATTTGTTACTTAAAAAGATATTTAAAGAAAGCAGTTTATTGTCAAGCTCCGTCCACACAGGCTCTGTAACCTATTAGAAATGCTATCAGCTGAAACGTTTGCACTTGTTGGCTGACATTTTCTCTCTCTTGACACTGACAAGAGGAATGAGAAAGAAAATGCTGCAGCCAGAACAACTGCTGCCCCTCAGCAGCGATGCTATCGCTGCAGGCTGCACCCAAGAAGTCCCCGGTGGAGAAGGACGCAGTCTTTATCTGAAAGTTTAAAAGTCCTCCTTTTAGCTGTCTCCTCCTGCCTTTACATCTCCTCTCGTGATTTGACGGGTAAAATCGATGATGGATTGTGGACTCCGCCGTGATTTTTAAGTTTCTTTTTTGGGGCGGTGGAAGCATTCAATCCCAGTGGTTTGTAAATCTCCATTTCAAAACACAGTACGTCAGACATGTACTGATGTCTCTCAGGTGTGTGTCTTCCTTTTGTTTGAAAGCCAGTGAATTACAGCTGTCGTGTGTGTGTGTGCGTGCATGTGTGTGTGTGTGTGTGTGTGTGTGTGTGTGTGTGTGTGTGTGTGTGTGTGTGTGTGTGTTCAAAGCTGTTCAAACTCATTGAATGCAGACAACCCAAACAAAGAGAGAATGTGTGTGTCAAACGCTTTTAATCCTGTTGTAAATTATCATTTAATTCAGTGGGTGCCAAAAATTCAGTGTTTGTGTGTGTGTGTGTGTGTGTGTGGGGGTGGGTGTGTGTGCCAGTAATCACAGACTGGGAGGCTGTTCTTGTTCTCTCTGACAAATCCAGGTAGATTAGCTCTGTCTGTCTCAGCAGGCACAACACGTGAAACCGTGAGGCGCAGAACCTCTCAGATGCCATAACACACACATACACAAATACGCACACACTCACCAAAAACAGCATGTTGACATTCAGATACTCACTTTCAGAAACTCACAACACTCCCCCAACCACCCCTACAACACACTTGCATATACTTAGCAGCATTTACTCACACACAAGTACACTTTAACACGCACGCACTCCACCTACCCACACATACAGCAGTCACGCATGCACACACTTATTCACAATGTGGTAACCATCCAATGCACATACAAACACCCCCACACACACACTCGCACACACTTCAAACATGCACGTATCCAGGAGGTGATAAACAGCTTTTTCTTTTCTGCAGGAGCAATTTGAGTAAAGAAAGGAGGACAAGGGTGACGCACTGTCAGACACCATAATGGACCCACACACAACATTATTGACCGTGTGTGTACTCACATGTGTGTGTCTCTCCCTCTCTCTCTGTGTGACTGCCAGTCCATCCTTCCAGCAGCCATCTGTGGTAACACTACCCCCCTGTGTCAAAGTTGAGGAAGTGCAGTTGGGAGCAACAGTCGCTCCACATCTAGTTAGGCTGTCGAATCAAATTTGTTTATAGTTTATATTACACTGATGTGTCATCATGTACAAACAGTGTGGGAGCAATTAAGAAAAGAAAAACAGAGATTAAAGAAAAATAATGATCATAAATCATCTCAGGGAAAATTAAAAACAGCATCAAAACTGTCACCAGCAATAAGATACAAAGTTTTTACTGTCACAAGTTACAAGTGTTGCAATTAAAACTATTTAAAAAGTATTTCTGCATTAAATGTGGACTATAATGGGGTGTTTTTTAGTTGTCAAGCCAGGCCTCAAACCTTGTTTTTTGGTTTGGTTTGTTTTGTTTGTTTTGTGAACACGGTCTAATGTCTAGATTGTCTCACTAAAGTCTCAAAGACCTAATCCAGGTGCATCAGGATCATTTAAAAATTGGGTTAAGACCACAGTTTGATCCAGTACCAGAGGAACTAGCCTGAAGGGGCCTAATCAACAGAAAATACCTGCTTTGGTCGCTACAAATATGGTTGGAAATGTCCAGCCCACTCATTGATAAATACCTGCTCCGAACACTACAAACATAGTTGGAAACATCCAATACAAAATACCTACTTTTGTTGGTCTCAAACAGTTGCTTAGCAGCCATCTCGCCGAGGTGTCACGCCATCCAGTATCCCTTTCCTGCTGAAGAGTCACTCAGCTCATGCAATCTGAACTATGTCATATATGTGAGATGCACATCAGTAACAAATTCATGGTTTACAGAAACGTGTGATGCCCACATGTTATTCTGGCAACTGTGCTGTATAAATCTCGCAATGAGCTTTGATACAGACATTCCTGTTCCCCAAAGGATGATAAACTGAAACAACTTATGTGACCTTTTGACTTTTCATCCAGTGCCATCTTCAGATCCAAACTGTTATTTGTCCATTATTTTGGTATTTGATCAAAGACCAGCTAATCTAATGACATTCCCATTAGCCTCAGCTGAACTTTGTGTTTAGAGCTCAGTGCCAAATGTTAGAATGCTAACACGGTTAACTAAGAGTGAACATGATAGCCATTACACCTGCTTCAAGGTTTTGTATGTGACTTTCAGAACATTAATACAGCAGCAAACCACAATTTGCTATGTAAATATATTATGGAGTAATGGCATCCTGAGCACATAATAAAGTCACTACCTCTGTGCGTGTTGTAATCCGAGCTTCTCTGTGGTTTGTTGTGGTAAAATGGTTGGCTCTGTCAGCACTGTTGTCATTATTTAGCACTATTCATGGAGTTAGCACCGTTAGCTGCAGGCTGCCAGCTCCATCTTGAGATTAGTGTCCAGAAAACTTTGAAACTACAGTACATAACATGGCTCGCACTGAGTTTCATCATTTCATACTTCTGGAAGATGCAGAGATGGTCTTAAAATTATACACGGTCATATATCCCATCACACAAAGTGTACCTACATAGTCTGTTGGTTGAGATAAACTCCTTGCAAGTTATTGGACAGTGAGCTTCAAACACCAGCCTCTGCCCAGCTTACTTAGTGGAACATCCCTAGGGATATAAATATGACGTATTTATTGTTTAAAGTATTTAATTGTAAGCTAAATACCTTTGAACGGTTGTGTAATGAGGCACACTTTGAGGATGTGTGAATTAAAAATGAGATGATTTCAGAGTCCCAGATGTTGAAGTTTCACCAGCATATGAACCCACTGAAATTCTGCACTAATGAATTCCGAAAACATTTAGCATAAATAGCTTTCTTTCCCGTTTCCTGAAGATCTACAAAATCAAGTACAATAACTAAAAGCTCATGATCACATCATAAACTCCAGCCATTAAACAGTAATTCCCTCCATAAATTAATTTTCCGGCTGGTGCGTATTAGCTTTAGCAGATCAAACAACAGCAGGCATTCGTACGTACACTGAAGCACAGGCTTTGAAGTTTTCTGATGGCTCTCTCATCTTTTAGGCTTTACTGCGCAGTCATTTCTGCCATCTAAGAGCCATTACAGTCTCTTGATGCCTCCACGTTTGCTAATTTCTCCGGGTTAATTGCTCTCTCCGCTTCTTCTTCTTCATAGCTCAAAGTTTGAGTCATTAACATGGCAACAGTAATTCACATTCTGTCTGCTTGCTTGAGCCGTTACTCAGCTGTAAACCAATCAGTCAACTGTATTCAAATGAGAAGGAAGATGACTGTATATTTCATGAATTAGATTTTCTGCCTGAAACAGTTGCTTTAATGACTCTCTTGGGTAAGAGGTTGTGGGGGGAATAATTCACAATCTATGTCAAGGTTAGAGGAGCATTTATATTGGTTAATCCAGCCTTGAATGAAATAATCATAATGTGAAAAAGTAATTTAGACTGTGGCTGTAATGCATGCAGGAAGTTTCTAAGTAACAATACTTAGTATGAGTGACACACTCTGTGGACTAAATTCGTTTTCAAACTGACTTTACTGACTTGCATAAGCATATTGTTGCATTTGCCAGGGTTTGTATTGTCTGTCTTTATAGGAATGGTTTGACATTTTGGAAAATAAGCTTGTTTGCTTTCTTCATGAGAGTTAAGTGAGAAGATCGATACCACTCTGTGTCTGTAGCCTTCATTAAAGATGAAGCCACAGCAGCAACTGGTTAGCTAAGCTTAGCACAAAGACTGGAAACAGACGGCTATCCTGGCTCTGCCCAAATTTGAATCAAAATCTGCCTAAACTCACAAATTAACGTGTATCTCATTAGTTTAATTCACGATAATCCCCTGTTTCCAGTCTTTATGCTTAGATAAGCTAACCAGCTGTTGTCTCTAATTTCTTAATAATTCTTGAAAATATTAAATGGATAGATATGAGAATGGTATCAATCTTCTCATCCGACTCTCCAACGACAACTTACGCAACTGAATTGCCAGAATAAATGTTTGCACTGAACATTTCTGCAAACCATGGATATATTACATTTGTACATTATTTTGTAGTAGATAGCTGTTGTTGTTAGTTGGTCTCAAAAAGTGGTCTGCAGCTTGACAGGTGTCCAGCCACCATCCCCTCCACCTTCTGATGACAGTCAACCTATGTATTACGTCACTTTGGAAATGTTGATATATGTATGGAACATGCAAATGTAATGTATTGAGGGTTTTTCAGAAACGTACAATGCCAAGTCTTCTGGTGATTGAGCTGATTTACGAGGGGATATGTGCAGATTTTATAACCATAAGGGAGCTGTGTGCAACATTCAGAGTATATCTAGGATTCAGATTTGAAGCTGGCTTTGTCTTCTCCCAGCTCTAAACATGGAGGTGGCTGAGCCAATGGCTATCAGCAAACATGCTAACAGCTCAAACATTGCTAACAATTAAAACAGTTCTAGCAGGGCTAAAGGTGTTAATGTGGGGGGAACCGAAAGGCTGGACAAGTAACTCTTACTGTGCAGTTTGGGCCGATGCTCATCGTGGGCAGAGTCAAATGTTTAACACCGCCCACATTGAGCATGTTTGACTTGCTCAACGGCACCACCTAAAAGTGGACATCAACTTCATGAAGCACAAAATTGTAAACACTGCAGCCTCAAAAATATATCACATCAGTATATCTACAATATAATTATAATCAGTAACATTGGCTGCATTTAAAGAAATAAGTATAAAATTGCAATTTTCTCTCTCTTTGTTGGACAGTGGGGCAGCTGGAGGATGCTGTGGGATAGAACCAGGTGGCTGAGTAGCTTTAGCAGGGCTGGAGGGGCAGTGACAGCGGCTGAGAAGAGGAGAGCCAGGGTCTGCAGAGCATGTTTAAGGCTCCACATCCAGGAATGTGTGGACTCCTGCACTCCCTCTCGTTCTCCAACATGCCCTGCAGGTCCATGCTCTACTCCCGACCTCAACAAGCTCCTCTGACCCAGGTTGTGCTCTGCTCCTCTGCCAGAGAACAAGAAGGCGGGAAGGCAGGATAGGGCCTATGCCTACGGCTCTTTCTCGGCTTTCCACCAGTGTCCACACACCCCTAGATGTGGATCTGTGGACCTTTGTCTGTTTTGGGGGGATGTGATAGAGTGGGACTTTGCAAGTAAAGTAGTGGGATCCATATTAATGCATAAACTCATCAAATTCAGTGCTCCACTGAACTGGAGCTGTTGTCATATTCCACCTCACTCTCACATATGAGGCTTCTTAGCTGGGAGGGCAGCAGACAGCAGCTTTGGAGATGGACCTTCAGATAGCAGCAGTGGCATCTCGAATTCCCAACTCGCCCAGCCTGCTGTGGTTCCCAGAACTGGGTTAGCTGATCATCTCTGGCTGAGTTAGCATGTAGCCTCAAAAGCTGGGAGTGAGACTGAGAGGAACCGTGAGGTAGCAGCTATCTAACTAGCAGTTAATGCAGTCAGAATTGACAACGTAGGGCAGAGCTCAGCTTTTGACTCAACCCACCTTGAGCATAGCCCCAGCGTCCTAACAATGTTGGTCAGGACAGCATAATCAGCGGTTACTGTGGTATGGACGTCATGCAGAGCATGGCTGGACCAGCTACTACAACAAAGAACAGAGATGTTCGGATTACAGAAGACACACATACTTAACCAGTAAGGCTAGCTGTGCCCTTCTATTTCCAGTCTTCATGCTAAGCTAAGCTACATATAGAACGGTCAAATATGAGAGTGGTGTTAATGTCCTCATCTGACTCTTGACAATATAGTGAATTAATGTGCATCTTAAATATGAAATATAGATATGAAGTTTCATAGTGACGCTTTTAATTGTGAGAAACTTTTTACTCTTCGTGTTTGTATTTGCCCTCATCTTGTCAATATTTACAAATCTAGAGAAACACATCACTTGAATCCACAGATTAAATTTGAAACCATCACAATTTTCATTTTTAATATAAAACTCTGAAATCTGATTCGGCTCCCCCAGTCCCTTTACTGTATCTGGAGGTCAAAGATGTTGTTTCAACAGTCCTCCAGCAGAGAGAGCAGTTAGCTACAGAGTGGATACTGTATCACAGATGGAGACAGACAGAGTATCAGGGAGGAAGAGAAAGAGGAGTGTCACAGAGAGACTCTGGGGAGGGGGAGGATAAAGGTCAAGGGGAGGAAACGAGGGAGAACTCCCTCACACCTCATCACACTGTCTCTTCAGGTACGCCTGAAGGTCACAGACACGCTAACAGGAAGGACAAGAGGGCTTCTTCTCCTCCTCTTCCTCCCGTCCATCATTTTACAGCCGCCTACAGTCTACATTAACAGTTGAAGTCATCTCAGTGAGTAACACGAGCTGCGTTGTAGAATGAGATTCCTTCCTACAGCCCGACATCTTTCTGCAGAGCTGCAAAATGATGGCTCCACCTTGTGATGTAAGGCATTATGCAACGCTCACATTGTTGCAGACAGAAGGCACATTTGGGAAATCATGCTCTTATGCTCACTGAGGCAAACTGTGAATCGATTTTTTTCGTCTCTCAAATCGGTCTTCAGAAGGGCTCTTTGATTATCATGTTGTTTAATCCAAGCATTAAAAGCAGCACTGTAACAAAATAAATGCAATGACGATGACTAAAATCAACTGTACATGTCGACCCTTTAATTATCTCTTATCTATTAAGTACCCATTTCTTAATGTCTCCATAAGGGGTCCAAGGAAAGTCTTTTACTAATTACAGCATTGTGAAACAGCCAGTTTGATTCAGACCACATCATAGCAAAGAAACAGTTCTTGTGAAAGTATAATTCATCTTCTCTTTGCTCTGCATCTCATAAATATACACACCCAAATATGCAAAAGTCTGCTGGAGCATAGAGCTGTATGGTTCATTACATTCTGTTAGACAGACTGAGTAATGTTGTAATTGTCTGGTTGAGTTGTGCAGTTTCAGACAAAAACTAGGTTTATTCCTAGGTGCTCTCCTTTTTACATGCATCCTCTGGGACAGATACAAGAAAATGATGCTAGCTTTTTATATGACAGACAGCTGTACATCAACGTAATGTGTGTCATAGTGTTTTTTTAGATTAGATATAAGAATTTTAGACCACCTGTAAAGCGACTGTAATCACTATTCTTACATAAGGCGGCACTTGTATCAAAGCGACAGGGCTTTTGTTTGGGCATCTTTTTGCTAATCTGTTGTGTTTTGGGGGCCCTGGGTCACTAGTACCCCTCTCACAGCATAATTTTTGCAGTTGTTTTTAGCAAATAAAGTTCTAACATCCAACTGTACTCTAGATCCCCAGCAAGAAACAACACAGCAGAAAGACACAGTTAGCACATTTAGCAGCCAAAGGGCCAGATATTTTCCTCTGGAGTGGAGATAATAAGTAGAGTAAGGCCAGAGATGATACTTGCTTTTTAATCACGCGTTCACGTAGACAACCAGTTGCATCTTGAATGGAATTGTTCACATACTTGCCCATGTACTACGCATGTTTATGAAGGATTCCACAAGAGGGCATACCAGAGGACTCACACTAGCTGTGTCTCAATTCTGGAGCTGCAGTGTTTGAAGGATGAGGCCTTTGTGGTCGACGTCGGCCATGTCCTTTGAAGACCGCATCAGCCAATCTAAACGGTCCCCGAAATGGGACAGTCTGGTCTGCGGAGGATTTCCTAGTTGCATCACCAGTCGTTCTCGCCCCAACCCACTGGCGTTTCTGTTACCTAGCATCCAGCTGTGCTTGATGAAAGAAGGAGTACGCAAGTAAGCTACTTAGCCCTAATCATTGACTAAGAGATTGTTACTATATATGTGTATTTTATTAAATCCTTGAGGAGATGGTTTACCACCGGAGACAATGCCATTTGATAAATTTCAGACTGATGGAGGACTGTTTTCAGGTAAACAGCTTTTAGCTGATAGTACTGTCAACAACAGTTAACCGTTAGCTAGTCAACAACTGTTAGTTAACTTCACTTAATATATAATCCTCACTGGCTCGCAATGCATCTTGGAATAGGCTGGGCCATGAAGGATTCATCCGTTGCATCCTCCAAATTCTGGGAAAGAAACCTACATTTGTTGGCCGCATTTGAAGGAGCCTTCGAAATGGGACAGCCTGGGTAGCGCCGTCGTGACACAGTTGGTCTATAAATGCAGCCTTGTAGAACCTCCGGATGTATAAAACTTCTGGATTTGTATAACGTATAACACTTTGTATAACACTAAAAATGGCGGCACTTGAGGAGGTTACTTTGGCTGCATTCCGAATTGCATACTTTTTTTTTTTTCTCTTTCTGTTAATACTGCAGCTGCTCTTACAAAGTATTACAGGCAGCATGCATAGCTACAGTGGGGACTTTTGATTATAACATTGCACCTTAAACTTTGCCCCTGTTGCTCATATATCCATTGCACACTGCAGCTAAACTTAAAAGAAAATGTATGCAATTTAAACGCCATTCGCCAAACTCGCCAGAAATGGAGGCCAGCCTGAGGAGCTCTGCTGTCGTTACTCTACAATGTATGTAGTTTTTAACTTTTAAATTTTAAGTGTGTAATATGTTGATTGATTGATTCATTGATACAGTCATTGGTGCTTCTGTCAGCTGTCACTGAGTTGTCATCTGTCTGCTGCTCAGTTGATGTGACGTATCGTCTGTTGCACAGAGGATTGTGGGTCAAAATAGCTACAAAAGCATGCTGGCTTGCATACTGAAAAACACTGCATTTGACATACTATGTATTGGGACATAGTATGGGTACTGGAACACACCGTCTTCCACTCCTCAAGGCAGAAAGAGCAACAGCCGTGCCATTGTAGATCATATCTAAATCAAGCACGTCATGACAATAGCGTGTGTTTCTAACACTGGCCCTACTGTTCATGTGTGATTGAATCTTGCGAAGGCATTAGTGTTAATTTCTGAGGATGGGTGCAACCAATGCTCCAAACAAATGCAGGATACAAGAGGTGACCATTATGCACACCCCAAGGCATACTGAAAAGCAAGTATATCTCTGGCTTTAAAGGAGAGTGAATATTGGACTTACATTTGTCAGGAGGGCAGAAACACAACTCCAATTAATGCTATGTTTTCTCTTTATTTTTTACATCCATCCAACTTTTTTTTTCTGGTGTCCCTGTAGTATCTATATAAACATTCGTCCTTATTCCTGTTACAAATCTCCATATTGGCTGGAACATTTGCGTAGGAGAAAAAAAAGCACCACTCTCATTTTCCATAACAATCACCAGCAAGGTGCCTGTGAGTACGGCTGCCTGATGTGTCATCTATACATGCAACAACCAAAACAAAAAAACTGTGCCTTAATTTAAAGCAGAGCAGGATTTAAAGGGTTGATGGGCTCTTCACCTGCAGTTACAAGGCTGTCAGGCAATACAAGACAAATATTCTGCTCAAAAGGGAAATGATTTACACACATTATACATTCAGAGGTAAATTTCATTTATTGCATGCAGCAGGTGTCTACTGTACACTCTGAATGTCATGCACATAAATCTGCACTCAACTGTAAATTACAAAGACTCTGTGTGCGTGTTAGTGGGACTGAAGGCTCTTTTTACAACGAGTGACTCTAAATCAGATCCCTGCCGCTGCCAGTAAGTAAATATGGACTCTTCCTCTTCTCTGTCACACCCTCAGTCTCTCTCACCTTTCCGTGGTGTATCATCGATCAGTGCCTCCTGCCTTCTGCTTATCCTTTCATCCATATGTCACTCCTTATCCCTCCTTTACTCAAATATCTCTGAGCAGGTGTATCAGCAGCCCAGTCGCCGGAATAAAATGTTGGCATTGAATGTTTCTGCAAACCGATATGTTCCATTTGTACATGTCATATGAATGACATAGGTCAGATTACATGTATATGAGCTGAATTTGTCATCAGTAGGAGAAAGGGCTTGTGGGTGGCGTGACACTTAGGCGATCATTCTGCTAGAGAGGTATTCCTTGGTTTGAGTTCAGAGTGTTTTTTTTCTGACATTTCTGTCAGAAGGGGCATTCTTTGAGAAAGCCTACAAGGAAAAGTTTTCTAATTTGCAAGCAGCAGACCAGCAGACCACTGTTTAAGACCAGCAAAAAAAAGTTTTGTTTTTTTTTTTTGTTTTTTTTTTATTAAAGTTAAGAACATGTCCAGTTGTGTTTCTAGCAGCCAAACTGGGTATTTTAAGCCAAAACATCTTGTTTTTCTGACCCTTACCAAGTGGTTTTTGTGCATCAATTTAACCATACCTTAACCACAGTGTTCACAAAGTAAATTTAAAAACTGAAACGTGAAGAAATGTAAAGTTCTATCGTATCCACTAGTGTTGGGCGGTATAGCAATTTTTTTTTTTTTTTTTTACAATATATCGATATATTTTCAAGTAAGATATAGATTTAGACAACACTGTTTGTATCGATATAGGGTTAAGTTGCGTCACATAACGCATACCAGTGTGCATCTCTCCTCTTTTATACTCTCCACACACCTCCGCCCCACTCACTCACTCACAGTTTCTCCAGCAACACTCAGAGAGACACAGAGCTGCTCCTCTGTTAAATCTGTCTGTTCATTAGTCTACAGTGTGACATCAGTCTATATGTTGCACGGGCTACGTTAAATCAGTCTGTGAGATGAATAAAGTTACCGCAGTAGCGCACGTACAATACTGTGGGCCTTTTCAGTTTAGAAGTGCAGTGCCACGCCGAGCTGGGCACCTACTTCTTCTCCGGAGTAGGTCCAAAAGCCGGGCATGCCCACACTCAGGCAGGTAACACTGGCGTCTAGCTAACCATAGCCAACCCCTGACTGGCCGTTTCTACCCCTCAAATAAGCTGTGTATGTTGCAGACTCTCCTCACCTCTGTAGCCAACTTAGCAGAAAAAACTGGGATATATATCATGTATCGTTATTCAGCCTGAAAATACAGAGATATTAATTTTTTTACATATCACAAAGCCCTAATATCCACTACAGAGGAAAGGTACAAATGTAAACAAGTCCTCCAACACATACTGTGCAACCACATAACCACATCTTCAGGTAGGTTTTGAAAAACGTCATGGTTTGGCTTTAAATAAGTTATTTTGTTACTAAAGTGACGTTACGTTTGTAACCTGACATATGTCAACATAATACGTTTCTTACCTAAAACAGCTTGACATTGTTTTTTGGTTTCACGTTGGACATGAACACTGGTCTCCTGGATGAAAGTCCAGAGCTTGTTTGACTCATGCCCTTCTGTCCTTCCCACCCTTAGGAGACTTTCTCACTCTCTACTACTTCACCTGACTTCCGCCTTTGCTCCTGCATTAAGTACTTCAGTCACTAGAGGCCACCACCTAACAAGGCTGACATTTCTTTGTAAGCTATCACTGAGTTTCCATCAGATTTTAGATTACTGCAGATATAAATTTTGTGGCAACCTTACATGTTTTCTTCAGCAAAATAATCTTCACAATGAACACAATTTTTATCATTTTTGAAGAATAAATGCAATCACCAGAAGTAAAAAACTAACATTAGCCTATACACAAACTACACTACAGTTTCATGACTTCAATGTCGCCACCACAAGAAGGCTGTAAAGCCGCGTTTGGCATGATGATGCTCTGTGGTCTCATTTAGCCACTTTTTAGCAACTGCCGTTTTTAAGACAAATAAAACTTCAAAATTTATGAGGGGGGAATCTAATGACAAATTTTTTATCATTAAACAAAACGTGAAAGTCTCTTTAGCTTGTGGTAACCACAGATCTTATTAAAGGCATCTAACCCTATTCTATCAAGACAAGGAAACTGAGAGTGAAAAAATGCAAATTCAGTTCGGTGTTTTACAACTCATGCCTGCACCATTAACAGGGGTCTCAATTTCTGCTTGTAAAAACTATGTGGTTGTATTTTAGATAGTGTATTTGCAGAAACACACAATGCCAACATTTCTTCTGGTGATTTGGTTGGTATCAGTGGGCTAAATAAACGGTATCATTCGTGTCTTCCTGAAACAGCTGTTAGTTTCTTTAAGCTGTGCTGCATAGTGGGCTCAGCTGAATCAAGCCATCAAACTGCTTCAATGCAGGCACTCAATGAGCTGAGATACAGTGAAATGATCTGATGGAGGAAATGGTGCTCATGAAGGAAATGAACATGATGGTGTTGCCTAATAAACTGAAAAGCTTAATGTAATAATTCTTCACAATTTCTCACATTTAAAGTGAAAATTTCCACCACGCCTTACTGAAAGAGACTCTCAGGGCACAGTTTGTCTGCATGGAGACAGTTTTATATCCTGGAAAATCAATGTGTGGGCTGGGCTCCTCTATTGTCTAATATTAGTTCATTTTGCACCCATTAATCTGATATATATGCGGGTATAACAGCTGAACTAATCTCTCCGGTAAAATACGGACCCTTGACTGAACAGTTTTGTTTCTTTCTGCGGTAGAAGGAAAAGGATGTAGGACACTCTGTAGCCTACTCATAACCTTTGAGTATTCGTCTTCAGTGCTCTGCTGCACACATCTGAGCAGAAGTACTCCGATTTCCAGGATTAGTATGTGCGAGCACGCCTCTAGCTGGCAATTCAGTATGTTGGATTCTGCAAGAGGAAAATTATGATGCAGAGTGAGACATCATGTAAGAAAAGTGCGCCATTTTAACTGCAGCAATCCCAAAAATTCCTCACCATTGAATCGCTCAGTGTCCCCCTCCTCTACTCCATTTTTTACATCCCTCTCAGAGCTTCACTGACTTCATTCTGACACACACACACACACACACACACACACACACACACACACACACACCCATCTGTCATATCACACCGTCTTTCCCCAATCTTATCTTTCTCCCCATTCATTGTCATCATTTGGGTCTTCTTTTCATCACACTCTGAGGCAAAGGGAAAAAAACGATGATAGTGATCTCCATGGAAACAGCCCAGCAACAGGCTGGGTCCTGGCAACCAATCACAGCCTGTATGAGCTCTGTGTCTCATCCAATGGAAGAGGCAGTGGAGGGGGGGTGTGCAGGGGGTTTGTGGACCCGTCAAGGTGAATGCTCAGGGAGGCGTGATCAGGAGCACTTACTTCCTGGTTGGACGGAAAATTTCAGCATTGTAGTGTAAAAGAGAGACATAATTCTTAATGAGCAAAACATTAGAACAAGTAGACTTTTCGGTTATAGAAAGTCATTTGTAAATTTCAAAAATACATTATTATTAACTTTTGACCAGTGACTTCACTAATGGGAGAAAAGTTGCACCAACTGACAGTTAACAAGATGGATGATACACATTAGAGCTGCTGACATTTTATTTCCATCAGGCTCATTGAATTAGGCTGGGACTAATGTAATGGGAAGCCCCCTGTAAAGGATTATGTTACATGTAGCAACCACTGACCCATCGTTGGGTACAGCTCCAATGTTGTTTGAACTTGTATGTGTTTATTGAAATGGATGTAATAGCATGGCCACTAATTAAAAACCACCAGCCTTTTCTGTCTCTTTATTTGTAGAGGATCATGAGTTTGGTTACGTGTGTGTTGGTCTATCTGTCTGTCAACAGCTTATCTCACAAACTACTGGACCAATCAGCCTCATATTTTGTGTGTACATTTTTTGTCTGTATCATCAAGAACCTCTTGTATGTGCAGTGATTTACAATAGTTGTAAAACCTGTTTTACTGAGTGTTTTATACTGTCATAAACGCTGACTCCTCACATTTACCTTCCAGGGTTACAAGTTTTCTGCAAATCTGCCGGCTAAAAACAACAAGCCGTACCGTCTGTTGCAGGACACATTTTGGCCTTCGTTGTGGCTTAAAACTGACATCCATAGAAAAGTTTGGTCTCATTTTGAACCAGAGCATCTGCAAATCAATGCCATACCCATGATGTGATGATCGTCTAAAGTTAGGTGCAATACAAGCTGATTTTGTTGTCTTTGTTACCATTTGTTACAATCTCGACTATGACTGGGAGGGACAGTTCTACAGGCCACAGCTCTCTGTGCTCTGGCTGCTTAATGATTTTGTTGTGTCTGCTGCAAGGTGTCATTCCATACCGGGAGCGTTTCAGAAGCAAAGCATTTTGTCCGCCCAGTTCTCTGGGATGCTTCTGAAATGTGCTGCATCACATCTGCTGAAATGACAAGATTCGTCAAGAGCGGCTGCAATCAGCTCGAGCGGCCCGGTGGGTGGAGCTTCTCCCTGCCTCAACTCTGCTATCAATTACAATTTTCCTCTGCTCGAAATTCTTGACATTTTTAACTTGGATCTGCTGATGATGTAGTTTCGGATATCTCACTTATCTTTCATATTTTTCAGACCCTCGATTTGCATGTTAAAAGTTCAGTTAGATGTAAAATTCTCAGTTCCAAAGTTGTTTTGTTTCCATTAAAGCAAGAATGTGGTGTAATTTTTGATCAGTATTTGACTGTTTACTAACTTTGCCTTCCCTGCTTTTCATTTTTTAATGAGTCCTTTCATCATACTGATTCTTGTCTCTTTTCTTGAAGACAGTCCTCTCATTAAAGAGTGCATTGGTTGTTTCAACAAATGTCCAAAAGTGACATATTTTTACATTCATGTGTCAAAGTCCTACAGTATATAGAGGTCATTAGTAATTATGACTCTTGTCTGTTGGGAGCAAAGTAGGAGACAGTGTGACAGTGGCGTCAACTAAATGTTTAATGGACTTTAACACAAAAGATCGCTGTTTGTTTCCTGTTTCCTATGGACTGTTTCAATTAACAATGACATTGTTCCATAGTCATGACCAAGTTTATATTTTTGTAACCATGACAACCAAGGTCCCTTAACTTAAACCAGTTAATTTAAACCTTGACTTAACCAACCCTTAACCATAGCAGTAAGATCAAAAGATAGTTTTATTTTTAAAACAGCAATGTCATCCTTTCGAGAGTAGTGTCAGATATAAAATTGCTTGTATGTGTCATTCAGGAGGGAATTGACCAACTTTGTAGTTTATCGTTTCATTTACAGGTCTTGTTCCTTGAGCTGCAGTAGGCCTGTAACACACACAAAACTAAAATGTTTTAAGTCAAGCTTTGGCTTGGATGGAAAGATCAGCAAATCTATTTTTATGGATCTCACTGTGTGTCAGAAAACATAAGTTATGCAGACAGCTAGTCATTTCAGACAGTGAAACTCTAGGATCGATAGACAACGAGGCTGAAGGCAGCCAACAAGGGAAATGGCAGGGCAAAGCTGACATCTAATTAACATTAAACTTTGTCTAGAGCTCAACTCACTGTCACTTATGCCACTGCTACTATAGGATGAAATTGATTTAACATCTCGTTTCATCTTAGGAAACAGTAGATGCGAGTGATCAGTTAGAATAACCAATTAAGAAGCAAGAGGTGGCATATTGCTGTAAAGCAACAAGGCTGTTTTCAAGACCATTGAGTACCATCTGAAACAGATACAAGTCAAATTTACAAGACAATCTTGTGCCCAGGCTTCAAGAGAGGAGTTCCCCAAGGCTCAATTCTGGGGCAACAAACAAGGAAATTTGTCATGATTACTACACAGGTAACACTCGCATGTCCTCAACTCTTTCACAAAATTAGTCCTGTGGAATCTTTGCATCACCACATTGAGCAAATTCATAACAAAGATCAGCCACTTTCCTGCAACTAAATATACAGTTTCAGGATTTAATCAAGATAAAGCTGAAACCAATGTGCAGTTAAACCAAGAAGGCAGAAATAGATTATTTAAAATATCCAAATTTTGACTACATCATTACAAAAATAGCTAAATCAGCCATTAAAGGGTTAGTGCCCAAACCTGACAGTTAAAACAGATTCATACCTTTATTTTAAGACTATTCCAAGAGTAAGAGAACACCAATACATTTGTCGTATGATAGTCTTTTACTCTTGTTTTCCCAAAAAGAACTAATACAGATGAACATATTACTTGATCTTTTAGATCTTTGCACTAATTTTAAACTGCTGCAACTTGTTTATAAGTAATTCATTGGTTTAAGGGCATATTGAACATCTCTTATTTGTACATTACAACATTATTAACATTATGAAACACCCTCTGGACTCCCTTGGATCTGTCTTCTTAATTGTTTTTGGAGTCAGCATGCAACACAGTGAATCAGAATTTAATCACTGAGCCAGTGCTACCCACTGGCTATTAATTTTACTATATTTCAATATATTTTCTAAATTCGTCTTTGCCTTTGCAGGCACTTTAAATTTAATCTCTGTGTAAAATTAATTTAAAGAGGTACACTGGCAGAAATTGAATGTGATATAATACGTTTGTTTAGCATATAATCACCTGAAAACAAGAATCGTTTTTGTTACCTTAAAGTGAGCTGCTTATATCTACATAGGGAGCATATCCTTTTCCACAAACATCACCACGTTGCACCACCATGTTTTACTGGAACCCAGAATGGACAAATCAAACACTGGCTCTAAATAGGGGAATTCACTTTTTTTCGTCAGCCACCGTAGTTAGCAGCCCTTCTATAGCGAGAGCGTTGGGGGAAAAAAAACCTGATTTTTTTTTTTAAATATGAAACTGTTCATTCAGTGTTTTTACCTGTTTATTTTGAGAGGAAGAGACCTCTACAGATAGTTTGGCTCCCGGTAACAATCCCCTGAGTGTCTGGATTTTAAGTTATCAGAGAAAAAAAGTGAGCATGTATTAGCAGGTGCTGGGCTAGCAGCCTATCTCTGACATGCTGAACAGCATCAAAGAAAAACTGATTTGTAAAGTAAGACTGCTTTATTCAGTGTTTTTACAGGTTTAAATCACCAGGTCCATTTGTTTTGGAGAAAAAGAGACCTCTGCAGGAAACTCAGCTCCTGGTAAAAAACCTCCTGAACAATGAACACTAAAGAAATTCTAACTGGGAGAAGTTTCAGCTCGTAGCAATCTGCAGTCCTCACAGCTAGATGCCATTAAATCCCTCTCTAAATCCCTCTCTATCCTGTGGAATCTTTGCATCACCACATTGAGCAAATTCATAACAAAGATCAGCCACTTTCCTGCAACTAAATATACAGTTTCAGGATTTAATCAAGATAAAGCTGAAACCAATGTGCAGTTAAACCAAGAAGGCAGAAATAGATTATTTAAAATATCCAAATTTTGACTACATCATTACAAAAATAGCTAAATCAGCCATTAAAGGGTTAGTGCCCAAACCTGACAGTTAAAACAGATTCATACCTTTATTTTAAGACTATTCCAAGAGTAAGAGAACACCAATACATTTGTCGTATGATAGTCTTTTACTCTTGTTTTCCCAAAAAGAACTAATACAGATGAACATATTACTTGATCTTTTAGATCTTTGCACTAATTTTAAACTGCTGCAACTTGTTTATAAGTAATTCATTGGTTTAAGGGCATATTGAACATCTCTTATTTGTACATTACAACATTATTAACATTATGAAACACCCTCTGGACTCCCTTGGATCTGTCTTCTTAATTGTTTTTGGAGTCAGCATGCAACACAGTGAATCAGAATTTAATCACTGAGCCAGTGCTACCCACTGGCTATTAATTTTACTATATTTCAATATATTTTCTAAATTCGTCTTTGCCTTTGCAGGCACTTTAAATTTAATCTCTGTGTAAAATTAATTTAAAGAGGTACACTGGCAGAAATTGAATGTGATATAATACGTTTGTTTAGCATATAATCACCTGAAAACAAGAATCGTTTTTGTTACCTTAAAGTGAGCTGCTTATATCTACATAGGGAGCATATCCTTTTCCACAAACATCACCACGTTGCACCACCATGTTTTACTGGAACCCAGAATGGACAAATCAAACACTGGCTCTAAATAGGGGAATTCACTTTTTTTCGTCAGCCACCGTAGTTAGCAGCCCTTCTATAGCGAGAGCGTTGGGGGAAAAAAAACCTGATTTTTTTTTTTAAATATGAAACTGTTCATTCAGTGTTTTTACCTGTTTATTTTGAGAGGAAGAGACCTCTACAGATAGTTTGGCTCCCGGTAACAATCCCCTGAGTGTCTGGATTTTAAGTTATCAGAGAAAAAAAGTGAGCATGTATTAGCAGGTGCTGGGCTAGCAGCCTATCTCTGACATGCTGAACAGCATCAAAGAAAAACTGATTTGTAAAGTAAGACTGCTTTATTCAGTGTTTTTACAGGTTTAAATCACCAGGTCCATTTGTTTTGGAGAAAAAGAGACCTCTGCAGGAAACTCAGCTCCTGGTAAAAAACCTCCTGAACAATGAACACTAAAGAAATTCTAACTGGGAGAAGTTTCAGCTCGTAGCAATCTGCAGTCCTCACAGCTAGATGCCATTAAATCCCTCTAAATCTTACACCCAGTTCCTTTAAATTATATTGACAGTCAATTGGAAACCAACCATATTTTTCTATTAATGTAACTCTGCAAATACGATGTATAGATAGTGAAGTAACATTTTAGAAATACAAAGCCAATCTGCTGTGCTTTGTTTGGACAAATTACCCCCTGTAATATTCCAGTTTTACTTACAACATTAGTTGTCGTCACATTTCTGTAACTCAGTTTCCCATTTCATGTCCTGTTTTTGAGTCGCTGAATATCTTAAGTAGAGTGATGTATTAAGAGGCTCAGGTACTGCTCTCTCTGTCATCCATTAAAAGAGCAACACGCCCATTATCCCTCCCCCAAAAAACCCTCAAGTCCCCCCCACATTACATAACACTGCAGTTAAACCAGACTCTGAAAGCATCAGGAGGCAGTCCCAGGCAGAGGAGACCGTCAGCTGTGTGTGTGTGTGTGTGTGTGTGTGTGTGTGTGTGTGTGTGTGTGTGTGTGTGTGTGTGTGTGTGTGTGTGTGTGTGTGTGTGTGTGTGTGAGATTCCACTGCTGTGTTTCACTGAATTGTCAGTGCCTTGAGCAGTTAATGGCGTAGCTGTCGATGCATTAATGATCATATTAATACAGGCTGTAAGCTGTGTTGTACTTGTATATCTTATACATATATGTTTGATATGAGGAAGTGAATGTGCATATCTGTGTGAGAGCCTTTCCCCATGCTTCAAAGCCCGCCTGTGTGTGTGTGTGTGTGTGTGTGTGTGTGTGTGTGTGTGTGTGTGAGAGAGTGAGTGAGTGCCCTGCTCCCAGGCACAAGTGTGTTACTACCACATTCCATGCCAGTCATCTCCTGATCACATGGCCTGCCAAGTCAGGATACGGTTGCTAAGCAACACCCTCTCATCCTCCCTTGCTCCCTCCCCGTCTCTTATAGTCCATCAAGCAGTGATTGCGTGGGTGGAGGGGGATTGAGAGTGAGAGAGCGAAGTTTATTTATAGAAGCTGTGGCAAAAGAGGGGGAATTACCGTGTTGAGTCTAAAATTAAACTTGCCACCCCCCCTTCTCTCTCTCTCTCTGTCTCTCTCCCTTTCTCTTTAACTCTGTCTCTCTGTTTTTTTTTTTTCATTCCTTTGCTCACTTGCTTTCTCTCGC
This sequence comes from Cephalopholis sonnerati, assembly GCA_019142605.1. Classification (NCBI taxonomy): domain Eukaryota; kingdom Metazoa; phylum Chordata; class Actinopteri; order Perciformes; family Serranidae; genus Cephalopholis; species Cephalopholis sonnerati. The sequence continues at coordinate 13,360,537 of JAGQAX010000014.1, forward strand.
AGATTCATTCATAGATGCAGCGAGGAGAAGGGTGAGATGGGATGACAAGGATGCATGAGGAGAGTGGGAGTGAGAAGCAGGAACATCCAGTTGTGAGAAATGATCTAATCCATACAGATAATTCATTTTATATCCAGCTATGAACAGTTATATTTCATCCAGATAAAACTGCACGTCTGCACATTAATACAGAATATCTAAATGTTTTACATATAAATGAGGTGAACATTAGCATGTTATTATACAACTCTTATCTACATATTTATAAGCTGCAGCACTAGAGACAAAGTTTGTAAAACACTAACCTAGTACTAAAGTACTAAATCAAACACTTTCCCCATTAACGTTCCTGTCATAGCCGCCTTCACCCAAAGTTAAATCACAGCCTCCACCAAGGGGAACCATTTTAGACGGTGCTGTCCAGGAGCTGGTGTTAAAATGGAGAGCCATCAGACTGTAACCACAGCTGTCCTGGTAATAGATGGATTGGATGACAGGATGACAGGATGGTTGGTGGAGTAGAAGACGTGGAGACAGAAGGAGAGAATGAGTAATAGCTGTGTGTAAAAAATAGGAGACATACATTTAGATTGAAGGATATGGGCAGATTGGTAAAGACAGCAGGTACTGTACATGAGCATTTAAGCCATTCAGCCGTCCATCCATATATAGAAAATTATACAACAAGCAGATCCATCCAAGCAATGTGATTGGTTAACAAGACATTTAGAATGTGCTCAAATCAGCATAACAGCACACCTTGCTCATCACTAAAAATATTACTCTGCCATTTCCATGGCAACATTGTGACTGCCAGAGCCAGAGCAGAAACCAGAAGGTTACAAGACTGCTGCAAAATGGATCGTTTTGTTGTTTTGATTTATACAGCAGACTCATTTGACAAATGGTTGAAAGAGGATAAGAAGAACACAAAACAAAAAATATATATATATATAAATGAGAGATATGTCGCACTGTCAGATGAAGAGCTGAAACAGTTATAGAGGTCTAATTAGCAAAAAGCCACCCAAAAATGGGTTGTTAAGATATTTTATAAATAGATAATCTTGCAGTTGTTATAGTAAAGTTAAAGTTTTCTACTGCATTTGCAGGAATTCTCCAACATACTTATAAAGGCTAAGTGATTCATCAGATGACTTAGTCTCTTTTTTTTTTTTTTTTTACTTTTTTAATCAACATAATTGATGGTGCTGTTTGTCAGTGCAGGTACATGCCTCCCTGAGGTGCAGCAAGCCAGAGTGTGACCACAGTGAAAAAGTTGTTTTTGGAAAGCTTAATGCCTCCAAATATGAGTTAAAGCAGAATATTTTGTCAGATAAAAACATGTTGTGAACTTTAGAAATGATTATATCTGTCTTTTTTCAATTAATTTTGACTTTTGAGCTTTAGAGTGCTCTTAAGTTATTAATAATGTTTGGCATCCTCTACCATCCTCCTGCTGTGCCAGTGACGTGGCGCTATACTAGCTTAAGAATACATGTGAAGTTTGCAGATGTAGTCGATAAATCTCTATATGGGAAGAAATGTCTGTTGCCAGGACGTTCCTAAGGTTTGACCAACTTGCTGGAGTAGTAAACTTTCATAACATATAGGAGTCTATTGGCATGACTGATTGTTTTCCAGAGTCAGACCCCATGTATTTTCATGGAAACTGAGACAACAGTTGTATTTTGAGAGCTAAATGCCCCGTGAATGTATGTAAGCATCACTTTAGTAGAACACTGCATCCTAAAAGGAGACTGTTTATTCACTTTTTTCCTAAGCATTACATGAGAAGATCAATACCACCCTCACATCTGTTAGTTAAAGCTCACGGTTAGTTAGCTTAGCTTAGTATAAGGGGAAACGGCTAGCCTGGCTCTGTCTGACAGTAACAAATTTTGCCTACCAACATCTCTAAAGCTCACTTATTTGATCTGTTGCATGTTAATGCCATATTAAACTGATAAGAGTGAAAACAACACCTTGGTATTTTACGCAGAGTTATGCGCCATACTACTTCTTGGCCATGTGCAGTGAAGTCTTGCATCACTATGTGGTTGCCAAGCATCCAGTGAACACTCCAGAAAAGAAAGTGAGTGGGCATACGCTGCGTGCAGAATCACATACGATGCACCACGTACACAATATGTGTACTAAATATGTGTACTATTGTTTTTCATGCTTTTGTGTGAATAAACAGCAGTATGTATCTTTTTAGATGCACAGAGCTGTAACTACACTCACTTTTGAGATGGATAATGATGATAACCTGTGCCAACCTCAGCTCTACCAACGTTTTAAAAATTATTTTAAAAAATGTTTGGTCCTGGCAAGGTTAAACCTTGCAGCCAAAATGTATGGGGCACAAAAGCAGCATGTCAGCAAGGTGGGGTGGAGTGGGGTTTTTTTATTTTAACTTGCTATGCAGATTCTGTCTTTGTAGCCTGTGGTTGCTGCCAGCTTCACTGTGTGCTGGCTGAGTTTTACCAAGTGATAATGCAGTGTGTTATAGAGGTTTGGAAGCATATAGTCTATATTAAAGGGAACTGAATTATTTATCTGGATCGTTTTACGACGGGATGCATTGGTTTGATTAACAGACCAGGTTGCTCTGCTGCGTCACATTGCCTCTGTTACAATGAGGGACTTGTTATCATTTTTAAAGCAATTGTACTTGTTTTTTTTACACAGATCCATGTAGTTTTTTACCTGTTGAAAGGCTAAGAACCACACATAGAAAAAGATAATAAAACAGCCAGTGGCCGCGATGCAAATACAGCTTCCGTGGTCAGTGTGGAAGCTTCCATTGATTATAATGGACGCACTCTGCTGCAGGCATGCTGCGGCAGATGTGTCGCTCCGTGTCCCATGTATTATGACCAGTGTACTTACACTTAAATTGAAGAGTTTTTGGCTATTGGCTTGTGCGATATGTATGCCAGCGTACGATCCAATTTTTGCATACTGTAACATTTCATCGGAAATAACATGCAATTCACATACTACTTGTTTCACACTAAAATTTCCGACATACTAGAAATCTCACACACTGTTATAGTGCACTGATTAGAGTGTTAGTATGTAAGTTCAGATGCAACAATAGTTCCTGAAAATGTCAAACTATTCCCTTACTTTTTATTTTAAGAGTCTCTTTCACCAACACCCAATAGAAGCCAATCATATTGACTATGATCTAAATAAGGGATACCAGGGTATAACGGTTAATTAACATTTAATTGCCAATGTCTGAAAAAGCTGTGGCGTACACATGTGAAATGAATGAAATGAAAATTCTGTCATGGTCCTTTGTTCTGTGGCTGAAGTCTGCTGTCTCCTTCAGAGGTTTGTGGAGAGAAATATTTGTTGTGACTGTTTGTATTGATTCACTGTTGAGTTCATTTCAGGCTGATTAGAGAGGCTTTTCAACGGGTCAGAGCACTCATTCTCATTTGGAAAATGACTTTCAGCAGCGACAACAGCACACAGTTTGCTTTGTGTGTCTCTTTACCTCTCCTGTCCTACAATAAAAAGGGCGTTCAGCACAACAATTACCACAGCCTGCTGTTATCAATACTTTGTGATGCACTGGATTACTTTAATTGTGAGGTGTTCTTGTGCCCTCTCCCTCTATATTTGCAGAACATGTCACACAAGATAAATGTGCACACAGTACAGAACGTGTCCCAGTGCTGCTGTCCCCCATTACTTTGGAGGAAAGGTCCAGTAACCCCATCAGAGCGAGCAGTTGTGAGTTTTGCAACAGGGCCAAACAGGGCTAAACCCAGGCTAACGCATTCCTCTTGTCTCTGTGCTGACCAGCCTGCACAGCTGCATGAAACACTACTGCTCAGATATTCAACAGGCTGGTGGATTAGTTGTTTGGAGAGATTGTACTGTAGCTTGAACGCAACATGTACGATTTCTAAGTTTTTTTAAGACATTAATGCATCAAAACTCATTCATACTGGCTATTATTAAAAAAACACTTATCTAAAATTCTAGTAGCATATACTGTATTTAAAGCACAGCTCTGTTAGACCTCTCTGAAATTAAATAATAAATGGCATGCAGTTATTGGCTCAATCACATATAAATGTCGATGCTGATTAATGCACAACAGTGACTGCCAAACAGTTAATATGACTAATTCTTAAAGGGACAGTTCACCACAAATTCATATTTTTCCTCTTACCTGTAGCGCTATTTATCAGTCTCAGTGTTATGGTGTGAAGTACTGAGTGTTGGAGATATCAGCTGTGGAGATGGAACATGTCTGAAATGTCGTGGAATTAGATGGCGCTCGGCTTGTGGTGCTCAAAGTGCCAAAAAATACATTTGAAAAACTCCTCAACAGTGATGTCTCTTTCCAGAAATCATGACCCAGTTAATCAAGATAATCCACAGACCTTGTTGTGAGAAGTTTCATGTAGGAACTATTTTCTATCTACTGAACCTCACCCACTAACCGTATCACCGGACAGAAGGAAGTGTGCATCTCCTGCAAGCTCACCTAGCACCACTGAGCTAGCTAACATTGCAGGACAGCTGAGGAGGACGCCAATAATGTTTACATCTCATGCTGTCACGAGCAGCCTCTCAACCATGTATGTTTTTTTTCTGTGCAGTGATACAGTTGGTGGGTGTAGGTGGGTAGTAAAAAAAAATAGGTCCTACATGAAACTGTTCACAACAATGCCTGTAGATTATCTTGAGTAACCAGATCCTGATTTTTGGAAAGAGACATTGATGTTGAGTTTTTCTAATGAATTCCTTTGCCACTTTGAGCATCGTAAGTCGAGTGCCATCAAGTTTTATTGTATTGGAGAGAAGGCAGATGTCACTACGGCTGATATCCCCAACACTTGGCAACTCACACCAAAACAATCTAGATTGATAAAAATCATTACAGGTAAGAGGACACGTATGTGTTTGTGACTTTGGTGTTAACTGTCCCTGTCACAGAGAAACACCACTCATACCATTACTATAAAATGTGTGGAACAATATTATTGCTCAGTGCTTACAGACTCCCATAAAACAGCTGTTCAAAGCCTATATTTACATATTTACTTGGCAATTCTACAAGATGCTTGCCAAGCTTTCAATTGACTGATGTCTTCTATATAAGAGGTGTTCATATCATTGTGTCCAGCCATGTATTTATTAAATGGACAGCTGTTTGTTTACTATACACTGTACTTTCTGAATGTAAAGTTGTACATGATCTAGTTTTGGGGTTGCTATTGTGCTGCATGAAAAGCCAACAGAAAAAATGCAAAGCCACGTGCACATAAATAACCCCCACCTAATATAAATGATAATTGCCCACTAACATACTTAAGAAATATAACAGATACTGTACTAAACCTACTTCAGTGTCTCTGCTTTCTCCTGGCCCAGCTGAGCCCCGTGTGGCCCTGCAGAGGGAAATCGACCAATTTCATCTCAAGGTCTTATCAAATCTCCTGTTCCTCGCACCGCTGGAGCCGTAACATGATGAATGGCCAGTGATTTCCTCTACAAGGTCATCCCGACACCTCTAAACATCTGTGTGTGTGTGTGTGTGTGTGTGTGTGTGTGTGGGTGTGGGTGTGTGTGTGTGTTCCCAGAGAAACAGTGAAGGCATTTGTTTGCAGGCCAAATGAAACATCAACATCATAGAAGATAAGGAGAAAGAGAGAGAGATGAATGTCTGAGGTGGCTCCATTACTCAGGAGAGTGGCTGGGCAGATCTGAAGGGCCCTACTCCAAAAATTACTGAAATACAGAGGAACAAAAGACATACATTTTTGACCTAGTGCTATAACCTTCTTAAAATTACAGGCCATCCAGCAAACTGTGATTTATTGTAATTTAAAAAAAAAATCATCTTTTAAAAAATACTGGGGGGTTTTGTTTGTTTGTTTGTTTTTACAGAATCAAGTTTTTTTTTTTGTTTTTTTTTTTTAAAAAAAGCTCTGTGATCAAATTCAGAGGATATCATTGATTCAGAATCTAAGCTGGGATTGTTTGCACACGGCTCTTATCATGGAGGTGGCCGAGCCAGCCAACGGTGGTAACAGCATGAACAGCATGAACAGTGCTAGCAGCGTGAACAGTGCTGGCATGCTAACAGTCTTAGGGCACAGTAACACTTGTGAACATTTTGCATTCAGTGGCAAATCGAATTCACATCCTTACATTGCGTGGAGTTTAACTGTGGTGAACTTTGACCAGAGGAGGCATTTATTGTTGCTGTGTTTAACCAGCTAATACTGTATGATATTGACCATAAAATAGCAAACCGCCCTACATGAGCGATGGCGCCTGGTTGACAGTGAGTTAAAAGACAGGCATAGAATGTAAGATAATGGAAAATGCACCAATAACATCATTGCAAGCAAGTTTTCTTTGGGCATGACTGTGGGTTTTCTGTGGGTTCAGACACTGTGGGCCTGGATGGCATTATCAGTGATAACTGCTGTAATAGCCAAGTGCAGGGTGGTGGAGATTAGTTAGCCATTGACACAGGGACACAGGGAATCATAGCATTAACATGCTTGCGCGGTCAGACTGTCTACCACATCGAAGAGCAGAGAAACTCAAATCACAATACACATAAAAAGAGCATGACTTCAGTTACTGCTTAGTTGTTTGCCGCTATATAAGTGCTTTAAAGTCTCATACAGCTCCTTTACAGGGTGACATCTCTTACAAAGAGTGTGATGTAAAAATAGTAATAATGATATAATATCAAACTTTATTTATGTAGGATCTCTTAAACACAGTTACAAGTTTACAAAAAAACTTAACACATTTAAAACACAAGGAGAATAAAATTTTCTAAATGTCATAAAAAATGTCACCAAGATAAGAGATAAAATACACAAATGCCAAAACTAAAAATCCAGATAATAAACAAGAAATTCAAAATTAATAAGAAAGCAAAAAATAAACAGCTCAGATAAAATCAGAATAAATAATGGTGCATTTTTAGGAGAGACTCAAATAAAGACACTGACACAGACAGCTTTATATCCCCAGGCAGGTCTTTCCAGAGCCTCGGGGCTCTGATGGCAAAAACTCTGTCCCTTTTAGACTTCTGCCTGGACTCTGGAAGAGACAAAAGACCTCTGCCCGAGGATCTCTAACTACACAAAGGTTCAGAAGGTATTAAAAAGTTTAAAATAAACTCTGGAGTCAGGCCATGAATTAGCCCTAAAGTTCATCAAAAAGAGCTTAAAACCAATCCCAAAACAAACATGAGCCAATGCACAGAGGCTTAACATGTTTTCAAAGCATCATAGGTATCTTATGACATACGGAGATTTAAATCACATAATGTAAGCCGAAGATTGTCACTCAGTTTTTGTTAGCATTCATATCATGAAATCATTCTTTAAAATATTTGCACACCAGAGAATAAAGGTGGGCACCCATAGGGCTCAATGTTAGACATATTAATGGACATGGGTGGAGCCTTCTGTCTGTCCTCTGTGTTCATTTTCTTCATATTTGTGCACGTTTTCTGAAAGCTTGCGGGTACGCACGAAAAAGGAGCAGTGCCACTTGAGATCGTGGGGGCAGTGTAATGTAGGACAAACAAGATACGACAAAGACGATACCTCCTTTAAAACGTTTTTTTTTTTTATTTATATGACCTCCACTGTAACCTTTTTTGTTGTTGTCAGAATTTTTGACTCTGCCCCACAGTGCATTGACTTTATCTGGCCAAACATTAAGGAAGCATGGAAGTATGAGGGTAGTGACATTTATGTTTGAATCAGACACATCTATTTTATCTATTTTCGTACGTAAAGAGAGTATCTATGGGCCCTTACACTCTCTCAAGTCATCTTATGTGCAGTATCTCTACTGTAAGGTTCACACCACAATGACAGCAGACATCTCTTATCCATGATCCATGACAGTCCCATCCCCATTGAGAAATTATCTTTCACTCCTCATTAGTTTTATATGATTAACTAAGCTGACCTGCACCTCTTTGAAAATCTTGCATGGTTTGCAGATTCAAAAGCAAAGCGTTATTAGTCAAGATGATGTTTCTACATTTGTGCATTCATCCAAAAGCCTAGATGCAAAAGAACAGAAAATAAATCATGTCATCATTCAAAGTCACAGCTCTTAGTTACAAGTGTAACATTCATGCCTTGTGGTGAGAAAGTGTTTAGGTATTAGGTGACAGAGTGTAGCGTTGTGCTGCATGTTGCATCGTGAGTCATTCTCCCTGCTGCCTCTCTCTCTTTTCCTCACCTCCATCCCTCCCTCCATCTTGTCCTCACTCCCCCACGCTGGGAATTATGCAACACTCTGCAGAGCTGTCAGGAGAGGCATGAAGGGAGAACGGTGTGTATATATGTGTTTGATGGGTGGTGGTGGTGGTGTTGGAGGGGGGTGTAGATGGATGGAGACAGAAAGAGGGATTATAGTATATATGAGAGCAAAGAAGAGAAAGGCGGGGAGAGACTTATCCTTGTTTATAAAGCTCTCCCTCTGTCCTCCGCCTTCATTCATCACTCCCATCCGCTCTCACACATCCACTGTTACTTCACTCCTCTTCCATCAAGGTCGTCGACAAGGACGGTCTAGCCACATTTTCTGGCTTGCAATTGGTTGTCGCAGTAGAGTAGGGCCTTAAAGAGACAGCAGCATGGCTTTTTTACATATATATATATTTTAGGCCCAGACAGCAGCCATCTTTGCCACAGCAGAGCACCAGCTGGGGGAGGCATGACTGTGTTTGACTCATGGAGTTTCCCAAAATGCCTTTTCACCCCCTTCCTGAAATATTTATTGTGAGCAGTTAGAGGAGCGTTTAGAGTTGGCAGTTGAAGCTGTTTTTGTCCAGTTTGGGCCTTTAAAGAGAGAGCAATGTCAGAGTGGCGTCCTGCCCTTCAGTAGTTATTGATCACTTGTGTTCAACCACAGAGTATTTATAGATACGACACTTTAACATACAACTCTGTAGCCCCACATTGTCTGATAGAAGTCAAAGTATTAGTCCTTAATGTGTCTGGAAGTTGTAGTGTTTTAAATTGAGTGTTTGAGTTCAGAGCAGCTGAAAGAGTGAATCTGAAATTACACCCGACAGTCTTTATAGAGATTTGGATTTGGTTTTCAAACTGTGTCAGTGTCTGTATTAAAGAAGGGACATAAAGGAGAGAAAAACATGCCATGGCTTTATTAAGATGCACACCTTGTTTTTAACTCAGAGCGTCTAAAGTAGTGAGGCAGAAATAATACCCGACAGCTATAATGGAGACTAATGGTCATTTTATTTTACAGGACAAACGCCGTGAGAGCTTAGACACACATAAATCAATGCAGTGATTTGTTGTTAAGCATGATTATCACAAAACAATATGCTAACACCTCCACTAAGGTTGAAAAATAATCTCATAAAAGGTGAATATTAGCGGGGGCAAGTCTGTGAATCCATTTGGAAGTTATGCACCTTTTTGCAATAGGTCACTCTCACATCCCACACCCCCGTTGAGCTAATTGTCTGGTCTCAAGTTTTGTCCCCATAGTTACTATTGCAAGGTCAGACAAGCCTTACAGAAACAGATATGGCAACATTGGTTCCATTTTTGAGGGTGCTGCACTGTGTATTAGATAGTTCCTTGGGCGACAGGCAATATAGCTTCAAGAAGCTGACAGCAAGGACCACAATAGGGATACTTCACTTGCTTTGCTCAGGTGCCCCTTTTGAAAAAGAAACAGGAGGCCAGGGGCTAGTCGCAGCAGTCCTGCACAGGTCAGGTGTATGCAGAGGCATTTCTAGGAGGACATACAGGGCTTAAACCGTCCCTCTGTCGAGGGGTCCAGGGGATCCTCCCCTGGCAGTTTTTTTATTAACAAGCTCTATTTTGATCCGTATTTTATGCACTCTCGGACTGTATCTTTATTAAAAGTACAAACAAAATCCCAGTATTAATCAATTTATTTTCATTGTGAACTAGAAAATGGCTGGGGGGCCACGCAACTGCCTACCAGGGGCCACATTTGGCCCACAGGCTGCAAATTGAGTATCACTGGATTACAGTATGCAATCAAAGAATATGTTCACAATGATGTCATGTTTATCCAAATAAATGACAGTATCTTTGGAGCAGTACGTAGCCTTACAACAGCACCCTAATGTCAGGTGTCACGTAGCCACCCATCAGCAGTCACCTCACAGTTCACACCAGAAGTGCTTTTCTGTATGCGTCATTCTGCTTCTCTGATCATTTGTAATCACACGAAGAGCTCTGTCAATGTCTTTGTGTGTGTGTGTGTGTGTGTGTGTGTGTGTGTGTGTGTGTGTGTGTGTGTGTGTGTGTGTGTGCCTGCTAGTCTCTCGCTCGATTAGACACAACTGATAGATATGGCAGATATAGCTTTGTAGCACTTCCACCTCAAGTGTGAACCCAGCGTTACAGAGATATATAGATATATATAATATAAACAAAGGAATGTTGAATTCTGGCTAATAATATTTATGTCATCAGAAAAATAGAGGTAGTAAATCTGACTGACGCTGGTGATCTGAAATAAGGCTAACTCTTTTTGATGTGGCTGTACATTAGGTAGCTAGTTAGCTAGCATTTTGCTAACTTTAGCTAATTTAAGATGTGACTACACTGGCCTACAATGTAATGTGTCCATTAAGACACCAATGCAATGAGTGTCACTTTTACACATCCCCCTGCCACATATTTTACCATTTTAAAAATGGTTTTCTTTTCAACATAGATAGACCAGCTGAGCACATACATGTAGAGTATAACAAGTATAACAGGAAAGGGGAGAGCTGAGGTTCTCCTGACTTGTTAAACTGTTATTGGAGCACAAAGTGAAAAGGTCCAAGACTCAGGAAGGGCTCCACAAACACAAATCTTCACACACACTTATACAAACACACACACACTTGACCTCAATGCCAAATGTCAGCCTCCCATGGCAAAAACTGTGGCCACCAACGGGTGGGGAAATTTTGGTGAACCAACTGAACAAGCTATACACCAAATCACAATGTCAGTTTGCAGTAAGTTCCAAGGAGGAAAACCCCTGCATCATGTATGTAAAATGAAATGTCGCTGAGAAAATGCTGCTTCAGTTGGTTAGTTTTTAGCCACCTAAAAAAGGCCCACCTAAAATAATCTATATCAGTTTAAGTGTACATGTTGAAGTGCATCCAGACAGCCTGTTCTGACCATGAACTAAGGCCATAATCTCAAAGCCACCAGACTCCAGTGACAGAAACAGTCATTTTACTTCAGGGAACAGGGCAGTTGTGGTTCTGCTGCTGCCTTGATTGGTTGGTGTGTAAGGTAAGCAGAGAAAATGTTCTGAATATAGCGTACACTTAAACTGATAATGATTTTTTAGGTAGGTCTTTTTGTGTGGCTAAAATATGTTTTGCTGCATTTGTTTTTTTCGAAGATTCAATGATTGAGAGAATCATTTGGAAAACGTCAATAATGTGGTGCAAACCTGAATAGTTTGGTAATTTTTCTCAGTTGCCGTAAAATATAATTTAGAAAATATCACAACCTGTGACCAAAACCTTTCTATACATATTTCCCTTCCCTCCTACCTGGAAAAACATTCCTGTTGTAAATCCAACCGCTGTTGGAGTTACAGCTTGGCCAGTGTTTCTATTATAAGATCAGAGATGTCAGCTGGAGCAGAAAGTGCACCAAGCGTAGGTGGAGGAGAGGAAGCTGAGCGAGTGGTGCACATGTATAAATACAGAAATGGAAACTTCTTTATGTTAGTGTGAATTATTTATTTAGCAGTCCAGCATTTCCAAAAAGTATTAAACCCAGTGCTCCATTGGGAGAAGTGTGATATGTGGCAGGATAAAAAGACAAGGAGAAGAGAGAGGGAGGATTATAAAACCTTAAACCTGAGGAGAGCTGAACCATGTGGAACAGACTGTGAGGAAGACAAAGGAGGAAGTTAGGGCAGGTCAGGGTTTGAGTTTAAATGAGGTAAATCCAAAGTATAAACGTCATTAACAGAAACTAAAAAGTGACATCTCATGAAGATATAATGTTTGAATTTTATAGCTATACAGTACTTGATGAAAGTTCAATATGAGTGCCATCAAATTTGCCGGGAAACATTTTAGTATTAGTTACATTTGACTGATGTACTTTCTACAAAGTTCTCCAGTTTCTCTAATTGGATGAGAAAAGGCTGGGGACTTTATTAATTATCTGACCTTTGGGAACCAATGCAAAACACTGCCTCCTGCATCATTTTAATAACTCCCAAACAGCAAAATATGACAAGTAAGGATGAGATCATGTTGTGGGAGAGATCAAACAGCTGGGGGGTGGATAAAGTACAAGAGAGGAAAAGGAGAGCAAAGTGGAAAGGAAGCAGGACACTGAAGTAAGCATGGTATACTTAAATGTCTGTGAGATTGCTGCTCATAAATAGCGTCCATATCTACTCTATTTTATTACTAAACAGACCCTAGTTTTACTGAGATGTCATCAGTAGAGTTGAGCCCTACCTTAGTTACAGCAGATGTGTCACGAGCACTGTCCAGAGTGCTGATCCTGAAGCTGTTGGGGACAGGTGCCACCATGTACTGAAGGACTAAGCCATCAGTTACAGAGGTTTGGTAATGTGTTTGTCAGCTACTACATCTGTTTTCTCATATAGGTTTTTTATGTTTAAAACTTGGTGTCATCTCGATCTAATAAATAAGTTTTAGTTAACTGTTGTAGTTGCCAGGTGTTACTGAACTGCATGGTTCTCAGGATGGCTGTCTGTCAGTTTAAAGAGAAATATCTTGACAAATATTCAGTGGATTACCATGAAATTTACTACGGACATTTATGGTCCCACAAGGATCATTTTGATTGTACAGGACAGCTTTAGAGCAAAAAGGTTGACAGAGTGGGGATGACACGCAGCAAAGGGTCGTGGGTTGGAATCGTATCTGCAGCCATTGCAGCAAGTGCATAGCCTTTGCACACGGGGCTCTACCAGGTCGGCAAGTGGGTGCCCCAAGACGATAAATTCTAATAACTTTGGTGATCCCCTGAGTTTTTCTCTCGCCCCACCATGAGGTGACGTTTTTGTTGATTACTAAAATATCTCCACAACCATCTGATGAACTGACGTGAAATTTGGTACAGACATTCCTTGTCCCCAGAGAATAAATTATAATAACATTTATCTTTGGATATTTAATTTCCTGCCAATATCAGGTCAAAATACTTTGGTCTATGACCAAAAACCTGCAAAACTATTAACATTTACAAAAAACTCAGCTGCACTAGTAAGCAAATGTTAGCATTCTAAATTGCATATCCTCAGGACGATGATAACGTTAAACTGAATTTCAAATACTCTATGACTTTGTTATACTGGTGGTGTTTTCCCCATTTGGATTTGATTTCATACACTGAGACTTTGAATTCAGCTAACTATGTTATCAGGAGGTGTCAGTAATGGTGGATGCCAGCTGCAGACCACTGATAGAGACCAACAAACAACAAAACCATTTGATTTTTGCTGTGTTTCCAGTGGCTATTTAGCTCCCAAATGTGGGTGCTGGTGTTATTTTTGTATGTGTGTCTTTGAGTGTGTTTGTCTCTGCGTTATAACACTCACCGGCCACTTCAAGCTAAAGGGGACCAGAAGAGGCCCTTACTCTCACATGGCGAGTGATTTACTCGACACACAACAGTGGATCTGTTAGCAGGTAAAACTGTGCCTTTGTTTGCAGTCGTTTCACCTGAACCATGCAAACACCCGTCATGATAGTATGGCTGTGTGTCTGCTCATTTGCCTCTCAGATGTATGTGTGTATCTGTTTGTGTATGTGTATGTTCATGTTTATATCTGCAGGACATGTCTGTGCTCGGTGATGCAGTGATAATGTCCATCAAAGCACGCATGGCATCCTGCCCATTTCAAGGTACTTCCTCACACACACACACACACACACACACACACACACAACAAGTAACATTCCTGTTACTTGCTTTTGCCTCCTGTATAAAAAAAAGCATCATTACTGTCATGGTATGGAATGGCAAGTGGAATGAGATTTTCAGTTTTCTACAATGCATGTCAATGTACAAATGATGTGCTATAATTTATATAATTTTGTATTATTTTCCTGTTTAAACTGTGTAGCTATATTTAGCATTTATTTTATTTTATTAGTTAATTTCTATTATTAAAACTGTGTACATTTTTACCATTTTTGAATATATATATTTACATTTCAACAAAGGTTGGGTGTTCAGTGCTCTCTCATACCTGAACGACAAAATGACATATTACTGTTCTAATGGTCACAGTTTCAGACATGACCTTATTGTTATGAAACACTATAAAATTTGATGGCAACAATCCTAGGTGGTTAGGGTTAGAAAAAACATCATAGTTTTGTCACAGTGGGCACTTTTAACCTGCCATACATGTCACTCTCTCAGTTAACCCAGTAAATTTCCACTAATCCCACCTCTGTACCACACCTACCTGCCAGCCTATCACCTGTCCACACATCTGTGTGCTGTTTCAGCATTCCACGTGGAGAGCTGTGGACTGATCCTGTTCTCCTGGGGGCTCTGAACCTGAGCATCAAGTCTCTGTTGCTTTACCAGCACTACCTTTTTTTATTAAAGTGGTGCATTAAAGCTCAGTATAAAGTGTTCCGCTTGTCCCTGGTGTGCCTTTAGGCTCCAACCACACCTGTTACAGGTTTGGCTTTAAATAAGTACTGTTGCCAATGACAAAATATGTCATATTACATTAGATACTATGATGTTATGTTAATAAAAGAAGCCAATGTTGACTTTAGGACACAAACACCCATCTCCTGGATGAAAGTCATGTGCTTCATTGATCCATCCACCACCCGTCCTGTGCACCCTATAGTGACTCTTCAATCTGTATACAACATTACGCAGACCAGGCTCCAATGAAGTGTGCCGGACTTTGAAGTCAGAGTGACATAATGGCCAAACTGTGTAACTACAACTTTCAGGTCCATCACGTGATGCCACTCGGCCCAAAAAGACTTTTTACCCATAGACTGGCGTTGTTAAAGAGCCAAATGTAAATCAGTGGATATATTTTATTGGGGTATCACAGCCCTCATGAAATGACATATTTCACTATTAGGATTTGATTCATTTAGTGCCATAACAAAAGTCTGGGAGAGCCACACGAACAAATCATTTCATCCCAATTCAGCCTCTACACCCAGAAAGTCAAACTTTTTTGGCCTCTTGCGCTTTTGAGCATCTTGCATGGGAATGAACGGTGCACTGCCTCCAATGCTGTATCCAGTCCTCTTTATACATCCATGACACAGACTTTGTTGCTTTTCATGCTCCACTACAGGGTGCCACCTCACAAAAAACACAAGTATGGATCATTTAAAGCTGCTTGCTAAGTGAAAGTATGTGGCTATTTTTCGGTGAGGCTGTCCATGTTTCATCACCTCCAACTATATTGTTCTTTTTTAGCCCTATTTTGAGTCAAGATTTCAACTCATAATTCATTTTTATCATTTGCTGTGTAAGACAAGTGTATTTTTTCAGTCCTCAAAATCATTTCTGATGTCAGTGTTTCAGTGTACTTTTTCAAATTCTTTACAGTAGGTTGAAGAGAATGTGTGAGAGTTTTGTTTTTCTCTTGGTAACTGACTTCTCACAGTGCAATTAAACTAAACTTACTGACTGGTGAGCCAGCACAAGTGCTATTAGACCTTTAAGTAGGACATTCGCACTGTGGCATTTACAGAGTCTGTGAGCTAAAGGTTAGAGCTTGTGGCCTGAATCCCCAGACAGACTGGAAAAGTCTTGGCAGGGAAAATGAGCAAGTAACACCCTCGACTGTATCGGTGAATACCACGGAGATCCCCTGAGCAAGGCACTTAACCCCACAGCTGCTCCAGTGGAGCTGCTCAGAGGGAAGCCCCTAGATCTGATTGCTTATAGCTGAATATGAAACTGTATTAACAGGAATGATGTTATGAGTGCACATATAAACACAACATTGATAAACTATAAAGGCGCGGCTTGACTATGAGCTTATATGCTATTTGTGGTGCCGAACACCATGGCAACACTAAACAATGTGTCCCGGCAGCCATATACGTTTTGTATATTATATATAGATATATATATAGATATAGGGCATCAATGTCCAGACTGTCCAAATGTCCATGAACACATACAAGAGCAAGGTGTGTCATTCAGTTATTGTTGTGTGTAACCATAACTTCAGACAGTGCACAGTGGGAAATTTTTAATCAGTTATTTGATATTCTCTTTATTTAATTTACCTAATCTGTCCATTTTTTTTGGGTGCTGCTACAACACTCCCAGGACCCCTACTTTCTGTCTGTTTGACGGCAGTCTTTTTTTGTTCTGCCATTATTGCATCTTAAAGTCCAGAGAGGGCCTATACCCTTGGGCACAGACCCTGCCAACTTCCTGCCCTCCCTCTGGTTCTGTGGTGGAGCAGCAGAACACAGCCTGGTCAGTGGGGCTTGCTAGAGGCTGCTTCGGGGCTTGTGGGATAGAGCCAGGCAGCTGAGAGTCAAGCAAGGGGTCTGTGTCCACAGCCAAGTGCTCGCGGTCACCTGTACTCCAGTGTCTACAAACCCCTGGATGTGGAGCCTCTAGACTGTTCTACAGACCCTGGCTCTCCTCTCACCTGCTTTTACTGCCTCCCCAGCCACGGTAAACTTTTCTGATTTTTACAAACAAAATATATGTGAAGAGTTTATGAAATACAGTACAGGCCAAAAGTTTGGACACACCTTCTCATTCAATGCGTTTTCTTTATTTTCATGACTATTTACATTGTAGATTCTCACTGAAGGCATCAAAACTATGAATGAACACGTGGAGTTATGTACTTAACAAAAAAAGGTGAAATAACTGAAAACATGTTTTATATTCTAGTTTCTTCAAAATAGCCACCCTTTGCTCTGATTACTGCTTTGTACACTCTTGGCATTCTCTCCATGAGCTTCAAGAGGTAGTCACCTGAAATGGTTTTCCAACAGTCTTGAAGGAGTTCCCAGAGGTGTTTAGCACTTGTTGGCCCCTTTGCCTTCACTCTGCGGTCCAGCTCACCCCAAACCATCTCGATTGGGTTCAGGTCCGGTGACTGTGGAGGCCAGGTCATCTGCCGCAGCACTCCATCACTCTCCTTCTTGGTCAAATAGCCCTTACACAGCCTGGAGGTGTGTTTGGGGTCATTGTCCTGTTGAAAAATAAATGATGGTCCAACTAAACGCAAACCGGATGGGATGGCATGTTGCTGCAGGATGCTGTGGTAGCCATGCTGGTTCAGTGTGCCTTCAATTTTGAATAAATCCCCAACAGTGTCACCAGCAAAACACCCCCACACCATCACACCTCCTCCTCCATGCTTCACAGTGGGAACCAGGCATGTGGAATCCATCCGTTCACCTTTTCTGCATCTCACAAAGACACAGCGGTTGGAACCAAAGATCTCAAACTTGGACTCATCAGACCAAAGCACAGATTTCCACTGGTCTAATGTCCATTCCTTGTGTTTCTTGGCCCAAACAAATCTCTTCTGCTTGTTGCCTCTCCTTAGCAGTGGTTTCCTAGCGGCTATTTGACCATGAAGGCCTGATTCGTGCAGTCTTCTCTTAACAGTTGTTCTAGAGATGGGTCTGCTGCTAGAACTCTGTGTGGCATTCATCTGGTCTCTGATCTGAGCTGCTGTTAACTTGCGATTTCTGAGGCTGGTGACTCGGATGAACTTATCCTCAGAAGCAGAGGTGACTCTTGGTCTTCCTTTCCTGGGTCGGTCCTCATGTGTGCCAGTTTCGTTGTAGCGCTTGATGGTTTTTGCGACTCCACTTGGGGACACATTTAAAGTTTTTGCAATTTTCCGGACTGTCTGACCTTCACTTCTTAAAGTAATGATGGCCACTCGTTTTTCTTTAGTTAGCTGATTGGTTCTTGCCATAATATGAATTTTAACAGTTGTCCAATAGGGCTGTCGGCTGTGTATTAACCTGACTTCTGCACAACACAACTGATGGTCCCAACCCCATTGATAAAGCAAGAAATTCCACTAATTAGCCCTGATAAGGCACACCCGTGAAGTGAAAACCATTTCAGGTGACTACCTCTTGAAGCTCATGGAGAGAATGCCAAGAGTGTGCAAAGCAGTAATCAGAGCAAAGGGTGGCTATTTTGAAGAAACTAGAATATAAAACATGTTTTCAGTTATTTCACCTTTTTTTGTTAAGTACATAACTCCACATGTGTTCATTCATAGTTTTGATGCTTTCAGTGAGAATCTACAATGTAAATAGTCATGAAAATAAAGAAAACGCATTGAATGAGAAGGTGTGTCCAAACTTTTGGCCTGTACTGTATGTTTTTTTGTTATAAATTAAACTACTCGAGCCCTGGCTCTCCTCTCACCCACTATAACTGCCTCTCTAGCCCCAGTAAAGCCTCCAACAAGCCTCACTGACCCAGGCTGTGCTCTGCTTCTCCAGGAGGGTGGAGGATAACATGCCCATGGCCAAGGGCCCTCTGTTAGCTTCTTCTCCAGGGTCCACATATCCCTGGATGTGGAGCCATAGACTTTGTCTTTTTTTTTTTTTTTTTTTTAGGAATTTTGTGCCCCTGTTTTTTGAACTGTTGTTTGATGATTGAAAGAACAACATTTCACCCTCTACCCAATTGCAGCACAGAGTAAGACGGGACTTGTCCCTCCTTGTCCCGACCATCTATTCTAGCATCAAGCTTGTGAAAGCCTGGCACCTACATGACCCACAATGCAAAAGCTAACTAAACGCAGCGTTGGAGGCAGGGTCCCGTTCATTCCTCTGAAAGTTGCTCAGTGGTGTAAAATTACCCAGGTCTTTTACACCATTGGGCCCATAGAGCAAGTGCACTGGTGACTTTCGCTGGTGGAGCCACCTAACTTCTGGTTTAGCGCTCAGCCAACTAAAATGGGGATAAATTTATTCAACTGTGCAGCTCTTCCGGACTTTCGAAATGTCATCAGACCAGATACAATCCAGCTAGTGAAATAAGTCATTTCATGGGGGCTGTGACACTCAGAAAGAATAAGCCACTGGTTAACAGACCTCTTTCACAGTGTACCTTAATGTACATAATGTATCAGATTTCAAACAGCTCCCCCTAGAGATACAATATGCTTTATATAACTTATTTTTACATATACAAGATAGACTGTAATTTAAAAAATCTTTAGTGTTTGCTTTTAACATCAGAATATTTCATTGGTATTATGAACAAGTCTCACAAAGCTGCTAGCATGGCTGTAGACTCTCAGTTTTTTAAGGCTTTAGAGGATCTGTTTATACATATTATAACAATACAATACACAATCTTGACAAAGGCATAAAAGAAAAATCTGCAAGTTATATAACATTAAACTGTGATTTCAGTATTGAGTTTCAGCATTGAGTTTAAAATGTTTTCCATCACATCTGTGCCTATGATATGATATATTTCTTTCTCTTTCTACTTTTAAAAAGCAAAATGAAAAGTGGTTATTGATCAAATGTTGCCTTGACTCATCTAAACTGTTGATACCCACAAAATGACACTCAAAATAAATACAGTTACAATAATAGAATTTGTTCCAAAAAAACTGGAGAAAAAGGATCCAGGTGATGAGATCTGTCTTCATCACATCCATTTTTTTCACCTAATCCTTTCAAAAGTTAGAGTTTGATCAGTTGTGTTTGTGTCTCACTGACAGCAGCTGTCTCCTGCTGTGTGACAGACTGGACTCAACTCTGCAAAGAAATCAATCCTCACATCATCTGAGATTACAAATGAAACTCTGCTCCCATTCGTCTCCAATAGGAACAATGATGAAGCATTTTCCCATCACATCTTTTGACATCCATTTGTCTGATTTGTTCTGTAGCAGATAATTAAACCATAATCAGCAGCAGCAAGGATCTACAAAAAAGACGAAATGACTTCTTTCATTTTATACGTCTTTTTCCTTTGGCTCTGCTTTTATCTCCCTCCACCCATTCATCCTGTTTACAATTTGCTCAATTTTGTTTTGTTGTCAGCTGCATGATTAGGGTGCTATGCTTACTTGACAGCGGTTGCTATGGTGACCAGGTCTCTGAAATGTTTTTGTTCTGTTCTTTCCGCTCTCCCCTGTATCTCTGCTTTTTGCTCCAGCCTTAAAATACACTCTTTGTTTTTTAACCTTTAAAAAAGATCTAGTGAGGGTTTCAGCCGGTCTGTTGTTTTCAACAGCACTGCTGTTTAAACTCTGCTGCACACACCTGGGAGCTGCCCAGAACAACAGACTGAGGGAGAGGAAGAAATAAGAACCACTGAAGGTGTGTGGAGGTGTGCAATATTCTGTCTTTTTGTAAGGATAAGTTTAATGTGTTATCTGGTGGTAATTTGAAAAAGTAAACTTAATACTGTCCTGGCCTGGAGATTTCCCAGTTGTGATTGCTTTGAATGTGTTACTGTCTAGAGAGTCAAGATGTACAAATCCCCCCCAGATGATAATGATAATAATAATAATAATAATAATAACTTTCTTTAAGAGCCGCCTTTGAAACAGTGTTACAAAATGCTTCATAAATCATACAAAGTAATACATCCCCAACCCCACCCTCCAAGAGGAAACAACAAAAAACCATATCAAACAGATTCATAAAACTGAGTGTATAAAAAATTTGATTTTAGTAGCAATTTAAAAGAAGTCAGCAAGGTTGCAAGACAAATTTCGACAGGGAGATGGTTCTAGAGTTTGGGGGTCCTGACAGCAAAAGCAGAGTCTCCTTAGTTGTAACTTTCAGATTAAGGGACTGTTAGATTTTTGTTGAACAATCTAAGATTGTTTGCAGGTATATAGGGGCGTAAGAGTTAGCCAGGTCATATAGTGCTTCAAAGGTAATGAGAAAAACCTTAAAATCTATCCTGAAGTTAACAGGAAGCCAATGCAGTGTTGCTAAAGTGTTGGGGTTATGTGATCTCTTTTGTTTGATCCAGTAAAAAATCTCACTGCTGCATTTTGTACAATCTGAAGGCGTTAGCCTGCTTTATTGTTTAGGTAGGTTAAGAGTGAATTGCAGTAGTCAGTTCTTTAGAAACAACTTTCCAGATTGGAGGAAGGTATTAGACACCCAGCACTTGATATTCCCAAGACATTTTTTAAAAAGTCAGTATGTCCAGGGATCCTGGTTTTATAGACAGATAGAGCTGCATGTCATCAGTATAACAGTGGAAAGAGATTTTATGACTAGCATATTAACAAAGTTAGCAGTCATTCATTTATTCATTCATTCATTTTCCGAGACCACCTTATCCTGTTGAGGGTCGTGGGGGGCTGGAGTCTATCCCAGCTGACATTGGGCGAGAGGCAGGGTACACCCTGGACAGGTCCCCAGGCTATCACAGGGCTGACACATAGAGACAGACAACCATTCACACTCACATTCACACCTGCGGACAATTTAGAGTCACCAATTAACCTGCATGTCTTTGGACTGTGGAAGGAAGCTGGTGTACTCAGAGAAAACCCACACTGACACGGGGAGAGCTTGCAAATTCTGCACAGAAGGGCTCCCCAGCCCTAACAGCGACAATGCTAACCACTGCATCACCGTGCCGCCCAAGTTAGCAGCATGTCAATAAAAGTCTACAGCCAAGCTAGCAGCTCTGCGAGTAATACTTATTGTAAATAAAACCAGGCTGTCAAATAGATTGACCAAAGTATGGGGAAACTTAATGACCATGCAGAAGGAGTGTGTATTTATCGCTAGCTCATCTGTAGCACCACTGAGCTAGTTAACTTTACAGCTCAGCCAAGGAGGATGCCGTAAATAATTACATCCCTTTCCCAAGCATAAGCCTCTCATCCATGAGTAGATGCACACTTCCTCCTGTGCAGTGATACAGTTGGCAGGTGTAGTTCAGTAGAATGAAAATAATTCCTTTGTTATTACTGTATTATGCTTTGTGTTTCTTTCCAGTTAATACCCACTTGCACAGATATGATGTGCCTTTTTTCACTCGCAGATTAGCTGTATTTCATGCCAGTACATAAATGGTCTGCTACATCATACTTTACCTTTCCCCGTTGTCATGTCTCACCATTATTACTTTTTGAAGCAGGATGTGTTAGTATTGACACTATTTTTTCCAGCGCAGTTTTAAAATTTGCTAGAAAAAAAAACTTGATTAATGGTTCATGCTGGAGGGATGACAACGCAGTGCAGAAACCAGGCCACACTTCAATTATAATAGAGGGGGGTATTGATCCTATCTGAACACGGTGGCTGCCTCAAAGCACAGGCACAGTCATGCACTCATCCAGATGATCCTGCACACAGTCTCACTGCGTTCACAGACAAACATTTGCATAGCAAAGCACACATGTCAACCAGTTATTTGCACACTTGATCACTGTCTCATTTGCTCATTTGTTATGCAGTATCGTATGTTTTCCCCTTCGTTCATTTGATCACTGTTGAATCACCTCAGGCGGCATGGGTGCCTGCATGTGATATGGCAGCTGCACAATATTCATAGCCTCCTGCTCCATTTGAAGGCTCTAAAAACAGCAGTATAATTGTCTAATCTTCTACAGCAGGTGGTGCATACAAAAATAAAGCAAGTGAAGCTGCAGCTTTGCTCTGACCGACCATGAACATCACATTGTTTCCATGTGATTTCTGTTTATGTTGCTTTTACTGTGTGTCTTGGACAGGGTTTTGATTCCTCACACTAGCACAGGATAAACAATCTTTATTCCAGTGTAATGCCAGTGAAATAAGGGGCTTAGGCCTTATTTCTTGTCAGTAAATTCTTTTTTCACCTCACTCTTTCTGTTCTTCATTTTTTCCCATGTTTTCTTGATTATTTCTTCTTCTCTAATCTCCTTTCAGCCCTACTCTCCTTTGGTTTCTATTCTTAATCATCAGCATGAAACAATCCCATGTTTTGTGCACCACACTGCTGCTCACATCTGTTTGACAAATGCGGCCATACTAATGCAGGCGATATCCTGTGTTTGGAGAATATGTGGATGTGTCACACTTTTCCCCTGATGCCATTGATGATGCAGATGTGCACTTTGTTCATGCTTTAGTCTTTTTCATAGCAACAGAAAAGCTTAAGTCTGAACAGCTGCCGACAACCTAAAAAAAGAACAGAAAGAAGATGCTTTTTTTTCCCAGTTTAATAGTTAGGATCTCTTCAATTCTCATGTGATAGAAAAAAGAGCAATTGTACAGCTAAATATGAAATATGATGCATCTCACTGACAAAAAATATACATTAAAAAAAATGCTACCATCATCCAAAATAAGTACTGGCAAACCATAGTCATTAATACACTTAACAAACTGCCATTATTATTGTTACCAGTTCTAGTACACTGTAGGCTACTGCACATTTGCCTGTGGTTTGTTAAAGTGGTGTTGCTTGACTGCTGTGGGTAAAATCAATGTTAAACATTGTACTCCCACTCTAAAAAAAACTGGACTCAACCCTGACATCCCAAATATATTCAGGCCAATCTCCAACCTCCCCTTTCTGTCCAAACTACTGGAACGTGCTGTAGCCTCCCACCTGAAACACCACCTCTCTGTCAATAACATGTTTGAAACATTCCAATCCAGATTTTGAACAAACCATAGTATTGCTAAGCACTGCTCTCAACTGGTGCAAATCATATCTCTCTGACAGACTTCAGTTTATCTCCATCAATAACTGCAAACCCCCCCACTGCTCCCCATCCCCAAGGTGTCCCCCAAGATTCAGTTCTCAGTCCCCTCCTCTTCATCCTGTACCTGTTCCCCCTTGGTCACATAATTCACCATCATGGTCTCGAGTTCCACTGCTTTGCTGATAATATCCAGCTCCTCATCTCCACCAAGACAATCTACACTGCCACCCACTCAACCCTGACAAACTGCATGAATGAAATAAAATCCTGGCTTCGTACCAACCTCTCAAATTAAACTGCGACAAATCTGAAATTATCATCACTGGGCCAAAAGCCCTCACCAAATCCACCCATAACGTCACCCTCAACATTGACGGCTCCACAGTATCCACCTCCCCTCACAAGCTTGGCGTCATTTTCTATCAACCCATCTCCTTCGACCAGCCCATTAAACACATCACCAAAACAGCTTTCTTTCACCTCAAGAACATCGCCCGCCTTCGTCCATCCCTCTCCTCCTCAGCTGCAGAAGCCCTCATCCACACCTTCATCACCACCTGTCTGGACTATTGCAACAGTCTTCTTTATGGCTCATCTTCAAAAACCCTCAATAAGCTCCAGTATCTCCAGAACTCTGCTGCTTGACTACTCACCCACTCTCGCACCCGTGACCATATCACCCCTGTTCTCCATAAGCTCCCCTGGCTCCCCATCTTCCAGAGAATCCACTTCAAAATCCTCCTCATAACATACAAAGCCTTCAATAACCAGGCCCCACCCTACCTGTCCATCGTCACACTCCCACCCGCACGCTCCACTCTGCTGATGCCAACCTCCTGGAGGTCCTGGGGGGACAGGGCGTCCTCCAAACCCATCTGAGGTTCCCCTCTCTCTCCATATTCAAAAAATCACTCAAGACTCACCTGTTCATGCAGCTTTCAATCACTGACAGTTTCTTCTCCTCATCCCTTATTTGTTCTCTTTTTTCGTTGTGTTTTTTTGTCCCTAAATTCGTTAAGCATCTTTGAGTGCCCTGAAAAGCATTATACTGTATAAATGTATGAAATGTATTATCATTATTATTAGTAGTAGTAATAGTACTAGTAGTAGTATTACTGTCTCTCTATTTTATTACTTATAAATATATTAATTTAATATACTTCTGTCTGAGTGAGAGGACCCCTGGCAGACTTAATAAAATCCTTTCACATTAATCAGTCATTCTCCTGATTCTTTTCCTTGTCTCCAAACAGTATTTATTCCCTATTTGATCAATATATTCGGTATCATCTGTACGCATCTTAGAACATGTAACTACCGCGTTGGTTTTATCAGCGGAGTAACAACCAGGGAACCCTGAGTGCTGCGGTGACCTGAGCACAGCCGCGGAGTGAGACAGCATCCGAAGACGAAGCCTGCTCTCCGGGTCTACTTTCCACCGGCATCATTTGCGCCTCACAGGGAGAAGGCTGCTGAGCTGTCACCATCGGCTGCGCTTCATTTAACGTTTTATGCCAGAAAAAATAAACCCTCTTGAATTTTATCTGAACTGGGTGCAGCTTCGCCGAGGTGTTCGATGAAACTTTGCCTTGCCAGGTCACCATATGCCCGCTCCAACTAAAAAAAAAATGATATTTTAGGATATTATGTTAGCTAGTTAATTAATTGGTGTCAGTAGAGCAATAACGTTGGCTGTCAACTGAGGGCAGACATTTTTTCTTCTCATTATCAGACGACTGTTTCCTGCCCTGTCTCCCCGCCTTAAAGCCAGCTATTCTGGTTGAATCAAGCCCAAAAGCGATTCATCTTCTGAGGAGACCCGACTGACTGCGCCGAAATGGGGGTAAGAGCTAAATGTCTTGTGATTTTAGCTAACGTTATTACGCAGTTAAAATGTTGGTTGTGTTAATGTGATGGTTAGCGGTACAGTCTGGATGTGGTAACGGTAAGGGTTAGTCAGTGTGTCGGTGAAGGAAAGGGTTAAAGTGTGTGGAGGCACAGGCATGATGTTAGAATGACATTGAACACTGGATATGTACCGTTGTGATGTGTTTTAGCTAGCTTAACTGTTAACGTTATGAGGCAAACTGCTTTAACCGCATTGATGCATCAATTATCGTTGTGTCAAACAGGATCTAATTGCTCTTGGGATTACATTAGTGTCTGCCCTTAACGTCGGTTATCACATGAAATCAATGCGTTGCAATTTATGAAAACGACTGAGATTATCAGGTAATAGAGGGGATGTTTTTTTGCCTGAACACAACCTCTTTTTCTGAGGAACATGCGCCAGATTAGTGAGCCAGTCCTCCGCATCCAGAGTCCAGTCGGTGCGACAGAACCGGTGCAGGGTGGTTACGCGTTACAGTAACGCTCCTCAGTCTCAGTAGTCCTTACAGCTCTCAACAAAATAACAAATATGTCACTATTTCTATCACCTCATCACAATTAAGGTAATCAACCAAACAGCCATTTCCCACCTGCAAATTCTGATAACTGATCCTCAGTGGATGAGAGTCAGTGGAGTGTAGATACTGTCACAGCTTCCATTTTAATCACCAATCAGTAAAAATGAACATTTGACATCGACATGGTTTGGTTTCATCTTCATTCACAGCAAACACACAAATGTTGCCTTCATTTTTAAGCTGTCAGGGAAGCTTTCTGGCGATTATGGAGCTGTAACGCAAAAGTAATGTAACGAGCAACTGAACCAAATCAGAGGACGGGCCCAGTGTGCCAAACAGCGTCAGTTATCTTAACTAGAAATAAGGGATTAATATGTTTCTAACAAGCATAGGTCATGTAGTGGCTGTAAGATGTGCGGCTTTATTCGCAGGCTTCAAAAACGGGATTACACCGACGGAACATCTGGCACCCGGAGCTGGATCCGCTGCAGACGATTTAGGGAATTCACAGCTCCTAAATATACGATTAGTCAGACTGCATAATGACACGGGCGAGTCCGGCCAGAAATGAAATAGTATGTGAATAATATGCAGGTGAAACGCGCTATTACGCACGGGAATATGTAACCTGCAGATGGAGAAAACCGCAGCCCCGACTGCGGAATATCATGTCAGTCCTCCAAGTGTGACTGCAGTAACTCTTAATCAGCTAATACATGTGTATTGATAATTAGTCACAGTAAAGCAGAGCTAACTGAGAGTCGTGAATCTGTAATGTTATTTGGAAGTGATGAAATGGAAGTGGGTGGGGGCTGGGAATCAAAACGATCAAGGCTATGACTTTATTTCTCTTCATTTTTTCTACCAATAATTTGGTGCATTTTCATTCAAGCATTACATAATGCGAGGATGCGTCGTGTCGCTGTCACTGACGCTGCTGGGCTTGGTGAGGATGTAGAAGCAGCTTAGGTCTGGGTACCAAATGGGCACAGACAAGTGCGTCAAAATGGTTCCTCAGCGATGGTCACCCCTCCACCCCAGCCCCCACCCTCCCACTCCTATAAATGCCGACGGATGGGTCCCACAGGAACGTGCTCGCCACAAGGGTAGACACAGCCAACACCTCCACCTTCTCGTTTTACCTCAGCAGCCTCACCAAAACACTGATCTGTCAGGTCATGAAGGACATCCTGTTCCAGCCTCTAAATTTAGACTCTGTGATGTCATTCCTACTGAAAAATGACCGTTACCTCCCTATAGTGTTATTATAAGGCATTATTCACCTGCCCATGTTCAGCAGCCAGGTACTACTTTAAAGTGCTTTATGAAATGTATCATCTCCTGCAGCATGCTGCATTTTTACATAGAATATTAACATGTATGGTAGGACTGGTAGCTCCGTGGACCATAGTGTCATGGTCCATCCATGCTAATGAAGTATGATAGGCAGTGGTTTCTACTCTGCTGCTCTACATCCGGGTGTGGGGGAACGAGATGAGAGAGCAGTCAGGCCCGATTGTGGAAAATGGTGCTGCTCTGTCATGGTTTGTGATGCAGTCCACTTGACTGCTGGAGGGAAAAACCACACGCAACTCCGATTACTGCGTCAAAGAGAGGAGGAGGACAGGGTGTGTGTCTGTGTGTGCATGGGGGGGGAGTGGAAACTCCCATGTTGAGGATGTGTGCCTTTGGGAGGGGTGGAGTGAGAGGAGATTTGGGAGAAATGGGCAGTTGTGGGGCGGGGGAGACCAGAGGGAGCCTCAGTTGACACGGCAACTGGTGCCATTTGATCCGTGCCAATCAATTGACAGGAGCTGTTGCTGCAGGAGGCAACGATCGAGTTGGTGGGTGAAAGAATGGATGGCAAAGATGAAACAAAGGTCAGCCACTGCACAGAGGGCCTCACAGGCAGGTCATGTTTAGAGGAAAAACTGACCAAGATTCAGTGCTTGACATTGAATGATGGAGGTAGAGAGAGGCAGAGCTAGAATGCGATGCCTTTGTGGTGAGTCACCTTGAGAAGGGTGAATACTGGGAAAGATGGAGGAGGGAAGGAATGCCACAAAGAGATGCTGGGATGTTGCTGATGTGCAGTGATGACACAGATGAAGGAGCAATAGTGGAGCTTCAGGGGGTGGGGGGGATGGAAAGCTGAACACTGAGATACAGAAAGAGAAAAGAGATATACAAGGATTAATGCATCTGCTGGTATCCCACAATGCACTTGGTGAGGAAGCATCAGGAGAAGGGCCAATCGCAGTGGGGAATGGATGGTGTGTGGCTGTTGTGTGTGTGTGTGTGTGTGTGTGTGTGTGTGTGTGTGTGTGTGTGTGTGTGTGTGTGTGTGTGCAGCTCTCTTTTGGCTAAACCCACTCTCATTAATGGCGTCTAATCCATGCATAATGAAGCTGATGCTTCATACATTAGCTCTCAATATAAAGAGATCTTTTCATTGTAGTTTCTCCTTTCTTGATTATAATTGTCTTCATTGTAGCTCACTAAAATCAGTGCAAAGAATCATGCACCAGTATGTGTAACTGTCCTTTATGCACCAGAGACACGTCTCAATATTAAACATCCAATACTGTGAAATATGCTTCTGAATAACTTCATAATCCATCACGAGCGGGTGAGCAGCTATCGTTTTGAAAAATAAAGGAGGCTATCAATAGAGTGATAGCCTTGCAGCCGCTACACTAACCAGTGAAAAATATGTCAAACTCCCATCCACAGAAAAACAACATTACTGGATTGCATTATGTTGCATTAAGTTGTTCCATTAGTGAAACCAATTGTGGTTTTTGTGGGTTGTTGGTTTACGCTGTGCAAATTCACTGTTGGAAATTAATGAGCACCAGTGTTTGGATGAGTCAGATTTCACCCTTTTCAGTGCATAATGCACATTTAATGAGCAGTTCCTCATAAATTCTCAGCTGTTTCATCATAGGTTGGTTCTAAAAGCCTTTTTTTTTGACTGAAGATACAGATGTTTACTTTAAATATAATACCACTCTTGATTAAATTGAGATCTAATTGGACTGAGTTTAGGCATGGAGGCAAATATGAAATCACATGAAATGACTTTTGCCGCTCATTAAAGGTATAATTGTTGGTTACTGTTTGTAAACAACATTTGAACCTCCTCTCGACACTGCATGTACTGCAGTCTACTGTACTGTTACATTTGATGTAATGGAAGTCAGTACTGCCAGTACTCTAGCAAACTAACTAAGCGAGCAAGCACCTACCTGTCCAACACCAAACAGGCCAACCCCACTTAGCACCTCATCTTCTTTTTCAGTGCATCTCAGCAATGTGTAAGCCAACCCCAGATTTACTCTCATTGGTGTTTTGCTCCACTACATTTGTACTTCTTTGTTTTTTTGTTTTGTTTTTTGTTTTTTTGGGGGGCTGTTTCCACGATTTCTTCCTCTCGGATGCATGCTGCTGTTTACCTGGTTGCTACCTTTTTATAAAGCTCCGACCTCACCTGCGCACCATTATTGACTCACCCATAGACATCCCAGTCACAGCAAAATAAGAAGAAAATAAGATAATAAAGGCAGAGGGCAGGGTCTCTGCAGATAAATACACCACTACACACGTCTAGTGGATCATAACTCATGTGTTGCACTACAAACAAGACTGTACATAATGATCAGCTACTTAATACTTAATACCTCCTGCCTGGAGGTTATCATATTGCGTATTCAGGATCAACATATTCCATTAACTTCCTGAAACCTTACCGTCAACAAAGTTAAGTGGAAGCATATCTTGCAAGGTCATTTTCATGATGAGCTGCGTTATCTTCTCAGACCAGGCAGGATCACAGCGTGTCTGGGTGAAAGATGTCAAATTGGCTAGCACCACTAGCAGCAGCCGTTGTTCCATGCAGGTTACCATCAAAATGCTTGAGTTGAATATGGTTGCACATTGCTCCAGTCGAGTGATTATATGCCAGTTTTTTCTGACACAGTCTACATTGTTTTCGTTTTCTAGATCAAAGAACTGCCAAACCGTGCTGGTTTTGGGAGAGGACATCTCTCCAGTTTCCCCCCATGCTGTTTTAAAACTACTCAAGCATAACAGCGGGAAGGGAGACAGCTGTCTGACAGCTCTGTAGCACCCACTAGTGGCAGGTGGTGACTAGCGAGGGGGCGGACGTTTATAGTTTAGACGACTAATAGCGCGCATCCCCACTTATCTATATGTGATTTAAGAAACGGGGTTGAATTTCATGGGTTGAAGCTGAATTATAAGCCCATTTTACTCTGCCTGTGTGAAGTGTGAGTTTCACTGTGTTATTCTACCTCACTTTAAAAAAAAAAAAGGTACAGTCCTGGAATGGGGGGACAGAGTTGTCTTGCCTTTAAGCAGCGGAGGTGCTAAAAGTGCCAAATTGACATCTGTGTAAAAGGGACAGCTGGCAGGACAGGATCATGGATGTCCTGAGGGTGTGATGCTTTGATTGATTGTCATTGTAATTTTAAGCCATGTTATTGTAAAGCACTGCTGATGTGTATGTTATATGTCACACTAGAGGCTGACGCTGTTGTTTTACGTCACACCTGTCACGCCTCTTTAGATTCAAGGATGCTGACATGCTGTCAAAAACTACACACTGGAGTGTCATGATGCTGCTATTGTTTGGTTCTGTGTAAAAATGCAAAGGCGGTTTAAAGAAGGGACTTCACAGCGGCCCTGTAGTGCAATATCAGTGTAAAAAGGGCCATAGAAACATGTAAAACAGCATACTAATGCTCTGGTTTTACATAGTTGTCTGCTCAGCCACACTCAGATATATTGGATACATTGCAGTCATTGTAGTTTGCAAATACTGCAACACCATATATGTTCTCATGGTCATGGACCTTGTTGCGTAATTGCTTCAGTCTGTCAATATTTCATCAATACTGACTCTCAACCTCTTGTCCCTTTGTAGTTTCCATCTGTGTGGGAGTGTGTAAAACAGCTTGGATCCATACCACAGCAAATCACTGATCAGGGTTTTCCAATGCCACTGATTGAGTTCGATGTTTAGTTCATTGTGCATTTCCTGGAATGCACTGTGAGGTCACTTTGACATCACTTCCTGTTTGCCAGGTGACTTAGGTGTCAAGGGTAACTAGTAGTTTTCCGTGCCTTCTAAAACACCACCATACGCAAATGGCAGGGAGGATGAGAGAATACACTGCACGCAAAAGTTTATCTGCAGGAACATTAGCGCACTATTACATAACATAACACACCTTCTTGTTAAAACATAATTAAAAAATTCCAATACCGCCCTCCCCCACAGTTGGTTTCAATTATTTAGATGAGCACAGCTGATTGGATGTTGCTAGGAAACCTCACATCCCCCATCTATCAACCCATTGGAAGTAGACGCTGTCAGTCTGATTCTGTCAACAACTGCCATTTTCTATCACACTCTCAGACATGCTGCACTGCAGGAGGTGACACACTGCTAAATGGTGGGAAACAGCACAAAATCTGTCGTCTCTTTTTTTTATGTTCTCTGACAGCCACTCAAGCTTCCACTGTTCAGATATTTCACAGAATCAAATCAAAAACAAATCAAACTGATGGCTTATCCCACTGTGGATTACATCTGCATTTGTCCCTGGAAACACATGTACTAAGTTAAAACACAGCGTCGGCATCATGAGTGTGGCTCAGACCGCCTCCTCTTGATTAAACCTTGGTACAGATGAGTAGATCAGAGTAGAAGAGAGCAGAGAAACAGATGGGCAGCCCAGAGGGAGGAGAATGTAAACAAAGTGGGAGGGTGGAGGGAGGGATAGATGATGTACTGTAGGACCCCTTCAAACTGTGTGTGTGTGTGTGTGTGTGTGTGTGTGTGTGTGTGTGTGTGTGTGTGTGTGTGTGTGTGTGTGTGTGTGTGTGTTTGTCAGTCCATCAGTATTTTCTAGGTCGGTCAGTTCACTGATCTGTGTGATAATCCATTTCTTTGTGCGTGTGTGGTTACCATGATCCACTGTGGCACCACCAGGGCTACTGAATTCTACTCGAGGCAATATACACTGGCCAGATCCACTATTCAAAAATTCTGAATTACAGTTGTGACATTTTGGTCACCAGAACATCATTAAGTTCAGTGTAAAAACAGGCTGAACATGCTAAATGCTGGATGATTCAATGCCAGCTGGTGACTGTTTTACTCAGGTTTTATAGTATGGAGCTGCTGGTACAGTGTACATTTGCTTGGTTGTAAATAATCATATGGGCAGATACCAGCACTGCAAACAGGCAACAGTTAGGCAATCTGCTGCTGTCATGTAAAATGACTGATAGCACAATAAAGTAAATTTGAATTATGGAAAATAATTAGGAAATCTATATCTTAAAGAAACTGACCTTCACAACTGATACCCCTTCTTCTCATTCCAGCTCATTTTAAGGCTCTTTTCCACATTGATGTATGTGATCGCCATAGCGCTTGTTTCCTGACCCATACCTTTTAATAAATGTTGTGTTTATGAATTATTGTGGTCATTTTTGAAACCCTTGATTTGTTTATTAATACTCAAACAAGGATGTACAGATCAAAATGTCCCTGTTTGAAGTCCGAGATTTCAGCAGATTAAAACATGGCGCTCTGTGCCACAGGCCAGGCTGGATACAGAATACCAGCAGATAGAGCAGACTACAAATGTTGAGCACATACAATCTGTTCTGTAGCTCAGCACTGAACATCTGGATGCTGCTGAGACTTCTTCACGTTTTACAGCCTGTAACTCGACTGAGAACAGGTGCTATGCACTTAAGTAAGGGAGGTGATAAATGCAGAGCAGTATACATCTGTGCACTGTATAATAATTTGTGGAGTTCAATGCATAGAAAAGTGGACGTTTTCTGAGGCAAAATGTCTGGATATGACACATGACAGCCTTTCCCAAAAGGATGGTGTAGCATCCTGAAATGCTCTTGCCCTGGTTTGGTTCAGTAATGACCTTGAAAGTCATACCATGTCTTTAAAATTAAAATTGGTGGGGGAATATATTGCCCTTGATAATTAGGAGTTCATATTCGCCATTTCACCCTGCTCATATTTTTTTCATCAAGTGGTCAAATATTTATGTGTGAATGTGACATTGGTCCCCTGTGGGCCTGTATGTGATAATGACGAGGTAGGAAAAAGCCAAATATGCAGCCTCAAGCAGTGGAAAATATTGGCATGACTCTCAGAACAGGTCCAACACAACCATAGATTGACAATTAACAAAAAAAAACCTTCTGTTAGGCCTGCTGCCAGTCTCCAGCAGTAGTATGAAGACTAAACTAATTTGTAATAATATTTTATTGGGTCTTACTACATTTGCCATTTTGCAGTGCGGATGTATTAGGTGTCTTCATACATCTTAAGACTTTGAGTGGAGATGGTTTTATGAAGCCCGTGTGCAGTTTCACAGTAGTCAGATTGTGTTTTTTGGTGCTCTGATTTTGCCTTTACCTTTTTGTTGTTAACACTGTGGCAATGAGAACAATAATTATGCATTGTTAAGGATCACTGTGAGGTGTTAATTCGTCTAATCTTTCAAAGTAAAGTTATAGTGCGCTGGAAAGCTTTCTTGCTTACTTTTCATCTCAGTATTTGTAGTTATTGGAATCATAATCAGCACAGAAATCTGTTTATAGTAGCTGATGATCCTGAGCCATTTAGTTAAATTTAGACACCAACGGAAATAGATTTGATTGGAGGATAAAACACATGTATTACAAGTTCCACCTTTTATCATTCATTCAATGATATGACAGTGATACTCTATTAATAACATGGCCTTTATGAAATTAGGATACATGAGATAAACTTTCTAATTGTTCAAACTAATTGAGAAGATGAAGATAGTAATATGGAGTCAGGAAGGTGGCCAATTATAAATGGAAAGAAATCTACCATTTTACTTGACTGGTTCATTGTACTTTTGTTACTTTTAACACATTCACATCTATTCAGTGCAGTCTTTCCCATTAATTACCTGCACTGTATCCCATTACAATTTAATAATGAACCACAATTATGTTTATACTTTTCATAAGACCATAAAAGATCTCTAACGTTGTATAATGTTCTGTTGCTTTAGCTACGCATCTCTTACTCACTCCCAGTCATTCAGCTTCCCCCCTGCAGGGCCACAATCAATATCGTTATATTTTTAGTTCAGTAACCAATTAACTAAATTATTTGAAAAATGTGACGGGCCTGTCTCTGTCTGCACTCACCACTCTGTAGCCTCGCTCAATGTCCTCCCCACAAGACCACTATTTGATTGGTCACATTACAAATAATGGCCTGTCAACGCTGAGGGCTGCCTATAATCGAGCTGTGTGTCAAACGTAAGGCAGCAAATATTACTGAAGTTGTAATAAACATCACAGACCTCTATGCCTAATTCACAAAAACAACCCTAACCCTAACCAGTGTTTCCGCTGGTTATGTTCTGCGGTTATTAAAAGAAACCACTGGATGTAACTTCAGTTGTATGAGTCTGAGAACTACAAGGAGAGGAAGAGGGAGTGAGATAGCGCCTGGACAAAGGCTGATGTAGACCTGCCGATGTGCATTTGACCCATTCATATGAGTCAGCCGTCACTCTGTTTGTCACTGTGAGTAGATAATCCAGTCTGCAGCGTGGTTCATACACTGTACTGATAACCCAGAGAGTTGCAGAGTGATACTGGGCGTCATGATCAAAAAAGTTTTTATGCTGTGTCGAAACAAAAATGGTACTTTTTTTAAGATAATGTTAAAAAAGTATGTTAGATTTTGTCTTTATGAAAATTTTGACACAAAAAAATTCATTTTTACTACAAATGTGTATCACTTCCAAATATCAGTTATAGGTCTCTATTACTCTGTATTGCATCAGTTGACGCCTAATATCCCCCTAATGTAACTTTTAACTTAGAACATTTTCCTTGAGGGAGCACACCCCTGACAACTGTAGAGGGTTTGATGTCCACCCAACCACAGTCTCACAAAGTCCTGTGGGAAACACTGGTGCATGTATGCTAAAGAAGGTGCTGTAGATGTTTCAACATTGTAAATAAGTGAACGAGTAAGGATGAATGACAAACTGGGATTGAAAAGATGGAAGAGAGAGAGAGAGTGACTGAGAGGGATTATTATTGTTCAGTGGGTTAATCTGTCAGTGTAGTAAACAGCAGTAATCTGATGGCCTGCTGGACGTGACTGCCTGGGGAACACTGCACCTCCTAACAGATGGCACAACACACTCTCACACACACATATGAACATACAGGGCATGAGGACTCACACATACACACAGAAGAACACCAGCATGGAAAAATGCTCACGTTTGCAGTCAAGCACAAAATAAACATGAGGACGACTGCACAGATGGAATACAAGTATTACTCACTAGGGAACACTAAAACGCAC
The DNA here is from genome assembly GCA_019142605.1 of Cephalopholis sonnerati. Taxonomy (NCBI): domain Eukaryota; kingdom Metazoa; phylum Chordata; class Actinopteri; order Perciformes; family Serranidae; genus Cephalopholis; species Cephalopholis sonnerati. The sequence continues at coordinate 13,396,075 of JAGQAX010000014.1, forward strand.
ACATATACATAGTAAAATTATATACACATACTGTACACTGTGTACAGTAAATGCACACAAGCAATATGCAATAAAATACCTATATGGATTCAGCTGTGGCATGTGGTGTACGAGCAAACATTGCTGTGTCTCCCCATTGTTGCTTCACTTTTTCAAAGACACGTAAAATGTAATTCCCACACACATAAAGTTGCATATGGAGTCAGTCAACTTTAATGTCTCCTTTAAAGTCACCTGTGGTCATCCATTTCAAATATGCATTTCGGACAAAATCACTCATAGCACATTGTATTTTCTAATTCTCAGTTAATCACACTGCTCAAAAGCGGCCTTTAAAATACTCCATATGCTTGGCCATCAATACTATTGTGTTTAAATTAAGGATTAATTAAGACACAAACACAATGAAAACAATTCTGAGAATTTATTGTACGAAGAAAATAACATAACTGGCCAGTATACTTCCTGTAAGAGAGGCCTTATATATGGTATCATACATCATGCATTAACAAGAAAAATGAACATTCACGTGTAGGTGCCTTATTTCATGCTAACACGCGTTGCTATCATTGTAAAACTATTTTACATGTGCACACACTCTAAAATAAAACAACAGTCTACACAGAGAGATGTAAGAGGATGGAAGACAAATGTGGCTGTGTCTGTTTTGTCAACTATTAACAAGCCAATACCCTGCAAGCTTTTCATTGCAGTTAGAAAAAAACAGATGTTAAATAGCAACAGCCATCAAATCAGTGTGAAACCTCTCAGCATGGACTAATCCACATAAGAGCTTTCCCAAAGTACGTCGGCTCTCATGCAGGGTTGCACAATATGAATCTCAATATGTGTTTTTTTTAACAGGACATTTTGACACATTTGAATTAAGGTTGGATGATAGTGAACATCTGTCTGATGAACAAATGTCAAGTCAAAATGCCATCCTGTTAAAAAGCAGTCACACATTTCACTGTACACCATGAAAACACTTCAGGGAAATGTCAGATGAGCTGAGGCTGAAAGTCAAATTTAAATGAACTTCAGAAGGTTAAGCAGGCTATTTAATTTTCTTAAAATTAGTGAGTTAGATTTCCTCAAGCAATTAATTCATTTAATTAAGCATACTTCACTTTATTCCTCCTGTTTCCTAAACCCAATATCATGTAATAAATTGTCTTAGTGTGGCCCTCAGTGGTTAAATTGTTAAACTAAGATCAACATGTTCCCCCCGATGGGGTTCGACTTTTTTTTCCTATGGCTTGCTGTTATTTTTCTCTCGTAGTTTTCTTGTTGCTTTCTTTTTGTTGTCTGATGAATATAAAAATGAGCAGCACTGTTTTTTAGTGTTTAAACTAGACCTGAAGAAGTTTTTATTGCTAAGTTAGGTGTTGCCTTTGAAGCAGCCATCTGTTCTAAAGCCTCATCCCCTAATTGTGTTGAGTTTTTAAAACAACTGCTTAACTTTGCTGTAGCATTGCAGTGGCTTTAGGTGAGTCATGGAGGGTTTATTTATTTATTCATTCATTTATTTGATGGAATGCTTTCTTTTTTTCCCCAGGGTAAGATACAGTATATCGGCACTCTATATCTTGAAGGTATCGACCAAAATAACCCAAGTAGTATTGAAACAATACCTGCATCAATTCGTTTTGTACCCAGATCTAGAAAAATTACTATGTGGTGTGTGGTTTTGCTCGAAGCCAATCACCACAAGCGTTCTTTGACTTAATGCACTGTGTGATTGGCCCACTACCACAGCAGCTACAGCCCATCCAGTCTGTGGTGTGGTGAAGTTAGGCGCCTTGTATCAGACAGAGTTGGCAGTTTGGTGTGCTGAGATGCCACTAAAATGTTTGAAAGTATGGCTATTAGGGCAGCACACATTAACTGAATTACCAAAATCGAAATCAAAAGCTAAAAAGCTGCAGGTTGCCTGCGCCTAGTTTAGGCTTAACACTGCATTATTTGGTCAGTCAGAACAGCTCCTCTTAGTCCCTTTCAAAGCAGTATAGATCCTCCATGACACATTGTTGGTGAGAGCAGAGATACTGAGTGTGAATGTAGACTATGGCATCCTAAACATGAATTAGCTATGCCCTACCCCAACCATACTGTTGAGTGCAAATGGAATCCATTTCATGATTGAATTTTTATTTCAATCAACAGTATTTTATATAAAAGAATATGCCCTCTGTCACATAGCAGAAGCTAAGTTATGCTGCAGAAATACTCTGATGAGATGCACTTAAAGTAAGGACAGAAGAACCCCTTATTATTCATATACAATGAACTGTCTTCTCAGCATAGACCTATTTTTTTTTTAAACCAGTGCAAAGAAAGAACAGGATGTCTGAGGCTTTGTACAGACAGAATGATGTCACCTCCTCTTCCTTTGGCGCAGAAAGAAAGCTTTGTCTTGTTGAAGCCAGGCCTGGTCATCAAGATCAAATGTGACATTCACAAAACACTTTTAGCACAAAAATATCAACTGTGCGAGTCAGAACGCTCTGATCCAGTCTACAAACAAGTCCATTCACATACATTAAAATGTCAGTGGTGCCTACTGTGTGTACTGTATTGTCCCTGCCTGTATCTATAGTCAATGCACATATTCAAAAAAGAAAAATGTGTTACAACATACCATTACAAACGAAGCATTGTGGTGCTAGAGATGCCCAAGGCTAGGAATCACATTCCAGATGCAAAGGAACATACTTGTGTGGTGTGAACCCCAGCAAAACTCACATCATCATCATTTTTATATTTGTTTCTGTAAAAATGAAATGCATTGCCATATTATTATATTACTATTATTATATATGACCAAATTTCCCATTTCAATATCCACACACTGGTAAATTGAATAGAAAGATACAGGAAAGACACAGGTGTTACCACTAACATTAATGATCACTTTGCTCTATTTAATGCACAATGTCAGGAGCCCGAAACCAAAATAGCTAAATGGAATACAGCCATCAGTAGTTTTATTATTTACACCTGTCAACATGTCTTGTGTGAAAAAGGCTTTTTAGTAACTTTCTACCATAGTATCTTCTTCAACACATGTGGAACCATTTTGAAATGCGTTTGGTTTTCATTAGTTCCACAAAACTACAGAATATTGTGACATTCAGTACACACACTGACAGGGAGTCTGATTAATTCTCTTTGTGAGGTAAAAGAATAGAAAAGGGTGAACTCATACGACTATAGTGTAAGTACGAAATTTTATATGAGGTCCTTAATAGGAACTGTAGGGAAAAGTTCAGTGTTGGATGCAGTCGTATGTGACAGATACTAAAATCAAAACAACATGAACACACAGGTTTATAGATTTAAATCAGATTTTCACATAGAAACATTCACGTCCTGCCCTTCATTTCGCAGTTGTCCTGTTTTCTATCAGAGAAGCAGCAGTGAGCCGAGCAGCCAGCTGACATTTTAATTCTTTACTAGAAACCCTCAGGTTGTTCATCCTGGATGGTGCATGCTGGGTAACAGGGTAATTTAAGGAAAAGGCACTAATCCCCCAGGAGCATATGAACAAGCAGGGACTACACACAAATCACACCAGTATGAGTACTTGATGACATATTTAGGCTAATGGGTTTGTTTGAGCGAAGTAACTTCATGCTCATAATGCTGAAGACCTTTTAAAGGATAAGTCACCCAGCAGTCTGGTCTCTAGAAGTATAATGACTCTGATATTTCCATAGACACAAAGCTTTGCAATGTTACCTTGTTGCTTTCCTGATGCCATATCTCACTAGTCTAAACACACACATCCACACACACTAATGTAGGACACTGGCAAGTGTGAATATCCCATGATGCACGTTACAGATACTGACAGATTCATTCTCTTATCATGGGTCCGTTTCCTTTTACCTTCTGGCCTTTATTTTTTCCTTTATCTGTCTCTCTCCTGACTGCTTTAAGTTTCTCCTCTTCCTCTCAGACACAGCAGCAGCCTCTCGTCTAAACGACGGCAGCCGAAATAGCGTTTGTGTAAATTGCTGTTTAAATGGAGCTCTTGAGACAGGCCTGCGCTCTAATGATGCCAGATCTAATCAGGAAGTGTCGAGTTCCCCTTCTCACACCAGGGGATTAAATCTAAGTTTGGATCTCAGTCTAGATGTTTTGACTGGGTCTTAAGGAGAAGCAGCCAAGAGTGTTGTTAAAATCTTTGTGGCATTAACAGTGTTTCAGGTGTTCATGATACACCAAGGGTTAGTGCGACAATCATTGTTTCCCATGGCAGTCAAAGTTAGACTTTGGATTGTGTTGGTGTGAAGCAGTGTGTAGTCACTGTTGAATATGTCCTCTTGCAGTGCAGTGAGAATAAGGATAAGAGTCTCAGCTGTTTAAAAAGTAATATGACAGGACCACACTTATTGATCCTGCGTTTGTGTGTTACAGTATGGACGGTCGGACAGCTACCGCGTGGCCACCACGCAGGACAAGGATGAGAAGGAGTCACCCAAGAAGAAGGGAGGCAAGGATCTGGATGACCTCAAGAAGGAAGTTCCCATAGTAAGTTCACTGCTTCCTACGTTCTGTGACCTCACTGTAATTTGTCACATCATTTTGGATTTTCCTTCTCACCAACTTGGAGTAATACATCAGTGGTGTACAAGCACCTGAAATATCTCATCTAAAATCAATTACAGAAAGACAGAATAAACAAAAAGTCCCGGCTGAGTAGTGAGGAGTTCACAGATAGTGTATCCTGGCCTCACTCCAGCATTCAGAAAGCTGCCATCCAACTGTAATCTAATCTCTCTGTTTGAAAAGGAGATAAAAGAGACGTGGTATTCTGCGGCAGCTGGTGTACAGTAATGGTACAGTGTAGTTTGAGGTAATATGCCAGAGCAACTTAATCCTGTTGTGGATGGATTTTCCCCTGTACACCACAGGAAGCCAAACCCTTAGGATATCCCTTGTTATAAAACTATACGAGCTGGGTCAGACACAAATATTGATTTTTATCAGTTTTAAAAAATATATCTGAACTACAAGCATTTGTAAAACACCACATGACTGCTGATGAGAAACATAGCATTTAAAAGGCTTTTTTTTAATGCACCAGGGCTACATGACATCACAGCAATTATTCTTGTAAAACTTTATTATTTCAACCCAATGTTTACCCTAGGTTGACTGCTTTGGCCTGATGGACAGGCCACCACACTAAAGTCCATTCCCAAATTTAACGATTTAACAATTGAGAAATTGATCATTTAATGTTAAATATTGTTAAATATAAATGTTAAGTTATGCTAATTTTCCAAATATTTATCACTTTTGGTGATCCAAATGAACCACTCTTCACATTGGCATAAATTAGATCCACCATCAGCACTTATTTAAAAGTGTTAAATGAAACTCTGGAGAAAGTTACTTCATTGTTGAGTCTCATTCCCAGGTTGTAAAATAGAGGTGCTTTAGGTTGGGGGTTCAGTCCAACCACCAACCCATTGTGTTGGTATTTGACAACCTGAGAATGAGACTCAATAATCAACTACCATCCTCTAGTGTTACAAACAGAAACAGCAGATATGTCACATTTATTTCCTTCTTCTAAAATAGTGTTGAAAAACACCAGGAGCAAAAGCCAGGAGTTTATTTTTCATTATAACAAAAGTATGACTGGTGTGTTAACTGCATGCACACAAAGCCAAATTGCCTCCTAAGGGGCCATACACATAAGCCCCTGGCCGTCCTTAAGCGCCTGGAAAAATGCAAGATCGGTCACTGGGCGGTACTCTTGTGCCTACTCTGTGCCAGCTTTCGAGGGCACAGAGGCAGGTTGCGTCTAAGGTTGCTAAGCGACCATAACCAGCACTGCTTCATAGCCTACTTATAGAGCTTATCTTCCAGGGGACAGATGTAAAGCTCCAGGTAGCCCTGCACTAAAATGATCAACTTCTCTTCTATACTCATCACAGACTGATATTTACAGGAAAAGGAAAACATACCTGCCGGCTGTGATTGGTTGTTCCTTGTCACATGACATGCAGTGCAAGCTGCTGCTTTCCAGAAGTTGAACTCTGTTTATCTCACAAGGCAGCCGTTGCACCCTGAAAAATAGGCACTCAAGAAGGCGTGCGCACCACGACAGCGTTGCTCTGGTGTTTGAACGCACCTGTGGCACATCTACAATGAAAGCAAATCATTTGAGGGTGCAAAAAACACAGTGTGTGTACGGCCCATAAGTTACCATATGACTGGATGCTGGCAAGCAATGTCATATTTAATAGGCTATTTTTTAACAGAGGTTACTTTCTTCCCTAAGATGTGTGTTCTTTGACACATTGCTTGATAGTATCATTTGATTGCATATACAATGAATCTTGAATGTCATTTTGAATTGACATGACAACTGACCGGTTGTTTAAGTTTATTTTGTATTTGAATTCTTTCTAGACGGAACACAAAATGTCTGTTGAGGAGGTTTGCCGGAAATACAGCACTGATATTGTCCAGGTAAGTCGTTCTCTTCAGATCAAGAATCAGTTCAACTAAATACTTGATAATTAATTATTGTTTCTGTTGTGATGTGACATTGTGCCGATGATTCAACAATTATCCACTTTAAACTGACATCCTGGTCAGTACACCTCCTTTATTAAGCTATTTAGATTTTGTAGCATTTAATTTCTGTTTGCAATACTTTCTTTCTTTCCCCCATTTTTTTCTTTATTTTCTTCCATCCACCCTGTGTCTTTCCATTCCTGCTTCCTTTCTACACTCTATATAACTCCAACCTCTCCACTGCCCTCTTGCCTCTGCCCATCTATCTCTTCCTTAATCCATCTTTTATTATTTCCTCTCCATTCCGTCTGTCCCTCTCAGGGTTTGACCAATGCCAAGGCAGCAGAGTACCTGGCCAGGGATGGCCTCAACGCCCTGACTCCACCCCCCACCACCCCAGAGTGGGTCAAGTTCTGTCGCCAGCTGTTTGGTGGCTTCTCCATCCTGCTTTGGATTGGTGCCATCCTCTGCTTCCTGGCCTATGCCATCCAGGCTGCCACAGAGGACGAGCCCGCTGGGGATAACGTAAGTGGGTGAATGATGGTAGGATGAGTCCCCAGTCCCACCAATGTTTGTACAGTACCTGTGAGAGGCCAGATATCAAAAACCACCAGGGGGGATAAGAACATAGAGAACTGTGAGTTGCTGCCAGTGTGTGTGCTCCCTGTCCTCCAGCACATCATTCAAAAAAAGAATCGTTGAGTCACTACTCCTCAGGGATGTAGTTGTGTCAGTGATAAAGGTTGTGTCAGCCGTTTGTCTGAATCATGCCAGCCGATCCGTCTTTAGTGTGACAGACACCATCCTGTTAGCATCCACTTTGGGCCCGCCACAGGGAGCGTGTGACTCCTGGCGTTGGTAATAGCAGGGTAAGAGAAGGGCATTCATGGGTCAGCACTGTTTCATGTCGGGTCACGGCACAGAGTAGAGCCGAGGACTGAGGCTAAGCGGTGATGACACACACAGCATGAAAGGACAAAATACTTGGTGCAGACCACGGGGGAGAACTCAGGGTGAAACAACAACAGTGATGAGTCAGCATGAGTTACCAAGACTGTATCACACACAGAGAATATAAATTCACACTGATAACTGGCTACAGTTCTGTCAGAGGGTACAAGACATAGACGGGAGTGCTGTATGAGAGGACTGCTTAAAGGGCAGGAGTTGAACCTTCTAATGGTGATCCATTAAAACATGAGACAATAGAGCATGGTCATAAAACCACAAACAGAGTGCAGTGCAAACAGATGGACAGCCTCCAGGTGGCTGAGTTCAAATCAAACAACATGCTGCTGTCAGCTACAGGAAGAAAACATCAAATGAAAGGCTTAAAAATGATTGTGTTATTTACAGAAGCTTCAGCTTCCTGAAATAGCTCCTTTACCCTTCACACTCCAGTGACTGATGTCAAAATGTCTCACTGATAATCTTTTAACTTTGTCTCTCTGTGTGTGTCTTTGTTTTGATGCATTTTTAGATAACGGAGAAGTGAATCAATTAATTTCTGCATTAAACATGAAAGTCTCATCTTTCTCTCTCCCTTCTCTTTGTAGTTGTATCTGGGTATCGTGTTGTCAGCTGTCGTCATCATCACCGGCTGCTTCTCCTACTTCCAGGAAGCTAAGAGCTCCAAGATCATGGAGTCCTTTAAGAACATGGTCCCTCAGGTGTGTACTCTGCGCCATAAAATCTGTCTGATCTGTTGCCAATGCACTCAGTTTTCTTATTTACTAATCTAATCTACGTCTCAATATTTCAAGCTAAATTATTTATATTATTATTATTTAATGTCTTTTTTCTATTTGCTTCTTTATCCATAAACCATATAGATACAGCTGAAAAAATAGAAAAAACTGTAGGTTGAAAAGATGACTGTATAAGCTGCTGAAACAAAATATAAACTAAGTTGAAAAAGAACCACAAGTTGCAACATTGCAACTTTAAGCTTTTAGGTGTATTTTATTGTATTTTTTTTTAAAGAGACAGCAAAACTAAATTCAGAGTTTGTTTGTAGATGTGTTGGAGAAAGGCCTTATCAGATTTCTTAGCATCCATCATTTTGTCAAAATGCTGAGCAAATAAAATGTATATATAGTTTTAAGATTATAGGCAAGGGAAATATTGTGTTTAGCTTCTTAGAGACGGAAATTTTTTAATATGTTAAAGGTCCAGTGTGTAAGATTAGGGGGGTTTAGTGGCACGAAGCAGTGAGGATTGCAGATTGCAGGATTGCAACCAGCTGAAACCTCTCCTGGTTAGAATTCCTTCAGTGTTCAGCCAAATTATCCAAGGCTCTCATTGCAAAGGCACTGCTAACCTCGGTGGCCGACGAGAATGATCCTATCTAGAGCCAGTGTGTGGTTTGTCCATTCTGGCATAATATAGAAACATGGGGGTGCAACATGGTGATCTCTGTAGACAAGGACCTGCTCCCTATGTAGATATAAATGGCTCATTCTAAGGTAAGGAAAACACAAAAATCAATATCACCAAAGACAACATACTTACTATATTATATTAGATTTCTGCTAATATATCCCTGTAAATCCTACACACTGGACCTTTAAATCTAGAAATTAAGAATTTATCAACCAATGAAGGGGACTGTAATGCTTTAAATTATTTTTTAAAAGGTATAAGTCAACATTTAGAGGATGATGCCAACAAAACATTTCTTCCAAGTGAAACAGCAGTAATTCCTCTCAAACAAATGAAAACAAACTTAACTCTTGTAGGTGTTGACTGGGCTATTTCATGCAAACAATACTGCTCATGAGTAACAGCTCTAAGCACTCTACAGTAGGAAGCTGCATAATAACTCACAGTAATTTCTGGAGGGACGAAGCCTTTGTAATTGAGACTTGAGAATGATGAAAATGAGTGGGGTCATAATGAGTATATTACATTAGGTTTCTAAGTAATGCAGGTGTTTATTAGGTGGAAAAATCTATTTTTATGAAGCTGCACGCCACCGTATCATGCTGTCACAGCTTTCACACCATCTTTTTTTTTTCCCAGTCTGTGATGTACCTTTCAACTGCTTTAGTCTCCACACTGATGTGCTGTTTCACCTGTTCTCTAACCTCTCTCTAAATAGCTTCTTTACAAATATTTTGAGTTATTTTTGGCATGAAATACTGTTCTCTCTCCCGCTCATTCGCTCGCTTTCTGTTCACAGCAAGCACTGGTGATCCGTGAGGGAGAGAAGATGCAGATCAACGCTGAGCAGGTGGTGGCAGGAGACCTGGTGGAGGTGAAAGGAGGAGACAGGATCCCCGCTGACCTCCGCATTATCTCCTCCCATGGCTGCAAGGTGGGTTACAGGCACAGATGCTCTCCTGTAATTACACAAAGCCAAGGATATACTTGCACCCACTGCAAAGCTGCCCTTAAGTAAGGTGTCTTCAGAGGATGAGTGTGAGAATGAGTAGTGTCTGTGCACCCATTTTAGAACCTACCTGATGAGTTATTAGCTAAAACAAGTACAGCATCATCACAGTGTAATAATGAGATATTATTTGGAATTCGTTTTGTTTACCCTATTGCTTTTTATGTCCTGATTTTGGTGCAAATTAGTTGAAATGGTGCAGGTACAAGCTGAGGACCAACACAGATAACTTGTTTAACTTTATAAATTCACACAGATTTTCAGTGTTCCTCCAGGTCCTCAGATCAGCCTCAAATCAGGGTTTCAGAGGTTTCTTTGGAAGTTACATCTTTATGAAAACATCTGCAGAGCAACACAATCAACAGAAGCACAGCAGGCATGAATAAAGAAAATTAAAACACAGGAAACACACACACTGTCTCTCTATCTGGCTTTGTGCCTAGTCTTATCATGAATGCACTCAACCAGTTACCCACACCCTTATCTTACACACACACACACACACACACACACACACACACACACACACACACACACACACACACACTCACCAAATATTTTCTCCCGCTCTGTCCAGGTGGACAACTCATCCCTGACTGGTGAATCAGAGCCCCAGACCAGGTCACCTGACTGTACCCATGACAACCCACTGGAAACCCGCAACATTGCCTTCTTCTCTACCAACTGTGTTGAGGGTAAAATCACCGTCACCATCAGCTTTATGCAAAACCGACATCATCATTGTGACCATCATATTCATCACATATACTATACAAATCATACACTGTTAGGGGTTAGCCACTCTCTACCTCATAAACAGATCTAATGTTTGTGTGTGTGTGCATGTGTGTGTTCATTCATATGGCAGCATGTGTATGTTTGTATTGTTCCGGTTCAGTGCTCAGATGCTCCTGCAAACAGATGCTGCACATTAGCTTTTATTGTAGGCCACGATCAGTGTTTGGTTTGATGAAGGAGTCATGAGGTCAGCGACATCATTAGTCATTAGAGGTGTGACCCTATTTGACCTTGTACCTGCTCAATCACATCACATTACTGGGCCGCCCTGCAGCTCACGCTCAACACCTCACAGTGGGAGAATAGGAAAACCATAATGTATGGTGCCCTCCTGTGGGTTCATTCTTGCATTGCATGTAGTTGTGCACTACTCAAGCATCATCAGTCTGTCAAGTCTGTCCATGCGTTCATCTGTGCTCTCACTACACATTTTCTTCTTTCCTCTTTCTTTGTCTTTTCTGGAAATCATAAATAAGTTAATCTTTAAAAAATACCTGCTCCCTCTCCTCTCTGTTTTGTAGGAACGGCACGTGGCATCGTTGTGTGTACTGGCGATCGTACAGTGATGGGCCGCATCGCCACTCTCACCTCAGGCCTAGAGACTGGCAAGGTACCATACTTGCTATTATTCATTATCTGATAATGGTCTGTTTTCTCTTTTACAAGCTGTATAATGGAGTTTGCTCACCAAAAGCAGGGTTTTTTTGCATCTAGTCTGTAATTGTTCAGTTGCTCATTTATATATAATTTCCTTATGTAGGGACAGCAGCTTATCCATGAAGTCTAATATGTTTAATAAGTGTTCTGGGTCAGCATCATTAAATTTAATTATGAGTAAAAAGTAAAAATTTATTGAGGCAGAAAAACTTCTAGTGAGAACAGTCAGTCATCTTCTTCATTTTCTTCAGTCAATCCAAACATCTTCTTTTTCTACTCTTCAGACACCCATTGCTAAGGAGATCGAGCACTTTATCCACATCATCACAGGCGTGGCCGTCTTCCTCGGCGTGACCTTCTTCATCCTGTCAATCATCCTGGGTTACTCCTGGCTGGAGGCCGTCATCTTCCTCATTGGTATCATTGTTGCCAATGTACCTGAGGGACTGCTGGCCACGGTCACTGTGAGTAGACAAAAGAAACTGGTGTGTGTGTTTGTTTAAGAGATGGTTAACTGGGGTAAAGGTAGATTTTTTTTTCTTTATTGTTTGTTTTCTGTTTTTTCATCTGTGAGAGGAATAGGAATGTAAGGGTGCTTTCACATCTGTTGGTCCAGACCTAGCTAAAAAAAAAAAGATACACAGTTGCATTTCAGTTCTGACTTTTTACAAACAAACCAAGAGGAGTTAACATGAGGTTAAACGGACTAAGAGGTAACTCGCTGATTGGACAGTTTTGGTGGTTGTCCCCTGCATCATCAGCACCCATGTGGGAAATCAAATTCTGGTGCCTAACAGAGGTTTTGCAGCACTTACATGCTTCTCATGTGCGTATAAACTCACGAAAAATAACAGATTATAAGCATTGTTAGTATCATTTAACTGCAAATCGACTGAATGTAATTAATAATGACAAAAAGCTAGAGACAGGACAAACAGAAGGCTTCTTGTAAAGCAATGAACTTAATATTAGTGGTGTAAATCACCAGTTTTGCCAAAATATGATATTGTATCAATTCTTTTGGACAACGATTTGATATTTACTGTAGTGATAATACAAAGTCTGCCAAGATACAATTCGAATTTTATGCGATTCAGGGGCCTGCGATTGATATGAAACGATATTATATGCCCATCTAACACAATCTGTAACAAAAGACACTGCCACCCCTTTCTTTTTTACTTTACTGGCTATAAAAGATAAAGACAACACATAAATAACGACTGCAGTAGCCAGCTGACTTTTTTCCTCTACTCATAGCTCAACAAATTACATGTAACATTATTAATCTTCTTACTCACCATTGGTTAAAGTCACTGCATCCCGGACAGAGCAGCTTGGTTGAATTTCAGCCTGCAAACACGTTTATTCAGTCAAAAATTGTTGAAACGGGGCAGCTAATGTTGTTAGCGGACAGGTAGCAGGTGCGTCTGTTTTATCAGGTAAGAAAATTATTTACATACAGCATGTGCTTCATCTGTTGACCCATATTTTCTCAATAATTGAAATCATTTCCACACTGCTGATTTATTCCCGAGGAAATAGCATTAGCCTCATTGTCTTTCTCTTGGCTGCTGTTTGACAATGATACAGAATTTCAAAATAAAGGCCTAAAAATGATCGTTTGGATCACTATTTTCACTTTGCATTGATGATATTGGCTCATTGATCATTGAATCAATATATCAATCCAGGTCAAAGGACCATTACACCCCTACCTAATATACTATGTAGGATTTTCCTAAAAAAAAAAAAGAATGTATAGACTGATAGAAAGTTATCCTTCTCAATCATCACTTCGACCCACTAGAAGTGTGTGGCAGTGTCTGTATCTGCAAAGACTTTATCCTTTTTGCTATGATTTGAACCTTTATCAGCTGCAGTTTTTGGGCAATATTGTGTATGTAGCCCCCAGCCATTATGGCACGCAGATGGACTTTATACAAAGGTAGAAACCAAGAAGTAGCAGCATGCATTCAAGAGAAAGCTACAGACATTGTGGAAATAGTGCAGAAAAATGCAGCAGGTTGCTGGATAGGTACTTTGCCAGCGGTTAGATTAGTTAGCTAAATAAAATATCAGCTTTTCCATTAAAACAAATGTAACATACCCACAATAGTAGCTTGCAGTGTACGTGCAAGCAGTGTAGGTAGGAGAGGCCATGTTTGAATGTTGTTTACAAACCGTAACCGACAGTCCCACTGTAGTATAACTTTTATGGACTGACAGAGTACTCAAAATCAGATACAAGCACAGTATTTCCTGACAGCATTTGAGTTAATAATACCCATGCTGACATGTATACCTGTTACCATGGTTACGTAATGATCAATTTTAAGATTGCTTCCCGAGCAGATTTCACAATCAGTAGATGGATTTATACATAGTTAAGGGATTGTTTCATTTGCATTTAAGTGAATGGCGCAAACCAGGCAATGACCTGAGCTTATTTTAACCAAACTGGACAGGTTACCTGTGAAAGCACCCTCAGCATTTCTAGTATGTGTGTTGTCCGTTGGATAGCTGTATATTTCCCTCTTTTCTAGCTGTTTTTCTCGTCTGTTTCTCTTCACAGTCCTTGTGTGTTTTGTTTCCTATTGATTTCCCAGTGTTCTGTGCAAACATTATTTTCATATACTTCGTATTTTTCATATATTAGAGAAATCTAAGAAGCTACACAAAGTCAGGGGGAAAAAAGTAGCAGCTTTTACAATGTTTATAAAATTGTCTTTTTTTTTTTTTTGTTAGAATGCCAGTAGAGGGTCCCTTTTCTGTCCAAACACTACCCAACTGACAATCGTGGTTATTGTAACTAGACTAGTTTCGTTTCGCATATTTTGTGACTGAGAGAATTACTTTGCACTCCTAGACTCTAGATTATTAGTTTCCCCAAGCAGTTTGGAGTTTCACCCATGTCTGATTATGTTCAGGCTGATGTTGTCTTGTCATGTCTGCTGATTGATTTTGTCCGTGCTTCTCGTACTGTATCTGTGCCTGTGTTTTGTTTTTTTGTTTTTCAGTGTTGTTGTACGTCTGTGTGCATCTCTGTGTGTATCTTTGTATTTTGTGTGCTTTAGCATTCTCACTGTGTTAGTACCTGTTACTGTGGTGAAGGTGGTGTATTGTCTCTGTTTGTATATCTCTCTTTCCATCTCTTTCTTCTGTCTCTCTCCCAAAGCAGCCCCATATGTGTTTGTGTTCTCTCTCTCCATCCTTCTCTTTGTATGTCTCTCTCTCTCTTTTCCAGGCCAGTCGTGGTGCTGTCTGCAATGACAACGGCTAGCTAATGTAATGATATTAGGCTAATGACTAGTCAGCTTCATGAAATGAATTCGGCCTCCTATGCTTGGCTAGTTGTTTGGCCCATGGGTCTTGCCGTACTTGGCATGATGACATACTGCACCGCTGCTCTGCTTCACCGCTTCACTCGTTCATGCTTCATTTTCTCTCTGCATCGCTGTTTGGCTGTGTTAATTTTTGGAGGGAGGTTTTGATTTCAGTGCATTTTGCCATATAGGTATACATTATGAGCAGGATGAACATCTCCAGGTGTCTCCAGGTGGTGTTTTAAGTACAATATGGCCCTGATGTGGCTGCTCATTGGTAGAAGTCAGTTTAGTACCTGGAGATGTTCATCTGTGCCACTATTCCACCACATAGATACTAATTATGTTTTTCTCTTTCTCCTTTGGTTTGTTTCTATTCTCTTTCCTTTGTCTTATCCTGTCATCGACAATTCTTTTTCTCCTGTCTTCCTTTACGTCCTCTGTCTGCTATTCCTCTCTTCTTGTCTCGTCTCTTTGGTGTCTACTCTCTCAGGTGTGTCTGACACTGACTGCTAAGCGAATGGCTCGTAAGAACTGCCTGGTGAAGAACTTGGAGGCTGTGGAAACTCTGGGCTCCACCTCCACCATCTGCTCTGACAAGACGGGCACTCTGACCCAGAACAGGATGACCGTGGCCCACATGTGGTTCGACAACCAGATTCACGAGGCCGACACCACCGAGGACCAGTCTGGTGAGATTTTCCCCTCTCTCTCCTGCTTTCATGCGCCATGTATTAAATCTCCCCGCAGAATATCAAGAATATTATGACCTTAGTTTATTTATGGCAGTATTATCACTGTGAACAGAAGAGATGCAGTCAAGTGTCTGGATTTTGAATGCTTCTATTTACATATCAGGAATGTAAAGACAGCAAAATATGTGTACAGCCCTGTGGGTAAAAAGTGTTTTAAGTCCAGACTCTAGTCGGAATCTCTTTTATTCTCTGCATGCGAGTCTTTTCTTGCTGCACTATACTTTCTACGGCACCAGAGAAGAAGACAAACAAGTGACAGTTTTAAGGCGCAGCTTAACCCTTGTGAACCACAGCATTTATCACTGGCCAGCATCCAAAATGAACATCTATCAAGTGCCAAATGGTTATGAAATGAATTTGTTAGAAATCTTACATGCTGATCTTTTTTTCATCAAGCTACTGGACTGGGAATGTTATTGAGCTTGCCCTTGCTGAACATTGCACACTTTCTCTCACCATCAATTATAATAAAGCATGTTCAGTTATGTGGATTCTTTATGTCCACCATGGACTAGAATAGCTGAAGAAATGTTTTCAGGCTGAGATATTAGTTTACTCCTTGCCTGCATCTTAACAATTTGAGAGAAAGTTGAGACAGGTACAGATAACATTTCAGCTAATTGCCAAAAAACAAATAAGTGCATATGAATACAGATAAATGAGTAAAAACAAAGCTAAAAAAAAAGGTTAATTGTTATCAGATGACAGAGGATGGGTTCCAAGATATCACTTTAGCCAATATCTTTTATCTCTTTTGCACTCCACATGGACTGTTTACCTGCCGCTAAAACATGATTGGTCAGTACTATTTGGACTACAAATGGAAATCAGAATTCTTGGAATGCCAACAGATTCTGTAAACATATGCAAGGATCTGTTTACAGAGATTAGGGTGAATGCAAGGACCAGACACCTGTCAATAAATGTTCCTTTTTGTCTGATCATTCTCCAGGCTCCTCCTTTGACAAAAGCTCTACAACATGGGTGTCTTTGGCCCGCATTGCTGCTCTGTGCAACCGTGCTGTGTTCAAGGCTGGCCAGGAGTCTTTGCCCATTCTTAAGCGTGAGGTGGCCGGTGATGCCTCTGAGTCAGCCCTGCTGAAGTGTATTGAGCTGTCCTGTGGTCCCGTCAAAGCCATGAGGGACAAGAACAAGAAGGTGGCCGAGATCCCCTTTAACTCCACCAACAAGTACCAGGTTTGTCCCCTTTGCTTACTCAAGCAGCTAACAACTAATGCAAATGATCTACAAAGATTTGTAGTAAACATGCAGAAACACAACATACTTCTTAATTGGTTCTACTGCTAACACTGAACTCTGTTTCCATCAGCTCTCAATTCACGAACACGAGGACGAAAATGACAACCGCTACCTGCTGGTGATGAAGGGAGCTCCAGAGAGAATCCTCGACCGCTGCTCCACCATCATGGTGCAGGGCAAGGAGCAGCCCATGGACGATGAGATGAAAGAGGCTTTCCAGAACGCCTATCTGGAACTGGGAGGACTGGGAGAGAGAGTACTGGGTAAGGATGATAGAAGATAGGAAAACGGTGGTAATTATCAAAAGGTTGTGAATTGGAATAAGAACATAGCAAGAAAGTTTTGATATATCCTGCAAATAACTGTACGGTATGGTCCTGTTTGTAGAATTCAAATCATTTGTCCCCAATTCCTCCAGGTTTCTGCCACGTGTTCCTGCCAGAGGACAAATATCCCAAAGGTTTTGCCTTTGACACAGATGATGTCAACTTCCAGACAGACAACCTTTGCTTCGTAGGTCTCATGTCCATGATTGACCCGCCCCGTGCTGCCGTGCCCGATGCCGTGGGCAAATGCCGCTCTGCTGGCATCAAGGTTGGCACCTTTTAAGTCTGCCATTTAAAGGCCTGCAAAACAGAACAAAGCACCCGCCTGAATGTGACGGCTGTGGATGACTGTCACGCACATTTTTAGTAGATTTTATTGAATGTGGTGAATTCTTTTTGCACATGCTCTCCCTCTACTTCCTTTCATTGTTTTCATCCTATCCCTGTTGTTCTACCTGTTGGTGTTTTCTCCTCTTATTTGTTCCTAAATTTTGACTTTTTTTTCCTTTGCTTTCATCACCTACCTTTTCATCTTCCTCCTCCTCCTATACTTCAGGTTATTATGGTGACTGGTGACCACCCAATCACAGCTAAGGCCATTGCTAAGGGTGTGGGCATCATCTCCGAGGGCAATGAGACAGTTGAAGACATTGCTGCACGCCTCAACATCCCTGTGAGCCAGGTCAACCCAAGGTTAGACCGAAACTGAAAATTTAAGAGTTAAGACAGAAATGAGACTCTTACAATCATTTTATACAGAAGATACTGAGTGTAGCCTTTTTCTTTGCAGAGCTTTATTTGACTGTAGCTTGGTGTACAAGAGTGTTTTGCTTTAACTGTGTTGTGCAGGGATGCCAAGGCCTGTGTGATCCACGGTACAGATCTGAAAGATCTTAGTCAGGAGCAGATGGATGACATTTTGAGGAACCACACAGAGATCGTCTTTGCCAGAACCTCCCCACAGCAGAAACTTATCATTGTAGAAGGCTGCCAGAGACAGGTACACTTAATTTCCTTACACACATTCTAATACCTGCACACGCAGGTAAAAGTAAACATGCACCTGCAAACAAGTGATTGTAATAAGAAAAATGAGTGCATGTTTTGTAGCATCATGCATCAGGAATTGGAATGTTAACTATGTGTCCTCCTTTCATGTCAGGGTGCCATCGTGGCTGTGACAGGTGATGGTGTGAATGACTCTCCTGCCCTGAAGAAGGCTGACATCGGCGTTGCCATGGGAATCTCTGGCTCAGATGTGTCCAAACAGGCTGCAGACATGATCCTGCTGGATGACAACTTTGCCTCTATCGTCACTGGAGTAGAAGAAGGTGAGGGATAAACAAGGGAAGGGACAGTCAGATAGAATTTTTTCAGTGCTCTGTCTCTTGAATTCCTGCTGTTTACAGTCTGTCACTTGGTCGCCACCTTTTTATAAAGCCCTGACCTCACCTGAGTACACCCATAAACATCTCATACTCAGAAAATACAAGGAAAGAAAAATTCTGCACAGTTTATGATACAGAACTGAAATACATTCAGACATACTGTTAGCAAAAAAATATTGTATCTTCTTATTATCTATTTGTTGTTAACTCTCTTTAGTCTTGTTTTTACCAAAATAATAGGTTGTACAGTAAAAAAGTTGTGACAATAAATAAGATTTAATAGCAAGAAAAGTTGATAAAGCATTAGGCAGTATACTATTGTTAAGCACTGTACATGTTGTCCTCATTTATGAATGGTATATTAACAAGTTGATAATATTGTTTCCTGTTTTTAAAAAGCTAGCAGTGTCGACTACAGTGTTGGTTTGACTTAACATCAAGTAGTATTTCCATCATCTTTCTTATTTAAGGGTTTCCTCCGTTCAGTTTATAATTATTTATATATCGCCTTCATTCCTACAGGCCGTCTGATCTTTGACAACCTGAAAAAGTCCATCGCATATACTCTGACCAGCAACATCCCAGAGATCACCCCCTTCCTGTTCTTCATCTTGGTCAACATCCCACTGCCTCTGGGCACCATCACCATCCTCTGCATCGACCTGGGAACTGACATGGTAAAGGACACAGCAACATACAAACATGACCAGTGAGACACTCACACACTGTATCATATGTCCAGTCAGCCAAACATGACCAGACAGTGATGCAGTGAGACACTATCATACTGTATCATACAGCTCTAATGTATTTATGTCCAGTCAGGCAATAAAAATGTGTGAACCTACTTCACCATCACAGGTGGCCTTATACACTCAGCTCTTGTTCATGCTTTATCTCTGAACACTCATGCGTGCACAGTAAAGCTCAGCTGTACACAAACATGTCAACTACACATGTCAGACAGGTACTCAGGTGGCAAAATACACACAGCAATCCCTGGTAATTATCATCAGGGCAACACACACAAGTGTTCAGTCAAGTAAAAAATTTGCTGCATAAATAACATTTAAATCAGGAAAGTGAACAATTAATCAACACGTGCACTGTAGAGATGATAAATGAGAAAAGTCTTTGGCAATTCAAGCTCATCGCAGTGTCATCATACTTTAAATGGGGGTAAAGAAGCTGTGAATAGTGTGGGATACCCCCCAGTGAAGTTTAGACGCTGATGGTGATGGTGATGAATGAAGAGGATGCTGAGATCTAGATGGATGAGAAGAGGAGCGAGCTTCTGGTGAGCTCAGGGCTGGGTGCTTGAAATGATGAACTGGAAGTGAATGAGATGGTGGAGGGTCACAACGAATATACTCAAAAGACAGCTGACAACAAGAGAGAGGAGAACAGATTTAACGTTTGACAGCAACGATTTGGTCGGCAAAATCTGGTTGGTTGAACTAAAAGAGGATGAAGGGGAATGGGATTCAGTTAGTCATGTGACATAGTTTTTCTGACTGACCTTAAGCTGGGCAACACTGCTCAGGAATGGCCTAAGGAACGTGACAAAGAGCTCAAGACATCAACCTAGCTTTCACACCTAGCTTTTCCCCAGAACCCAATCTGATCGAGCATCTGTCCAGGCCTTGACAGGCCAGAGCCAAGTCAGATCTACGTTGGGGCCTCTGACCTGTCGAGGCATAGACACAGGACCTCTGGGGGTGTCCTGTGTTGTCTAGCACCAAGGCGTTGTTGACGGATCCCTTGAGTCCTGTGGGTTGTGAGGTAAGGTACCAGCATGCCCAATAGATGTTCAATTGGATTGGGATCTGGGGATTTGGAGGCCAGGTTGACGCCTTGAGCTCCTGAGCAGTTTTTGTGGTGTATCATGGTGCACTGTCCTGCCTGGGGGGGGGGGCACACTGCCATCAGGGAGTGCCGTTGCCATGAGGGAGTGTTTTGGTGTGTAATGGTTTTTGGGTGGGTGCTGTGTGTCAAGTGGCATCTACATGAATGGCAGGAGCCAAGGTTCCTCAAAAGAGCATTGCACTGTAACAAAATGATCCATGTTATTCACTTCACCAGTCAGTGGCTTTAATGTTTTGGCTGATCAGTGTAGCTCTGAAGTTAAGGTTCAAGTTGTGCCTAAAAAGCGTGTACACAAAAAGGACACTAGGTGGCAGTATGGGACCAGTCCAGTTTTTCATGCTTGTTAACACAGCCAGCTACAAATACAGGAAACCACTATAACAACAATGCCTTCTGCTGTCTCCTCCATCAGGTACCAGCCATCTCTCTTGCCTATGAAGCAGCCGAGAGCGACATCATGAAGCGCCAGCCCAGAAACCCACTGAGGGACAAACTGGTCAACGAGAGACTCATCAGCATCGCCTATGGACAGATTGGTATGTCCTGTATTTAGTCAACATACAGTGTTAAAAGGTGCTCTGTGTCTCACCAATAAATCATTAGTGCTTTAATTTTTAGATAGAAGTGTAATTATTATAAACATGTTAGACCATGGCAGAAAGTTTGACCGCCTTTTCTGGCCCCAGATCTGTCCCATGCACAAATGTGGTTTTACTTATGACATACTGAAACACACCCAGAGTGTTCTTAGATGGTGGTGACCCAAAGATATAAGGTGTTTTCAGACAAGTGAACTAGATCTTAAAACTGTAGTTCTATGGATGCCATTTTGAGGGACTTTCAGAGTAGGTACTCTCCCAGTACAAGAGGATCTGGGAGTGATGTAAGTCTACATTGTTTGGTCAGCCACAGCCAATACAGTACCAGCATCCACCTTTTTTTCAGTTTTTTTTCCAGTGTAGAGTCACACAGAAAAAAGCCCTTAGATGTATGTAGTTCTTGAGGAAGATCCCCAGTTGACAGTTCCTCTCAAGGTGTCCACAGAAATGCCAGCTGATTCAAGAGCACTGTCAAAAGTCTTTAGTGAAATTTTATAGTTTGTTTTTCTAATCAACAAATTTTAATGCAACAAGACTAATGTTTTTGGAAATACCAGCCAGTCAAAAGGAACGTCTTCACCCACTTCTGCAGTTTTTCTACAGTGTAATATCACATTATAATATTCTGTAAATATTCTGGGTGTATATGATTTTACTCTGTCAGGTAAACCTGTTCAATGTGTCTGTGTCTGCAGGTATGATCCAAGCTCTTGGTGGATTCTTCGCCTATTTCGTCATCATGGCTGAAAATGGTTTTCTACCATCTCAGCTTGTTGGTATCCGGCTCAACTGGGATGACCGCTCCACCAATGACCTGGAGGACAGCTATGGGCAGCAATGGGTATGAGTGAGCTAACATAGATCAGTCATCTACTGCTACAGTTATGTTCACATGTATGGAGGAGCTCTGTTTCAGTTACCTGATGGAAAATTACTTTACTATTTTCTACGTTTCCCTCACGTCACTCATACAAATTAGGTCTGCTTTATATATTGTGTTTTTTTCATCATTTTCGTGATGTTAACTTCTTAGATAAAAAATTAGTTAAGGACTACAATACTGCATTTTAATAAAGTAACAACATATTAATTACATTCTGTCTGTAGAGGCTGTTTTGTCTGGTATGTGCCATGTTGTTATATTGCCTTCACCATTTCTTCAAAAACAGTAACATTTGAATCATACCAAAAAATGTGTGCCTGCCTTTCCCTGTCTCTCACTACAGACCTATGAGCAGCGTAAGATTGTGGAGTTTACTTGCCACACAGCCTTCTTCGTCAGTATTGTGGTGGTGCAGTGGGCAGATGTCATCATCTGCAAGACCAGACGTAACTCTGTGTTCCAGCAGGGCATGAAGTGAGTCAAAAAAATCACCGTGAATGAACCAAAAAACTATTTAAAAAATGTTGATTTAATCTCAAGCAGAAGAAAAACAAGGATTTGGGAGGCAAGTAGGCATTGCGTTAGTAGTTGCAGTTCCCCACAACTGCCACTAGATGTCACTAGAGGGCCATGTTTAACTGACTCACCTTTAATTTAAAGCCCCAGTTTATGGCGTATGTTTTTTGTGTTCCCCTCTGTCCCTCCATCTTGTCTGGTTCTTTTACCCCACCTGTCCTCTCCCTTTGCTGCTCTGCTCTGCTGGCAGCAGTTATAGTCAAGGCATACAAACTCAGAAACTGGTGGTGCTACAGCTGTCCTTAAAATTCTGCCTGCAGGGAATCAACTTTGAAGCCATTTTGTGATCCAGAAGTAGATTTAGATAGTAACTGGTGCAGTCCTCTGTTTATAGAAGCACAGAGACGCCAGATGACCTTTAAGTCTTTTCAGTGGCAGGGGATATTCATTCCTCCCCTCACTATCTTTTGTTTTGCATTTCCTCGCTATCTTCAGATCTGTGACTTTGCTTATTTTGTTTACCTCTAGCCCTCATCTCTCTACTATGTGTGCACTGTGATTAACTCTCTTCTCTCTGCACTCACTGTCTCACAGGAATAAGATTTTGATCTTTGGCCTGTTTGAGGAAACAGCTCTGGCTGCCTTCCTGTCCTACTGCCCTGGCATGGACCTGGCACTACGGATGTACCCGCTCAAGTAAGTAACACATCATCACAGTGCTATCATCTAAAGTCCTCTGTGTTCACTTTCAGGGATAATAAATTACACAAGATTGTGTCAATGTAATCCCATGACTTTGTCCTGAAATCACAGCACACTTTACTTTTTAAGGATAGGAGATGAGTACTTATGAGCATTGTGTAGGACTGATCGATGTAGAAGAACAATCAATTTTTGCTCATGAGTTAATATGCAATTTTTGAATTTTCCTTATTTTCATCAGTTCTCCTCCTTAACTGTACTGTTCAAAGTACAGGAGTATTAAATTCTAAAACATAACCCGACACAACACTGTAAACAGTCAACAACTGCTCTTTCATGCAAGTAAGACACGTAAACCCCACCTTAGATGCTAAGCAATTAATTTGACTTTGAGGTTTTTTTGAAGAAGAAGAATTAAAATGAAGTAAGAATTCTCTGACTCCAGCCTGTTATATGTGGATATTTTCTGTGTACAACCTGGCCTTGGCCATTTTTACGCTGAGAGTATCAAAGCTTTTACATAGCAAACTACAGTTGTTTTCTTCATATACTCTTGTTTTCATATGACCCGTTGAGCATAGGGGACGTGCACATAAAGCCCACAGGGCCACATGAATATAAAGTGCACAGGGCCACGTGTTTCTGACATTAACAAAATAGCAGCTTTTGCAATTTGAAAATGGCTTTCTATTGCATGTTGATGTCAATTTGAATTCAGTTAATCATTTAGCCCTTCAGGACCGTGGTGCTGCTCTCATTCTCCATCATTCCCTCCCTTCTCTCTCAGGCCCAGTTGGTGGTTCTGTGCGTTCCCGTACAGTTTCCTCATCTTTGTTTATGATGAGATCCGAAAACTCATCCTTCGCCGAAACCCAGGAGGTAAGATCTCATACACATTCGCACATGCTTGTATACATGTATTATTTCAGCTGCACAATAGTTTCAGTCAGAGGTGTAAGCTTTTTTGAAAGCTGCCCACTTATGTCTGTAAAATAGATTTTTATTCACCTCATCAGGCTGCTACTAAACTGTAGCACACATATGTATACATTTGTAGCAGATGATCACAACATAATAATAACATTATATAGATTTAGATTTTTTGCCAGTATGGATTTAAAGGGTGAAAAAAAGAAGAAATTATTGGCATTAGTCAGACATGACAAAAGTCATAGATGAGTCATTTATATTCTTAATACAACCACAGACAGCTTGAAGGATATCATCTTCCAGGACCTTATCCTTTTAATTAATATTTTGTCAGGTAACTCCTCTCTCTTTCTCTTTTTCTTGTTTCCCTCTTTCTCTCTCCTCTCCATCTCTGCAGGCTGGGTGGAGAAAGAGACATACTATTAAATTATCAAAGCATCAGTTACTTCTCACCCCGTTCTCCCCTGAACTCATCCCTTCTTCTCTATCTCCCTCTCTCTTTCTCTCTCCTCCTCCCCTCCATCCATCCATCCCTCCTCTCCTGTCAACATACTCAAACTGTTCAAGAAAATGTTTACTCTTCCTCTTTCCTCCTCCTCCTCCTCTCCATCCTCATCCCCTAAAGAAACAAAAAATCAAGCGCCAAGACGACGCAAGGACCAACGACAGAGGAGGAGAGGATGGGGGAAGGGGTGGGTTTGTAAATCTTCCCTGTCCTCTCTGTCCCTCTGTCCCCTTTTTTTTCTATCCAAAGTCTATACAGCACTAGTCTGCCAGTAACACTGTTGTGCCGATGCTTGTAACTGCACTGTTAACTGCAGCCACTCTTCATATGTGTACTCAAACTACACCGCTG
The DNA here is from genome assembly GCA_019142605.1 of Cephalopholis sonnerati. NCBI lineage: Eukaryota > Metazoa > Chordata > Actinopteri > Perciformes > Serranidae > Cephalopholis > Cephalopholis sonnerati. The sequence goes on from JAGQAX010000014.1 coordinate 13,420,865, forward strand.
TGTAGAACTGAATAAAAAATACAGTTGCAAGAATAAAGACAAAAAACCTGACTGTTCCACTGCGATCACTCTTGCCAAGCAGATTAACAACATGGCAGCTCCCGTCTAGACTCCCAACTGGCGATCTGAGCGGGTCGGTGGCGTCTTTTTTTGTTTTTTCTTGCCAGAGATGAGCCACCCAGATCCAGCTCCTTAATCACTGCCATTTCTTGCCATTCGCCAACTTCTTACCCTCCTTTTTTCTCTTTCTATTTCTATATACTCACTGCCAATCTTCTACTGCCGTCCTCTCTCCCCCGTTCCCCTTCCACTGTCAATAAAGAATCAATCTCACCATAAAACTTAAACACTCACTCACGCCCTCAACAGGGTGGAAAAAAAGGTCACATCCTCTGACTCCTTCCCTCCCTCCTTCCCTCCTCCTCCTCCCCATGTGTTATTTTCTGCTTGTGTTGTTGTTGTTTTCTAATAGACGACTGGGTGTTTTTTAAAATACAAAATTGTTCGTATAAATTTTATGTTTTCTTTTTTTTTAAATTTGGAGTGGGTCTGAGAGCTGCTTGTTTTCATTTGGACATAACAAAGCACACTGTCTCTCCCTCTTCTTCCTCTCTTCTTTCTCTCTCACACTCCCCCTTCACCTCCTCTCCCCCCTCCTCACCCTTGCCTGTCTATCTGTCCCTGTTTGTCTGTCTGTTTGTGAACACCGTGCAAACCCTCCGTCCTTGTAAACTTCCACCCACTTTCACCACCTGCCTCCTCTTACTCTCCCACCCTTCCTTGCTCCTGCCCACACCCCGGCCACCCCACCCAACCCCACCCAACCTTACCCCTGTTAAAAAAAAAGTTACAATCTTTCTGTGTCCTCGGAAAAAGAGATTTCTCTCCGATTTCATTATTTAAATAAATCAGTGGAAATATGGAATAAGGCACTGTACCTTAACTTGCGAAACAGCAGCAAAAAAAGAAAAAAAGAAAATGAAATAAAATAGAAGGATCTCTCTTTTTTCAGCTTGGTCTCCGGTTTGTTTTTGTGTGGAGTTTTGTCAGAAAATGGAAATAAATGCTGTGACCAACTCTTATTTATGGTAGTAGCGTCAAGTCATCTGTTTTCTACCTTAAAGGTAGAGTCAGCGATTCTGGAGAAACTCTGTTGACAATGCGTTGTGCTCTTTATATATCCATGGCCTTTCCCCTGTCCTGTGTTCGAGTACAAATGCCCCCTGTTGCTCATTGGCTCTATAGTGTTTCTCCTTCACAGAGCCAGGGCTGCGTATGGAAACACAGCGCACATAGAACAGACAGCTATTTGACAAAAAGTGTATTGGATTAAAATCGCTGACTGCACCTTTGAAGAGTTTGGAGGAAATGTTAAAACATTACATGTGGAAACATAAAGTTAGTAGACATAATTTAGAAACAATACTGTTGCCCTCTGGTCACTGAAAGAGGATGTATGAAGCAGCATTGAAGAACCATCTTTGTTCCAGATGCCATTTCAGTCTATAATGGACAACAGGCCAACACTGATTTCATTGACGTTGCATCCATCAGTTCAACACTGAAGACTTCAACAGCTCCTAACAGGTATCAGTTTCATATTGTCAGGAACATGAGCAAACAGTCTGACCACACAAGGTCTATTTAGTAGCCATATTATATTATATTATTTCCCAGCACTTCAAACCTGCAATTACTGATTTTTTAGGCCATTTGGTGGCAACAGAAGCCAGTCAACACAACCCTTGCAAATAGTTGCTTATTTTACAAATCCAGCACTTACAGAGCAACTTTATCTTTCATATTTGTGTCCACCTCAAGCAGCAACCTCCAGACCTGCAAAATAAAACAGCACAGACACAAACTGCAGTTCCTCTAATGGCCACTAGAGGCTGGCTCCAAGAGTGAGTCAGTCCCCACAGACCACCCAACTTTACAGCAGAGGTAAATATGTTTACAACCTGGTACGGTTTTGGTCTCTATACTTAGTTTACCTGTTAGTGATGACTGTACAGAGGATGAACTTTCATGCAACTCACCTGTTTACATTTTATCAAGGCTTGAAGTTAGGCATAATTAAGGGTGGGCTGCTCTGAGTGACAGGCTGTCTAGTGAGTCAGATCCAACCCTCGCTACTCCACAGCTCCCCCCTCTAGTCCAAATTTGGCAACTTCTGGCTCCAAATAAATAAGACGGCGACAGGCCAAAATGCCAAACTCAAGCACATTACAGTGGATGACACAATGGTAGCTACGTCTTTTGTTTTATACAGTCTGCGGTTCACCTGACGAATATAAGCCCAAAATTTATGCTCTTTGGTTTCCACAAACTCCTGAGAGAAATATCTGGTTCTCCAGCTGCTAGATGCTCCATTAAATTCACCAGCGAGTGTCTAACTGTGTCTGTCTGCTGTGTTTTAATGAGCATGGAGTACACAATGGCTTCTTACAGCTATTTTTTACTGAAAACAACGCCGGTAACCAAAAAAGCAAAGTTGCAGCCAGACAGATAAATAATGAGCTAAAATTCACTATGAAGCTTTTGTAGGGCCGAGAGGAGCTGCAGATTCAGATGATAATTCTCTGTGGTTTCATTATTACAAGTAACTCCATTTTTATAGTCATTTGACACACTGTTATTATAAAAATGTAGATAATAACCACTTTAAGGACTTCCTCATGTAGGCATAAATGTTTGAGATCAAAAGTTAATTCTTGACTGAAATCTGAACATGACTTCTGCTAATTAAGATCGTCTGAGATGACCAAAAGCTTCGGTAGCTACTAAATAAACCTTGTGGTTGATTTGTTTTGTCAGCTACTGTTTCCAATCTCAATCTGAAACATTCAAGCCAACGTAGTCAAGAAGTGAAAAAAGTTGGAAATTCCATGACAGCTTGGGCCCTCCTGCTGAAGAACAACATGAAGTATGATCAAAACGCCAGAAAATGGCAGCATGGACGTAGTGAAATTGTTTTATAAGATAGTGAAAGTGAAGAACGTATATTTAATCCCAAAAATTGGCATTGCATGTTACTGAAGCACTAGTTGGCTACCTATACTATGTTCTAATAGCTGAGATGATTCAGAAATATTTTAGTCTGCTATTTAAACCTTTCACTGTGGTGGCCTGTTCACTTCGTTATCATCAACAGTATCTACACTATCACTAATAGGCCAGGGCTCATGTGTTTGCTGGTTTATCAGTCAAAGTAACTCTGTGTCTTTTGTTGGTATGAGCACTCTGCCTCACACACATGAACAGGAAAGGCTTGCGTGATGTCTCCAGAGGAATTAAACCCTGCAGCCTTCAGGGGGAAAATATGTTATGAACCAGGACAATACTTATCTTGAGGTTGGAGTGACCATATGACAGGTAAAGATACACAGAGGACGTCTTCATGGAACATAGTCTATAACAACACATTCTCACTCTGACGTTCTGGTCATGGACTTTGTACGTCCACATCCTATGTGCAAGGTACTCTGGGTGTGTTGGTTGTTGACGTTCTGGGACACTGTCAGGTTCTGCCTGTTACATGCAGTGTCTTCTTTCAAGATACAGTTCCGTCAGGTACAACACCGGGAATTGACATAATTTTGACACATGGTTGGGTTCAGGCAACAAAAACACGTGGTTAGGTTAAGGAAAAACGAACAGGGTTTGGATTTAGAATCTTATGGGACGCGAACAACGCTCTTTCAGGTTAAGGTTGGTGTTTGTTGGACACATCCACCACCCGTCCCGCCTGCCCGCACTTGGACTTTCGCCACCTTAACTTCCGTTCTTTTTCTGCTGCTGGGCACTGTGAAACTATTACAGCAACCGGCCGAGTATCATGCCGATGTTAAAGGAGGGCTTTTTTCATTGGTTTGTGACGCAGCAGGTCACTGCAGTTAGGACCTGGCTCTCTATAACCATCATGTAGCACTGTAGAAATAATGTTGCTCCACTCTGTATTATACATCTTCTTTACAACTGTTATTTGCAGGTTTGTCATCCCTCTCGAAATTTTGGAATCCACCACTGGCTAAATAAATGGAGGTTTATCTCCTGAGCTGCTCATCATTCTGACTCAAGTAAGTTTCCAACAGACTCTGTCAGTTAACTTAAAGGGTAAGTTTAGGTCATTTTTAACCTGGATCCTACTGTCTCACGTGTTTCTGCCCAAAAGACTCATGGCAACAACACTCTGAAGCTGGTCCAGTGTTGAGCGAGACCACTGCAGACAGCAGCAGTAAAACTGGCTGCAATGTAACCATTGGGTGTTATCATCATAAAACATGCTTTAGTCAACAGAAACAAAATAAAACTCACAAATATCGTCTTAGTTTGTCTTTCCAACAACAATCACTGACTCTGGTTTGGTTAAAATAAACCCTTTATTCACCTGGTTAGATGTGAACATATGCTGGCTAAATTATTTTTTATTCAAATGGAGTCTGGTGGGTTTGGGGATGGCAGTTTCAAGGCTGTTTCTTACTCTGTAACAAAAGGGTCTATCTCTGTATGGTCCTTTTCATAACATTGTCAGACACTTAAAATAAAATCTGGGCCTGGTAATGGTAAAAAGAAGCGCTTTTAGTGGATGTGTGTTATGTCTATTTGGCAGCCCTCTCACCCAACACTGGACCAATTTCAAAAATGGTTGTTCCCATCAGTTACTCAGACTCGAAAACATGGGAAAATAGGGCCCAGGTTAAAAAATACCAAAGTTATCCTTTAAGAAGATGAAATACACAGCAGTGAGTCACTACTACAGTGCTAGCGTGTAACATAGACCCTGTGTGGTAACGGTTAGACCAAGCAGCAACCTCCAAGGCTGAAGAATGAAGCTAATGTGGAAGTGTCAAAAACTGCAGTTCCTCTCGTGACCACTTGAGGCTGGCTCCAAAACAGAGAAAATCCCCATAGATGCCAATGTTAAAATGGCCAACTTTACAGCAGAAATAAGGATGTTTACAGCCTGGAACAAATACAGTATTGGTCTCTATAGCTTATTTCAGCCTTCATGATAACTGTACGAGGTGTTAGTTCTATAGAACTTACCTGTTTATGTTTTAATAAGGCCCAAAGTTACACATATTTAAGGATGGGGCTGCTTGAGTGTAAGGCTGTCTGTCTGTGAGGTGCTGCTGCACTCTGTGAGTCAGATCCACCCCTCACTGCTTCACAGGTCTACCCTTTTGTCCAAATATACAATAATATCACTTCTGTCTCCAAAAAAACGTGATGGTTGAAATGCCAAAGTTGAGGCTTCAAAATGGCAGTCCACAAACCAATGTGACATCATAGTGGCTGCATCCATTACTATACACAGTCCATTATTATATACAGTCAGTGTTAGACCATTTGTGACAATTTCTAAATTTGTACAATTTTAAACATAGGTAAAAATAAACCATTTATTGCAGCACCATAGGCAGCTTCTTTTCACTGCAAATGACAAGTGCATTTCCAGACAAGCAAAAAATTATCAGCACCACAAACTGAATCATTTTCTAATATACGGTTATCTAATAGACAGAGACGTAAATTTTACTGCTGCACTTGAAGTAGTTCTACCTCTCAACCTTACTGAATAAGCCCTTATTAACATGAGTCATATGCATTAGTGCTACTACACTACTACAGTTTTATTTAAATTTAATAATGACAGGATTTTCTGTGTGGTCTATATTATTTTAGTATTTACATTTTTGCATTTTTAATGAAGTATTTTGCATGAAGTCTGTTTGGTTTATCTGCTCTGTAATCTACAGTAAGTTGACATAAATGTCAACAGCACAACTGTACTTAATGTACAAAAGATGATGAATTTTATTTGTTTATTTAAAAATCTGTAACACAATAAAACCAGTAGTTTTAAGCAGGGGCATGTTTGGGGCCTGGCCATGGGCCATAGCCACGGGCCTTTTATTACTGCCAAAACATTCAATAAGAATATGAATTATGAGCTCATATATCTGATTAATCTGACACTTTACACACATACTTATTCCTAGCTAGTGACCAGCAGAAAGTCTTTAAATGTCCTAAATTCAATTTACTAAATATTAGGCCTTAAGTGTTATTATACAGACTTAAACTGACATTTTGAGGGTCTTAATTGCCACAAACATTTTATCTAACTTTATGTACCCATCTTTAATTTTGTCAAAATGAGACAGCTCTCATTTGTGAAAGTCCACATTTCTGATGTTACAAATCTTTTAACCTTCCACTGAACCTAATAGTTTTTTTATTTTATGTTTGCACTTACCTGTTGGAAAACGTGTATAATATAATGTACCCTGTAATGAATAAGAAAATATGATTTGTTAAAATATCAGTCTTGAATGTGGTTTTTAAAAAATAGCTTGAAATTGTCTTAAAATGATTAAATCCATCAGACACTGTTGTAATTTATTCTGCTGCTCGGAGTAATCTCAGTCAGCGGCTCTAAGACACATAGCCCCAGACTCGCTCAAATATTATAGGTCTAAGCCCCGGCTCTCCACTGACCCTGAAGCCACCCCTGGTTTTAAGAAGATCATCACATTGCAGACCTGCAGGATTCAGAGTTATACTGTCAATGAAGAACTAGTACTTCAGTTTTTTTATTGTCTGCAGTCTGTTTTAATGATTTAAACAACTATTAATTTGTGTATTCAGTAGTGAATGTAGTTTATCAGTAACTTTTAGCTCCTTCAAAATAAGACAAAGTGATTAACCTGTTAATTAATTGCAGTAATGTACCTTTAGAAACAGCGAGGATCAGAAACAGCCCGTGACTTTTACACTACTACTTGTGAACGGATGAGTCTTTGTGTGTGTGTGTGTGCGTGGGTGTGTGTGTGAGCAGACACACACGCTGTTCATGTTTCATGAATACTATTACAAGGCTCACAGAGCAAATGAGTGCTCCTGCCCACTTGACACACACACACACCCTTGTAACCCAGGGATATAGGTCACCTCCTTTGTGAGTTCATTGTTTTTCTCTCCTCTGTTTCTTTCTATCAGGAGTTTGGTGCAACCTTTTATGCTTTCTTCCTGTTGTTCATTAACTGCAGTTAACCACTTGTCTCCTACACACAGACACATTCTTTTTCTTATGTTTGATTACCACAGAGTCAGTACATGAAGTTCTGTTCAGTGTGGTTCATACAAAATATGTATAACTTTATGTACAATTAAACAAAGATAAAAGAAATTCAAAGAAAAAGGAAAGCATTAGTGTAAAAATGTGTGGCTTGAATTAAATTACACTGTAAGTACTTTTTAAATTGCCCAATACATATGAAGAATTTACAAGGTAGAAACAGAGTAACAGCAGACTTAACCTACAGTATATGTCCTTACACAGCAGCCATGTTGTGAAAAGGAGCTAAACTATGCGTGGCTAAAAAGAAAAAATAAGCAATACATAATAATAAACTTTAATATATCCTGTAACTACACTAATAATTACAGTTAAAATGGGGGTAAACAATCAAAACATACACCATAATACTGCAAGATATCTTATAAAGTCACACCCTTCATCCAACACTAAGCCAAGTGTTTTCTCACCAGCAACAATAATAATGTTAAAAAAAACATTAAGATTATACTACTAATAATAGGTACTCCATATTTAACTTTGTAATTTCCCCAAACTGTTGTTGTGAAAATATGTTTAAATTAAATAATAATGTGAATTATTTCATATACCAGTGTTTCTCATATGGTGCGCTGTGATGCCAGTCCAGGTGTGTCGTGGGATTTTGTGATAACCACACATTATTACTGCAATATTCAACTGGGCCTGTACAAAAAGCCATGATTGAATTTTTAATTGACTGTATCAGCATGTTGTGTGCACCCATTTCCTAATAAAGACGCAAACTCGATTCAATGTAATTTAAAAACGCAGAGGGGAATCTATTTGTTGCAGTTTGCACATAGGAATTATAAGTGTGTGACACATCAAAAGCCCTGATTGACAGCCAGCGTGAGGGATGATAACATTTAAAAGGAGAAAGCCGTGAGTGGGACAATGGATCACTTTACTGTACGGAGAACATTACAACAAAGCACCAGTGAAGACGACCTGCAACTGAAAGAAAAAAGGGAAAAAAGCATCAGAAAGCATCAAAAAATCTTATTTTTTCTTACTTTTATTGTCTTATGTTGTGATGAGAGTGAAAACACACATTATAGAAGCTGCACAGATATAAATGCAGGTGTACCTTAGGATTTTGGCCTGCCCTTTGGTGTGCCTTGGGCACACAAAGTTTGAAAACCACTGCATTAAACTACAGTGCCAACACTGAAGACAGATTTTTTTTCCTTATAACCTTTGTCATCTTCAGTGGTGTAGTGGTAGTTGATGAGGTGGGTGAACTATATAGTATAAATAGGTAGGTTACAGAGGAGGAAGTGTGTATACGGCTTTTTAGCTGTTGGGTACACTGTGAACAGCCAGAGGAAGAGGTGTGTATACCCTCCACTACACCACCGGTCTTCTTCTCTTGTTTTTACATACACGTAGGTACCCAATAAGTATTGTATAAATAATAAATAATAACACAGTAATTTGCAATAATCTAAAACCTCACCAATTTTCTGCTGGCACTTTTACTGAAGTAAGATTTATAATGTACTTTCACCTGTATTGGAGTATTATTTTTTGTGGTTTTGCTCCTTTTACTTTGGTAAATGATCTGAATACTTCTTCCACCACTGATGTATGTGTTCATGAAGTCACTCAATTCAAACCTGGACTTCAGTTATTGATAAAGGTTCTCGCATTTAACAAATATGTTGTGTGTTTAATTTACATGTTATATATTATAGTATGTTACACTGTGCTTGCTTTTCTTTGTGTTCTCTCTTCCTTCTGTATGTCAGTCATATCTTACAAGCCCATGTGGGCTCGGCACCCTCGGGTGTGTGACACTGGAATAAAAGTGTTCAATTCATGAGGACACACACACATACACACACACACACACACAGAGCCGGGAATCCACTAACAAACTTGTTAGAATAAAAAAGAGAGGAGATGCCTTATAGCGCTGCAGCTCCACTCATTATGATGCTCACACACACACACACACACACACACACACACACACCTCCCTTTCTTATCCACCATAACAACCACACTAAACCACCTTTCCTCTGACACACACACACACACACCTTCTCTCAATCTTCTACCCACTTACACTCTCAGCCCCCTCCTACTACCACCTCTTTCCTCCAAATCACACACACACACACACACACACACACACACACACATCCTCTCTCAATCTCCTACCCGATTACACCCGCACGCTAAAACCCCTTTTTGCACACCTCCTCAACACACACACATCCCCTACCTTCCCTAAAACCCTTTTCGTTTCCTCTGACTCTGACACACACACACACACACACACACACACACACACACACACACACTGGGTCTCTTTTTGTCAACCACTAGCACCCCCCCCTTCCTCCCCCATCCTCCCGCCTCCCTCCCCCCCTCCTCCCAGTAATCTGGCTGGCCCGTGGCCTCCTCTCTCTCGCTCCACTGTTCTGTGTGATAGAATATCGATCGGTTTGCCTCGACTCGGCGTGGAGCAGGAGGAGGGGGGCGGCTGTAGGGCTATAGGGAGTGTGTGTGTGTGTGTGTGTGTGTGTGTGTGTGTGTGTGTGTGTGTGTGTGTATGTGAGATGCGGGGGGGGCAGTGGTCAGACATGCTCCAAGGTTGTTACCACAGCAACAGCGGGATGGGTCAGAGGGTTGCCATGGTGCCTAGGTCGCAGGGTCAGGGGGAGGGTCTTGGAGGGCTCTTGTCCTCTCCCTCTGTGTGTGTGTGTGTGTGTGTGTGTGTGTGTGTGTGTGTGTGTGTGTGTGTGTGTGTGTGTGTGTGTGTGTATGTGTGTTAATAGGAAGGGAGGGGGCAGGCGGGTGGAGGAGAGAGCGGTGTCCAGTCCAGCTATATTGGGTGTGTTAATAATGAATGGTGTTGTATGTGGCCGCTGTCTCTTTCTCTCTCCCTCCATCTGTGTCTCTCCCTTCCTCTGTGTCTGTGTCTCTCTCTGTGTCTGCATGTGTGTCTGTGTGTCGCAATCATATATGAAGCAGCAGAACATCAAGCTCAATTTATTTAATTTTTTATTTAAAAACACACTTTAAGAAAGAGGACTTTTGTCACTGAGCTGAGCTTCACAAAGTGGTGACTGATGTTTAAATGTAGATTAAATCAGAGCAAAGACATGCTCAGTTTTTTTTAGATTTGACATCATGTTTCAAATACCCAAAATACATAAAGTGTCTTAGAAAATGTATGAGTATAAAACTGATTAAGAGTTAGAATCAATATGCTGAATATACAGCAGTAAAACCTAAATCAAAAACAGTGATATTGATGTTTCTTGTGGACAAGTTTCACACATGTTCATGCAAAAAGAATGACATTATGACATTGAATTTTTACATTTAGTTTCATTTTCTCATGTATATAATGCCTCTTCACTTCACGCTTAGGTAGCCATTTATATTTTCCTTCTAATATATTTACTAAATCTATATGAAGGATGATCTTTGCCCTTTTCTGATAACTTTCTGGGTAACCTGCAAGAGTGTATGTTTCAATGCAACATTGGAAAGCAGGGTACACATATGAAATTGAGGGCTTGGGGTTCTCTGTCAGAATATTTTGAGCACTCTAGTGAGTTTTTCTGCATCAATTTGTGGCTTAAATGTCTTTAGCTCTGTCAAAATTAAAGTCCTCTGTTACTTTTATGTTTCTTTGGGGGAATATTCAGAGGAACTTGTCCCCAGTGCCCCCCCAAAATCTCGACCTCAGCCTGCTTTGTTCAGAATCTCAATGCAAAATGTATTTTTAGCACAGTTAAATTCTCTTTACTGGAACTGAGTACTTCTGTTTTCCTTTATGTCAGCTTGTGTATTTTGCTTTACATCACATCTCTTCAGCAAAAATAGACAAAAACCACTGCTGTCTTTTTAGTGTTTCATGGACAGCATCATACAGAACAATGTCATGTTGTACTTGGACACATTTATTGCGACTATATTTACTTTAAATTAAGTAAATGAACATCAATACAGTGACAGTAACACTGAGGGAGAATGTTGTATAGAAAATTGAATTAATTGGTTTAATTAAGAAGCTACAAAAATGCTTTAGTGTCTGTCACAGACATGAATCATGAGTTTTATAGTAAGATTGGGACAGATATATAATATAAAACTATCATAAAATGTGTACAAACATCATATAAAGTGCAAATTCCACATATTAAAAACACATTTTGGCCGTTCCACAATAAAATTTGAGTTCTGTTATCTGTCACATAGCAGAAAGGCATCAGTGAGACAATATATAAGGCAGAAAAACCTCTTGTATTTACAGTTTAGTTGGTTTTAATTGCTCGACGAGACCTGAGATTGTTTGCAGTTGGTCTTTCCTCTGTGCAGCTGGACCGGCGCTCTTCGTCATCTTCTTCATGTGTACACTGACCGCAACAAGAGCAGCTACAAGACAAACGAAGAAGAAAAGAGTCTGGGTGGGTTCTGTGCAGATTGGGTTTAGAAGCTGTTAAATGAGGTGTTATTTTAAACAATCATGGGTTTAGATATTTGGCAGGATGCAGGGGACACTCCCCGCCATTTTGAGGTGTTTAATGTGACTTTGTCCACACACTGCGTTTATGTTCCAGTGCGGCACAAAAACAAACTCCTAATAATATAAGAAAAACTAGTCAAGTCTATAAGCTGAATCAAAACCAACAATAAATTGACTTTAAAATCTTTTTTAAAAAGTCCATTTAAATGCATGACTGTTGTATTTGATTGGATTAGACTGTTCAGGTGTTTATGATATTGTGTCCACCCCCGTGTGTTTGTCACGTTTCAACATGAGCTGAGTTGTGTTACATTAACAGAGGAAGCTTCAGTGTTTAGAGAAGTGAGAAATGCAGCCAGACTGTGGTTCAGAATACAAATTCACATTCAGCTTGACTTATCTGGTCAAAAGCACCTTAGTCCCAAGATTTCCTTTTTTTAGATTTTAAGCCAGTGGACCAAATAGGATCTTAAAGTCACAAGGCGTCCGTGCAAAGCCAATCTCTCGCCGCCGCAGACCCCCAGCCCCTTCCCCTCCAATATCCTGCATTACCACTGCAGGGTTATCAAACAGTCCCTGTGCAGCTTGGACGACTACATCTGTGTGACTGATTTCAGACACATCTCAGCGCTGCTGTTACTGTTTGCTCTGCACGGGTTTAAGGAAACTTTGTGGCAGGACATAAATACAAATCCATGTTTAAACAGCATGAAACAAAACCTCACCAAATATGGCAAGTAGTGCGATTCCCTGCATGATCTGGAAAAGCCCAAGCGGCAATGAGAGAGGGTCTGCAGGAGGAGAAGAAGACAGGCCACAGTGTATTTATTTTTACATAAACAATACAACAGCTGAATTTTCTTTAGAGCAAACAGATATTTGAAGTGATGTCCATCCTAAATACTCACAATATGAGAGCCAACGTGTTATACGTTCTGACACAAAAATACTGTTGAGAAGGGAGGAAGACACAGATTAGATGCATTCATTCACTCACATAATTAGGGATATAACGCAGGATACATCCAGTTTAACTGGTGTACAATCATTTAAATAACACTAAGTGGTGATGGTAAAGCTGGAACAATTAGTCGATTCATTGATTTATCATAGCAAAAAACGAAATAAATAAATACGTACAGAAATTTTCCTAGCAAAAATCACAAAAAAATATCTGGTTCCAGCTTCTCAAATGTGGAGATTTGCTTTGTTGTCTACAATTATAATCTGATTTGAGTACTTCCCACTCATTGGGAAAGTGTAACAGGCATTTTTCACTGTTTCGTGACATTCTATTAAACAAATAATTGATTGAATCTGCAAAATAAATGTCAAAACAACTGATAAGGAAACTATTTCTTTGTTGCCAGTGGTATAAAGGTGATGAAAGGTGTTTCAGGAAGTGGTTCTTCTGAAATTAAATAACTTCATCAGCCTACTGCAGGACAGAAATTAAAATATTTCTACTAATAATAATGCCTAATGAGGCTGAAATGACAGCACAATAAATGAATGTGTTTACTTGATTACAGCCAGAGTGAGGATGGCGATGAAGAACAACTTGAGGCCACGGTTGAACGTGTCCTCCTCGGCGTGTTTGTAGAAATAGCTGCAGTTCGGCCATCTGGCCACACAGGGGCGCTCGAAGCCCTCCGGCCACAGCTGTCCGAGCGACAACCTGCGGGAAGAAGAATAAAGCGGCTCTGATTACAGCACAGCTCTCACTAGTCAGAGTTTTAAATGCGGTATAAAACATTTGGGCTTGAAAAGGTAGTTTTAACGACCTTTGCTTTTTTTGTCTCACTCCCAGGATGAAATAAAATATATATTATGAGTTTCCAGCGGAAATGAGAAGTTACAGTGGAATATATTCTATTTTAAGCAGCGATAAATACACTTAATAAAGAGCCCTGAACACATCATAAGACCCCTGTGAAATGCCAGTATTATAGAGACTGTGGTGTTTACGTACCGTATGTAATTATGATGGACATGCGGAGCTCCTTCCGCATTTAAAGAGATCTCCTTCAGAACTTCTTCTTCTTTCACAGAGGTCTCACTGACTCCTTCTCATCTACAGAGTCTGCCTTCAACAAATGGTCCCTCATATTAAAATCTGATGTTATTATTCTGTCGTCTTGTACTTCTAGGTGGATCTGCCTGCTGCTGTCGCTTTCATTTCCGTGTGGGCCATTGACGGGAAGTTTGAGGCCACGTGAAACAATAGTAGGAGGGAGTAATTACACATAATGCCTGTATGTGGAGGCACAGCCATGTTGTGGTGCTGCTGTCAGATGTGTCATCACACCTGTCTGAACAGGCCTGGCTGCAGGACAGTCTCTCTACCCTGTTTGGTTGTGCTCCACTTAGTTTATCATTACACTGATTTCCCTTTAGCTTATGAAATGAAGTTCTTTACAGCTCATGTGTGGTCAGCCCTCTTTGTTGTGACAAACTAAGATTACTAGTTACCCTGTAAAATATGGAATAAGTAATGTAACAATTTTAAGGATTTCATTAAAATAATGTAACTTATGTTAAAACATTTGATTAATTTTCAAACAAATGTCCAAAATTCGGCCTTAAAGCTGCAAAAAAAAGTTTTTAAAAAAATATGCGATGCGAATAGAAGACATTCCTGCTCAGCAAAAATATCCAAAGCAACAGAATGAGTGTACATATGAACGTTTTACTGAAAATAATATATTTGGATTTAACCACTCTCTCAATCATTTTCACGAGTTACTTTTATACATCACATTTTCACAGTAACTGCAACTGATTACATTTCTTTTGTAATTTAATTACATTTTCCTAACAGGGATGTAAATGTAGACGGTGCAGGCACAGCAGTTGCACAGGGGCCAGTGGGGCAAGGGGCTCTCCAACAGTGTGTTAGCCAGAGAACAGGCTCTTGTAAGTCATCACAAATATACCCATGTTCAAAGAAGAACTCATATTACATTTCTAAAGTGGGGCCAACTGCTATATACGCTGCTGTAAAGGCAAATCATCTCCATCATGGTCAGTAGCAGTCTATTCTACAATAAAATTATGTGTTTACGTAAACTATAAAACCACAAATACATTCCAAAAAATTAATTGAATGAATACTTTTTAAAATGTATTTGGTATTTTTGTCACATACTGTTTTGTGCTGATGATTGCTGGGTAATATTTATGTTATATGGTGTTGTCTGATGTCAAGTCAAAGCTAGTTTACATACAAAATCTTGCACTAGGGTGTGTCATAATAACGTGCACTGAGGCCCATCCTCACTAAAACACGTCGTTGCTCACCAGCACTGCAAACTAAAAAATGCCTACATTGATTAATGCACTCATCTACCCATATATTGTTCATTTGATGCCACTTTTAGTTGCACACATTGGAATGTACTCCAGTGAACTGCTCAGTGCCCTGCAGGGCTGTAGAGATCATGTAAATGCACCCCCAGCCATTACACAACAGTCTGTAAAATGTTGTGTAATTATGTACTTTTCACATTTCCTCTATCGAGTTCTCAAGCATTAAGATTAAGTTTCAGATTTTAAGGAGGAAGTGCAAAATCTTTTTTTTTTTATTAATTTAAATGTATATTGTTTCAAGTACATTTATGATGATATTGAAGTTTTTGCTTTGGTTAGTGGTGATTGAAAGGGATTAGAATTATTTCTATTGCGTGTTCAAACTGTGTAAGGTGAACAGCAGCAATAATAACCACCAATACAAAAATATATATAAATACAGCATTTAATGATATCATATATTTAGTTGTATCACTGAATGTGCTCCTAATTATGTGTCAGAAATATGACACTCATCGAATACTGGGAATAACTGTTTTACATGTTTTAAATTACTCTGTTTATTCACAGAGCAGCTTGTCTAAATCAACATATTGTGCCTTCATACCTCAGACAACTGTAGACCAGCTGTCAGGAAGTGTGTGTTTACTATATACGTATTTTCCAGCAGGCATTTTGATGTGTCACAGCAGGGAAAGCACACATGAGAACCAGTTGTTTCAGTTTCAGGGTCCTCATATTTGCATGCCAGCTCTTTGTCATTTGAATACAACAGAGCCATCCTCCTTTTATGTTATTAGCACCACCTGTGTTTTTTCTAACGCTACAAGTCGGTGAAAAAGGCCTGTTCAGTGTTGGGTGCCTTGGTGATCCAGGGGTTAAAGCTCTGACCTTGAGAGCTGCAGCATCCCAGGTTTGATTTCAACGACGAGGATGTTTGTTACATGTTGTGTCCTGTCATTTCTCTGCTGCTGGCCATCTATTGAAGCCATGAAATGTCCCCCACATAATTAAAAACAACAACAGATGTGCATGTAAATGAAGATATAATTCCCCACTGATCGTGGCAGTGATCTGATACTGTTTTACTGTTCAACAATACACTCAAGATCAGGCTGGAAAATAACTGAACAGCACCAACCAACTTACTGGGGACGTGTGCTCTATATTCAGCCAGCACATTGTGGCACAGGGACCTTCATCGGGGTGTCTTTTTGTCTCTCGTGTCACCCAAAATCACAAATATGGTGTCAGGGGACTTAATAATCTGCAGAAGACACAACACTCTCTGTCCTTAATTCAGACAAGGATTCAAGGCCTTATCTGAAGTCTATCTGTTTAATTTATGTAAATCCTAACTTGTTTGAATGAATTTGTTTAACTATAGATATTGCAAATGAAGTAAACTCTAGAAACTGTCCTGCACTTTGTGATTCAGGTGTTTTGAGAATTCAGCAGGACGATGCCAAATGTGTTTTGCTGATATGAAAAATACCCTTTTGTCACTTTTGCTTACTTTACTCCTTAAACATGTCCAGTGTTTTTTTTAACCCACTGAGGTCTGTTTTCTCCTTTAATGATGGTTACAATGTCTGTTTTTCTTCTTCCTCTTCCTCTTCTTCTTCTTCTATGACCTTAATATAACTTTTATTAGACAGGAAAGAAATCACTTTCCCAGATGCTGGAGCACTGTCTGCCATGAGCTGAGCCTCATCACCTGCTGCTGCTGCTGCTGCTGCTGTACATACACACACACACACACACACACACACACACACACACACCCCTATTCTGGTTGCAGTCTCAACTCCGTCGCCATGGAAACAGCTAAGATGCCGAGTGCAGGAGAGGTAAGGTGTGTGTGAGAGAGAGAGAGAGAAACTGTGAAGGTATAGAACATTTTCTGAAGGACACATATGGATTAAAGGTGAGTGTGTTTTGTTGACCCTGTTTCTGAATACTTACCCACACACACACACACACACACACACACACACACTCACACACACTCGCAGGTCACAAACATACATTATTTGACACCATATAGTTCATTAAACTGTTTTCCTATTTTCACACACAAACAAAAATAAAAAATCTTTCACTCTTCTTCTTCATTTTCTCTGAATCAATTTCTCCTCCTCTTCCTCTCCCTCTTGTATTTCCTGACTCTCACCCTCCACCCTTTCAGAGCACACGTTCACTCTGAACCACCTTACATTACAATGAGAGCCTATAGTTTTTCCTATCGCTGACCCCCAGAGGGAATCAGGGGCCCTAAACGCCTGGCTGTGTTAATGCCACGCTCTCTCCATTGAACAACACAGGACCCCTCTCTTCCTCACCCTCTGTCTCCCTCACCTGCTTTCTCTACATATATATCTCCCTGGCCTCTCTCTCCCTCTCTCCCTTTTCTTCCTGCCTCTAAAAAGCCAGATGGGCCGGGGCTCCTTTTATTCTTGAGGCCCGGTGCACGTGCCGAGGACACAGGGCCTCACAGCGTTTAATTCACAAGCTTTAAACGCCTCCTTCTTTTAACCCCCCGTGACCAACACCATCACCCACCTCCCTCCCTCCCTCCCTTCCTTCCTCCCTCCTCACTCACTCTCTTTCTGCTTTCTGTCCTTGCTGGCCCCCTCTATTCTACTCTACTCTATTATCTCTTCTTCAGTTACACTCTTCTCTGCTCTGCTTTGTTCTGTTTTTGGCAAGTTTCATGTGCTCTGGCCTTCTCTTCTTCTGCTCATGTCTTTTGAATGGACTCTTATATTCTCTGCTAAATTCTATTGAACTCTGTACTTTTTAAATACACATAAAACTGTTTCGTTCTCTTTTGTTACACACAAAAGAGTGGCTTTGCTTGTCCACTACATGCACCACATATTCTTCCTGTCTGACTCCAGTTTTTATTCCAGAAAATGAATTTTTATTCCTAAATAAGTGATTTTTTGTTCATTAAACTTACTCCATCTCCTGAGGAAGACTTTGTTATGTGATCACAATTAGTAATTAATTTATCAGGGACAACACATCTCAAATTTGAATCTGACACAAAACCTTTGAGATTTATACACATCAAAGTGTAGAACTATAGGTTATATGCTTAAGAAATGTACAGTGTTGGTTGTTGGGAGAGATAAAGTTAAATTAATTTTGTCCTCCTCAGTTATCAGGGGCCTTGTTTCTGCAAACAGAGGCAGTCCAAATGCTGCAAACATGCAGGACAACGTGAAAGTGCACGCTCATGTTCAGCCACTGTTCTTTTACATTCAGTCCACATTTCTAAAAACATGATAAGACGATGGTGTTCAAAAATAGTTCCTACATTTGTATTTTACAGGAGGGGAAGATGAAGGTGGAGGCAGAAGTCGGAGATGAGTGCCGGTTGATCTGCAGCCTGCAGGCTTGTTTGACCTCCTCCTCCTCTCTTACAAAGCCACTGAACCTGACAGAGAGATGCTGCAGCTCCAAGTCTCACACACTGACCAGAGTCAAAGTGACTGATGTGCACAGCGGGCCTTTTAATTGGCTGAGCTGGTGTGTAATAGGATTTCATTAGGTTAATTGGTCAGATGGTGGAGGAGGGAGCAGCATTACAGTAGCCTTTAGCTTTTGCAGGTGTAGACTGACTTTGTTTTTCTTTCCTAAACCTGAGAAACATTTTAACAGCTTGGACTTAATTTGCATGCAGTAGCTCTTTTTTGAGAGCACGATAAAGAAATCTGAATTGTAAAGAAGCTGCAAGATTATTTATTATTATTATTATTTTTTAACCAGCTTCACAGCAAAGTAGTTTTGTCCTCTGGTCCTGAGGCCAGGTCATCTCCAGGAAACAGGGTTATTTAGTGCTGCCTGAGTCTAACTGTTATTGAATGTGCTCAGTATTTATTCGGGATTATTCGGGTTAACGTGGAAATAATGAGGTTGCCGATCTCGAGGCGGTGTTGGGGGGTCGCGGTGAAATCGATGAACACACTGAGTTAATTATGAGAAATCAATTAAAAGGAGGGAGGGGGTGCTTTGAGAGGAGCACCCTGCCGGCCAGAGAGGAGAGGAGGGTGATGTCCTCTCTCTTTCCTTTTCTCCCTCTGTCTAAAATAAGAGAAAACGATTTATGCTGGTTTCCTTTCTTCTTTACAAGCTCTCGTATCACTTTTATTTTATAGTCCAGATTTTTCTTTATCTCTTTAAAACACACACACACACACACACACACACACACACTTTACAGCAATGTACACTAACAAAAGCTTCTATTTTCTCCCTCTGTAGTGTTCATCCTGCAGACACAGATCCAGCCGTGACATATGTTTAGTTTTCCTCCCAAAACTCCGAGGCTGCAGGTAAATTAATGGAAATCCTATCGGTCAGGGATGTGAACACACACACTCCCCCCCAACGCACACAGGTCAAAGGGATTTTCACCCTGATCTTTAGTCGGAGGGTAAACACACTCCGTCCAAAATCTGCTGTCCATCTGAACCCTGCACGGAGACAGACACGTGTGCTATGTGAGCCATCGATCTCTCTGATACACCTGATCAATCAATTGCAAAAGCTGTAATCAGTCAGCTGCCTGGCACGTTTGCAATTCAGGTTGTTTCAAATACAAATTCTCTTCAAATTCAGCTTCAAATTTAAATGCAGCCGAAATAAATTCAAATGTCACAATATATAGATGATTGCGAAAATGTTCTGTTTTCTAATAACTGAATTTACCTCATCTTCTTCTGCTGTTCTACTGCTTCAAAACCTCTCACCCATGAAAATCACTCAAGGTATTGATGAATGAAATTGAAAATAAAAACCTACCTAAATTAAACTAATAGACTTCAGTTCAATTACAGCAGTCATATCACCACATACATACTGTAATCTGCTTGATGTGGAATCAGCTGATAAATAAAGAAAATCAGCATCACGTGTTCTTTACTGTTTCATATTTGACTAATTAATTGATCACCGGAAATTAGAAACTGCACATTTAGTGCACAATGATCTGCTCTCTTATGTAGCTTTGATAAATTAAAGAAAACTAACGTGAAGCTTTTTTAAATCTCCAAAACAGTTTTTCTTTTTGTTTTAAATTCTTGATAATTTGCTGAAACTTATTTTCAAAAAAGTTATTATTTTTCGTTTTGGATGTAAAAATGTCATCTACTTTTGTCAAAATTAAACAAAAAACACAAGCTGCATGTTTATGCCATGAATTTAAATATTTTGCTTATATGCAAATAAGCAAAAGTTAGCGAAAAGGTGTAATTTTTGTTATCGTGCTCAATAATAAATGACAGATATCAATACTACATAGAGAAATTAGTCACCTATGCACGTATTTGTGTTTATTTCAGTGAAGTTTTGATTTATGCATCGAATGTAAATGGCCTGTCGCCAATGCGCCAGAAAAACGGAGAAGAATTTGATGATTTGTTACTGAAAAACATTAAAAATCAGAGAGAAAAATGTTTGATTAAAAGCACTAAAGTGAACGTAAACGAAATTAAATGGATGAATAAATTAAATGACAGAAATTTACAAAACATCGCCGTATAAAAGACAATCAGGAAGTTGTTTCATTCGCATTTTATGATATTTAGATTATTCTCTTCTTCTTTTTTTTTTGCATAAATCAAAATATATTCATTAGGCTTCACAGTGTAAGTTTTAATATCATTTTTTGAATGAAGTTAAAGACTTGAGACTGACCTCTGGAGAAGAAAAATGTCCTCATTGTGCCTGAATATTGCCAAGGCTTTCAAATGTCCATTTCTCATCGATCGATTTTCCATCCAAACACAAACAGTTTGACCTCCATTTGAATTGATGAATAATAACCACAATTTCATATCTGCAGGACCACATGTCCCCTGATGCTCATAGCCGTTTTCATAGCTTCCCGGCCGAAATTATAAACGTTTTCCCGACCTTTTATAAAACTTATTATCGAAATTAATATTTAAACTTGACCTTTAGGTTGATTCATAAAATTATGAATCTCAAGGTAGCCACTTAAGGCCCACAGAATCATCTTTGGAGAAAAACAAAAGGAGAAAAACATCAGCAAAGGTGAATTATTTATTAGTTTTTATAAAACACGAGAAACACAAGCACTGCAGCTGAAACAGAAACACAATCTCATTAAACATCTGCAGGTATAATTGGAAATATAGGCCCATATTCTCCAGTAAACGGTTACAAGGTAAACATGGAAGCTGTATAAGAAAACATCATTATTATCTCTGAGGCCATTATGTGATTATTTGGTGATGGCGGCTGTTTGGTTTTATTACAGACTCTATTGCCTTTTTCATCAATTTGCGGGGAGCGTCTGTCACTGCGGCCCCGCGAGCCAGACCCCGCCGCCTTGACCCGCGGGTCAAAGGTCAGCCGGCCACTCCGCCATTACGACAACTCATCAGCCGGCTGCAGACACCAGGCGGACCCGGCGCCTTTTTAATTAAGGGTAAGTAGCCTGTAGGCCCAGTAGTAACTCCTCTTCCTCTCCTAAACCTTTTTTCAAACATAGTGGTTTAAGGTGTGTTGCTGTAAACAGACAGCAACACATTGTATTAATTATATGTTGTAGGACAAAATGGACGCTCTAGAGAGCGGTCGTTGCTAAGCGACTCACACGTAGTAGACCAGAGGTCTTAATATTAAATTAGCCTTCATGCTAGGCTAGCGGTAGGCTTCAGTTAGCCACCTAGCTAATGTTACCTTTGTAAATAATAAACTCATTCAACAATTGACGTGGCATTTTTTCAACCAAATCCTATCTAGTATCGTCAGAGTGGAGTGAGTCAGCTTTACTGGGCTATTAAAACTTAAAGATAGATATGTATTGTGTGACTAATATTTGTTCTACTGCTAAGCTAACCGAATAGCTAATTCTCCTAATTAGCTACGCAGTTAGCAAGGATATTTGGTTCAACTAGACCTGCACCTGATGTAAACACAAGAGCAGGACAGTCCATAGATTAATCCTGTTATTACGAATAAATTCTAAAGATTTAACTTCAGCTCTAATGCACTGAAGCTTAACAGTGTAGAGAAATGTTATTTAATAAGCTACATTTTGAGCTTGGCTTCAGAATTAACAAATTTACTGTTGCACTATTTCCATGATTATACATTTTTTCCCCCCCACAATTATTAGTGAATAAGCTTACATTTATACATTTGTAGGTAGGTAGGTTACATGACATGTAAGATACATGACATCTTAAGTTCCTCACCTAAAATGTATAAATGCATTCATTTGAAGCAGAGCATTATCAGCCAATGAAAGAATTGTGTAATCATCAAAATACTGTGACAGTAAAGTTGTGTAGCTAAGCTCAAACTGTAGGCTGTTAAATAATATTTCCACCATTGCTCCGTGGAGAATAAGGATCAGGACTGTCCAGTGACTGATAAGAAAGAAAAGCCCCTCCATATAGACCTTCTCCTACCCCCCGTGGTTCACTGTCATCTCAGTGTAACTCAGTAGTCTGAAATGAATTAATACCAAATTAACTGATAACATCTATGACTTTATTTTTTAATTTCTGCTTGATATTTTACTCCGTCAACAAAGATGGTTGCAATCCGCAACAAAAAAAAGAAACAATAACCCCTGGTTGATAAATAATAAATCTAAAATCTTTTCAATCCATATAACAAACCCATTTTTTTCTGACATCAAATGGCTTCCAGCTAACGT
Organism: Cephalopholis sonnerati; assembly: GCA_019142605.1. Classification (NCBI taxonomy): domain Eukaryota; kingdom Metazoa; phylum Chordata; class Actinopteri; order Perciformes; family Serranidae; genus Cephalopholis; species Cephalopholis sonnerati. The sequence goes on from JAGQAX010000014.1 coordinate 13,443,482, forward strand.
CTGATTTATGAACCTCAAAATGATTAACCACAATCATGATACTCATTGCATATTGACTCGTCGTTGCGTGTATTGACATCTGTGTAAACCTCACAATAGTCGACATTTGACCAGCATTCCTCAATAAATAGTGGAAATGAAGCTTGGGAGGTCAGGGAAACAGTAACTCCCCTTGGATTGATTTCCAATAATCTGGTCATTGCCTGTCTGATCCGCAGGATGCAGGCTACGGGGAATTGTCAGCTCTTGTCCTGCTGGCTGTTGCCGTGGTGACCGGTGTGGAGATAATAGCAGTTAATGAGATATTAACCCCGAATAAGGAAGAAGACAGGAAGTGATGAGCGTTTGTGGGAAAGACTAAAGACAGGATTCGTCGATGGGTGACCCCGGCCTGATCAATATTGTTCTGTTATTCAGCGTCGGTAACAAGCAGCCCCGACCTCGGCCCTCTGAGACTGAGGAGGTAAATCCAATTTCTCAGTACAGACACACACAAACACAGTCGAGCCACATACATTACAACATGAATTTACAGACGTTAAAGCTCACACACATCACTGATACACACATAAAAATATAGATACACACGTGCACAAATGGAAACATACACTACTCACAAACACACACACATAAAAAGACACAGCCATGCTTAGAAGGCTGGCTCATTGTCCAGCTGGTTAGGATGCAAGCCGGTGATCATGCCCTCAAGGTCAAAGGTCAACTTCATCCCAGACACCTGACCTCATCCACCAAAGGTTGACCTCTCTGGGCCAGGAGTGTGTGTGCTTATGGTTTTGTGTGAGAGGGGAGAGAGAGGGAGGGAGAAATTTGGTGAAATTTAGTGTCAGTTGTTTAATATAAAAACTGTTGTGTGTGTGTGTGTGTGTGTGTGTGTGTGTGTGTGTGTGTGATTGATTCTTAGAGGCACAGCAAAAGCAAAGGGTAGACAATGGCAATTTGACAATTTTAGGATGTTGATGATTTTAAGGCAGGAAGACTGCTATTACAGTGTGTTCTGTTCTACATTTTTATACCAAATATGGACTAATCGTAAAAATGAGAGATGGGAAACAAAGACACAAAGTGGATGAAATGGAAAAAAAAGTTGAGACAAAATAAAAGACAAGCTGAAAGAAACTGGCCGAAAGAGAACAATGACAGATTGGTTGATAGTTTCAGTTGCAGGTTTTCTTCCTCCTCAATGATTGGCCTCCTCTCCCTTCTGAGAATCACTTTGCCACTACTTCTCTCTCTTTTACCTCTTCTTCTCACTCTGTCTGCTCCACTGTCCCTCCATCCCTTCATCTCTCCCCGGCTTTTCCGGCAAATTATCACCTGACCTTGACTCATGACCCCCTGTAACATCCAAAACACACACATGCACACACGCAGAAATACTGAGCCGGGGTACAACACACACAAGCATTAGCTTGCACACTCAGGCTTGTGGACTCCCCTGTGTACAGCAGCTGTCGACACACACACATACAATATTACAACCATTTGCAGCAAGCTCCACGACATGCATCAGATATTTGAGCTATGTTTGTGGTCATATCAATAAAAGAGAGTCTTAAAATCTATATTTTTGAGGCATTCCTGAAAGTAATTTTCATTCATTTATTTGGTACGCTTCAAAGGTTTACAGGGGCTATTAAAAAATATATGTTTCTCCAAGTATTGGTACAGTACAGTGTGTTTAAATTCACGCCATAATTTAAACACTGTAAATAAAGCATGAAAATCAGTTGATTGAAGTATCAGTGAATAAATAAATGGGTTTGCATGATTTGCACTTGAGTCAAGACTTGTTGTAGCCAACAGGAAACTCCCAAAAAATTAGGAAAAAATAGCAATTTGTTGTAGTTTTTGTTTTTTAATGTAAGTAGTTGGAGTGTGATTGATCTTTGTTTTACCTTAGGGAATTGCTTTCCTATATGGGAAGATGGTCACTATATACACAGAATGAATTCATGGTGAAAATCCAGAGCTGCAACAATTAATTGATTAGTTGTCAACTGTTAAATTAATCGGCAACTAATTTAATAATGGATAAATGGGTTTGAGTAATTATTTTCAAGAAAAAAGTACAAAATTCTCTGATTCCAGCTTCTAAAAGTGAATGTATTTTCTGGTTTCTTTATTCCTCTATGGAATATGCTGAATATCTTTGGGACAGAGTATCTTTGGGTTGTGGTTAAAGCAAGACATTTGGGGATGTAATCTTGGGTTTTGGGAAACAATGATCAACATTTTTCACCATTTTCTGACATTTTATAGACAAAACTAATTAATTGACAAACATAATCAACAGAGTTAGTTGCAGTCCAAATTGAGTTATGTTAGCACATCTTTTAAACTTATGTTTAGACAGTTAACTAGTGACATTGTTGTCAGGTAAGTTGCAGTAATTAGAAAACTGCTTTACTGTGAATATAGTTTAATTTTTAGAGTACATGTAAATACACCAATGGGTATATTCACACCAAATCTTACATCATGGTGCTGTTGCATATTTAACTCCACTGAGTCCAAAATCACTTCTTATTTACTACAGAGTGCACTATATTTATGGTCTGCCATTTTATCTGGGTGTCTGAATTCTCAGGGTGAACTTAATGTATTATGTAATGCCCTCAGAAATTCGTCTCTATGTCATATACTCTGCACTAGGCTGAAATGTGTGTGTGTGAGTGATTTGGACACAGCTAGTAAAGCAATCGAAATTCATAAAGTGTTGTATCCAATTACAATAATGTTTTGAGTTGTCGTTATCACTTTTGAATTCATTGGTTTATTTATTCTGTCTCTTAAAATCGTAACTTGACAAAATCAAAATGCTTTTTGTGTCCTCCTGCTCTCCCTTGAATGAAAACCCTCAGCACTCAACCCCAAGTCACCAGTCATGTTGTACAGGAACTAAAAGGAATTAAGTTCAAGGTTGTTTCTCATTCTAACAATTTTCCCCGATCTGCTTCTTGTGTTCGCAGCAAATAACCACAATCAAAGGGTGGCGCCAGCAAGCGGCCCCACTCCCTTGTCTCCCTCGGAGTCCTTGCACACCAATCTCGTCATCCCAGAGGTTCAAAGATGAAGGTGAGTGGGTGGGAGGAGGAGGAGGAAGGTAGAGGAGGGGATGTAGGATGAAAGCGGGGTGGAAATACGCCTGGCCGAGCACTTGTGTTCCCCTCCCTCCCCTTCACCCCTCCTCTCCTCCCCAAAAAAACATTCTTTTCCTTCTTCCAGCTCTCCTTCACCCCCTAATCCCTCGCTACTCCACTGCATATGTTTCCTAATCCGGAGTGTGTGGGAGGCCCATGAACCCCCTCCTCTTCCTCCTCACCCACCTCCACCCTCGCCTTTCTCTTGGTGGCTGTAATGCTGTAACCTGCCTCCATTCCTCTTTCTTTTAGCCTTAGACTCCCTCTCTGTCTTTCTTTCTGCAGCTCTTATCGTTAGACAGCAGTGTGAGCTAGGCTGCCCCCACCCAACGCCTTCTACTCTTCCCTTCCTCTGATTACTGGAGCCTTTCTGCCTCTTTTTTTTCTGTCTTTCTGTTTTGTTTTTGTTCATTTCTCTTCACTTCTATTATGGTTATACAGTCTGTTTTCTCTTCTGTTCTTTTAGCCAGTTCTCTTGAGAATTACACTTTGACGTGCTTAAACATGAAAAATGGCAGACCGCACAGATTCAACTGGGCCTTTTTTTTTTTTTTTTTTACATTACACTAAAACTAAAACCAGGAGATCAAAAATTCATGACCAAAACCCTAATATGATTCATCTAACTTACTTAAATTAGACCCAAGCAGCAGACCCAAAACTTAGAATGAGAAGATAATGGATACACAAGTCTGTATAGAGCCATCCCTTAATGAATATATTTAAATTTGAATTTTTTTTGTAGGATATCAAACTAGTGTGCCCTCTTCTCTCCTCTCAACACTTGATTAGTTTCCACTGGTTTCTCTGCTGCTCATTCATCCTCTTTTTTCCCTCTCGCTAGCTGTCTTATTTTCTCTCAGGTGATTTCGTTCTCTCTCCTCTCCCTCATTTCAGCTGCTCTCTAACACACACACACACACACACAGACACACACACACACACACACACACACACACACACACACACACACACACAACACACACACACACACACACATACACACACACGCAGAGGCTTTTTGTCCTGCTTCTTCTCTTGCTTTACCCCATTACTGAATAGTATTCCTGGAGCCTTTTGTGGAGCGTTGTATAGGCACATGCCAAGTCAAGTTATTTCAGAGCGGTTTCAATGGAATTACCCCCCAAAATAATCTCCTTTTGCTCACCCCCCCTCAAAAAAGTAGAAAAGGACAGAAGAATAGAAGAGAATAATGTAAAACGAACCAGCACCCTTGACACAGAATAAGCCTGTAGTTCCACACTAGAGGAACATGAGAATATCAAAAGATCAGAGAGGCTACATATTAAAGAAGCACCGAGGAATCTGGATATGAATTGTGGGTAACAAGCTGGGGTGTAGTGCAGAGTAAAGCCACCTAAACTCAGCTTACCCTGCTTACAATGTGGAGATAAATCACCTTTTCAGCTGACAGAAATTTTTAGGACTTAAATGTAATGTGCATAAAACTGTTAGATAGAAAAGGTCTTTAAAGCAACAACACGAGGTCACATTTTTAAAGCGTTTGTTCATATTCATAGTTGCTTACTTAAAAGCTTAAACAAATGCATTGTAGTATTAATTAATTATTTAGTATGCAGGGAACAACACATCGTCAACACCTACAGCACAATAGAGATACTGAGACACACAGTGCCTGTAACAGTGGAATTTAAATTTCTGGTTCACCAACATTCAAAGACGTAAGTGCTCTGGAGGTCAAGGGTCAAAACAGCTGCGCCTACACAATACATGTAATAAATCTGAATGACGGCTGTTCATTTCAAATTATCGTTGAATGAACTGACTACTGAGTAGGGATCAATGCATATTCTGTGCATTCTTAATGAAGCTCTTGTACTCAGATACATTTGAAGTGTGTCTTTATTCCAGGATAACAATTGTGTTTTTCTCCAGGATTACAAAAACTGACATAATTGTGTCTTTGTCTCTAACATTCAGCAGTGTTACCTAGGGATGTTAATGATTAAACATTCAACTGTTAACCAACAATAAGAATTTTGACCGACTAATAGAATAGGTTAAACGGGTAAAAATCTGTTAAATATATCAGTATATTAAATATGATATACTGCTGCTACTGGGTGAGATGATGAGACAGTAAAGTCTGCTGCTGCCCAGACTGGAGTTGAATGCAGTTGCCAGGGCAATGCTGTGATGTTTCTCCTGGGAGACGACCACAGCACCCGTCAACGAGCGAATGACCCAGAGGCAGAGCTGGACATCTATGTGTGAGAACCGGTAAGCACAAGCTAACGCAGCTGCAGTGGTTAACATCCAAAACCGAGCTCTTAAAACGGCCCCAACAAACTAACACCGACACCAAAACTACTTGACTGTGTTGGTTACCTTTTAGTTAGCATTAGCTGTATGATGCTAACAGTTAGCCCTGTCAAAGTTTGTGTGAGAGGCAGGCAGTGTAAGACAGGGATCTTTAACGTTTTTCAGGCAAAGGAACCTTTAGCTGAAAGAGAGACGGAGCAGGCATTCCCCTACTACATATATTGTATAAAAACAAGTCGCACATTAGAAAATTCTCAGAATATTTTTTGGTCTTCTCTCGTTAGCGCATTACGTTGGCCTCACTCACTGTGCTTTTGCTGGTGGTTTTGGAGGTGGACTGTGCGTGAGAGTCTCTTGCTCAGAAAGCTACAAAACAATCCATTGTGGCCCACAAGAATGTCCATACACTTAATTTGAAGTGTATGGACATTATTTTATTAGACAGTATTACAGAAGAATTTATTGGTAACAGTTCGACTATTATTACTATACATCAGATGGGTTTGTTTTCATAAATATGCTGATTTATTTTTGCTAAAAATCAATCAAGTTATCTGTTACATGAACTCATAAAATATGATTTCAGTAAAATGTAGCTGGCAGTAGCAGTGTTAGTGATAAATACCTGTCAATGTTTAGGACAAGTCAGGATAAGTCAAGGTCATCATTCAGTATCTTTGTGGCTTGAGGGAAGAAGCTCTATGTTGGATTCTTGTTTATGTGTATTTTCAGACATATTTTAATTTTTGAAAAATAATAGTAACTTAAACGGCAAACAATTATTTGGTGGCCTCCCTGGACCTCATGGGGGTCGCGGACCCTTTGTTGAAGACCTAGGATGTTAGATGCAGTGGAGTAATGGCATCCTGAGCAGAGAATGAAGTCACACTTCCTCTTTGTGTGTGCTTCTCTGGGTTTTTTTTTGTGGTTTTGTCTGGCCAGGTGGGGTTGTTAGTGTATGTGAGTCTGCGTGAGTGTGTCCCACTGGTAAGCTCATAGCCGCTGCTCTGCTCTGCACTGGTTTGGCACTTACTGCTCATAATGTTCACAACATCTTAGCAAAAGAGCAAAAGAGTGACGCCCACTCTCCGATCCCCCTATGGTTAACACCAATAGCCCTGATAGCACAGTTGCCAATGTTAGCACTATTCACGATGTTGACACTGATAGCTGCGAGCTGCTGGCTCAGCCGGCCACCTCCATGCTGAGACTTGTGTGCAGACAATCCTGGCTCAGACTCTGAATCATAGATAAGCTCTGAATGTCATATAGAGCTCTGTAAACACTGTATTTCCCACACTTCCTGCTCTAAAATAGTGTTTATTATTTAATCACTCACTAACATGTAAAGACCTTTTTTCGTTTTCAGTAGGCACTTTATCAATAAGGGAAGATACTTTTCCGCTGTTAATAACATACAGAAGAAATACAGACTTATGAGTGGTACAATAATCCAAATGAAAATTGAATGTATGAATACAGCACAAGTCGCATTTTTTTATCATATAATTGTTTTTAGGTTTTGCACTTATCAATAGATTTTGCTATAATTTACTCCTTTATTCGAAATCTTTTTTTACAGTTGACCAGTGTGTTTCTGTGTGTATGTGTGCAGTGAAGGAGTATAAATCAGTTTCAGTTTGCCCGGCCATGCAGTAACACCGTCATGTTTACACTTTACTTTAAGCCCCCCTTATTAAGCATTTATAAACTGTACACAAACATTTAATAAATGGTTTATAAAACACTATAATGTAGTTGTACACATACGTAAGCACATTTTAAGTGTTTATTAATGTTTCATATCTGTCAACAGTTATAACTTCTCCTATGAACCATACACCAGCTCTACAGAAAGTATAGTCACAGTAATATTTGCTTACAACTATCTTATAGTGTGTTACAAAACTATAGAACATTTTGTGCTTACAACCACATAGTATCCGGTTCTCTGTATGAGTGTGAATATAACTCCTGTATCTCCACCATAAAGTAAATGTACACTTGCTCAGCCATTTACATACGTGTTTCTATGCGCGTGTGCGTTCATCAATACATATATATATATCCATGTGTGTGAGTGTGTGTCAGTGCCAAGTGTCACATCGATAGGTTAATAGCTGCGGTGTCAGATTCAGTAACTCTCTGATTAGTTGACAGTTCACTAATCCACACACCATCCTGAGTTATTGGCCCGGCCCATTGATTTCCAGCCTGACAGCCAAGCCAGGAGGAACTCAGGGGTCGTAAGAGAGCCTGCCGCTATTGATTGGCCCCAGATCAACCCCACCACCACCTCCCCATAACACACACACACACTCACACACACACCAAACCCAACTGCAGTCCTCCGGCATGCGGCCTTGCCATACCTTCAGATAGTTTCTCTCTATATTTCTATGGCTCTCTTCTTGCTGCCTCTCCACCTTCTGCCTCTCTCCTAGTGTGCCAGTGGGTATATTTGTGTCATGCAGCAGTGTCATCTCTATCAGTCAATTCTTTTTTAGAGTGAAATATTTTTGACAGATTTTATGAGTTGTAGGAGGCATCTAACAAAACTGCTTCTCTCTCCCTCTCTACCTGCTCTGCCCCACTGCCAATACTTTCATATCCTTTCATCTCTATCAGTACATTAAAGTGATACTCCTCCCAAAAACCTTCAAAAATCTTCAATATCAAAAAACTTCAGCTGGTGTTGACTTGAAAGGTGGCTGTAAAACATTTGTAGTTTTCATTTTTCACAGACAAAGCAGCTGCGGTCAGTTTAAATTGTCGGTTTCAGAGGATTTAGATGGTGTCATGTTTCACAGAGGTAAAAATCAAATCTTGTCATCATTACAATTTAATGTAAGTAAGTGAAAACCATTTACAGCAACCTTTCAAGCGTACAGTACAGAGTTTAGTTTATAATACTCAGAAGGTTTTGGGTGTGCTGAGTCATAGAGAAACACTTTGCAGGACACTGTTCTGTTAGAGCAAAATGTAACAGACTCCGCTTCAAGAATTTCCAGCTTATTGTGCTGGAGTGGTTTGGTGGTGCAAGAGCGCCCAGTAAGACATATTTGTCTCAAATAAAATGATGAAGATGGTTTGGCATCTCCAGATAAGTGGCACATCATCCAGATCAGCAAACCCAGAAGGACTCTAGAATCGAGCCTTGCTTGCAGGCAAGTGCCTGATGGGTTGTACCAAAAGGGCCTGGTCAGGCTCAGTATGGGGCCCACCACACAAAAAGCCAGATTTAAAAGTCTTGTGCGTTACTGCTCAGGCGAAGGAGAAGTTGAGGACTTTGATGAATTGACCTCTGGTGATGAAATCTAGCTTCTGGCATACAACAGTGGCTCCATTTACGTGCAGACAATATTTCTACTGAGCTGTTTACATGGCTTATGAAAATGAATGTAATACTCAAATTTTATTTTTTATTAACTAATATATATTTAATAATGTTTAAAGTAGGTGTATTTTTCTTCTGATCATAAATGTGGGATTTTCTTTTGTGCATGCATCTCTACCCCACCAGTCTTGCAAACTGTTGGCTAGTTGGTTTGTGTACAACACACAGAGCTGACCATAAACAGGCAAGAGGCTGTGTGTGGCAGACTGCAGTAAAACCCAGGTTGAGATGCATATTACAAATGTGCTGTATACATGTCCAAAGAATGCTCTTGAATGAAGCTCAGAAAATGCTTCATTCAGAATTTGGAATATTCAGACAGAATATGCTATTTACATCACCTGTATCAATAGTGGAATATTAGTGTGCATGTTAACGTAGTCAGCGAAAGAGTCAGGGCTAATGCACATGCTTGGCACAGCATTTGCCCTTGAACCAAACTCTGTATAGGAACAGCTTTTTTAGAATTGCTCAGAAAGGCACAAAGTGAGTGGTGGAATACGTGATGAAACTCTGGAGGTCTGCTTGGAGTTGCAGCCACAAGATCTTCAGTGACTGTTGTTTTGGTTATCCCGGGGAACATTAGAATCAGCAGTAGAGTCCAAGGACTGAGCAGCACTGCAGCCAAAGTGTGTTAGGTCATGCAGTTCTGTTGGTTTCATGAGAGCATGACCTCCACCATCCACTGCCACAAAACGGTGGATGCCCGTCTTCTTGTTTGAAACAAAAACCTGGGGTCTAAGTCATGAGCAAGGGTAAAACAGAGCATGAGATTTGCACTCTCACTTGTTGTAGAGATGCCTCAGGATCCCTCAGAGAGAACTGGACGTGGTTAGGGAGAGGAACATCTTGTGGATTTATCTTAGCCTGCTACCACCACGGATTAGCAGCGAAATAAGGATGGATGATTGACAAAGTGACACTCATTCTGATTGCAAAGCTGCAAGCTGCATGTTTTGTTTAACCTATCAGCCCACATGATCGAGATTGAAACGTACACATTGCAGCTTATCATTGTTGACTGGTTAAGTCCTCTGATAAACTTGTTTTGACTTGGCACACACATATGTCAACACATATCACTTGCTCTCTAATCTGCATGGCCCATATTGTCATTTGTTAGCAGTTTAATATTTGGATCATATCTGTACAGTTTTCTGTCTGTACTTGTCTTTGTTTTGTGTTCTTTCTCCTTCCTTTGTACGGTTTATTGTGAGTAACCTGGTCTTATATGAGTTGAAAGACGGAGCAAAGTAAGCTGATGACCTGGATTCAAACCTCCGACCCTACAGGCAGTTTAAATGTATTTAATTCTGTTTATCCATAAGCACATCCAAACCCCGTTGTTATCTTCCTCTCGGCATCCTCAACATCTCTTGCGTAACTTCAGCGCTGTGTTTTTCTTTCCTCCCTCCACTCCCTCTGTTTCTCCTCGGCCTCTGTGTAAGCATCAGGGTGGGGTGGCGGCAGCGGTGGTGGTGGGGGGTTGTTAAACATTTTTCTTCCTTCTTAATTGTTTTGACTTGTGCCATTGGCATCCCGATTAGGCCCCATTGATTTCCCACTGCTAAGTGCATTGATTTCTACATTTCTCATTGATCCCCGCTTCTAAATCTACCCACACACACACTGTGTGTCTGTCTCTAGCTTTCTCTCCATGAAAACCACGCAGACCGAGCATGAACACGAGTGTGCGTGTGTTTCTGTCTGTGTGTGTGTGAGAGAGTGAGTAAGTGAAAGACGGAGAGAGAAGGAAGCAGATAGCAAACATGGAGAAAAAGACGCAGAGAAAAGAGATTTCAGACTTTAGTTGATGGTGTTTATGTACCACAAGAAAAGGGATTATAAGGTTTGTGTGAATAAAATTCTCATCTCACGGGAGAGATGTATGTGTGTGTGTGTGTGTGTGTGTGTGTGTGTGTGTGTGTGTGTGTGTGTGTGTGTGTAGGAGACAGAAAATGTCCTAAGAAGTCTTTGGTGAATTTCTTTGTCCATAATTTAAGTGAGCTTTTCAAATGGAAACATCTCTCCTTGCCTCACATACAACACACAATAGCAATAACTTTTGTTATGAATAGTAATGTTTCTAAGGGTCAGACAACTACCTCCACCTCATTTTTAAAGATCAAATCATCAGTTGGAGACCCTTGGTCTACTGAGATTGCTTTAAGTTGAGCATTCGTTTTTTGTGTGTGTTTGTTTGTTTGTGTTTTTTCGTCAGTGTGCAGTGTACTTCTGGGGACATTTTCGTCCCCAGATTTTGCTGCAGAGTGAGCAGTGTTTACTTTCACATTGTTCTTTGTTGCCTTGTAAGGCCCCCGAAATAACGTTATCTTCTGCCTTCTGCTTGGAGGTGGTGAATTTACAGCTCACAGCAACTTAAAATGGTAGTTTTTCACTTTTGTTTGGTATCTACTGTCGGCAAAAAATATTGTTGCACTTTTCCGATCTGTCTTTAGAGCAGTTAGCTTGTTCGTTATTTTATGTGAATGTCCAACACGTTTTCACTCCGACCTTGTCACATATTGACGTTTTGGTCAAAGACTTCCCACGTCCACATACAACGTGCAAGGTATCCTGGGTGTGTTGATTGTTGACATGCTGGGACACTGTGTCAAGTTCTCCTCTTTCAAGATACACTTACATTATGACAGGAAATTTACCGTTTACAATCAGTCTCTTTCGAAATTAATGCAGTGTGTTGGTAGAATACCACGAATTGACTTTTTTTGCCTTCAACAACAAACGCACATGTTTGAGTGTAGGCAACAGAAACATGTGGTTAGGTTTAGGAAAAAAGAACAGGGTTTGGCTTTAGAACCTTATGGGATGCAAACATCGCTCTCTCGGGTGAAAGTCGGTGTGGCCGCCCGCCCCATTTGGACTTTCGCCACCTTAACTTTCGTCCTTGTTCGGCCACATTTCCCCCTAATGCCGCCAGGTGCAATTAAACTGTTATGGCAACCAGCCGCATATCATGCCAACGTTAAATAATGCCTTTTTTTATTGGTTTCTAATGCCGCAAGTCACTGCCCAAGCGCTGGATTTCAATGACTTCGGACTGAGACCGGGCTCGAATGTCACTGTCACCCTGAGTGTCCCTCTGAACTCCTTTCAAACTCTTGAAGTTAAATGGATGAATAGGAACAAATAGTCGAAAATTTGTTAGGAACAGCCAAATCTGAACTGACTGACATAATTCTGAGTTGGGTACAGCTCTAAAAAAAATCTGTATGGTTCTGATTGATGTTTAAAATTTGCAAAGTTTGAATAAAATCTAATGGTGTGTGACATGCTATTCCAGGCCGTAATATTTGTGTTGGACGACTTTATAAACACCTTTCATTACTTAAATTTGTAGTGTTTTTTGCAGTTATGTCTTGCCATCATTCTTGTATACAAACACACACACACACACATACACAGACACAGACACACACTCTGTCCTCTTGATCGTATTCCATGGTGTCCAGGAGAGCCGGGTCTGATCCTCTCAGTGTTTAAGGCTCTCATCTCCCCCCACGACTGCGGCGGACACACATGTGAACACACGCACACACTTAGACACTTGCACGCACATACACACACACACTCCAGGCTGCATGGGCTGGAAAGCTCCATCCATGTCATTGGCATTACCTCGAGCCTTGATGCTGCATTTGTGCTAAGCTAAGCTGTTTGGGCCTCTCTGAGCACGAGAACCAGAGGCTGAGTGTGTGTGTGTGTGTCTACTTTTCGTGCATCCATGCATGTTATGGTGTGTTTGCATGTACGTGAATATCTTGCATGAGTGTGTCGCTCTGGTGTTTCCGTGCTTTCTTACATGTTACGGTGTGTTTGCATGTGTGTGCTGCTAAGCGCGTACATAAATTTTTGTCTGTGTGTGTACCAGCACATGAATCATTATGTTTGTGTGTGTGTGTGTGTGTGTGTGTGTGTGTGTGTGTGTGTGTGTGTGTGTGTGTGTGTGTGTGTGTGTGTGTGTGTGTGTGTGTGTGTACAGGATTGTGTGTGGACCTGATAGCAAGAATGACAGCAAGAAGGCGATATTGCATTCGCCCCCCTTTCCCAACTTCAGTGCCGTCCTGCATTTTACATCTTAAATCCATTACAACCAATCCAGGATGAAACAGGATGCAGAACATGTGTGAAATACGAACACCTGGGAAATTCACAGAAGGGAAAAAAAGATATCTTCAAAGTCGAAATAAAATTATGCGTGAAATAAAAGAGAATATACATGAAAAAAATCCTCAGCCTATGAAGATAAGAACACGGGAAGACATCCAGCAAGAGAAAATACGTATTCACAAACCAATTTTCACGCTAACTGTGATTTCCAGCGAGCTCGAGGCGAGCTCATGAGCTGTAAGCAAGAGCATTGATCTGCCTCAATGATCGCATCAAGGTGGCGTATCGACAGCATCGTGTTTTACTCTTTTCTGTGTTTGTCCTCCGCGGCCTTAAGAGGAATAATGGATATGTAGGAGAGGTATTGGCAGGGCCCGCACTGGTCTATTGACAATCTGTCAACATTGATTACTTAGTCAGGCCGCGTGAGGAAAGGGAGAGAGACATAGACTGAGAATGAGAGGGACAGAAACAGAGAGAGGGATGCTGAAAATAGATGTCAGATGCTAAAAATAATGTGTGTGCGTTTATTAGGGTCAGTGTCTCATGAATGCTTCCCTCTGTGTGTGTGAAACTGTGCATTTAGGTGTGTGTGTGTGTGTGTGTGTGTGTGTGTGTGTGTGTGTGTGTGCGTGTGCGTGTGTGTGTGTGTGTGCGTTTTTATAATAATCCATGTAACACTAAAGTAATAACTCTCCAGTGTGTGTATGTGAATATTTTTAGTGTTTATTAAGCCCTGTGTTACAGAGAGGTAATGATTCTTCCCTCTCTCGCGCTATCTCTTAGTCTGTGTGTGTGTTTGTGTGTGTGTGTGTGTGTGTGTGTGTGTCTGTGGTTACAGCGGTAGCGAAGAGGTAGGCGGTGATATAATTGTAAGCTGGTATTGATTGGCCCCCTCTTGTTATTGATGAGGGAGAATTTAATTCAACCAACTCGTTTGTCAACATGACACTGCCATTTAACAATGAACTCTCTCTCTCTCTCACTCACACACACACACACACACACACACACACATACAGAGCAGACAGATAGAGAGCAATAAGATCTAATTCTGCAATAGACTTCCTGTATTGAAAAGGTTGCGTTCACTGAGTCAGATTCGGGTTTTCTCAAGACATACTTGTATTTTTTTTAGCAAAAATAGTAAAGCCTACTGATGCAGAAGACCATTTGATATTACAGTGCTAATATACTTTAAAAATATGTTACTTTATATAAAATGTACTGCAACAAACTTGAATCTTTTAACTTCATGCTTTTAAAGGATATAGCTGTCTCAGTTGGAGACAGAGTGGGGTGTGTGTGTGTGTGTGAGAATCGGTCACCTCATTATAAATCACAATGAGAGTAATTTTCATCATAACTATCAATTAAATATCATCATTTAACAGTTTTGTTTTCAGGCTGGATACAGACACAACAGGTTTAGTGTGAAAGAGAAGAGGCAAAATCTATTTTTGGCTCCTTTTATACTGCCGTCTGTTCATGTGTGTGTTTTTTTGTGTGTGTAAATGATCAGAAGTCCACTCTGGCCTATAAGCCCACGATGTCAGACAAAGCAACGGCAGCAGGTTGCAGAGTAGTTATAAAGGGATAGATATAACAGAAGGGAAAAAGAACATATTGCTATTGATGAGGCCCGCCGTGCGCCATATTTTTCACCTCTCCTTCAAATCCACGCACACCTCCCTCCCCTCCCGCGATGGACGCACAAAACACACTATATTCTACAAGAAATAATTGCTTTTGTCTGGAAGGAGTTTGGATCGGGGCTCCTCTGCGCTCGCCCTTATGTGGAAAGGGGGGCTCTTGAGGGACAACCGGTCGCTTCTTTATATGGCTTCTCCCTGCCCTCCTCCTCCTGCTCCTTTTCTTTTTCCTCCCGCTCTCGCTTGTTGGACACGCGGATGTCATCTGTCAATGGGGAGTGGGGTTTTTCTAATGGGTGGGGGGCGTCCTTTGTGATGTGACGTGTGTCTATGCATACATGACATCAAAAGCTGCAGCGGGTCACGGAAATACTCTAAATTGTAGGACACTGGCTTAAGAGGAAGGACGTGCTGGAAGTGCTGTAGTAGTAGCAGCAGTAGTCGTCACAGTATTACTACTAGTAAAATACAGAAAATAACAGCCTCAGTAGCACCAACAATACTATTATTAATACTGGAAGCAGTAGTTATGGACAATGAAGTTGTAAAAGTGGTCGTAGTATTACCAAAGTAGTGGTACTAGTTGACGTAGAAGCCACATCAGCAATAATAGTCACTTATTAGTAATAGATGTTTTAGCAACATTAGTAGCACTGACAATACTATTATTAATATTAGGAGCACTAGTAATAGAAATAGAAGTTTAAAAAGTGGTTATAGTATTACTAAAAGAGTGCTAGTTGGCGCAGAGGTGAAATCTGCAGTAATAGTCACAGTATTAGTACCAATAGCAGTAACAGATGGTATAGTAGCATTAGTAGCACTAATAGTATTATTACTAGAAGAAGTATTAATAGACATAGAGGTTATTAAAGCTGATTATATTATTACTAAAGAAGTAGCACTAGTTTGTGTACAGTCCACATCAGCAGTAGTTGTCATAGTATTAGTACTAATAGTTGGTATAGCAGCATTACTTGTAGTAACAGTAATATTACAGTAATAAAACAGTAATATTAATACTAGAAGTAGTAGTAACAGAACTAGACTAGAGTAGTAAGTAGTAGTGGCTGGCGTAGACACCACATCAGCAGTAGTAGTCACGGTAGTAGTACTAGCCATAGTAATACATGGTATAGCAGCATTATTAGCACTAACAGGTACTAATAGAGTAGTACTAGTAGTAGAGGCCACACCAGTAGTAGTCACAGTATTAGTACCAGTGCAGATACAGGAAATTGTATTGGCACTGTTAATGCCAGAGGTAGTAATAAAAATATATATGTTAAAAGTGGTTGTGGTATTACTCAAGGAGTCGGCCACATCAGCAGTAGTAGTCACAGTATTAGTACTAATAGTATTAATACATGGTATAGCAGCTTTGTTATCAGTAACAGTCACTAAAAAAGTGGTAGTAGTTTTAGGTAGAGGCCACAGCAGCAGCAAGAGTCAGTGTACTAATACTAGTAGTACAAACTATAATATTTAGTCTCTGCATTAGTTGCAGTATACAAATAGCAGTAGCAACAGTAGTAGCAGCAACATTAGTGATGATGGAAGTATTTTATCAGGAGCAGGACTGCAGAGATACCATGAGCTGCAGTAGTAGTACAGGCAGTAGTAGAAGTACCAGTAGCCATAGTATGAGTACTGCAGCAGTGAAGTCAGAGATCAGGACGCTCCTGATGATGTGTTATCCGTGTAGCTAATAGTTGATATTTGACGTTTCCTTTCTCTGCCTTCATAGACATTAGCATTGGCAAAGAGCCCGAGGCCTTTCCATATATGAGGGCCATAATTGATCGATAACTTATTAACAAGTCAGTCCCACCTCGGAGTGTATACAGACAGGGAAAGAGAGAGAAGCGTGTGTGCGAATGGTCGATTTTCTTTTATTGACTGATATTTAGCGTATAGATTTTTCTATTTAAAAAATCCATGTTGGCGATAATCTGGAGTGTAAATGCACAGCAGCGAGGGATGGGGCGGTGCGTCTGACAGCCGGGTGGAGTATAGACTGTGGAGAGAGGAGGAGAGGAGAGGAGAGTTGACTGCCGGGAGGCACCTTACCTCGGACACACACATACACACACCGCGGCAACTCAAACACTCTCACCGACCCTTAATAGGAAAAACATTCAATTTAGATTCAGCTCAACTGACATTTTACGCACATTTTACGCACACACGCACGTAGCCTTCCCGAGCCCGAAATAATTACTAATTTAACAGCCGTGGCTGTGCAGGCTTTGATTATTCACCTCTGTGAAGGAAAAAAAAACATTAGTTGAGTGGTGCAGGTGACCTTGCGTTGGCCAGACTCACGTAAATCTATATGAGAGAGGCAGAGAGATCCACCTGCTGAAATATACATCAAAGGTTCCCCCCCTTTTGAATTCATGTCCGCACATTGTGAAGAGCCGATCGATTTTTTTAGAGGCCGGCGATGATGTGATTATTGGCTTCATTATAATGAAGTAATCAGAGGATCAATTGGCCGGATCTGTGCTCCACTTGTACGGGATTGCAGTGATCAGAAAGGGGGCCAGAGAGTAGTGTGTGTGTTTGTTAAAAAATAGTAATTCAACATAAAATAAATCCTTTAATAAAATAAATTTTCCGTATAGTCTTTTAAATTAGTGTCTGTAGTATGAACATCAGTGCCCTTGTGTAACTTTAATATAAATAAGAAACAAATGTGTCAGTAAATCTGAGCAAAACATAACTGGACAGAGAAAGTGGGGTCATGTGTGTGTTTGTGTATATGTGCATATGTGTGAGTGTGATGGGGTGGAGGGGTTAGGGGGAGAAAGGGGGGTAGTGATAGAGAGGGGAGGGAAGGAAAGCGGGGTAAGAAAAAAAAAAAAGAGGGGGGGCTGGGTATCTCTGTCTGTCTCCCGGACGGAGCGCTTCGCCGTGCCAGAGTGCGTTCAGGCTGCGCGGTGAAGGACCGAAACCACCGGGGTTCCCAAAATAAACTGAGGGGACGCAGATACGCGCGCACACACACGTAGGATACACACACAGAGAGAAAGGCTGAGGAAGAGAGAGAGGAAGAGAGATACACACCGGCGGATGGCGGAGCAGAGCCAAAGAAAAGACACTACAGCGTAAAATAGAAAAGGGGGGTATCGCTTTCCCCTCCTCTTTTTCTCGCTTCAGTGGAGGAGGAAAGCAGAAGACAGGTGTATTTATTGATATGGATTTATTCATTTATTTATCTATTGATTTTGCTTTAATTAGTGACCCGCGGTAGAGAAAGAGGGAGAAACAGCGAGGGGAGGAGAGGGAGGAGCGAAAGTCAGACAGGAGGTGCCTGCGTAGCCTTACTTTATTATTTGATTATTCCTATCTTTTAACCAAATAATGCTTTTGCGTTTTATTATTGTGTCGCTTTGTGTGCGTGTATTCTTCAGCAGACCAGCCAGCTACTAACCAAATCTTTACGAGAACCAAAAAGGAGCAACTCCAGTGCTACACGGACAGTTTTATCCCATTTCTCCGTGCCGAGGATCCGCCGGTTGGACAGTGTTTGTTTGAGACTTTTCATGACAGCGCAGGAGGAGAGATTCATCTTTCCACAACCTAAACCAAAGCAAAGCCCGCCGAGGAGGAGAGACAGAGACGGAGAGCCACTGCGATCTTTACGCACAGCTGTCTGGACACAATAAATGGAGTCTAATTGTGTCTGTGTTACATCCAACGGAGAGCAGCTGAGAGAGGAGCACTGGCTGCACTAGATTCACATGGGTGCGATGATCACAGATATCCTCTACTGTCCAGTCACCTGCAGCCTGTATTAGCCTGTATGGATAACCGCCGGTAGCTTTACATTTTCTCCCAAAGCTTTCTCTGCGCGCCCTGCACATCGCTGAGTGTACGTGTGTGTGTGCCGGACTACTTGACTCCGAGTAGACACAAGTAACGGGGCCGTCATATTTATCTGTAACCCAGAGCCACACAAATCTAAAACAGAGAAATGTGAATCCGCTGAGACAGACTCGATCCACTGAAGAAGAAGAAGCCAAATACTGAGTCTCTTTTTTTCCCCACGAAGCATCTTTACAACCGGCTGTCCACAAACCTGGAAAGCATACGAAGACAGGCCAAAGAACGACGGAAGCACGACGGATAAGAAAAGAAGAAAAGTGAGACTAAAATAAAAAACAACGACCCCCAGGTCGACAGAGGACCATGTTTGTCCCCCTGCCGGTCCCCTTCGTCTTTCAGAGAACAGCGTCCGACTTCAGCGCCTGGAGACTCAAGTCCTCGCTGGCTCCGCGGTCCAGCCCCGGTAAGACTCTTTCTGCTTGTCCTTTTATCCCCACTGTGCACCTACACAAAGAATAAAACCCGGTTAATAACAGTAGCTTCAACTCTTGTTATTTCTAACCCATAGATTTAGTTGGAGTTATTTACAGGACATTATATTTTCTTATCTCAGCTTCATCTGAAATTTAGCTCAAGGTGTATGCACAAAGATTAGATAAACTACATATACTCTATATTCATAATTACTCAACAGTACAACTCACAACAAGCTTTTATTCATATATGAAAGTTATTTTGCAGCTGCAAGACTTGCACGCAAACCTTAATGTCTTATAAGTGTAATTTCTTTAAGAAAAAAATCAGCCAAGGTGTTTAGATTGTTTCATTTGTGTAAAATTCAAATCAACTTGTCTCCTGAATTATTAATAATTTTCTTGTCATTTTACTTATTATGCTTTGCTTGAAATTACACAAACAAGTGAAACTGCTTTCTAAGTTGAATTATCTGAGGAAAAATGAGAAGACTAAATATCTTTACGCAAAGGTGCACATATATTTTACATGCATTTTTCACCCTGTATCTCTGCTAATAGAAATAAACTGAATTTCCCACTAACAAGGCAGAGAGTTTAATTAAAATACTTACTTGCACATAAATCCAAAAATGTAAAAACACACCCAGGATTGCATGCATGAATATTTGGCTCATTAGCATCCATCACAGGCTCACAGAGGCGCCACACTCTCTCCTCATCTTTCCCTCTTTCATTCATGGCACTCCATCCATCTCAACCCTCATCCCATCTGCCTTCTCTCCTCGCTCCTCTCCTCTCCTTCAGTCTCTTCTCGGTCAGGTTAGGATGGAATATTCATGGTCATCTATCGATCAGAAGGTATTGATCTCTGACTGGGGCTCACATTGGGAAAACAGGAGTACAGTCAAGTTGGCTGAGGGAGAAAGTTTGGCTTCGCTGGAGATGACGTGAGCAGAAAAAAGTGACATTTTTGAGAAGATTGAAGTTCAATTCAAAATTAATTACGTATTTGTTACCAAAAACAAGCATCCTTTATAAAACTAATATTCCTATAATTGGCCTCTCTCTAAAGGGACTGGCAGTGAGTTTGTCAATCAATAGTTACTTACTTTAACTGCCTTATCATGCCTTAATGCTGTGCTTTAATGCCCTATGATCACTCCTATATTGCTTTAGTGACTTGCAGTGTGATCAATAAGGGCAGCGCTCTTTATGGTATTTTTTCATCTCACTATAATGCTCCTATGATATTCCTAATGCGCTGTATCTGCGATATTTGCTCAGCATAGTAAACTCATAATCGAGTTCCTGCAGTAAAAGCTTTATAAAACATAAAAATGAGTGCAAAACAGAAATGAGTTAAAGAAAAGAAAACGTGCTCTTCTGTCAAAATATGAGGTTTTTTTTGTTTATCTCAACAGGTTAGCGGTCACCCAGCTTTTAACTGGTCCTCTTAAGTTTTTTTTCCCCACCTGTGGGACTTTTAAAACTTAGTAGTGTGACTTGTTGGTTGCTGTTTTAACACAAACCATATGCGTGTACTGAAGTGTGTCTACATGTTTGAGTGCTGAGAGGGTGACAGTGCCAGTGGCTCCCCTCTGTCCCCCATCCCCACCTGCCTCAATCCACCCAGGCGGAAATTTCAAATGACAGATGAGGGGTAGGTGTGTATGCTGAGCCGTGCCGAGCCGTGCAGGGGTAATTCAGGCTATCACCTTAAGTAGGTGTCAGGAGGAGAAAAACGGTTGAGGTTTTAATGAGAGCTGCTCCTGGCGGCTTTGACAGGCGACATATAACCGCTGGCCTCTGTTTTGGGGGGGATGGGGTCAATTTCTCTGTTGGTCCTTTAAGAAATTAAAGTGGACGACATGATGAGAGAAGAAGAAGAAGAGGTGGAGGTTGGGTCGGAGGGGGTGAATGAATGATTGGATGAATAACAGAATGAGTGAGTGCATAAATGAATAATAAATGAAGGAGAAGGTGAAAGTTGGCGAGTTAACAGGTGAAAGAATCAGGGAATTGAACTGATGAAAGCAGTGAAAGAAACAGTGACTGAGTGAGAGAATTAATAAACACAATGAAGAGATGAAACGCTGAAAGAATCAATCATGTGATGAGCAGCGGACAGTCCAAAGAATGAATAATGACTGAATATGTGAAGGAATATATGAGGAAGTAAATTATTTAACATATGAGTAGAAAAGATAAGTGTGTGAGTGAGCTTCTCTTTCATCATGTGAGGAAATGAAAGGGTCAGAGTGCGTATACAGGCTGCTTTTATATTTAAACATGTTGGCGTGATAAGCAGCCAATACACACGAGAGAAATAAACTTCGTAGGAGAGCAAAGGCCAACACTCATCCCTCATTTCCCCCTCTGTTTTTTCCTTCTCTTTTCTCCGTCTTTCATCCTTAATCTCTGGAGAGAAAGAAACTCAGAATCCCCTGTTTCTCATTCTCTCTCTCATTTCTGTGAAGTATTCACTTGACACGAAAGCCTTTTCAGTAAAATGCAAACTCTCCTCTCTTCCTCTCTCCCTCTCTCGTTCCCTATGGACAGGGAGGTTGTTGAATTGGATTTGCCTGGTGTGGTTTGGCCGGGCCCCATAAGCCACTTTAGCTAAGTCTGTTACCCACAATTCTCTGTCTCTCTCTGATCTGCGCCTTTGACCAAGGTGTGCATGTGTGCATCTGTACGATTGCCTGCACCTGTAGGTGTGTGTGTGCGCGCGCACATATCTGGGTGTGTTTGCGTTTGTGTGAGCAAAGACGGGGGTGTCAAAAGTCTGAGATGAGGTGAGTGAGGTTCAGTGGAGAAGGAGGGAGAGAGAGGTCCTAAACAGCAGACGCTAGCAGACAGTGGTTCTACAGTGGATCTAAAGTGAGGGCTTATGGGTTTTTTGTCAGCTCGACTCTTTAACACTACAGTGTTGAGACTGCTGGCCTCAGCTCAGCTGGGCCTAAGACACGTCACCACAGTAAAACACTTTTAAAACAGTCACTGGATTGAATCTGTTATCGGATAGTTAAGATGTTGTCTTTGTACCTTTTATGTTACCATTTAATGGCCCAGTAATATGTTTTTGTAAATAAATTGTTCACTTGATGACTGTAAACTGTCTCAGACTGTCACCTGCCAGCAAGTCGCAGGGTTGCATCACTTAATTAACTGCTAACACTAAAAGAAATCCACTTAGTTGTAGTGTTTTAATGTCCCACAGAAGTCTAAATGCCGTTTTACAAGCTCCCTCTACTAATGGAAATGTTTCACCATGTATATATGAAATGGAAAAGTTTAAGGATGATGAATATTTGCAGAAATTTAAGCTAAATTTTAATATAAAATAGGAATTTGACACTTGTTCACCCTAGGCTCGGCAATATATCAGTCTTATATTGATAACGTAATATGAGACCATAGATCGTCTGATCGTCATAGATTTTGGACATCATAAGTCTTGTCTTTTCCTGATTTTAAAGGCTGCATTACATTACAGTGTAATTTTCTCAACTTACAAAACTGTTTTAATTGTTCTATGATTTGCCTCTATCCACTTAGTCCTTATAACCACAATACTGATGATTATTTATTTAAAAATCTCATCGTTTAAATATTTTGTGAAAGCACCAATAGTCAGCCCTACAGTATTTTTGCAATATTGATAGTGAGGTATTTGGTGAAAAATATCATGATATATGATTTTCCCCATATTGCCCAGCCCTAGTTCACTATTACTAAACCACCTGACAGTGCTGCTATAGGACCGCACACATACTTACAGCCAGTGGTTCCTTAAGTTATTAAGTACACAGGAAAACCAGCAGGTTTACATCTCAAGTGCGTTTACCGTACCTTTTAGCATGTTGTTGTGGTTGAGTAAAAACATCACAGGGTTCCTCGTAGATCTTAAAAAGTCTTAAAAGGCAATGAATTCATTAATCTAAAAATAAGGCCATAATGTCCTCAAAAATCTTAAAAATGTGAGGGCAATGGGAGAGGGATTTTATGAATCATTTGTTTCTTGTGTTGCATTGTAAAATCTAAAAAAATTGGTAACATCTATTTTTTAAAATATTTTGCTAAATGCGTCTTGCATGAACATCAAGCAGATAGTGAAGCAGGATAAGTGAACAAACGACAGTCATATTTTGTCTCTGGCTGGATGCCCAGAACACAGAGCAAATTATCCACTGTCTGCTAGCTACACTGCTCACTGTAGCCTGGACAGCACAGGCAAGCACAAATTCAACAAAAATTTTGCAGCATGGTTGAAACTGCTACAAGGCAATGCATGTTAGGCTTGTTATACTTAATGCAAAAAGTTTTTCAGACTCGGCACAACAGGAATCAAGGCAGTGGAATCCCACATGCAGAGTGACAAACACAAAATCGGCCCAAGATACTTGCCACCACCTGGTATTTTTGTATTTGTGCTCTACCCTCTTCTCCACCATAAGATAAAAATGTTGTATTTTTTGTGACAAACAGTTTAGCCAAATTGTCCCTAACATTAAATAATTGATGTCAGTTCATGTGTTTGTTTTATTCTTTCAATTAGTTATTGTAAAATTGGTCTTTAATTTCACTGAGGCATTAAAAAGTCTTGCTTTTAGCTGCATCATACCTTCCAAGTCAAAAGTCATGCATTGATTTTTGAGACCAATTGTAACTGGACAGATTTTCCAAGTTATTTTTCAAGCCTTGCTGGTTGGTTCTTGTAACATTTTTAGTCATGTTTAAATTTCAAGCTTTTGAAATTCACTGGCTAATGCTGTATAACTGTCACTAAGAAGACTTTGGAGGTTTTAATTTCTCACCATGTGTTTGAGTGTCTGTATTGAACAAGAGTGAACATAAAGAGCCGACTTGGCAGGGATGAGAATCAACCCTGACATCTCATCCTATGTTGACGCTGGTCATAAACCAGCAGGAAGAAAAAAGAAAGGAGAGGAGAGACCACATCCTTTGTCCAAAAGCCCCTCATTGACTTCTTTCTCGTTTGCTGGTCATTAATAGACTTGTGCTGTGCAACTACACAGATTAACTGCTGAAGAGCAGAGACTGATGCTCCTTAGTTCATATTGAGCATCAGATCTTTGCCACAAAGGCTCAAAAGGCATCTTTTTTGTGCAGCTCAGAGATCTGACCAGACAGTCTCCTCTGCTGCGTGGTTTTTCAGAGGGCAGGCAGGGCGGAGAGGGACCTGTAGCTGCCGCTGCTCTGTCCCTGCTCTGCACCACAACAAAGGAAATCTAAATGCTCTTTTATTTTATGTACACTGCTGTAAAAATCCTCCAGGGCCACTGTGGCCCATATAAAACTGAGAGCTGTCAAATTCTCAGAGAGAAGGCACGTGTCTGGATTGAGAGGGATGGTTTATTTATGTTGGCTACTCTGAGAGGCCTCTCATCCGAGCTGTAGTTATTCAGCACAGTGTTGGTTTTACTCTCTGCCTCAGCTTGCAAGTTTACGTCCTTACACTGTAGTAAACCATTTAAGTGAAGTGATGAAAAGTCATGATACACAAACAAAAAAGACCTGTGTAAAAATATTGTATGCAGGTGGTATTAAAATTACAACTAAGAAAACAAAACAAAAAGAAAAAAATTATAATTGTTAAATCCAAATCACCACAGCAACAATAATAAGGCAATGTGACAATAGTGTGTTCTTTTCTATCCTGTTTCTATTCTATTCTATTGTTTAATAAGCGCACAGAGAAACTTTTATTGCAGAGTTCAAAGCACAACCCTCCTGCCCACACACACACACACACATACACACACACGCTCAAAGTGCTCCGTGCTGCTCGATAACTACCTCCTCTCCCACCCTGGTTCTTCACCTCGCGGTGCCCAGGAGGGGGTTGTGTTGTCTGGGCCACACCAAACTGGGCCTGAGCAAAGGCCCCTGTGCCTGGATTAATTGGCTGTGTGTGTTTGTGTCTGAGCTTGTGTGCAACAGTGTGTATTTGCAAGTATTTGTGTTTGTGCGAAGAAGGAAAGAGAATTTGTTCAGGTTGGAGCACCATCTTTTTATGCGTCTGTGCATGTGTGGAGATATACAGTGTGTGTTTCAGAGTGTGTTGTAGAGTATGTGTAATAGGTGTGTGTATGAGCAGGAATTTGGACAGTTGTATATACTGTATGTCTGCAGCTGTGTGCAAATGGAAAGTGTGTGGTTTATTAAGATGCATTTATACTGCTTAAGTGTGTGTGTGTGTGTGTGTGTGTGTGTGTGTGTGTGTGTGTGTGTGTGTGTGTGTGTGTATGTATGAAGCTACTAGCTGTGTGTGTGAGCAGACAGACAGGTAGACGATTCAATAATTGCACGTTGAGGTCAGTTATGGATCTGTCCGGCATGTGTGGTTTATCTGGAAACCGCAAGCTCATAGCTGCCCATTGTGTGAGCGGTTTTAACCTTCCACTGCTATTGATTAGCCAGCATTGACTACTCTCCCGCCACCCCGTTTGTGCGCGCGTGTGTGTGTGCGTGTGTGTGGACTGCTGATATGTGTGCATGTGAATCTGCGGTTCTAACCTGTGTGTGTGTGTGTGAGAGTGCACCGGGTGTGTGTGGTGACATGAACGATTGCCGTGAATGTGCAGGAATGCGAGAAAGTGTGTGCATGTGAGGACACCTGCTTCTGTGCGTGTGTGTGTATGGATCAGATTTTAAAAGGGGCAGCATCGTTGGTGAGTCCCGGTGCTAACGTGATTGCGAATGACAAAGCGTCCAGGCGGGTTTGTTAGCTCCATAATGGGGAATCAATAGACACAACACAGATGTCAATACAACATGCTTTATTGCGTTAAGCTGCCTCACCCCCACCCAGGGCTCTGCACACACACACACACACACACACACACACACACACACACACATACAAACTCTATCTGAGAATGTATCTGCTCTGGAATTGCTGTCTGAAACACATGCATGCAGATGTTCAAGTATTTACAAGTTCAGGCACATATACATAAACATGGACACTAACTGGCATCACTGTCAAATCAGTTTGCATACAACTTAATCTTCACACACACATGTGCATATACTTTTTGGACACCTAAATTACATATTTATGTACCTCACCTGCACACATTTTCATACAGTTTGTGCTGTATTGTCCCTGGAAAAGGTTTTAGTGTCATCATGCATGATACATCATGCTGTTTGCAAAGGTTTGTGTTGCTTCATCTGAATTATACTTTGTGGCTCAGGAGGCAGAGTGGGTTGTCCACTAATCAGAAGATGAGGAAGGTGCTCTTGGGCAAGACACTGAACCCCATTGCTCCCGATGTCTGTGAGTGCATTGTGAATGTTTGGCACCTTGTATGGTAGCCTCGACAATCATTTGTGAGTGTGGCATGTAGTGTGAAAGCGCTATGCGTGGTCGGAAGACTAGAAAGGCGCTATACAAGTACAGTTCATTTACCATTTACTTACACATCAAATCAGATCAAACAGGTTGTTAGTGAGATTTTTTGAAACAGTTTTCTCTATGTCATGCATAGACTGTGTAAAATAATACAAGTTAGCTACCGTGACATCACCCATTGGTTTGCAGACTCCCGTTTTAAAGCCTCAAGTTGGACAGCCAGAATTGATTGACTTTGGACAAGAGGATGGAGTTGTGGTGGAGTGAGGGTTGGATTTGTCTGAGAACCCAGGGTGAGGCCTCACGGACAGCCTGTCACAAAAAGCGGCCACACCCTTGATCATGCTTAAGTTTATGCTGGGTTCATACTACATGATATCAGTCCAATTATCGCCCGACGCAGCATCGTACAGTGTTGTGAACGTGAACGACAATGAGTGTCGTACGCGATAATCCGTTGTATCATCTCGTGTAGTGTGTCATAGCAGATGATAACCGACGCCATGTCTGGGACACTGGTGTCCCGACAGAATCTAGCGTGTTTGATTTTCTTTTTGTCGTTCATGACTTCTCCCATCACAGCCGTCACTTTGACCAATAGTTTAAAATTGAAAGTCCCTTATAATTTTGGTTGAGTTAATCCCTTCATTTTCCAATAAGGCTTTTATTGTGAAATATTTGCAGGAAATTGTTGCGGAGGATTCAGTGATTTGCATGATTTGCATGTGGTACTTCAAATGTAGCTCCTGCCAACTGGTGACACTTTTTACATTACTACAATAACATTTCGGCTGGCACATGAACAGTTGTAGTGACTGAAATAATAGTAATGATGATAAAAATAGGACAAGAATAAACCGATGACATCACACACGTAGTGAAAGATGACCAGGGATGATTGGTAGCGGACCAACACGTAGTCTGTCATGTCTGTCGGCCAATTCACGGCACGATTTTGACTCCACAATCCCCTAATCTGACATAGTGACTGTCGGAACAGACAAAAATGTTGTGCAGTGTGAACCAGGCATTAAGCCTCAACAAACGGGTGAGCCATATAGAAATTTCCCCACCCCCTGCACTTGTCATATAGAGATCACAACCATCTTTTGTACCAGGCTGTAAACAGGTTTATTTCTGCTGTAAGGTTGGGCATTTTAACATGGGGGTCGTGGGGATTTACTTGCTTCTGGAGCCAGCCTCAAGTGGCCATTCAAAGAACTGCAGTTCTTGGCACTTGCGCATTGGCTTTAGTTGTCAGTCATGGAAGTTGCTGCTCGCTGTCTTGACCGTTATGTTCTTTTTATTCCAAACAAACAAGCTGCATAAACACATTACTTTATGTGTGCCAGCAGATATTTCCTACCAAACGCCTCATGATTTAAATGCAAGTGTACATAACTGAATACACAGTTACTATCACAACGCGAGAGGAAAACAGTCATGTATTATATCCGCCTCTACGCGCGTACATGCACTGTACATTACCCTCACACATGCCTGTGAATGCTGCAAGGAACATACACACACACATACACACACGCAGACATTTTGTCTTTGTTACACATAGATGATGATAAAAGTCATTTCACACCACGGACACTACCTGCTGTGCAGATATGAAATAAAAATCCCTGCCACAGCCAAATATGGTCACCTGAACTCTGTCTCCCCTCTGCTGTTGTCCGTATGTCGGTCCATCCAACCAGCTCAAACTGTCATTGTTACCGTGGAAACATTCATAGGCCATTAGACACACATATAGAAGGAAAGGAATCTAGGTAAACACTGTCCTCCTCCACACACACACATGAACACACACATTCACCTTCCATTGGACAGTCATCTTTGTCTTCTGCTCTTGATGGTCACAAAGACCATTAAGGGCTAAATTGGCTGTACTCTGGCTATATTTGACTTCCCCGTGTGTCTCGCTCTCTTTTGGCTTGTAATCGCCAATCATATGTAAGTGTGTGTGTCTGTGTGTTTGCAGCCATTTGTGAGTACATTTCCTGTATTTCTGTGCGTGTAAACATGAGCACCAGTGTACTTACTGAGTACTTATTTCTGCTGTATGTGTGTGAAAATTGGTGTTTCCCTGATGGCTCATCTTAGTGTGTGTGTGTGTGTGTGTGTGTGTGTGTGTGTGTGTGTGTATACAGGCCAGTGTCCATTTTACACCCCTGCTAAATAATGAATCCTGGGCACAGCAGGGGACCTTTTTTGGTTTAACACCAATGCGCACCCCTAATCGAATGCACTCAGTGTGTGCTCCCCCTTTGTCCGACAAGGTGTCTGTCGATAGGCTCTCTCCTCAGCGCACATAAATGCCATAAAGAACCCTGTGCCTATTCATTCGTCTTATAGCTCACATTCCTTCTCTTCACGGTCTTCTCCATCCCTCCTTTCACTCCCTCCATCACTATAATTCCCTGCCTTGGCCCAGCGTGTCAACGGGTGTGTTCTGCCGGAAGAAGGGAAGGTAGAAAGAAAAGAGAACATGAGAGCGAGATAGCAAGAGAAAGGCCTGAAGGCTGTTCAACTGATTAGCGGCTGGTCTGAGGTCAGGGCTGCTGGTCACCTTCTAATTAAGCAGAATGAGTGGTTTTACACTGTACATGAGTCAAAGGTGTGTGTGTGTGTGTGTGTGTGTGTGTGTGTGTGTGTGTGTGTGTGTGTGTGTGTGTGTGTGTGTGTGTGTGTGTGTGTGTGCGTGCGTCTGTATAAGTTTGAACATGTAGGTGTTCCTTTTCTTTGCTCGTATTAGCACCTTATCATCATGTAAACTGTATGTGTTTAGTGACTGTGAAAAGGTTTTCCATTATAGCTACCTTATAGCTAATACAAGGGATTACCCAACCTTTGAATCACTTTTGAAATACCTTAAAAGCTTTAACGCCAGACAGAAAATTTTACAGACCAAAAACAGTGGAGAGGTCACTGCATAAACACTTAAATTTCCAGGTAGATTGGTTTCTTGACCGCACATGCCTTCAGGAGTAAAACTTTAACTCACTAAGTTTTACCGTTATGGGTAAAAAAAAATTAGAATCGTCTTATTCTCTTAATCCCAGACCCGGATCACATCCAATATGTGATCTGTATGTCTTTGGGCCAAAACCTGCCTGTCTGCCAGCCTCCATAAACATCTGTTTGGTTTTTGAAACATTCAACTGCTGGGAGGACAAAGCAACTAACTGACTAACGGTTAAAATACATCATTTGGGACAATTACAAGCTACTATTAAGGCAAAATTTCTCCTCTGCTAAATTTGTTAAGATGTAGACGAGCATTGGATATTCTTGTGAGTCACTTTTCCAATAGTTCAGAATTTCAAAGCACTCAAACATTACTTTATAGGTAACATAATGAACACAAATCTATATTTTAAATGTTTAAAGAACATTGTAATGCTGTGTTTTGTGTAGGCATGGGAAAATATGAAAATTTCATAGTTATCCTTACATGAGAAAGAAAGAAAGAGATATTTTTATTGCATCGCTGAGAGGACATCTATCTTTTTTAGTATACATCCTTTTGAATGAAAATCCATTAGCCATGCTTTGCTATTTGAAAAAGCATCCTGTCTTTTGATGGGAAATACGCCAATAAATGATTAAGATCTTTTGTGTTTTTTGATGTTGGTGTGTATGCAGCCTGTTTTGGAGCATTTCTTTTATTGTTGGTTGCCCAGCAGTCTCTAAAATCAGAAATCATTGTTCTTTAGGTTAGGCCTGTCACAATAATTATGTTATCTACTTATCGTTTTGATCTTTTTGATGATCACAATATTGTGTATACATGTGTGGTTGTTATATGAGATTGTCACCAACATTTTAGCCAACAGGATGCCAGAATCAACAGCAGGGTTTTCCTGACCATAGTAAGACTTGGGTACAGTGATGCTACCTTTTTTTTCCCACTTGCACGAGTCAGAAGAAATTTCAAGTAGGACACCTCAGAGATGACACAGTGTAGCTTACCGTTTGCCTGCAGCTGCACATTTAGAGTGCAAGACACAAAGTCCTGAAAAGCGTTAGCTTGTCAACCCCTGGCAATGAGCTAAAAAGTCCATTGTTTGTAGTTTCACACTCTAACAACTTCATCCTCCACTCTGTAAATCCACCGGCAAACTACCTGGCTGCCAGGTTGTCCATCCCCGTGAGCTGACCTCAGCACACCAGCCAGATTATGGAGTTAACTGCAGCGTTTGCGGAGTGTTGCTAACCTTGTCTATTTGTTGCAAGAAGCATCTGTACGACATCTATTGCACGTCTGTCCGTCCTGGAAGAGAGAGAGATCCCTCCTCAGTTGCTCTTCCTGAGGTTTCTACCTTTTTTTTTTCCCCTGTGAAAGGTTTTTTTGGGGAGTTTTTCCTTATCCGCTGTGAGGGTTCAAAGGACAGAAGGATGTTGTATGCTGTAAAGCCCTTTGAGGCAAATTGTGATTTGTGATATTGGGCTTTATAAATAATTAAAAAAAAATTGATCACTTGGTTTTGTTGACCAAATTTTGTATTAAATCTCAAACTGAGTATTTTTGGCTACTCCTATAAAGGTACTATAATTTTATATAAACTGCATTGTATGTACTAACAGGTGTAAATTACTTTTTTCATGTTCCAATGTCTAAATATTATTCTTCAGAGCTAAAAGTTCATTGCTCTTTGAAATTGTTTTACTTGCATTATGATGTTATGATATTATCATTATATTACTAGCACAAAATGGTCTCAAAATGACAATAATATTGTTTGTTATAGTAATTTGTGGGGCAGTATATTGTCCAACAAAGGCATTATCATGACAGGCCTTCTTTAGTTAACATAAAACACGTATTGATGTGCTGTTCTGTGGGTATATAGAAGGTCGTACTGTAGTTCTGCACACGTGTGATCTCCAGCAGGTGTGTGTGCTTACAGTATCTGTTAGCTAATGCCCATCACTGCCTGCTGCTGGTGTGTGTAGTACAGAAGTGCTGGTCTTTTGTGGCAACCTGAGGGCAGTGATCTTATTCCCTTGCTTGCATGAATAGAGAGAACAGGGCTTAGGGAAAGGCTGCTGTCCTCCTTCACAGGTCTCTGACATAATGAAGCCAGTGTGTGATCTCACGCAAAACCTTTTTTGTGGAAGTGTGAATAAGCTCGTCTTGATGCACGCGTCTGCCGTCTCAAAGCTTTTTTATAGAGATTAAAATGACAAGGCTGCGGATAAGCAGAACAGTGTGTGTTTGTGAGTGTGTGTATTCCTGTGTCTGCGTGCCCGTCTTTGAGTACACTCTCCTTCTCTGAGTGTTTGCATGTTTATGTGCGCCACTGTAATGTAATCTCGCCGTTTGCAGCGCCGCAGGGACGTTTTATGCTCGCCAACATAGTTTGTATCGAATAAACCACACACAGAGAGCCAACGCGTGTCCTTTGTGCGGCCCTTTTGCATGTCTGCAACTGTGTGTGTGTGTTCCTAAGCAATATGAATCCCTGCAGCCAACAATGCGTTTCTTCCTGCCGCTGATACATTTAGCTAATAAAGTCGGATGACAAAAGTGGGGTTAGTTAGATTGGTTTCCACCTCTTTTGTCTCCTCTCTCTACCCGTCCATCCCCTTGGCTGGTGGTCAGCGCTGTTTTGGGGGGAAGAGAGGAGATTTAGACCCCCCAATTTAATTTAGCGGACAGGAGTTATGGTAATGAACGTGCAGGAGAGAAAGGGGGTGTGTGAGGAGAAGGGAGGATGGATAGGGAGGAGGGGTTGGGTTCCCCATTTACCTCAGGAACACCACGTCCTTCCTCCCCCCTGACCCCTCCTTCTCTTCAGCCTGTCTTATTGAGGGACCAGCGGTGACTGTGAAGGGTTTTTAGTGAAAAACGTAATATCATGCAGGATGAGGGGGGCCTGTATGTATGCACAGAGACAGAAGTAAAGTGACAACAATAGAGGATGGAGAGAGAAAGGAGGGGCTGGACAGGCGCTGGGTCCGGCCCTTTTTAATAAATCTGAGTGCTCTGGTTAGTGCTTCAATCTGCTGTACTCAACTAACCCCCTACCCACATTACTCACAAACACACACACATACACACACTTTCAAATACATACATGCACTTACTCTCTGTGACTCATTTTCACCCACATATGCTGTCGCCAGACTACAAGCTCAAGGGCTTTTAGAAGGTGTTTTCGGCAGACGGTACAGCTGATGCTGCTCCTAATTGTCCGGTTCACCAGATGTGGGCAGTAAAGTATGAAAAACAAGAGTGTTTGGTGTTTTAATAATAATTTGGATTTCTTTTCCCCTTTTTTAATCTTTTGAACTTTTGCTTTGTTGACAGTCTTCTTCGACTGCCTCCACTGTCAACACCAGGCAGAAAAGTAAAAAGTGGTGCTGTAGTTGTGCAATTTCAACAAGCATAAAAACAGACTAAGAGCAATGCTAGACAGTGAGCTATTCCCCACTAGTACTTGGATGGGCTGTATGTACTGCACCTAATGCACGCAATGAATCCAGTTTGAGTGCCTGGTGAGTTAAAGCAAAAAAAAAAAGTTCCACGCAAACACACTGAAAAAAGAAAACAGCTGCTGGCGATGTACCTTGCATTTCTGGGTCCATTTTGTTGTTTGAAGGTGTAATTTTCTTATTCGTCACAGATAACCGGCCCAGTACAGATGGCACGGTGTCACGTCGAGACATCTTCAGCAGCTACAGTGGAGTCTAATAGCAGAAAATCTTTCACCTGTCTGAAACATCAACAGTAAAAACATCGGGTTTTGGTGTCAGACGCTCACATGGAAAGAGCAAGGGCCTCTTTGTGGGCCCGCCATTTTGTACCAGTGTGTAACAATCAGACAGAGTGAAACCACTGCAGAGTCCTCAGTGAGACAGGGTGGGTCTTTTTGCATAAGCCCAGTAAACACTGAAACGTTAAATGACTGTTGTTAGAATCCCCAATCAAGATGTGCAGTTACGGTTCAAAAATAGTTAAAACAGGTTTAAAGCCATGAGACAGGAATATAATTTACGTGTAGATTGTAGATAAATGGCATAGAAGTATTTTTAAGTTAAATTTTTTTGCATTATTTAAAGGAACAGTGTGTAGCAAGGGCATCTTGCAGCGAGGATTGCAGATTGCAACTAGTTCAAACTTCTTCCACGTGCCAGACTTGATGTCCTCGTTCCCCCAGTGTTTATTGTTTAGGAGGTTTTTACCAGAAGCTGAATTATCCACGGAGGTCTCTTTCTCACCAAAACAACAAACAAACAAACCCGCTGACTTACACTGGTAAAAACACTGAATAAGCAGTTTCACTT
The DNA here is from genome assembly GCA_019142605.1 of Cephalopholis sonnerati. Taxonomy (NCBI): domain Eukaryota; kingdom Metazoa; phylum Chordata; class Actinopteri; order Perciformes; family Serranidae; genus Cephalopholis; species Cephalopholis sonnerati. Next base: position 13,477,117 of record JAGQAX010000014.1, read on the forward strand.
TAAAAAATCAGTGTTTTTTGCCACTGTGACTGGCCGGTGAATGGCCCTATCTAGAGCCAGTGTTGGTTTTGTCCATTCTGGGCTACTGTAGAAACATGGTGGTGCAACACGGTGATCTCCGTAAATGAGGACCCGCTCCTTGTGTAGATATTACAGCTCATTCTAAGGTAACGAAAACACAATGATTCTTATTTTCAGGTGATTATAAACTAAAGACAACACACTTATTAGATTGTATTGCATCTCTGCTAATATATCCCCCTAAAGCCTACACACTGGACCTTAAAACAGCTAAACTGCCTCTGAACTAACTTTTAGATATTTTTTGAAGAGAGGAAAAAGCAGGTGAATCAACACAAATTATCAAAGTTGATAGGAATGAAAGATATATCAGACCCCCCCACCCTCCTTAAAGAACAAATATCTCATTAGGTTTTGTTTTTATTAAAACAGGACATATTTGAGGCTTCACATTCAGATCTGTTATCGAATGCTGTTTTTTTTTTTTTTTTTTTTTCAGCCGCTCTACATGATTTAAAGTACTTAAGTCGTTCTGTGAAGTTGCGACATATCCCTCCTCAGATGCACAGAGGCCAGACGTGCTCACGAGCAGTTTTGAACACATAATCGTCTTCACACTCCGCAGCTCCAATCTCTCCCACATACAGTACACACACATTTACTACATCAGATAAAGGAGCGAAAAAACTCTTTTTTTTTCCTTTACCCTTTTTTCTCTCCTCCCAGCTCTCCTGCTTATCACTGCCCCCCTCCTCTCTTTTTATCCTCTTTTATTATCCTCTGCTTTTTTTTCCTTCAGCAGAGGAGTGCTCAGTCCAGAAATGAAATTAATCTGTTGTACTACACCCCTCCCTCCTTCCTCACTCCTCCTCCTCCTCCTCCTCATCCTCTTCTTCGTCTTCTTCCAGCTCCCCCTCCTCCTCCCGCATCTCAATCTCATTCTCTCTTTGCTCTGTGGGGAGGATTGGACTCGTCACTTTAACCTCTTCATATTGGATATGAATCTGTTAGCCCGCCTGCCCCTCTCTCTAACACTCCCCACCTCAATCTACATAGTTCACACACACACAGGGAAGTGAATGTACACAAACAGACACACAAAGGCACTGTCACACTTATTTACGCACATGCACACACACACACACACACTGGGGTGAACATAAGCATGCACGGACACCGAGCTCACACACTCTTCATTCCACACAGGTATCTAAACAAATCTTTCGACAAATCCCAATCCTCACACACACACACGCACACACACATGTTGACATCTCTGACAAACCGTCCTCCGGCGGGTTTCTCCCGGTGCTTCAATCAAAGCCATTGATATGAATCTGGGCTGTTTTCTCCATGCTGCCAGCAGCAGCAATATACCAGCTGTACTTTTTAGCAGCTACACATCTTTCATCAGGGCCTGTGCCTGGAAAATAGCTGTTTACAGCCGCCCCCACCCCCCTTTTATTCCTGCCACTTCTACATAGAGACAGGCGATATTGCCGGATTTTAGCTTTGGCCTTGGCTGAACCACCCTGCCTTATTAGTGGGGATATCGAATGAATGAGAGAGGCTTCATACTTCATATGAAAAAGGGAGGCAGGGAGATGTGGGGAGGGGAGGGAGGCAGAAATGGGGGATGAGGGAGAGAAATGTGGGGAGTGAGCGAGGTTCTCCTTAATGGTTTCCCCTAGGGGTTTTAGCGGCCGTGCGAGCTGGTGCAGGCACATACAGTCATAGCAGCAAAATGGGACAGGTGAAGATCCTCTCCCTCCTCCTCCTCCTCTCTAAAGAGTGGTATGAATATGGTAAATCCGCTGTCCGCTTGGCGGCATGATTCTCTCCCAGAAAATGGCCCAGTGTCTGCGTCCCTCGGGGGTATAAGCTAAGGAGATTCTGCATTTAGGCCCAGCACTCACTCCCTTTCTGCTCTCTGGGGGTTTGAAAGGGCCCCGGCCTGCCCCAATCCTCCTATCTATCTCACCACCGCAGCAGCAGCAGTGATAGCACACAACACAGCAGCTTAGCTTAAACATGGTGGCTGGAGCTACACAGCTATCGCTATCTGGATGCATGGCTTTTACACTCTCACACACACACACACATGCAGAGCCTCCATCCATGTCAGTGTCTCGCTGACTGAGTGAGGTACATTTAGCTAGTGTTCGCCTGAGGCAGTGAGGGATCACCGATGACCATCGTCATGTTCTGTTACACACTTGCACACACACACGCACACACACAGGGTTGTTTTCTGCTACCAGCTCTGCAGCTCCAGTCTTGTAGGGGTCAGAGAACATGGTTGGATGGCAGCTCACTCAGACAGTCTGTCAGTCATCCATTACTGGAGAAGACAAAGCATTCAGTTTATTTGCACCTAGTTGGCCTCCATAGCAGAGCTGGGAAATACTGTGACAATCAAACAGCAAATATTTCTGACTCAGTACTTCAGTTACTCAATTATTTGAGTGTTTATTGGCTTGTTAACGCAGTATTTAAATATGAACTTTGCAGGATTTTCCTTACAAATACAATGGAAAGACTCATCACTTACGACCCACTAGCAGGTGTGTGGCAGTGTATTCTTCTGCAGAAACTCTGTTCACTGCCTGTATTCTCTGAATTTTTTCGCATTCTCTGTGTTCGGGATGTTTGTGGGCGTGTACCCCACAGCGCTCAGGGTTTTATAAAAAGGTGGTGACCAGCTGCCAGACTGTAAGCAGTGAGCATTCAAGAGACACAGCGCCAAAAAAACACAAATAAAGTGAGGTGTAACGCCTAATGAGAGTGAATCTGGGGTTAGTTTTACTTTCACTTTCGCTGGTGAGCGTGTTTACAAACAGAAACCATCAAATCCTGTAGAGTATACCTTTAATCTAAACTAGATGGTGCAATATGATCTCTGAGGGAGAAGAAAGGAAGGTAACATTTGAGCTGGTAATGATCACAATAACTACGGCTCCAGGAGACATAAAGTCATTACATCAAGCTATCGCCATTAAATTGATATATTTCCTCATTCTACTCATTGGGTGATTAAGTTTTTCACGCAATATACAGCCTGTGTGTAAATTGTAATCACCTAGGCTTGTAAAATCAAACATTTATTAGGGTCAGGCTGCGGTGTGATAGAAATTTGGTATCTTGCCCAAGGACACATGACCCGAAGAGGGAATCAATCCTGTGACCTCTTGGATGAGGGACAGTTTCTCTAATCAGCTGACAAATTCTGGTAGGGAAACATACGATGCAGGGGAAACCTACAGATAAAGACAAGTATGATTTTATTTTTATTTTTTTCAAACACCGTATTTGGAAACTTGAAATAGATACCCATTATCTTGAGGTTTGTTTGATTTATGATGATTTATTTACCCACCACCACAGAAACTAAATTATTAAATGTGATAATGAGCTTTAAACACTGTAAGTAGCCTGTTAATGTTTTTGTTCATTTGGATTGAATCAATGATCACAGAGTAAAGTGCTCCCTGTGCTCATCACAGCAGTGTGCACAAATGTTAGCATTTGAATTTAGATGTGATAAAATATTGATGCAAATGTCCTCAACGTGTTCATTCATGTGAGCTGAGGCCTAAGTGTGTGTTTGTGCGTGTTTTCAGATGAAATGGACATAAGTGTGTGTGTCCGAATGTTTTTGGCCCTCAGCTGTGGCACATGAGCCTAAGTGTGTTTTCATAACGCGTCTGCCTGTGTGTGTGTTAGTGTGTGTCCATGTGTGTTCATTTCCCAGCCCCCTACTCTCTCCTTCTTCCTCCTGGCGGTAGGGAGGGGGGGCAGCGGCAGGGGTCCGAGCGCTCAGCGCCCCGTGTCATCCTGAACCCCCTCCTCACCTCCTTTGTCTGCTCGTCAGTTAGGGAGCGGTCTGTGCGGGACCATGGGATGCGGGGGGTTGACCTTTACCCTTAACCCCCTAACCCCACCCCTCCCCTCTCCGTTGCCCCGGCGATTCATATGCAAGCGACCCGTCACCCGCCTATTCTTCTCTTTCATCTGTCCACGCCTGGCCAGGCTGTTGTGTCACGTCTCAAGTTCAAGTCCCGGGACAGGACAGGCCATCCAGGGCCAGGCCAGGCCACAACAGACCAGACCTGGCAGGCGGCGGGGATCGGGGGGAGGGTGATGAACCAGTGTTTGGCTGCTCATTTTTTATCGGGGGTCAGGGAGAGATGGTGGGCTGGTGTTTTGGGGATGGGCTGGGGTCACAAACTGAGGTCAGTTTCATTCTGACAAACATGTCTGTTTTCACTGGTGATTTAATCTGCTTTTAAGCCAGGAAATCTTATTGCTTAGAGAACACGTGAAACTCACTCACTTATTAAACTTAAGGTACTTTAACTTGCTTTAAGTATTTAATACAGATGGCGCACACTTAATTGATAGTTTGTAGTGTTGTCACAATACTTTCTACCTTGGATACAATACCTTGAAAATTTTGATAAAACTATTTTTTATTCCAAAAAATGACATTGCGGGCATAACGTTTTTATGAAGAGATGAAAAACATGACAACAACTTTTCTTTCCGTGGTTAGTGAAAAAGAACAGCAGAATGATTATCGTAAACATTAACAATAAAAGAGAGCATTAAAGCACAGCTGGTACTGATGTATCGATACTGTGGAAAATGAGTGTTAAAACCGTTTTAAATATTTAGAACAAATATGTATTAACAATTCTATAGTTATGACAACACTACCTGTTTATTAGGTACACATACCTTAAACCAGTTAAGTCTCAGGTTAGGGCTGAGTGATACATTTAAAAATGTTATCATGATAGAAAAAGAAATAAAAAAAACAAATATTTCAGTCAATGTCAATAATTATCACCCTAAAAAATATAAAATTATTATTTATTTCAAGATTGAGTGAAAGTTAAATAATCCATACAGTTTTTAACTCTTTTGTCCACCCCCTCTGTATCAGTGAGGATAGGCTAAATAACAGAGACACCTCCCAGTATAATGTGTACAAATTTTTTGGTTATTTTTTATTGATATTGTTTATTTATCAGGATATTGTGTAGCTCTCATTAAAACCAGTACAACACTTCTCCTTTACAATCTTAAGTCACTCCGTTTTTGTCAAGGGCTCCATTGTAGCCTTCACCGAGGGGCCTGCTTTGGGGGTTGGTGCTGCGGTCTCGGGGTCAGGGTCAAGGTGGGTGGGGCCCAGGTCAGCTAGCCAGACGGACGCACAGACGGTGGACTTGACATTGAGTGGATGAGTGGATTAACAGGATTGGGAGGCTCCTTGTGTTTAAGTGTATTGTCGGTGAGAAAGGCTTGAATGTGATGGTTTTTGGCGGGTAAAGGTTGTGTTAGTTTGTGCTGCGCAGAAAATGTAAGTGTGTGTGGTTGAGGAATTTTTATTTGTTATAAGGGTTCTAGAAATTAATTATGGCTCTTATCCCTTTTTCATTTTTGGGGCAGGAGGTGATGTTTTGCGAGTTTGAATAGCAGAGTTAATGCTCTCCTGACTCTTTTTCATGAGCCAACTCATGTATTGTTTTTATGGGAAAGCAGACATATCTTATAATACATCCACAAACAAATCAAGTGTATATAAGAGCACACAAACATCTACACGCACAATCACACACACACACACACACACACACACACACACACACACACACACACACTGTCCTTCAACTAGTACGTGTGGCAGTGAATGAATGCAATGAATGAACCATCTACTGACAATAAATAAGCTTTCATTAAACTGAAAAAACATCTCCATTGTCCCAGCGCAGCACTGTTAGCCTGCAGAGGACACCCACTCAATGCGAAATAATAATAAAAAAAAATCTTACCATTGTACACTGTGCATTCCACACATATTAACCCTAGAAAACATACAAATATGTCTATTTTTTGTGTTGTTTGTTTGCTTTTTTTCATGGAAAAGCTAAGTAACATTCCTAGAGGAGATGCAGAGCCTTACAAAGTCCAAGGATATGTTAAGTGTGAAACCAATTTGTTTAGGCATCTGACATTTAACCCACTGCTTGTGTTTGGGGCATTCTTGCCCATAATGGACTGGAGTTTGTCTTGAAAGCATACCAATTGACAGCTGATTGAGCTGGCCTGAAGGTTATCCAGCAAATGGAGGCTGACTTTTGCCCTCTGAGAGCCAAAGCAAGGCATCTGGTAATGGCTGTTCTGAGATGTATACACTTTTTCAGATGAGCCAATACTGTATGCTGGGGCTACAAAATAACTGTGACTGTAACTTAACAGACAAAGAACTGTGTTTAGTTAATAACACAGCATTTATATTTTAAGGGTAACCTGTGCCTGCCTTCAGTGTAGTTTTGTGTGTGTCTGTTTGTCATGCCTATTTCACACTGCCTGTACAAGGCGGGAAAGTTGCGCTATTATTTAGCCTTGCATTCATCTATAAGAGGTACGATTGTACAGTGGAGTGGAGGAGTTGTCTCATGTTAAAGCCAGCAGCAGAGGTAGTAACAGCACTAAACTGACGTCTGTGTAAAACACGCAGGATGGGATGGATGTGCTGGAGATTAAAGTGTAGCTGATAGCTGTTAGCAGCTACCAACTGCTACGGGAGTTCCTTACCTTCCAAGCAGAGGATGAGATCAGCCTCCACATAACAGGGACAGTAAATAATTGTTATTGTTTATAAAGCACTGCATGACACTTATTTTATATGTCACACTAGAGGGCAAAGCTGTGGTGTTACACGTCATGCCCTTCATGTCTCTTTTGCTCTCAGAATGCCGGTGTGCTGTCTAAAATCATACACTGAGGTGACATGATACTGGCGTTATTCAGTTCTGTATGGAATAGCAAAGGTGGCCTAATGACGGGTTTTGTTGAGGCCTTATTGTGGGATCTCTGCATAAAAAGGGCTTATCTCTACATTGAATAGTTGCAGAACCTGTAAAAATTGCTGCTGTAAAGAAAAGTGTGACTCAAACCAATTTAAAGGCTTATACATTTTAGAAATGAGAGAAACCTCAAGCTCAAACTTTGGTCACTTTCATGCCTGAAACTACAACTAATGTACATTTGCTGGAGAAGTATATTCTTGCAAAACCCACCAAAACAGCATTCAGACTGTCATAACACAAACTGAGAATAATCAAAGGCAGGATGGAGCTGTGAGCAAAATATCAGTGAGTTGAAACACGGTTTCTGTCAGAAGTTATCTGAATTAGTTTGATTAGTTTGGACACTTTCTACGCTGGCAATCAATAGTTGTTGTGTTGTTTGTTCGACATTCAACTGAGGTGTAGTGATTGTCTTAGAGCCCTCCTGACACTGTGTGTGAGTGTGTGTGTGTGAATGTATATGTGGACCTGTTTGTGTGTGATTAACTGTGTGTTCATTGTGTTTCTTTCTGTCAGTGATCCAAATATGAGTGTGCTTGAGACAGGGGACATGTTTTCAACTAAAGTACACTTATTCACGATTCGACAAATTGTAATAGTGCATCAAAATTTATTCCTCACTATATATGTACATTTGAATGTAGCCCAACACCAACACAAGATTATCGAGAACATGTTAAAAACAAATCATCACAGTCTTATAAAATGATCCATATCATGGGAAAAATGTCCTCACACCGACATAAAAGAGACTCTTAGATGCAAAAACCAGATACCAGGCACTCCCATTTCACTTACTTTGACTCGTAAAAAATGACTGTAGGGATAATGGTGATTTTCGTGTCATCGTTAAAAAGGCTGGCTTTGTTTTTTTTGTTTTTACATGATTTAGTGTCATTTTAAGCATATTTTGACGATTGTGGGGGTAATATTGGGAATTGCAGTTATTTGGCCAGGATAATCTTGACATGAGATTTTCACACGGTCCCATGCAGAGTCCAAAGTAAATAGTGTGAATTTGTAAAATAAGACAGTGTCTGCGGTTTTGATAAGCATTTAACTCAATGCATCTTTTTTCAAAATTGGATAAAGGCTCTGTAGTATGTAGGGATTATCTTTATCTTTTTATGTCCTCGGTCCTACACTGCACAGGAGTGAATGTATCTGATCGCTGGTGTGATAACAGGTTACAGTAATTCTGGAGTCTCGTGTGTCATATATGCAGTCAGCTGGTGGTTTAGACTGATTTAAACCTGTTTGGCGCAGAGGATTTAGTTTCTTTATTTGGAAAAAAAATGGGCTGCTGTGCAAAGGAAATGCATGTAACTGAAAGAGTTTTATTTATGTAATAAGTTCTATGAACCATGAAAGCTAACACGGGATATTACCATTTAAGAAGAAAATCAAAGAAAATCTTTTCCATGGTTCTTGAAAATTGCACTTTTTGCAAAAACAGAGATTTTACCTGACAACGATGATATGCAGTCTGCGCTGACAGAAGCATGCAACCTGTCATTGATGGCAATTGCCACTTTCTTCTTCTGTTCCTGAGTGGTGAAATCACTATGTTCCAACTTGTCAGTTTTCTCCCTTCAGTACTGTGGTTTTACCTTCATATTGATGAAACTACACAGTGTGTGCATCATCTTCTTGAATATGTGTAAAATGGAAAAAATACCTCTCTGTTGAAAAATGAATCTATGATTCCAGTAGATGAGGGAAAACAGTAGGGTGTGTTTTTCTTTATATAGTATCTTCCTTACTTCACTCAGCATTAGCCAGCGTCAAATGTAGTGGTCACCAGTGGCTACTCTCGGGCTTAATAACCATCGGAAAAACAGGAAAAATCCAATAGAGCTCTGCTGCAGCCGTAGTCGAAGGTAAGACAGCGTGAAACAGCCTGCCGGTGTTACAGCCAGAATTTGTCAATTTGGGAAAATACTTTTCTCAGATAGTTCAACAAAAATAATGATCAAATACTGTCTGTTAGGGTTTTAATGAGCTAATGTTTAAATAAGGCATAAGAAAGGTTTTTTTCATTCTCAAATATTGGTAGTCTCTCCAAATCCCACCACACTCTTACTCACTCTTCCTCCCGTACACACACACAGATTAGTTAACAAGCTTGGTACTGTATAAGCTTGGAAATGGCAGATGACCCCCACACACACATATCACTGCATCCTCCACACCTGCCTCCCCACTTTTTCCTCTCCCCTATCCTTCCCTCAGGACAAAACCGAGGGAAACAGAGAGGGAGAGAATGATGGTGGGTGGGTTTGGTGAAAGGACAGAGCGATGGAGACAGCACTGGTCAGAGGAGAAAGAAAGTGAGAGAGAGAGAGGAAGGGATGGACAGACGGAGAGACACATCAGAGAAAGGGAGGGAGGGAGAGAGATGGCTGTAAGAATAAAAGGAGAGGAGGTGAAGATGAGTACTAAGAGAATGGGAGAGGGAGAGAAAAAGGGGAGAGAGGGCGGGCGACAGACAGACAGACAGTGAGGCATTAAAATTCATGGCCTTTTTTATTTTCCGTGCTGAAAATCAATACTGTCTACTATGGATGAGGTGAGATGTGGACAACAGCGGTTGCCGGCCAAAGCAGGGGGGCGGGAGGGAGGGAGGGAGGAGAGAGAGAGAGGGGGGTGTCGTCAATATTAGCAGTGACACAGCCACTGCAGGCCAAGGTAGAGTTGGAGAGGAGAGAGAGCCACCGGGGGGGATGGGCAGTGTGTTTATATATGTGTGTGTGTGTGTGCATGTGTGTGTGTGATGGAGCGGGGGGTAGGGTAAGGTTCATTAAGTCTGACCAGCAGAGCTTTTGGCCAACGTAGCAGCAGCAGGCCTTTTGTCCGAGGGTCCGGACACACACACACATACACAGATGGATGGACTGATGGATATTACCCCTCTTTTCCATTATAATTTACAACCCCCTCAGAAGCCTCATCATTCAGCCAATGGTGTGTTTGACTAATGTCTGGCAGATGTTCTAACGCTACACGCCAACTATTGTCGCAGGGCTGGGGTCAGTTCGCTTCTAATTCAGGAAATGGAGATTCTTCTGCGCTCAAAAACTATAAATCTTCCTCCATGAAAAGCCTCATCCCTTCTAGGCTCCGTGGTTATTACATTAGTTTCATTTTACACTTTAACTGCATGCAGAGGCCACCAAGCCTGCACTGTGCGTGTCAACCTTCGGAACAATGTGGAGGACATGCATCCTGTCTTTTAGTCAAATTATAGAAATGCATGCACTTGAGCTGGATTCAACTTGAGGAAAAATAATTTAAAGCCCTGAAGTAAATGTTTTTGTTTTGTTTGTGCAGCAGCTGAGAACTAGAGAGGCCACAGACTAAGTACAGATGATCCTCAAGAGTGTTTTTATACAATGCTTACTGAAGTGTGCATACTGTTATCAGGTCAGTATTCAAGGGAGAAACACAAAGATCCTCCAGTGTCTTTTATATTGTATGGGAATTATTAGAATTGCTATAATGCCCTTATGGTGTAAACCCTATGCTATTGGTAAAAGAGTTTAGTATTTAAAGGAAAATTACAGTATTTTTCAACTTGTGCCTCATTTTTATAATTGTGGCCATTCTGATAATGGGTCATAATAACTTTGCACTGGCCACCTCCATTGTATTGATTCAGGAAAAAGAGCAAGCTGCTCTAGAATAAGATCCCTATGCAGTTAAGTGCAATCAATTCAAAGAACTACTTTTTTTTTCCTTCAGCTGTACTGAGAGAGAGTCATTTGGAATTATTTATGTGAAATTGAAAGTTATTTAGAAAGCTGTAGGAGGCTCATGCTGCTTGCCCTGAAATACGTTGTTTTGCCAGAGTCACTTGAGTCAGTGTTGATTGGAGCAGGCTGTTCTTTCACTGTTTGTACTTAGGTTCATGTATTCTCTCTTTACATACAAAAAAAAGGTACGTTCAGTTCAAAAGTTGTGAATCACTGCCCACATACTTGCATGCAGTCAGAGTCAGAAGTTTCTGATAACAAAAACATGGGGACAGTGGATGAGGTTGTAATAATCTACCTTTAGATGAAGCATTGGTCTGTAAGTCCATTAAATACGTTGTGACATCTGGACAGACTATTCTTTTCACTCCATTACCAATGCGTTTTGTTCCACCATTTTAAAAATGCCTTCGTCATCTCCAGTGGTCATATCCTGGTTGAACTGTGCTACACTGCCCCTGCAATTTCTGGTGGTTCTTATCCATTTTGTTCATAACCTCTCAGAAAACCTGCACAAATACGGACAAAACTAATGCAGTGTACGGATAGGAGGCTCCATCTGTGTCCGTATACTATGATTCAAATATAGTCGTGAGCTAACAGGCTGTGATCACGTGACCTATGTACAGCAGGCTATCCTTTCTCATATCATGGGAGCAAAGGAGGAAGTCACCTGACTGAGTATTAAGAGTAAGAAGGTCCATGCAGAGAGGTGTTTGGGGGGGATGGAGAGGTCAATCAGACACAGGCCTTTCACCCAGGAGACCATTGTTTGTGTCCCATGTGAAACCGAAAGTCAACCCTTGTTATTTTAAGTTATGTATGTATGTAACATCACATGATCCTTTTCCTAAATCTCACGTAAAAAGATCAATGGGTAGGGGTGTTCATTTATAAGATATCAAAGTAATCATTGTGTAAGGATACGTTGGTTGTAGCTGAAGACAAAGTCTGAAAATAAAAAAAATGTTGGGGTGTAGATTTAGAAAGAAGTGAGCTTACCAGACCTCTGTAGCCTGCTCCTTATCACTGCTTGAGGCTAGCATTACTAGCATAACACACCGAAATATCAGACCAAACTGTTGATGGTCGAGTTGCATTGTGGGTAATGTAGGGGCCAGGTGTGACAGGGAAGATAAATTTGTATGATAAAAAAAAGATATCTCTGGTTCTGCTGCATTTATTTTGATAAACTGTCCATTGTCAGTCTGACAATGTTATAGGAGTGCAGTGCTAAATTAGTGCGGCATTTCAATGATATTATGGCACTATTAAATACAATCTTGTTCAACAGTTTTTAAAACCGATATCAGGCTTCTTAGATCCTGTCACCATTTATTCAGAGTCAGAAAGATTTCAGGGAAATTGTGACTCCACCGCTGATCCCACAATAACTGAGCCTCTGCCAAGAAGTTTGGTTTTCTCTTGAATAATGGTGTTTTCATATTCAGTAGAATCTATTCATACTGTACCTGAGTATGATGGCTTCTGTCATCATGTATGTGACACACAGTCGACCTTTTCATTATGCCTATGATTTATGCAATGTCAAGAACAACCCTCTCTCCTGTCTTCCTACTTTATCACCAGTAGTCATGCGCAGGTTTCTGTAGAGACTGGTGGCGTTAAGAAATGCCTTTGCAACTCTACTCGCCGACTGCTCTTTGTGTTAAAAGTAGTACACCACCTTGTTTTGTAAGACTTGGTTTTCACACCTAATGCAAACTGTACCTGAGCACCCAATAACCGTACTCAAGACTACCTTTTCAAGTCGACCTAGGCATGGTACGGTACGCAATGTTCACACTAATCAAAAGGACTGGACTGTGGGGTCAAGTATACACAGATCCAGAGCCTGGTTCCCTGATGTGATAGCCTCCTAAGTCTCTTGATTTTTTTTTTTTTAAGAATCCATCATCTGAAAAGATATCAAATCAATGCCGAGAGTGAAGTGCCGCTTTCAGCTGAAGTGATTTTTCCGGCGCAGAAGGTGGTGTCCCATAGTTTATTGTCAGAGTAGATATTTTCATGGATATAGCTTTCTTCTTCTTTCATGAAAATATTCCTTTTGAACATGACCATTGTTATTTTGAAACACATGAGAAAACACTACAGGCAGATATACTGTTAGTGTTGCTTGTATCATTTAGATTATTGTCAGAATGATTACATTTTCTAGCTGGTTTATCACAGCCTTTATTTTATGGCCTTGGTACTGTTGCTGCTAGAGTTTCTCAGAATAACAGATTTGCATTAAACCTTGTTACATCTTGTTGCCATTCACAAATAGGATGTAACAGTGTAGATGTTGTAAATACTCAGCATCATAAATACTGTAAATATCTGATAGTGATTAATTTGGGCATGTTGCATGAAATTCTGCACGTAGCACCTTTAACACGTAGCACATAGCAGAACTTTGTTTTTTGCTCAGTGTGGATGTGCAGTTTTTTGGCGGTGTAGCAGCTCACACATCAAGATAAAAACTCTGCGCTCTTTAAGGCAGAAGGAGCGACAGGAAGACAGAAAGAGTGAACGTTTTGATGTGGGATATGACAGCTGGCACTATCACTGAACAAACTTGTAGATATAACACCAAAATGAAAGTTGAGAAGACATCTGTAATCATCTGTAGCTGTTGTCTGCAACAGTAAAATCCTCCTCCTATCAGTCCCCAAAGATGTTTATATATGAAGTTTAATATCGTGAGACAATTCAGGCATCATCGAAGTTGGTTTTGAACTTCCTGCTTGTTGTCACCTATCAAATGCCTTCTGGTACTGACCCATCCCACAGGCCGCTGTGTCTTTCCCTCTGTACACACAAACAGTGTTTCTGGAGACCCAGTGCCGGTGGTTACTATGGGGATAAGGGGTGAGCGGGAGAGGGAGTCAGAGTGAGTGAGGTAGAGAGAGGCAGGCCGTGGTTTTGAGGTGTAAAGCGTCATAAATAATGGAGGCTGCACCTCACATTGAAATGCAAAGGCTGGAGCTCGGGCCTGAGCAGAGGTAATGCTGGCTTTTTGAAATTTATTTTTCATAAGCGTGATCCCCCCCCTCAGCCCCCCACCCCCCCAATCACACACACATACACACCCACTGCTCCTCATAACCAAGGCAACTCTGCAACCTCCCATCCCGTACAGAAAACATTCTTTAACATACGTTTGCATTCCAAATTTCATCAAGTCTGCCAGAGTAGATTGTGTTTTATTGAATTCAGTCATTCATCAATCGCACGTCAGAGGCAATATCAAAGCGGGGCTAGTTACTGAGGCGTCCTCGTAGAGATATATATCAAAATATTTCATCTTTCTCCTCAGTGGAATGAAAATTTATTGTGGTAATAATATATCTGCATATCGTTTATATGGGACAGGTATTAAAAAGCTGCACACCTTATTTAAAGTCAAAGTTGTTGATAAACTGAAGTTAATTTTGTTTTCTTTTTTTAAGCGAGGATAAAATTTCTGCTCACCTCATCTCTGTTTGCTGTTTGTGTGCGAGCGGGAGAGTGGCAAAAGGAGAGCCCAGACATTGTGTATGTGCATTTATGTATGTGTGTGTGTGTGTGTGTGTGTGTGTGTGTGTGTGTGTGTGTGTGTGTGTGTGTGAGTGTGTGTGTGTGAGAGAAAGAGAGGGAGAGAGAGAGAAAGAGAGAGAGCGCGCACACACAGACACACACACACACACACACACACACCTTTGTGTTGCATTGTGTCCACAGTAACATGCCAGCATCAGCTGAAGAAAAAGAAGCCAGACGTTCAGCCAGAATGTGGATGAGACTCCTAACTACATATGACTGACTGAGGCCACTCATATGTAGCCGTGTGTGTGTGTGTGTGTGTGCACATGTGTGATGAAAGAGAGATATGGCCACCACTGTTTTTTTTTTTACATGCGGTTATCAGCTCCATGTTCTTAAAGGACTTTCACCATAGAATGTTCATGTGACTGCACCGCTCCTGATTAGACATTATTGATGATGCATCATTTCAACGTCTTTACCATCTTAATCAGTGTCATTTGAGCATAACAAAGGCTGGATTTTACGTAAAGTGTGCATGTTCTTCCTGTGTCAGCATGGGTTTTCTCTGGGTACTCCAGCTTCCTCCCACAATTCAAAGACTTACAGGTTAATTGGTGACTCTAAATTGCTCGTAAGTGTGAATATGACCATGAATGGTTGTCTGTCTCTATGTGTCAGCCCTGTGATAGTCTGATGACCTGTCTGGGGTGTACACCCCCCATGTTATTCCTCCAATAGTTGTCGAAATCAGTCCAGTAATATCCAAATACATTATAACTGAGGTATCCCGGTAGACTTGTGGTTCTTTTATTCCACGTCATCCCTCATTGCTCTCTTGTCCTACCTTTTTGGCTCTCTACTGTGCGCTACTTAAAAAAGGCAATACATTTTAGATAGTATATTTTAAATCACAAGTTTCCCAATTCACAACAGCAATATCTGAGAGCTCAGATTAGATATCACATCGATTAATGGATACACTGTCCTCAATATATATTTTAACATTATCTCCAAAATCCTTCACAACTTTTTTGATATCATATAATGTAATGTATTTGTTTTACAGGGTAGAACTTAAGCTTTGAACCAATTTTTTAAAAAACTCACCTTTAAGACTTACGCTTTTTTGTTTGGTTCACGTAAAATCGGCAAGACTTGAGTGGGACATTAGAGGTCTATAAATGTCCCATGTTTACTCATACATAATCAAAGCAGACATAGAATGAATCACTGCTGGCAACACTGGCAGTGCATTGCAGCACAATGCATTTGCAAATGAGTGAAGGAGCAATAACAGACAGGGGTGTATTTAAGTGGGGTTGTATGAGGTACTTATCCATAGTCAGTGTATTACATACAGTAGATGTCAGTCAGCACACCCCAGTTTGGAGAAACAGGCAGAAGTACTGACATAGAAGTTAAACAGTGTACTGCTGTGGATGGGGGGGCACCTAAAAAAATCAGTATCAGTTTAAATGTACATTATGTTCACAATACTGTGTCTGGTGTCGTAAAAGCATTGATGGAGAACGGCTTCACTGTTGGAAAGGGCTGTCCCCGCCCAAAACAGCACATTGCTTAGCTTCCGAGTCAATACTCCTACCTGCAGGTCCAAACTGAGGGTGTGCCGACTTACATCTATTTTCTGAAATACACTGACTATTGATACTTCATACAACCCCACTTCAAAAGATCCAAACTATCCCTTTAAATCCAAATTCATAATTTTGGCATTTATTATTTTTGCAAGTAAGAGTGAGGAATCTCTCAGTCAGTATTTACTACAGTTGTTCATTTGACATACACAGTATATTTAAAAATAGCCAGCTCAGTGCTTGACGACTCCAAGCAGTGTTGCGTTTTCCTTTTCCACCTGTCTCTGTCTTGTCTCTCCACACCATCTGTGTTAAGAAGCTTTTAGAGAGGTGTTGGACTATTCTGTATAATCAACATAGCAATCAGCGCCACTCTACCCCTGACACACACACATACACACACACAGTGTTAAAGCTACCTGGCGTCAGGCCAGAGCATCAATAAAGCCAGTGTGAGTTTGAGAGCCATTTAAGGACCATTTCGCCCCAGACCTACAATCCTCCATACTGCTCACTACAGCACCTTGGTGACCATCAGGCTGACCCTGCTGAGGCAGAGATAGAGGGAGTGAGAAGTGAAGAGGGGAGAAGGGGGATGAATAGGCAGAAGAAGGACTGAAGAGAGAGACAAATTGAGATGGAGAAATTGTGAATGAAAGTGGGAGAGTGAGAGAAAAGAGATTGTAGAGGAGAGAGAATTAGAAAATAAAGGAGGGAGAGGTAAAGAAAGTGCTGAAGAGGGAGATTGAGAGACAAAGAGAAACTAGTTGGGTTTCTAACCACCTATACAGACAATTTTCACAAACTTTGAAAGGTTGCAAGGAAAGAAAGTGAACTAGGTCTTCCATTTTTGATTTTATCAGTGGGGTTCAAGTTCAGGTTTGCAACCTGAATATCAAAAAACATGTTAAACTGAAGTGGACTGATTGAGACCTGAACCTTGAGACTAAGGGTCGTTGTCACAAGGACATTTTAGACTGGTCTGTCTTACATCAGTCAAATGCAAGTTAGATAGTTTCACAAAAATAACGAGGGACTTATTTTAAATCTAAAAAGGTTAGCCATCCTCATCCCCCAAAGCTAACTTTGAGCCACGTTTCCATGGTAACAATCAGTGACACCAAATGACAAAAGAAAGAGGGAAGCACGGCTCATAATTTGTGGTTTGCTAACAATGTTGTGGAGCGAGTAATGAGAAGGAAAAGAGTTTATAGAGAGCGCAGTAACCTGTTGGAAATATACAGCAGTGAGGACATGGATGGTTGTTTTTATTTGGATATTATCCCGAGCCTGGCTGACGAGTTAGCAGAAATACTGAGCCTCACATTAAGAAGCCACTGCAGCTCAGCTCTGCTACAGGTCTGCACTGTGAAGAGATTTTCATGCATTTGGAAGTTTTTTTTTGGTTGCTGTCTTGAATCAAGATGTTCTACAAGAAGGCCTGGTCAGTCAAAAAAATGTCTTAATTTACCCCAAATTCATGGCAAATTAGTCCTGCTTAGGACATCTTCGGACAGTGAATGAATTCAGACGTCTCTGTGAAGTCTGACAGTTAGTTAAATCTAAGTTATAACTGAAGAATTAAGACTAAAATTAAGACTTGAAAACAAAAACATCTCCAATAACATGTTAATGAACAACTACAACAAGACAGCGTCAGACAGGCCTTGCATAGCCACACAGGTCAACTATATAATTATTAGGACTGTGCATTGCATCTGAAGACTTTTGAACTGACTTTGACTCACACCAACAGCAAGCAGTGGTTATTTTCTAGTGTACTGGCTTCTTACCTTACTGTAAAACCACAATGAGTTTCTCTACATAGAAGTGAGATCTTGTACATTTTTGATATATGTATTTGATGGATTCTTACTGCCACAGTCAACATGTCTTTTACTTTTTAAAGCTGTACTCGTCTTGTATGGATGCCTTTGTATAGATACAGAGTATGAGACAGGTGTGTAGGTGTCTTTAATCCTTATGTGTTTTTCTGGTACACAAATGTAACAAAAGCACAGACACATGCTGGTCGTTGAAGAGGGGTCCCCTATCAATGGTTTCCAGTCCTGAGAGAACGTTCCCAGGAATGCACATCCAAATTATTTCTCTTTTCTCAGGAAATATAATAATGTGAAATTCCAGGCATAAACCAAATATGCTGATAGGAACAAAAAAGACATATCACTACAGAAATACTTAAGTTCTTTAAGTAAGGCCTTTATATCCTCCCTCTGCAATACCCCACCCTGCTGCAATTTTCATTGTCAATAGGGACGCAAATCTCAGCAGCACAACATTAAGCAGAGCTGCACAATTATTCAAATTTAATCTCAATCATGATTTGGGCTTCCCACAATGATGTGAACGTGATTGGCTGCGATATTGACATTTAAAATGTGTGCCCTGCTCATAGAAACCTCTGCTGCCTCCACTTTTAAAGAGCTGTCCACTACACGGCACCCTGCAGCAGCAGCCAGTGTAACACCTTCCTCAATATTGTGACTGCAGACAGGCTAAACGAAAATTAACTGTTCATTAACCATCATCATCCATTGTTTGGCAGTATTTCAGATTAAGGAGAGAACAAATCGTATGCCAAGACTGCATTAGACTCGTGTCTGCGTGGCAAAGCAAAACAACTGACTTGTTAAGCCACCTGAAAAATTCTACAATTTGCAGTACACTGAATGCACGAAGGCCAAGAAGAATACTAACGGTAACGTCGCCTCACTGAATCACCATCCTTGTCCAGTGTCAAGCCAGACATACACAGAGCTGCTGCGCAACACGTCACGGTCCCATGACTGCTGTAAAAAATATTACAGCTTTGGAGATGTATCCATAGGAGCTATACAAAATTCTGATAAAGACTAACCTTGTTTTAAGTTTTATTTTGATGCAAGGGTTTGCCAATTAGCAGGACTTTAGCACAAGATGAAAGTGAGAGCAGTTCTCTGTTGATTTAATTTTGGGTAAAATGTTTTGGCACAATTTTATTTATGTTTTGCTTCTAGGAGATGCACTGTGAGAAAGCCCCAGTCTTATTTTGCAGCAAAGATTTGTACATCAGCAGGGATGTAATACGTGAAAGTGAAAGCATTTCTCCCATTTATTTCTAATGTGAAAGTGCAAATTAAAATATGTTCTCCCTAAAAACAAGGAGCAATTGCGATAAATCATCAAGACCTCAATATCTATCAAAACAGTCATGATTATATTTTGGCAATAATCATATAGCCCTAACGTTAAGTTCCTTTTGGCCCAGCAACTTCATCTGTTGTACACTAGGTTAACCAACCACCCCAACCCAACCCGCAAATTGCCAACTTTATGCATTAAAGTAGCACAACTGTGAGGCACATTTCAGAACCCTGCTGCACTCTCCAAGGTGTGTGTGTGTGTGTGTGTGTGTTTGAGAGAGGGGGAGAGAAGGTGGAAGGTGGACTATTGCATGAATTCCTAATGTAAGTTATTGATAACTTACTCAGAATGCTGTTTAGTCATTTTTTGACCCGCCCAAACCCCTGATATTTTCTGGTAAACTTACCCAAACCTGCTACTTGATTAGAATTCTTTTGCCATGGTAATTATTAATACCAAATGATACACAAAAGTGGTCAGGTTTGGAACCAATGGGTTTGTGTATTTATGGATATGTTTACAAAATTACCAATACTTGATCAGTGTTTTGACTGTAACTTAAGTTATCTTAAAAAGAAGTTGACTTCCCAGGATATCCAGAATAGTTCTACTGCCAGGACAGAAAATATATTTATATTTATTATTACCAACATATAACCAAACGTCTGTCTATGTTGCATCTCTTTCTTCCCTCCTCAACTCCAGTTTTTGTCTTCTCCTGCTCCTCCTCTTCAATTTCCCTGTCCAGTTAAATCTGTCCATCTACACGTACAGCGGACCTGTCCACTTATTGATCTCCTTACACTCTCTTCCCCATGTACATTACATGCTAAGTCATTAAAAACCCACCCTTCATTTTCATTAACACTTTTACTATCGTCAGTTAAGTCCATCGACCTCATCCCGTGCCGTGAGATTTCTTGCCAGTCATCTCTTCTTCTTCTTCGTCATCTCTCTCACTCCCTCCATCATCTTGCTTTAATTCATTTTCTCTTTTTATTCGCTCGTAATACTCAGTCTCTCAACTCACTTTTTCATCTGTCGAGCCTCGGCCTCGTCTCTCTTCAAGCCCTCGCCGTCTCGTCTGTCTCCAACTATCCCTCTTTCCTCTGCCCTACATCCCTCTCTCCCTCCCTCCCTCTCTATTGATCCAGCCATAGTTTTCTGTCTTCCCTGTGCTGGCTGGCTGGCTTTAATCAATATAGATAATTGTCTGCTTTCTCTTCATGCCAAACACCCTGTGTTTTTTCTCAATGAATCTAGGTCTTTCCCCTACGCAACCCTCCCTCCTTCCCTCCACGCGGGAATCCCTCCGTTAATGACAGGAGATAACCTGCTTTCCTTACCGATTTTTTCCTCCTCACCCACCCCTCCGATCCCTCTCACCCCCTCCCTCCCCCCTCTCGTTCCCTTGTTCATCGATTACCGTGAGATATCGCCCCGCGTGCCCCCGTCAACAAATGTAAACACACCGGGCCACGTGGCTCAACTGTGAGTACAAACACACGCCCATATACAAATATTCAGATTCAGTTAGACCAACACACGACCACGCACGGTCAGGTGGGAGCCGCCGGAGAGATCCTGATATGACATTATGATCTTACATGGCCCTAATATACATGGATGTGAACCAGTTCTACCAGTATTATTCAATTTTATTCCATTTGACAGCATTCAGAGGCTGAAATAAACCCGCTCATTTCAATACAGCACATCACTTCCTGTGTACTGCTTCACCTGGAACAGCTTAGTGTTTAGAACAATTGTCATTAAAGATATACCAGGCAGGACTTTCTCTAAAAACAATGTTAATTCTCATAAAAAAGTAATCCCTTTCAGTGTGTGGTGGTGTATTCATCTGCAGAAACTCTATCCTTTGCCTGTATTTTCATATTTTCTTCTTGTTCTGCTTTGGTTGGTATGCTGTTAGGCACATCGCTCAGTTGAGGTCGGGACTTTATAAAAAAAAAGTAGTGAACAGGTGCCAGAACATAAGCAGCATGCATCCAAGAGGAAGCTACAAAAATTGCAGGAATAAAAATGCAAATATAGTGAGGGGAAAAAAAGCCAGCAATGCTGTGATTGGCCTTCAGTTTTGCTGCATACTGTTTACAAACTCTAGCCAACAATTTCTGCACAGTATACCTTTCACTGGTTTAGGGCACAGTGTGTACCTTTATCTACAAAAAGTAATGCACCGCAATTTGTATATAACCCATGTAAACTTGAGCCAGTAAGTCCTGTGTAATCCATGTTATCGGAAAGACTGTGATCAAAAGACCAACGCGCTGATGGGCAAAAGAAGGAAGTACTCTAAAGGGGGAAGGTAAGGAGGCAGGTTGGGATGGTTAATGGGTCACATAACATAGGACTTTCCCCCAGGACACTGGTGTTCAGGTCTTGTGTGAAACCACGCAAACCGAAGCAAGCACATAAATGCGTCAAGTATGTGACATGACATTGCCATTCGTGGGGCTCTAATTTGTTAGATATCATTTGAACCATTGTATGAGAATATGTGAAATTAATTCAACTTCATTTTAGGATCCGTTTGAAATATAATTTGTGCCTATTAGCTACCCAGCCTGTTTTTGTTTGTTTTTTAGAAAATTGATGTGGTTACATTCAGTAGTGTAGTGGCAGCTGATAAGGTGGTTGTACCACCAGGCAGATGGGTAGTTTACCAAGGAGTAAGTGGGTATACTCCCCTATATATTCCAGTGTCTTTTTGGCTAATAAGTAGGTATAGTGTAAATGACCAGAAAAAGAGGTGGGTATACCCTGAATACCTGTGTATACCCTCCACTACACAAATGGGTACATTGTTGTAATTATGAAGTGAGTTGCTCCTATTTCATAGTGTATTTGAGTGGTTGTGATCTCACCTCTAATAATCTGCAGTTCATATTACAGTAACAGTTTCCAGTTACACATGAGTGTTCTGCCCAGTAATCACCAGCCTTCCCATCAGAGCATCAGTCACTAATGCTCACAGTGATAATATTGCCAGATCATCATCAACAGACATAGCAAAGGAGCTAAAATTAGCTCATTCACCTGTGTGTTGTATTTAGACATCTGCAGAATTACTTGTCCCGGGAGTGAATGCCAATTGTAACCCTTCGCTGAAAGACAAAAGCCAGATGCTCATTAGTGTTAGTGGGTTTTTGTCCAGTGGAAAAGGGGCTTCAGACATACTAAAATAGCACCCAGCACCCACCCATTGTACACATCCAGTAAAGATGACACATGATTTATAACTTTACAAGCTCTGTAATTTTTTTCTGTTAGTGTCATACTGTGTGTCATTAACTGTTATTTGTCACAAAAGTAAATTTCTTGGCTGCTTTGATTTTCATGATGGTTACACTCAGTTGTCAGTTTATTAGGTACACCTGGCTAAAACTAGTAGTCTTAATACAACAGCCCTGCAGTAATTCCTCCCCTCATGAAGGTTAGAATCTTCAGTTTTTGTTTAAACTGTTTTAGAGAGGTGTGAATTAACCTTAATGGATATTTTGGAGGATATTAATTTGAATTGTGTAGCAGTACACTAAAAATATATATATTTTTTTGTCAATCCCACTTATATTACTGTGGGTAAACACCCACCACCCAAATTCAGCTCAGTCTTTACCTGTATTTGTTAATTTATCTGTTCTTTCAGATTTTTCGCACTGAAAAAAAGTAGAAAATTTAAAAATGAGATGAATTTTCTTTAAAAAATGATACGAACAGTATTAAGGATTAATAACACCACAGACTGGATTTTTAAACTGCAGAAGGATAAACTTAACTTGACGCACAGATAGATATATATCGCACAGCATTTAAAGGCACAAGTCAGAAAGCAGGCGATACACATGAATCTTTTTTTCTTTCCCCTCCCCTGCTCGTATGGACATTATTACACCAGACCTGCACATGAAGGCAAACATCTGAAACGTACACAATGCAGCCGCTCCCTAACAGCATGCGGTCCTGGCATCCACACAATTAGACGCTATAGGGGGGTATGGCAAGGCCACACTGTAATTACATAGCTCTATATGAAGCTGAGTGGGGTGGGGACGGGGGGAAGCAAAGGGTAGCGTGCGCTATATACTGTGCTGCATTGTGACCCGAGCTGCTGCATTGAAAACCTGGCTTACAATCAATAGTGTTTCATCAGAGTGAATAGAGAGGTGAGCACATTGAGAACATTGAGTCAAGTCAACTTTATTTATGTAGGCCAATATCACAAATTTGCCTCAAGGTGCTTTACAATCTGTGCAGCACACAGCACCCTCTGTCCTTAGACCCTCGATTTATATAAGGAAAAACTCTTTAACAAAGAAAAAATGGAAGAAACCTTAAGAAGATCAGCAGAGGTGGGACCTGTCTGTGGATCAGACTGACATTCAGTGCAGGGCTCAGAATACTTTTTTTCTGTTTACATGCACTGATGCATGTAACTTATAAAATTACATGAAGTTATTTTCCACATTTGATATATTTTTTATCTGCAGTTCTACCATGGCTGCAGCTGGGTCCAGTCAAAACTACAGTAATAGACAGTGAAACTACTTTGAATTTTATACGCTCGCAGGAAAAATTGAGCAGCTTCTCAGCAAACCTAATATGAAACTTTTTTTTAATCATATGATGATGCCTTTAGTTACTTCTTTTCTTCTATTTTATGAGTATTATTCATATTAATTCATACATAAATATTACAGACTGAATATTGACCTTCAGGCACTACCAGCTTGTCATGATTATAACAGGTTTCAATGCTGTTTGCAAATATTAGTAAAACCAAATGTGAAGTTGAAAAGTTAATGAGAAAAAGTCATGATTTTTAATTAAAAAAAAAAAAACTTTAGGTGTCCAGTGTGTCCAGTGTAGTGATACATGTTGATATTAAATTTAAATTTAATAAATGTATTAATTCCCTGGGTCACATAACATGGAAGTTATTGAAAAACATCATGAATTTTCTATTAAAAAAGAAAATAGAAGAAACTTCCAAAACTTCTTATGAAGAGGTGTGTTGTGTGTGTCCATGGCAGTTATTGAAGAAACTGCCATTGTTTTCTGTTTAAACAGTAATATCTTGATGATCCTGTGTTAGCCCCCAGGAGTTACACAGAGGGCTGGGAGGTGAGCTCTCCGTCCTCCTGCTGCCAGTATCGGGTGAAACTGAGTTTGAAGCAGCGCTGGGTCCGGAGTGAACATCTGTCAAATATGCAACTTATAGCTAACTTCACTATGGCAAGGCAGCTGTGGCTGACTTGACCCCAGTGTTTTATGGTGCCGCTGTTGGCTGTACTGCTCTGTCTCGTCTGTCTGAATGCTGTCAGTGTCCTCTCTTTGCTCCGCAACTTTATCTGTTATTAATTTGTTTTTCACTGTGTTAGAAAATGCACATGGGGCCTGCGTAGACTGTGGCATGAGGGCATGCAAAAAGTGACAACTGCAGGAGTCTTAGGGTCAATGTGTGAGTTGGCAGATACACTGAGTTTCATGAAGCGGTGCATGTAGAGCTGAATATTACACACACAACTGAAATTTTCTATGCACTATAGTGTATATGCACAAGGTATTTCAAGCCCTACAATAGATATCATCTGTACTAAATAGATCAGTTTTGTGAATTACAGAATTTACAATCAGGATATGAACAGTAAATGACAGTAATCCAGGAGGACATTGTGCAACTTCCACGTGCCGCCACATGAGCTACTCTCCACCATGGAAACAAAAACTCGAGCACACCATTCACACGGAGAAAGAGTGAAAGAGAGACATGAGGAGAGGCTGAAGATCCAGATCCAAAACATCTAGAGTGAGTCACCAAGAGTCAGGAGAAAGAGAGCTCCCAGGAAGACCAGTGGTCCAGCACAGAGAAGCCTGAGTGAAGAGAGAGATCAAGTAGACCCCTTAAACCCTCTTGTTTTGGTAGAAGAGACGAGGATCTGTGTTTAAGTCACGGGTACAAATTTCAACAGGGCCTGTAGCTGCAGTGAGGGGAGCCAGGACCAACATGGGCAATCACTCATCAAGTGCAGTTACAGTTGACAGACCAATGTGGCGAGTGGTGAATACATCAGCACCAACGTTACAAGGACAGGCTAGTGTCGCTTCAGATTTAATAAGAAAGTGATCTGGATGTGACAGGAGAGACACAGTCAGAGCAGAAACCTCGATCCTGCAAGATAGAATCAAGTCAAGGATGTTTAACACTGCAGGGAGTCAGTTCATGTACAAACTGAGTGAAACCAAAAGTATCAGGAAGCTTTGCTTCAACGGCCGCAGGGCTTATTCAGGTTTCTTCTAAAAAAAGGGAAATAAGGGCCAGGTAGTCTGTAGAGTACCACAAGGTATAATGATTGAAGTCTGTCAATGGAGATGGTTTTTATGCAAAACCGTCCAAAGAGTTTAATTCAATATCACATTTGGAGGTTAAATTAGAATAGACTTACAGATTAAGGCAACACCATCAACTTGTTGAGGAACCAATGCAACATGACATAGGCGCAGGCCTTTCCAGTCACCTCTCTGTCAGCTCCACTAACTTAATGCTGTGTATTGGAAATCAGGATTTTCCCCTAATCTTAACTAAAGAGCATTTGTTGCCAAAACCTAAGACAGGAGTCCGGACATGATCCTGAAGTTCTGGTATCAAGGTCCTGTACTTTTTACATAGGCCATCCTCCCCAACCACCTCCTTGCGAAGCCTGTGCGTTACATGAATGTCGTGTTTTATTACCTGAAAGAAACATTGTCTCTGAACATAATTCAGGAAGCAAGGGTTGGTTGAAGGAGCTGGTAGAATCACATTTCACTGAAGTTGTACCTTGTATTATTTCACGAGACAAATAAATTATTGATCG
Organism: Cephalopholis sonnerati; assembly: GCA_019142605.1. Lineage (NCBI taxonomy): Eukaryota > Metazoa > Chordata > Actinopteri > Perciformes > Serranidae > Cephalopholis > Cephalopholis sonnerati. The sequence goes on from JAGQAX010000014.1 coordinate 13,502,913, forward strand.
ATTAAATAAATGATTGATTGATGGGCATTGGTCTACTTTTCAAGGTAAGAAAACATTTTAAGTTTCACATAAACCAATCACATCCAGACTGTGGAGAAGAATTAAAACATTTATCAGTAAGACTTTGGTAGACAGTGGTTAAACCAAATTTGTGGGTCCTGTTGGGGCTGCAGATTTCAGTAACAGGCCGTGAGGGATACCAGCAGGTGATGTAATAATTTGAACAAGATGCCTCACATTATTTGTCGAAAATTTTTGTTTACCGTTCAGACATTTTAGGACTTTTATCAGGTGCTTTGTGGGACACTTCAGCAGTAGTAAGGGTGATAATCAGAGAAAGTAACAGAGTAGAAGAAATTTAAACAGGAAATCAAGAAGGGAGAAAAGAGAAGACAGTGGCTGTCGATCTCACAGAAATCGTGATGTGTGTCACAGGGAAGCAGCATCATATATACAATAGAAATTTGGGGTCACAGTGTGTGTACTGAAGGTCACTGTTAATACAGTGAAGAACATGTAATAACACACACACAAAGATGCAGTGGTTTAACAAAGGGGAAAGGTAACCACGGACACAAACGGACAAATACGTCATATGGTTAGCCTTCAAGAAAACCCAGGGTGAGAAACAACATTGTAGCAAAAAGAAAGGATTGTACAGAACATAATCAAGGCCATGACATACAGCGACAAGTTCCATAACAACAACAGCAACAATATGTACGGTCAGCAGAGTGTGTACTGTATTTAGAATTTGATGTTTTAGTTGGATAGAAATAGTGATTCTTGGAGGAAGTTTTAACTTTGCTTCTCACTGACTTTAATTTTGCATATCTATTTTTTGATGCAGTAAAAATCCTCAACAGAAAACTTACACAAAATTTGAGCATTTGATGCCGAAATGTGATCAAAATTTAGCATAAAGCAGAAGAAGAAGACACGCACACCATCCTTATCTTACCTCTCCTTCTCTCTCGGCTCTGTAACTTTACTCACCACTGAGAGGCCGACTCTAACCGCAGCATTTCGGCCATTTTGAGCTTGTTTTGTAGAGCGTGTTTGTGTGTGTATGTGTGCGTACGTGTACTTGTGCACGTTGTGTCTGTGAGTGAAAGTGTGCTGGTGCAGAGAGAATGGACCCTTATCCAATTTGTACTGGTCAGTGGTGTGAAATGGCGGTAGGTCAGTCAGCCAGGCAGCGCGTGTGTGTCTGTTACTGCGTGCGTATGTGTGTGAGTGTGTGTTTAGGAGAGAGTGGTCTTAGTTGCACATCACACTGTGCAGGTCCAATGTGCTTTCATCTACAGTGAATAAAGACCAGCACACACATACACGGAATAAAGGCATGATTATGGTAAATAATAAATACACATAGCGTCAGGCATATTATTATAGTGAAACGTATAATGGCGTCATGCTGGCATCCCTGTTGTGTATTACAGTTTGAAAGCACGCACACACACACACACTTTCCACCCACGAAAACATAGACTTTTCCATTAAATTGGTCGTTATTGTATAGTCTACCCCCTATGGATCTGATCCATACAATGTCACACACATCTCGTCTCTTTATGGTTGTTACAATTATCTCTGCTCTGGAAGCCTGTAATTGTGTGTGTATGTGTGTGTAATGGATTTACCTTAACCTGATGTGATTATTTTCACTGTATTTTTTTATTTTTGTCTATATCATCAATGTGGCTTAGTGGAATCTTGAACCGCCTCTGTCACACACTTTTTAAATTATTCTTTTTTTATAAAAAAATATTTTGCTTATGAAATTATGAAATAGCTCTGATGGAAAAGTCTCGAATGAAGCAACCTTTAGGTACCTTGAGCTTTTATTATCGTTTTGTTTTTCCGAGGAATTCGCTAACGCTCAGGTCAAATTTAAAATCGCCTCACATATAAAATTTGCTTTTGGAAAAGATAAAACAAAGTGAAAGGACAACATTTCAGAGAAACACTTCTAAACCAGCCTAATGCAGAGGAAAACCACTCCTGATCAAACCTGTGGTCAAACAGCAGGTGATTTGTCTGTAAAAAGGTTACAAACACATACAAACCCACATAAAGAACACACTCGCTTGAGGACTCGCGGTGGCTTAGCCGTGCCACGGACATTGTCTTCATCTGTAATTGTGTATTTTTCTGTGTGTGTCTGTCCATGTGTCATTTGGTGAGTGAACATAAGTGGGTCTGGGGCGGTCTGTTGATGGAAGGAGTGTAAAAATAGAGAGATAACAGCCACTCTGGAGCGAAGGAGTTGAAGGAGGGTGGGGGGGTGGGGGTCAGAGCAGGGTGGCCTTGAGCACCCATTCTTCCCTCCAGCCGTCGATTCGTCCATCTCTCTCTTCATCTCTATCTATCTCTTTCTCCCTCCATGGCTGGCTCGCCGATTCGTTCAGCCCACCTCAACAAAATGGAGTTTGTTAAGTGGAAGGCAGCGACGGCGGCCAGGAGGTTACAGATTCAGGCCGGAAAGTTTGACGGCTTGAATCTCAGATCATCTGGGGAAAGCCTTAAAGGAAAACATTTGATTTGTTGGTGTTGTTTTTTTGTGGTGATCTATGTTGGTCATGCTGTTTGTTCACGAGAATGTCTTGGATCATTCTTCACCAATCAAAGGAGGCCATTTGTTGCCTTTGAATCTTGTAGATGATGAAGACAGCAGCCTCTGTCCCACTGGACAAAAAGCCCACTTCCACCCACTAACATCTGACTTTTGGGTTTAATTGGAAATGTTACAATTGGCATTCACTCCCAGGACAAATGACTCTGCAGAAGTCTCAGGTATTTATCGGTTTCGATTGGCAGACTATGGAAATGAAACTCCTGGCTGGACACGCTAAATTTCACCCTGAATGCTCTGGATTTTTTTTTTTATACCATTACCCCCAAAATCCCAGGTAGCCCATAAATAAAGAAATAGTTAGCCAACATTATTCATAATGCACATTAATTATTTGTTATTCTCAGACAAGGACATTTAAACTTAGTGAAAGGCCTGGATTTGCAACAGTTTGACGAATCGTGACAAGCTTACAGATACACGAGCCAGGTGTCGATAGGGTCAAGCATCTAGAATAGTTTTAAAATTTGCAAAGATGAACCCCAAAAAGTCAAGGCGTATCGCAAATCGACAACAAGCTTGGCAAATCACCTGTAAATAGCATCTTAGCCGTCTTGCAAAGTATTCTTGTTTTCTAGCTATTATGGCTAATGTTCAACCTGCATGCTAACAAAATAGCTAATGTCACATTATTTAAGTTGCATTGTCTGATAAGGGATGTTTAAAAAATTGTTGTCTTGTCTTTGATCACTCCCCTCTCAAAGCTTAAATTAATCGCAAATATTTCTCAACGAAGCTTCGATGTCCCAAAACTGGTATTCAAGACAGCTGTGGTTTACTAACATGTTTTCTGGCGTGTACATGACTTTGCTCTACTGGCAATGGCAAAGGAGTCTGTCGCCTAGTATAAGCATGTTTTCCTGTATTTAAATCCCCCACATACACATTCTAATTTTGGTGGGAAAAGGGTAATACTGGTCAAGATAATTCACCTACTACACTCCTTTCCTCCATCTCTCAATCATTTTCTATCTCTGTCTCAAAAAAAAGACATTTGCACGTATGTGTTACTTCATGCACCTGCATCCCTAGTGGCACTTTTGTCAGGTGGAGCATGGTCCTTACTCTCAAAGGCTTCTTCTTGATCTACTGTGGTTTGGATTGCATGTCATCTTTGTGTCGCTTTGGACAAAACTGTCTTCCAGATTTATTATATACTGATTACATATGTTATATATTATAATTATATACAAATTGCAGTGTTTTGACCATCATATTACAAGTTTTACCAGTCACACACAGATAGAAATGGAAGTTAGAAAATAAATAATAGTATCTTGAAAAAAAATCATCAGCTTATGGGGTGAAGATGTCGACTACGAGCTGCAACGTCACCCTCATTTCATATCTTCTTCTTCTTCATCTCTATTTAATAAAGCCACAAAAAAGTCCCTCAAAATAATAATCAGTTTACAAAGCATTGTCACGTCTATGTCACTGTATTTAAAGCATATTTGTTAACAAGGACAGCTTTCATTTCAAAGCCATGTTTATTTTTGATTAAGTGATGAAAAACAAGTTAGAATTAAAAATGGTGCCAATTTCTGTCTTTTGCTAAGTATTTGGGGAAATAGAAAAAAATGAAAGCATGACACACGTGTGATTTGTAGTGTTTGTTGTTTGGTTGAATGTTGTTTTGTATTTCTGTATTTCTGCAAATTTATTTGAAACCGTTGATGTCCTTGGACGCAAGACAAATTTCAAATTTAATTTCTGATAAAAGCAAAAACCAATTCAAAATGCAGATAGGGTTGCAACTAAGGATTACTCTCATTGTCGATTTCTTGATTAATCGTGTAGTTGTTTGGTCTATAAAATGTCAGAAAATGGTTAGAAATGTTGAAGTGTCTATGAAAGCCCAAGATAACGTCATCAGATGTCTTGCTTTGTCCACAACCCAGAGATTTTCAGTTTACCGTCAAAGAGCTGCAACAGTCAATCAATTAATTGATTAGTTGCCAACTTTTAAATAAATCATCATCTAATTTGATAATTCTCTGATTCCAGCTTTTTAAATATGAATATTTTCTGGTTTCTTAACTCCTCTATGACAGCAAACTGAATATCAAACTGACAATTGGACGACATCGTCTTAGGCTTTGAGAAACAACAACTTTTTCACCATTTTCTGACAACTGATACACCAAACAACTAATAGAGTATAAAAAAAGGCACAGATTAATGAACAGTGATAATAATCATTAGTTGTAGCCCTACTGTTATTTTAACCCCATTAAATGTTTTTTGTTTTTGAGATACTAATATATTTTTCCTTACCTCCATTTCTGTATGTGTTTGGCATAATGTGTAACATAATCATGAAAACACTCGACTTGGACACAATACAATAACTATAAATTAGAATGTTTGATGAGATTATTAGTTTACTGTGATGAATAATTTACGCTCATTTGGCAGAGGGTTTTGTCCAAAGCGACACACAAATGAAACGCAATCCAAACCACAGTACATCAGGAGGAGCCTTTGAGAATAAGGACCTTGCATTATCAAATTAGTTGGCAAATAAATTACAACTTTAATAGTTGACAACTAATTGATTAATTGTTGCAGCTTTACATAGATAATGTGTTGTAACTCTAAACTATTGTTCTCCAATTGCTCGAGTGGCCAAAAGTAAAACACTGCAGCTACAAACTGAATGTGTGTAACAGAGGGAGTCATTGGTCCCCATGTCTCTCCACTGGCCCTCTGCCCCTAGGAATGCTGGGAAGTTGGGTGCACAGCGAGGGGGCACGGGGGTGCAAATCATACCACTCATCCCCTCCACCTCCCCACCACCCCTTCACATCCCTGGCTCCATCCCATCCCTTCGTCCCTTGGGGTGATTTCAGAACCTGCATCCCCATCCCATCTTATCCTTAAATTCAGAATCTGCCCGGAGCGTCCTGATCCCTGCCTGCTGGAACTGAGGACGGTCACGCTCCCAGATTAGGGATTTCTGATGCAACTGGTCAGGACAGCAGCTCAGCCCTGCGGCCTGGGATTGTGTTTTGGCAGTGTGTGTGTGTATGAGTTCGTGTACTTCTTCTTGTGAGTTACTGCCACATATGTGCGTATTCATGCGAGTGCTTCACCTCTGCTTGTGTGTGTGTTTGTGTGGAAAGTCTTTTGCAGGAGAGATCATGTTTTCATTCACTCTCATTTACACTCCGCTCTTGCCTGTGCCAGGGCTTTCTGTGTTCGGGCGCGTTGATGTTGCACGCAGGTAAATAAAAGCCGCCGCGCTTCGTCTCTTGACCTCTCAAAACAAGGAAAGGAGCCCGCAATTTTAAAAGTGAGAGAAAACGAAAAAGAGGTAGAATGGGAGGAGAGGGAAGGGTGTGTTTGACTGGGGTGGGGGGGGGGGCTGTAGGCAGGAGCCAGCGGCCTCTGCGAAAGGGCCTCCAGTGTGTGCGGGTCTGGCTACCCCCTCTGCGGGGCCCCGATCGATACAAACTCAGAGCAATAAAGCTTTCCCCCTGTCATCTCCGCAGAATACAAAGCAGAGCGGGGAAGGGAAGGGGGGAGGGGAGGGTGAGGAGGGATGGGGTGGTGGGGAGGGAGGGAGGGGAGCTGTTCCGCTAGCCACACCAATTTCCTTACCCCCCTTTTCTCCTCCCTTGTCTTTTTCTCTCCCCCATTTCCAAACCACCTCACCCTCCACCTTTGCTGTTCCTCCAACCTCGTCTTCTTCTTCTTTTCCCTCCCCGTCCTGTTGACACCGGCCTCAGCCAAAGCGAATAGACTGACAAGCTGCCTGTATTTTATAATTAATGGTGTTTGAATAAATACACTTAATAATTCATCGTTGTTATTTAAGGAGAGATTGATGGGTTGACTTAGAGAAAGTGTAAGAGAGAAACAGAGCAAAGATCAGATCTTGGGAAAGGTGGGAAATGGATGGCGAGATGAAGCGAATGCAGCGCTGTGTGGTGATGGAGAGAGAGAGGGGTTTAAATAGAGGGGGGTAGGTGCTGGTAACAGAAAATGGGGATGGGGTGACGGCCGTAGATGAAGGGGGGAAGGGAGTAGAGGTATTACGCTGAGCGAGAGATGGATGTGTCGATGGAGAGAAGCTCAGTGCGAGGGCGGTGGAGGAGATGGAGGTGAGGGGGGTATTTAACAGGACAGGAAAGGAGAGGACAGGAAGGGGTAAAGAGGTCAAATAAGCGCTCTGTTTAATTGGGAGCCAATTTAAGTCGGGTTCAATCGATAAACCTGTAAACCTAACCATCTAACGGCTCGCAGCACGCACCATAGATCACCAGGATCTGTGGCTGGAGGAGAGGATGGCGGGCTGGCTTCAGCACACCTCATTCAGCCATTCATTCATTCATTTGTTTACACTTGTAGAGCTATCAAACCCGGAAAAGAACGATGCAGGATCAGATCCTGGATCTGAATTAGAGCTGTCATAAAAACAGATTTTCTTTACACTCGTTGCTGAGATTTTCACCCCGAATCCAAACAGTCCAAACATAAATATCCCTGCAGTCACATGACAACCTCATAACTCCAAATTGAAGGATAATGTGATCTCCTATGGGTGGAGAAAATTCTGCCACCCCTGGACTTATGAGCTCCTTTCAGCCCCCATTGAATAAATGTGGTGGTCAAACTGAAATGGAGGCTGCAGGATTTGGACTTAGAATTAGTGCTGAAGGATCTGTACTCAAAAATCAGTTTTTCAACCAGCTTTTGTCTCTATTTTTGTAAGTACTTTGTTTCAGTGTCTTTGCAAATGAGATTTGCAGAAGTACATGTTTTGAGAGAAAAATGTACAAACAATTAAAACATCTTCATCAGCATCAAAGCTATTAAAGGATTTAGAGAGTATTTTAAGATTTAGTATCTTTCAGGACAGCATCATTGTCCGCTCATTTTGTGAGATGATTTTTAGAGTAAATTAATATATTATGTTTTGTTTTTTTTATCAGTGATGTATCCACGTTTGTCCGGACACAAAACTTGGATTTCTCGATGCACATTTAGTGTCTCAGAGTTTTTAATTTGACCTTTTTTTCTTCTTCATCTCACTTTGTAAGTTGATTTTAGGAGAAATTACTATTGTGGTTTTATCTATTTTTTTATTTTTGCCAGTGCTGCATCCATGTCAGTGCGGACATGAAACTGTGATTTCTCGAAGCACGTTTTGTGTCTCAGAGGCTTTTATCTGACCTTTTTTTTCCCCTTCTTCATCTCATTTTTTGGTCATCTTTCCGTCCACTATGTCTGTTCGTTTTGTCATTGACTCTGTTGCACACAATCTGCCCCCTCCCTCCTCATCCAATCACTCACACACACCATCAAGGCGAGGCTGTGTGTCTTTGTTAGTCCAATTGTCACCATCTTTTTCCTTCCTGCCATTTCCTGCGAGGACGCTCTGTCACACTGCAGTTCACTCTGTGTCCATTTTATTTCTTTTTTTCACTTTGCTCTTTTCACTTTGTTTGTCCTCAGTTTTCATTTTCTTACTTTCATTATCATGTTTTATATTTGTGTTTCTACTGCTCATTTTCTTGCTTCCTCTGCTCAGTTCCTCACTAACTGTCCCAGGATCCCTCCACTCATCCATTCACTCTCTCCTTCTCTTCCTAACCACCCTTGCATTTCTTTTTTTTTTGGGGGGGGGGGGGTATTTTTTCCTCTAATTTTCTATTTCGGCACACCTCGTTATTTTTTCCACCTTCAGCCATTATCCCCAGATTCCTACATTTTTTGTTGCCTGTTTGTCATTTGCTACTGTATTTTTTCATCTTTTTTCCTCATTTGTTTTTTTCTCCCCCGTCTCATGTGTCTTCCCTACTGTCCCATCACTGTCCTCCCTCCATTCTCTCCATCACTCCCCCTGCCATTTTCTGTCTCTTTACTCCCCTTGTTTTCTCTCTTTGAAACCATCTCTGTCATGTCTCCCAGCCTCCACCATTATCCCCCTAAAATTCCCTAAATTTTCAGCATCTGCTTGTTGTCTTCATGTTTCTCGCTCATTTGTTTCCATCTCCCCTCTTCTTCCCTCGTCCTCTCATTTTTCTCCCTCTGTCTTTACGCCCCAGCAAGGGGATTCTGGAAAAGGAAGTAACACACAGTGGCCATTTCCTCCTTCTCCTTGTCCTCTCCTCCCTTTATTTCTCGGTTTCCATCCCTCCATCCCTGCGTTGCGCTCCTTGGGGAGGGCAGTAATAATGGTGGAGAGAAGGAGAGAGGGAGGGCGGTGCGATTATTGTCTTGTCGGGAGTCAGAAGAATCGATCGGCACAGAAATATGTGGTGCGAGAAAGAGGTACTGTATCGGATATAATAAACACTCTAGAGACATATTCGGAAAGCGCTCACCGTCGTGCACGTACGCTCGTGAACACACACGCATGCAACCGCGCGTGCACACACACTCATGCAATCACTCTCTGTCTCTGACTCACACACACATGCACACTGCATGTGTGAACAAAACACAGTTGTGCATAAACTCATACAAACAACGTCTACACTCAGCGTTACTCATTCAGTCTGGAGAGGCCGTTACAGTGCAGCCTCCTCAGTAGATGCATGAGACAAGACACTTATGAAAAGTATTGACTCCTTAACTGTTGTACAGATCAGTGTGGGTGTTTTGAAATTACATATTTCTGTATGTGTAGATATTACGCCTTTTTTAAATACAGGAAGTGACTGATACTTCTGTAGAAAGAAACTGTTTTCTTATCGACATAAAACTGTAACCATGAAACACATTCTTGACAACCTATTGAAACTAAAAATCTCTATTCATTGAAATCTTTTAGCCTTGTGAGCTGTAAAGCTGTAACATATGGTGAGGTGAAATTAATTTTAAATGTGATTTTTATCAGACATCTATGATGTTAATGTCACCTAAAAACAAGGCAGAGGAACCCTTTAATACTGGTTGTTAAAGTGTCAACATGAGTGGAGACATTAGCATGCAGCACTTTGTTTGCCTCACAGCAAAGCCTCAGCTTCAGGCAGGGAAACATGTTTATTCTTAATGATTAACACTCTCACAGGTACACACACAAACATGTGAGAAGCACGCACACACGCATACACTTGTGCACACATGTGGACACACGCACGCACACACACAGAGTGATCTTTCATTGCTGTTGCCTGGCAACGAGTCTGTGTGTCCTGTGCTAGCAGAGCGCTGTCCAGTGGTGCCATGACCGCTGCGGCTGACCACTACTGAAGGAGAGGGGGGAGGAAGGTGGAAACGGAGGGGGGGGGGGGTGAAGGGATAAAGACACAGAGGGAGAGAGGGAGACAAATTAGAGTTTTAGTCAAACAAACAGTACTCTGAGACAGAAATCATCTATTTGTGGTGGACGTTGAAGCTTAATGGAAGTACAGCTAATCCTGCAAAGTAACATTAGACTGAAGCACCGAAAAAACCTTTTAGCAAGACAGAAAAAACTAATATTAGGAAGTTGTCTTTTTATTCAAAGTCTTAAAAATTACTTAGAAGAAGACCAAATTCTTACTCACATACAGGCAGGGTACAAATTAACACCGTCTACTACCCAAACGCTTGTAAAATATGCAAGTGACTGTTAAAATGTGGATATTCACTGGCCATTTTGCTGGAATACAAAAAAGTTAATTTTGCATCCTGCATACAGGATTTGTGAAGGTTATCAATTTGATTTAGTCAGCAGCTTCACTGTAAAGTAGCTTTAATACATACTGGTACATTACACTCTGTATATTGTATAAAGAATAGCTTTTCACAATTAGACAGTGGCATGATGTTGTTTTTATCAGTGCATGTAAACAGTATTAAAGGAACAGTATGTAGGATTTAGTAGCGTCTAGCGATGAGGCTTACAGATTGCAACCAGCTGAAACTTCTCTCATGTGCCAAGCGTGACCTCCAGCTTAGATTTCCTTCAGTTCAATCATCCACAGAGGTCTCTTTCTCTCAAAAACAAACAGACCAGGTGATTAAAACCGGTTAAAACACTGAATAAAGCAGTTTCAGGTTAGAAATCGGTGTTTCTCTGATGCTGTTTGGTTCATCACAGATGGGCCGCTAGCCCAGCACCTGCCATTGTGTGCCGACCTTTTTTCTCCGATAAGATCAAAACGCTCAAGAGGTTTTCGGCGGGAGCCGAATTATCTGTAGAGGTCTCATTCTTTCCAAAACAAACGGACCAAGTGATTTACACCGCTAAAAACACTGAAAAAAGCAGTTTCATGTTAAAAATCAGTGTTTTTCCAATGCTGTTCCACTTCACAAAGAGGGGCTTCTAACTACAAAAACACTGATGGCCCTGTCCAGAGCTAATGATAGGTTTATCCATCCTGGGCTAGAAACATGGCGGTGCAACATAGTGATGTCTATAAACAAGGACCTGCTCCCTGTGTAGATATAAACAACTCATTCTAAGGTAACAAAAACACGATGTTTCTTATTTTCAGATGATTATAGGCTAAAGAAAACATGTATTACATAATATTTAAGTTCTGCCAGTATTTCCCACTAAATCTTACACACTGGACCTTTAAGCTTGGCTAACAATTTGTACTAAAAAGCCTCAGCACACTTATTTCTCTTTCTTTTTTTATTATTTGCATTGAGGACTCATTATTTCACACTTTATGAGAGCAGGCAGAGGTTTGCTCTCACTGTAGTGGAGCCACAAGTGTCAAGGTGAGCTAGTTATCAGTCTGCTGACCCTTAAGTTTGCCAGAGGCGAACTCGCTCTCTTGCACAAAAACATGGTCCTAATGAGAATTATCTCCACCATTGTGTTCATGTGTTTTCCACAGCAGCTCAGCAAATGTACAAAATCTAAAGTGTATGAAAGAGAATACAAAAAAACTATAGAAGGGTATATGAAGGTGAGGATGGGATGTTAGAGATGAAATTTGACAGCGAGAGGGAGGTGGGAATGGAGGAATTAAGGGAGCAAGATCAGGTTGGGATGGAAGGGGGGAGGTTAGATAGAAGTTCAAGTGAGATGGTTGTATTATAGCTGAGGGAGAAGAGGAAGAGAGGAAATGAGAGAGAGATCAGAATAAATCAAGAATGGACTGAGTGCAGGACAAAGAGGGGTAGGAGGTGAGGGACAAAGTGAAGGAGGAGGGATGCTAATAAGAAGAGTGAAGGTGGAGAACTGTAGCTGGGTCTTAACCAAGTCAACTAGAGCTAACTGGCAGCTTTCTGTTCAGGGTGTCTGCACTAACACTACCAGTCCTCTGTTTTGTAGTGTTTCACAGGAGTGTCAAACAGCCAAATATTCTCACCAATAATCCATAAATGCTTGGTTTATATTGGAAAGTGGTTACATGCACTCCAAAGCAGAGACAGCCCCACCCATTAAGCGATATTAAGCGACTGTGAAAAAGAAGACATTGTCATATTTTTTTAATCTTTTGTAGTATTAAACTCTTTTTTTGCTGCCCAACCACCTAAATATCTAACAAGTTGTGAGCCCTGTTAATAGTAAGTATGGCTGTGTAAAGCTACATTATAAAATGCAGAACCTGAAATAAAATATACACAGTAGGGTGGCATAATTTGGAAGTATAATTTCTCTGCTTAAGGATTCAATATGGATGACTTAATGCTGCTACAGTCCATCTTATATATGCAGCATCTTCTCCAAAGCAGAATATATTCTCATTAAATGCAGCCAAATGTGTTCAGATACACAGCTCTGTTCTCTGTGTGTTTGCGGCTGCTGTGATGGCCATTAAAATGAGACACAACACACGTTGTCGTTTCCTCAGATGTGTTGTTTGGAATCAGATGTTAAATTTGAACCAGCAGAAAAAGAGATGCAAACATGAAACTTTAAAATATTCATTCACAACTATTTCCCCATTCTTGGGTCAGATAGTTTCAAGTTGTTGTTTCTGGTAGGTCTTTATATTTTATTTAATGTATGACTTTATAACAGTAGAGTTGAGATACTTTTTATGGCATTCAGAGGTAATAACAGACATCAGAAACTGATATTTCTCAAGTTTCTCAAAAGTCCTGCCATGTTTGTATATTAAAACTCATTTCTGTGCAAACCTCTGTGATTGAAGTTTTATAGTAATTAAAATCATAATCATCAGCCTTTTAATCATTGTTAAACTGAGAGTTTTTTGCCTTGTAATGGCTTATAATGTTAAACATCACATATTCTTCTATCTTTTCTGTTCCTCTTTATTGTGTAACAGTAACATTATTAGAGCTGCAATGATTGTTTCAATCATTTCAGTTATTTTTAAAGCAAATATGCCAAATATTCTCTGGTTTCAGCTTCTCAAATGTGAGGATTTACTGTTTTTTTTGTCATATATGACAGGAAGTTGAATATTTATAAGGTTTGAACATAACAAGCAAATCACAGTGGGCTTGGAGAAATTGTAAATTTCCCTATAACGTTTAAAGATTTAATAGACTTAATGATAATATTGATGTCAATAGTAGTATCAGCACTGATAATGTAAATGACTATCAGTTGCAGTCCTAAACATAATGCTGCAGAAAATGAGGATTAGAATAAGATTTATTATCAAGTAGGTTTAACTAACAGGGAATTTGGTGTGGTCTGTGATCCATACATTAAACATATTAAGAGGAAGTAAAAATAAAAGGCAAAGTACTGCAACAGTCAAGAACCTAAATATAGTTTAAAAACATTGCCATAAAAATATTTTAAAAAATACTTAAAAATTACTACTGTACAACTGTACAGTGTTTTTCAGGCTGTGCAAAAATACTAATCAGAGGATTGTGCAAAAGTTCATACTGCAGATGTGTGCAAAACAAGCTGGTGATTGTAACGATAGAAGTAAAAAAAAAAAAGAGCAGAGTTTCTTTTTTAGAGTGTAACTCTGACGATAACTAGCTTCTGCTACTTTTTAGTTTGGAGTCATGTTTCTGTTTCACGACCGGTTTTAAATGTCCTCTCATCACAGCAGTTGCAGATTTGCCCGTTGACGTGTGTGTTTGTTTGGTAGTGTGTGTGACAGGGGACAGGTGGGAAAGGCAGGCAGCTTGTGTGTGTGTGTGTGTGTCACTGCGAGGCGCGAGGTGGCTGAGACCATGTGCCTGACCTCTGACATCCACACGCCAAACAGCGCCAGGCAACACCCCCCCACACCCCTACTCAAACATACACACACACACAGAGAAACCCACGCGCCGTCTGTCACCGGCCCCTGACAGGCGTGACCGAGGCGGGGTGGGTGGGCAAAAAGGAGGAGGGACGGGGTGAGCTTAGGACCCCTCCAGCCATCCTATCCCCCTCTCCCCTCTCCTCCCTCTCACTCATTCCCCCTTTTCTAATTCCCTGACAGTGACCCCGCACCCCCCTGTTTTCCCCGTCTAACACACACACACACGCAGGCTGGCCATGTCAACAGCAGAAGACAGATACATCATCTGCCCTCTCTCTCTTTCTCTCTCTCTCTCTCTCTCTGTGCTATTAGCACTGATAGGATGAGTAAAAACTGAGGGCGGGGGTCTGAATTCGAGCGGCTGCTGTCAAACTGCCCCCGGGGCGGAGGAGTGTGTTGGGACGGTGGTCACTGCAACTTGGAGGAAAAATTTTACCCTAAAATTGACTTAGAAATAAAGAAAAAAATCAAAGAGATGATGCAAACACGCATCTGTAGATGTATCAGAAAAAATAAGTTGTGTTTTGATTCTGATGAGAGAAAATGTGTACTGGACATCTGTGACATTTGGGGGTTCGGTGTGTTTGATTTGTTAGCACATATGAGGTGGTTTGGATGGATGGGGGGTGGGGGTAGAAAGGCCCCATGGCCAGAGGGGTTAGGGGCAGTTATGGGCAGGGAGGGACGGAGGTTGGGGGGGAGTGGGATGATAAAATGATTTTATGGGGTTCCTCCCTTTATATGCTGAGAGGATGAAGGAGCCAGGGATAATAATGTGTGTGTCAGTGTGTGTGTGTGTATATGTGTGTGTATATGTGTGTGTGTGTTACATTGAAGCCTATGTTTGAGTGAAATGGATCCAGCATCTTAGTAAATTGTATTTTTAAATAGTGGAGACGTTTTGTGCAGGTGGTGGTGTTTAAAGCAGCTGCACCTGAATTAGTGATAGTGGCAACAACACTGACGGGCGTAGTAGTCGCATCAGGACTGTATCAGTACTGCTAACAGAGGCTGTAATAGTTACAAGAGTGGCAACAGCAGTAACAGTACTCATTCATTTATTTTTATTTGTGTGTCATGCCTAATCCTTTGGCCCATCCCACATGGAATTACATGACACCCTTATTTCTATATAACATCATCTGGTCTTGCATGTACAAAGCATGTGGAAAAAGAAAAGAAAGAAACTAAAAACAAAACAAAAACAACATCGCAAATAAACTGTACACATCATAAAAAACCCTCTTTTTAATATCTAATTTTGGTTAGAAATTACTGCATAAGTTGACATTGATATGTATTTTATAGACAGGAGAAAAAGTCAACACACTAAAAAAGAGAGGTGTGTGATAAAGTTTGCATCTTTGTTCAGTGCACATTATTTACCACTTGCAAAACACTACAAACTAAAAACAAAACAACATCCCAAATGAGCTGTACACATCAGAAACTGCTAAATATCAACAGATTATCTTAATTAAATCCTTTTTTTCCTCTTCTTGAAGGGTTTCCCAAAAAAACTGGCTAAATTATATGTTTTATATGTGAACAGATGCCTCAGTCTTTGTGTATCATCATATTTACAAAATCTGTTTTTAATCTTACAAAACAAAACATCATAAAAAGGACAATAAAAACAAAATGGATCTCATTTTCTATATCGTGTAGTATTGTCGAGGCTAGTAGTGGTGGCACTAGTAGTAATAATAGAAATAACTTAATGTAAATGTTGCATCAGACACTGATTTATAAGGTTAGTAAATCATGTATATACAGTTCATCTGTGTAAAATACTGTTTAGGTAATTGAGTGTGGAGAAATGTTAATAACTGATTTGTGTGTGTGTGTGTTTCTGATTTCAAGATTACATTATGCAGGTATAACAAATTGCGGATGTGTTATCCTATAATTGTGCATGCTATTTAAAAAGACACATATTTGCATATGGAATAAGACAAATGTAAACCAAAATACATATTCAATATTTAAATCGAACCAATATAAGTGCAAAATAAAAGTAATATTAGTACAAACATGTATGTAAAAGTATGAGTGTACAAACATCAGCAGCAGCAAAGCTCAGTAAAGGAGCAGGAAGTTATCTAATAAAAAGGATTTGTTGCTGAAGGTCACAGAAGTGAGTTTGTAACCAAGAGGATCTCATATGGGTAAAGAAACTTAAAATATGAATTAAACGTGTTTCTGTATCTTGGGTTGATCTTTGCAGCTGACGACTGTGTACTCAGAGATTTTTATTCACGTTTTAGTTTTGAGCACAACTTTCAGCCTCTTCCGGTACCTGTGATTGCAGTCGTTTACACCCCTTTAAAACTCTTCATTGCTCAACATAGATTTTTTTTTGACTTACATGATTCAGATGACTCATTAGGTGCCTGGTACAGCACACACACACACTCACACTCACATTTGGCTCAGCATTTCCAGGAGGGTGCTGCCACCACATGGATATATCATGTAACTGCAATCCTCCACTAACAGCGCTCACTCAGTCCTTATCCAGTTCTCCTCTTTACAGCAATGCAGGTTGATTTTAATGAATGCATTTTTTAATCTCAGACAAGACAACACAAACCATTAAATACATACAAAACAAAACTAATTATTGGATAAAAATATCACTAGATCAGCTACTTCTACCCGTACTGACCCCCTAAAAAATGTTGACTTCTTTTAATACCTACCATTGATGAGGGATTACTACATAGGTTGACATTAATTTTTATTATTATAGAGAAGAGAAAAAAAAGAAAGTCAACACTGAAAAAGGGAGGTGTGTGATAAAGTCTGCATTTCTGCACAGATATTTTACAACTGTGTAACAATATTGATTTTTTATTATTGTGTCATACAAACAGTTATGCTCAGCCCTCATGGGCTTGCAAGACACCATGAAATCCCACAATCCAGGACCAGAGTCCAACATGCATATTTTCAGACATCATTAAGAAAAAAGAAAATGGGAAATGAAGCAAAGCGACAAAATAATTCTATATAGTCACATCATCATTGTGTAAGACGGAGTTTGTAGATCACTTACAAAGACATTTAGTGTGTAGCACTGCAGAATCAAAATAATTACAGTCTATCTTGCCCTCTTTTCTAGGCTTTTGTGACAAAATTGACAAATTTAATCACGTCAGAATTAAACAACCATTCTAGCTTTTGTGCATATGTCAAGGTTAAGATGAGCCGTTTCATGGAACATTAACTTTCTGAAGTCGTCATAGTTTGGACAGTATAACAGAAAATATTTCACTTGTTACTGTTGAAAATTCTAACAAAAACCTTATTTTTGAGGTTTTGTTTTTTAATTTTTCAGTTAGGCTGGGAAAATATATTTTAACAGATCAAAGTCTGGACTATTAAAACTTGGGTCACCCTCCCAGCGATTACATTTTTCCTTATAAAGCAAACACAAAGGATGTCAGAGGTAAGATCTGACAGAGTTGACGGGGTTAATGCTAATCAAAATGCACATTTTAAAACCATAATTCATATATAATTCAGATTTAGGAGGGCTACAGAGTTGACATGTTATGGTTAGGACACACCAGATAGCAACATCATTTAAGGAATTTATCAAAAATCAAAAGCTGACCACTACTTGAGCAGCATTCCTGCCTATTTTGGAAACCAGGGAGTGAGACAGTAGTCCTAAGGATATAGCTAACTCCTTTTACACCTGATTAAATTATGTTTTTGGAGAAATTTGACAGAGTTGAGAAAAATCTGGGGCACATCTTTAAAGGTCCAACACTTTCACAATTATAGCAGTATATCTTTACACCAGTGTTATTAGAACATACTGTTTGTTTTAACATTTAAAGGCTTTGAACACGTTTATTAATTATTTGAAGTTTAAATTCTTTTCTGAGACTAGGGTCTTTTCTGGCACAGGGCAAGATTAGAGGAACAGAGAAAAAGAAAATCACATTTATTTTATACATAATATTCTGTAAAAATAAAGTTTGACTCCAGAAACAGCATCAATGTGTTGATAAGTTATAATTTTAAGGGTTTTTTTTTTGGTAGGACATGATTTGTCCCAGTTTTCAAGAATGGGTGGTTTTTCCTCACATTTGAAATGCTCTCAGTGCATCCTGACATCGCTCCATCTCCTTCTCTTTGTTTCTCTTTCTCCCCCTCCGTCCTTTCTTTCCACCTCCTCTCATCACATCTTGAACTTGTCTGTGACCCTGATGATAAGATTACTACAAACACGCTCTCACACACACACACACACACACACACACACACACACACACACACACACACACCACTGGGTTTATATATCAGCGAGCCCTTCTCCTTTATTTTCAAGTATTCATTCTTACCTCGTTCATATTTCCTATATCATACACAAAATGTGGGCCTTGCGTGTGTGTGTGCTCTGTATGGTATAAAGGAGGCAGTGAAGCAGCAGGACAGAAGCTGTAGTTGTAATTATATCGAAGAAGAGGAGGTGCGGGGTAGAGGAGGATGTTAGCTGTGGTTTTATCAGGTGTACTTTGATTATTTTCAGCCTCCTGTCAGACACATGAACCTCACGCAGACAGAACGTGAGCACTAAATCACACAGAGCTTATATTTTGAGCTCTTTCTTACCACGTTTTTATCGAGGTGTCTCTTTTGTTGTTGAGCCGGCGCCGTAGATGAGCAAAAAGTCCCTGAGCTGAAGAGGGGAAATGAGTTATAAAAGCACAAGACAGACAGAAGGTAAAGGCGTAGCACAGGGGGCGAGTGAAGTAGTGTTTTATCCAAGATGGCGGCAGCGGCCATGCTGAGTAATGTCTGGTGCTCAGGTAAGCAGTTCCTCTGGCGTCGCTCTTCCTGGACCAATTACTGCTCCAATCCCAGACGTCGCCACAAACAGGAGGCACAGCGAGGGTAGTTAACACGATATCTGCCACGAAAAGCTGATTCTTAATCCCAGTCCCACATCCTGAGTCAATAAAGTTTACATCTAAAGAGCTAAATTAGAGGATGGTATCATCAGTTTTCTTGTTGAGGCACATTTTTGCTTAGTGGGGTTGTTTGTAGGTTGTATTTAATGAAAACAGGATGAAATTATCAGCACAGTTTCACATGATCACTGCAGAGTAAAAAACTGCACCATATCTTCCAAACCTGAACTTTTAGGAACGAAGAAGAACACTTTTGGTTTTATCTTGACAGTGATGTATTTTTGATTTTATCCAGCCGAGCTTTCAAAGGGTTTCATCACCAATACTGGAGGTTATCACAGGACAATGGCAATATCATTTCCACTTCTTGCTGTCAAAGATAATCAAATCAGGACATCTTTACTAATATTTACAGTTTGCAATTATTTGTTTGCAGTTGTACCCAAGTGCTCTGTGTTCTTTTGAATCCCTGACAGCAACGGTTGAACTTTGACTTGCAAAATAGAAGAAAAGAGAAAAGACTGCAAGACTGACCTCTCATTCAGACAGCAGAGATTGTTTGGACCCTTGTTTGTGTATCTGAATGGTGAAAGAGAACAAGCAACAGATGATGCAAGGACAGGAGAGAGTATAAACACACAAAAAAATGTTTAAAACATGGAGGACTGATTCTACAGAGAATATCTGTGTGGGTTTTTTTGTTTTGTGCAGGAGCTGCCCTGGTAATGTGTGGATTTTATCTTTTCTTTTCACACAGTAATTACATTTGACTAAAATGTTCTCAAAAGCCGGTAGATTTAAAAAAAATAGTGGAAGCCCTCTGAGGCCCCTCTTACCTCTTACTGTACAGAAGGTGCAAAATGGTTTAGTCCGCCCATGCCATTGCATTTGTCTTAAGACACAACTAGAGCCAAGTACGGCAGAGATGGCTTATGTGTAGGGCCAAGACTTTGATGCTGCAACTGTAGGCTGATGACAACTGCATTTTAAATATTCATAAGCAAAAGGGAAAATAACATATTTTCACGTGGCAGTTTTGGATTATTTTTGCACTACTTATTTACTGTATTTACTCAGGAAGTGACATTGAGACCAAGATCTTATTTACAAGTGAGACCTCAGTACAAAGTAAAAAATGAAATAAAAAATTAACTTATCATGATAATGGAGATAATGGGTAGAATACATTCTAAAATATCCTCGGCATAGGTCTGAAAAGGAATGAAATACAAGCATATTATATACAAAATATTTGTAAAAATGAACATTTATGTAGACAACTGCAGGATAATTATAAATTAAAGCATTCTGAAATATCCCTAGCATAGGTTTAAAATGCAATAAAAATGCGAGCATATTAACAGTGAAACTTAAAATCAGTAAAACTTCTAACCAATTTTTTGATTTGGCCTGTGTGTCAGTGTGTCGACTTTCAGTCTACTCTGTAAATTATTCCAGACAAATGGGGCAAAATATCTGAAGGCTGCCTTACCAAGATTAGTGTTTACTGCCGGGACAGAGAGCGTACACTCGTCCTGAGAACAGGTGTTATAAGTATAATGTCTTAGGCAAGTAGTCCTCTACAGATGAATAGATACAAGTGCTGATCTCGCCTGACGGAGAGGGAGGGCCAGCCCACCTTTTGATACAAGACACAACGGCATGTCATACCTTCAGTTCTGGGGCAATTTCACCCTTCAAGTTATGATTTATAAAATTATTGCAATTATTGATGCAATAACCAAGTTTACAGATAACACAGTTTTTGTATTTGCATTTTATTCAACAGTCATCTTTTTTTTTTTTCAGTTACACTTTTACTGCATTTGAGATTAAATGCTTTTTTTAAATTTTACAATAGAAACAGAGAGAAACAGGGAGTCTGTCCATCCAACCCACAGATATTGTTGGATTTATTAGCATTAGGGTGCGTGTGTGTGTGTGTGTGTGTGTCGCAGTGTGTCCAGTCTTCTCTCGTGAAACACAGTATAGTGGTCAAATGTTCTAAAGGCACCTAAATGGCAGTTGCAGAGAGGGTGTTCTTCCCCGTCGGCCAGTTATTTGAACCAACAGCCTTCTGCTGCACTAACTATGTAGCAACGCTTTATGTACCTCCATGTATTTTCCATGACCCTGTCTGAAGTGTGTGTGTGTGTGTTTCTTGCAGATATCAGGATGTCTAAAGCAGCAGAGGAGGAGAAGCCTGGGGCTGAGTATCCAGGGGACAGTTCAGGTAATGTCATGAATAATAATGACATTTTGTTTTAACATGTTCAATCATTATATTTTAATTATATGAATTTTCTCTCATTATTTCAAATGTATGATATCACACACACACACACACACACACACACACACACACACACACACTGTCTAATAAACGGTCTCTTTGTGTTTCAGACTCTGACAGAAACAGCCCCGATGACCAGGTTGGTTTTTTAACTTTTATTCCTCACACTGAAGCTAAAAAAATAATAAGTAAATAAAATAATAATAATAATAATGATTGCTACAGTCATTAAAGACTCATTTCGAATAAAATAAAGGTTCAAAAGTTTTATTTTTGAATATACAGTCTTACACAGTACAACATGAAGTGACTTTGTGAAATGCCTTGCTCCAGAACAAATCTGACAAATGGATGTATAGGATAAAATTAATCTTCCAAAAAATAGAAAATATATCTAATAAATACCAAAAATAACTGTATATTTTTACTGTAAATTATCACGATACAGTAAACATTTAGATATATAAATTTATCACAGCAACAATGTCTGTAGAAAATCCTCAAAACAACATTTAATGTAGGGCTGCAGTTAACGATTATTTTCATTACTGATGAAGTGTTTTGTCAGTAAAATGTCATAAAATGGTGAAACATGGCATGTGTGATATCCCAGAGCGCAAGGTGATGTTTTAAAATGGTATGTTTTATCCGACACACAGTCCAAAACTCCAACGATGTTAAGTTTATTTTCATGTATGGTAAAAAAAAAAAAAAGAAAGCGTGAAGCATGAAACCAGTTCGACTTTCTTGCTCAAAGAAATTAATAAAATGATCGTTTAATTATCAGAATAGTTGGCAATTAATTTCTGTTCATCCATTAGTCATTGCAGCTCTACCTTTTTTTTTTTTTTTTTTTAACAAAATTAGCTCACAGACTCTTTGGTGACTCTGTCCACATCTCAGAAGTTTATTGGTTTCATGATTGCAACTGATTGCAGTGTCTGAATCTGTCACTGGATGAAGTTGACGCTGATGTGCGTGATTTTGTTTTTTGTAACTTTTATTTGCCGCTGCAGGTCCAGCCGATGAAAACAAGTCCCTTCAGCATCTCTCCCACACCGGCTGGTAGCAAGGTGAGTCAGGTCTGACATGTGTGCTGTTTTGGTCAATCCCAGCTCCTAACTTCTCATAAAAATTGGCTGTCAGGCAGCTTCAGTAGTAAAACTCTGTAGCTGTCATACATGTTTTGGTTACATGGAGGCTATGAAGAGCTGAGCGATTGTTTTTAATCCATTCACCATTTTCAGAAACAGTTTCCTGTACTGACCTCTGAATATAATCAACCCAACGAGGACTTGTTATGCCTATTATGAGAGCCTTTCTTACACATTCAGACATGTTCCAGCAGGAATATGATCTGAAATTGGAGACAAATGAACAACATTGGCAACCGACATGACATGTTACCCTGACATTAGCATGTAGCTACATTTAGCAATGTATTTGCAGCTGGAGAGGGACTGTAACAGAGAATATCAGCACTTTAACAAAAGCTTCTAAATGGAACCAGAAATGTCCCAGCATGAATACGATCCAAAATCTTTGAGAAATTTCCAACATCAGTGACTAGGATTAAGTTTCCCTGACATTAGCATGTAGTTATAGGTAGCATTGTGCTTGCAGCTGAGGAATGAGTGGAATAAAGAATAGCGCCACTTTCTTTCACTAAAAATTACCAGTAAAAGCATTGAAACACAATCAGATCTGTTCCAGCAGGAATTTTATCTGAAAGCATGGAGAGATTATCAAAATCAACAATCAACATTACATGTTTCCCTGATATTAGCATGTGGCAGCTTCATTAAAGCCGGGGAATGAGAAAAACATTTGGAGAAGAGTTTTCAGAACGGCCTGAAGTCTGAGGTTTTGCTCACAGGGATTACTGTTACATACATTTACCTTATTATTTGAAACTTTGGCCACATTTAATATGAACATCTAGTATCATAGCATTATACATTTGACAAAAAAATTGGGAAAAGCATGATAGGTGTCAAGTTATTTGCATAGAATTCTGCTCATTTAAATACATTTTATGTCACTGTTGTTTTTGTTGTTGTCAGATTAAATCAAAAACTGTTGGTGTGTTCTAGTGTATGCACTGAAAACAACGCTGCGTACAATAAATAGGTGTGGGCGTGTGTGTGTGTATGAACATGTACGTGGGTGTGTGTGAGTGTGTGTTTGTACTGGCATGAATGAATCTGTGGTGAGCTTGTAGTCAGTGCACTTAATATGCAAATCATACAACTTTGTCCACGCCCACCTTCACTGAGGAGAAGAAACAGACAGTCCTGTGAGAAAAGGCAGAAAGAAGAAAGGGTGTGAAAGAGGTGACAGTGAGTGATAGACATACAGATGCAGCACAGTGCAGCAGTGATGGATGGGTAATGACAGGGCTGTGAGCAGCTAACGACAGCTAGAGGTCAGAGGTCAGCAGCTTTGGAGTGTTCCTGACACCATGAAAACGAGGAGGATTGACTCGACCTTCTGGACAGGTGAATGGCAAACACTTCAACATGTGAATCAGGAAACAGCAACAATAGGCGGAGGCAAACAAAGGAGCGCTAATGAAGTATCTTTGACTTTGACTCTTTTTCTTTTCGCCTACAAACTCTGGTTTGTCTCATGATTCTGCATTCTGAGAAACCTGTTCCCTGGCTCCATGAACATTTGTGAGAGCGGGTCCAAAACTGGTTTTTCACATCAGCTGTGCAGACCTCATAAGTATGCCGCTGTGTGTGTGTTAGTCTGTGTGTGTGTAAAGCAAAATGCAGAGTTAAAGTAGAAATATAGTAAAAAATGTCAAAATAGCTACAAAAATCATGTTTTAAACTGGCTTTGCACAAACTGATTGCATTTTGTCAGCCATTCACTTTCACAGTTAGTTGTGTGTTTTTTCCACAAGTATATATGGGATTTGTGCTCCGGGTCTACCTCCTCCCTACGTTTACATTTTGGGGACAGACTTGCAGGATTTTCAAGACAATTTATGCAACAATTTGTGCAAGTATAATTTCTCATATATTGTATTTATATCCAATGTATATTCTATGAGTATTAGATTAAAGAAATCTCTTGCTGCACCAGCAAAACAACCAGAAAAGTCAGGTTGCCAGTAGTAGAGGACAATAGCTGTACTTATCAAGGCCCGCATGTGTGTGTGTGTGTGTGTGTGTGTGTGTAACAGTGTGAATATGATGCAGTATGTTGGTTTAAAAAGCTTCCATAGATCAATGCATTTGCTAACAAAAATATGTCTTTGTGATCTGCTATAGGGAAAGCGTGAGGAGAGCTCTGAGATGGCCCATAGCAACATCCCTCCTGCACCTTCCTCTCAACAACAACAACAGCAACAACAACAGCAGCAACAACAACAACAACAGCAGCAGCAGCAACAACAACAACACCACCACACACAGCTAATGCTGGCTGGCAGTCAGCTAGCAGGGGTGAGACAATGCACACACTCACTCACACACATAGTAAGCCTTTCTTGGCTGACATGGCATCTGTCTTAGCAGGAAGTTCCCCTCAGTCCTTTTTTCGGTGTATCACTGATGCTTTTCCAGACTTTAAATAACAATTGCCTGGAAATATAGCATAGACTGTATTTAAAGATGGACAAGGTGGTTCCATTAACTTCCACTGTACAAAAATGAAGCCAAAATATCCTGGATACAGATGTTACCATCTTGCGCTGGTAACGTTGTTTGAGGCCAGAGTCTGTGCAGTAGCAATCTTCATGGTATTGAGTTCCTGCCCATACACCCCTCCAGACAATACCAAGCAGAGACTTTCATGGCAACACACACAGCTGTAATCCATGACGTCAAACCCCCTTTTATATCATCACATAACTAATTAAAACCAAACCTACATGAATCACTGTGATTAGAACTATGTAAAATGACAGAGACCATCTTAAGGTGAAATATATTTGCACCATCATCAGCATCATCAGTGCTGATGATGGCTCTTTAGCTGAAACATGTCCATTTCTTTGCATTTTTGCCCATATTGAATAAGTGAATTATTCTAGTAGTGCTGGGGTTCTAATTGTTTGCAGATTATTGCCACAGCTTTGCACCTCTACACATTGTCTAAGATTTTTGGAGTTGTGCGCACTGCCATTTTTATCAGATTTGATGAGTCCCAGTCTCTCTTGAAATTTTAGCTAAGCACAGTGGACTCCTCTGCACTATTCTTCATGGTCTATCTACTCCACAAGAAATACCTCAATAAGAATTAGTTCAGATCTGCTCTTGGATTTCAAAAATTGCTAGCTCCATCGTGTTCACATCTGTGGATAATGGTTACATTAGTGCTCAGTTCAGTAAGTTTCTATCAACAATTTCGAATTGCTCTCACCTGGTAAAATGAATCAGAATTGATAGTTAAATGCTTTCACGGATTTATAAGCAATTTCAAACATGCTTTCATGTTAACATGCCTTTATTCAGTTTATAGTGTTAAGTGCAGAGTAATGACTAATGTCATGCACTAGCACACAAGAAAAATATTCAGTGTAAGTACATAAATGCCCTGAAGGCCATGAAAGCATGTGCACAACATATAGGGAACAGTATTTGCATTAGGATGAAATACCTAAGCCAAACGCTCTGTAAGTTAAGTGGATGGCTTTTCTTGCTTGTCTTGCTCTGGCATGCTTTTACTGTCCGCTAACAGATTCACCTACACCTCTATTCCTGGAATGCTTAGCTGACTCTGCTCTTTGTTCTCTCCCCTGACTTTCTTTATGTCTACAATTTTGTCTTCATTTTATTCCTCCTGCACATGATCCTTCCCTCATCCTTTTTTTGTCAAACTACTCTGTTGTCATTCACCTCTCCTTTCACCCCTACTCTGCATCTTTACATCTTCATCTCATTTGCCATCACTGTCCTTATTTCTCTCTCGCCTCACTGCCATCGCCCCTTTCCTCCTCCACCTCCTCCTGCTGTCCCCTAGCTTGCCGCTCTGCTCCCAGCCCAGCAGCAGCTGCTCCTCCAACAGGCTCAGGCTCAGCTCCTGGCAGCCGCTGTTCAGCAGTCAAACGCTGCCCATGCCGCTCACGCTGCCCATGCCGCCGCGCAGCAACAAGCCAACCAGCAGCAGCAGCAGCAGCAGAGCCAATCACAATCCCAGCAGCAACAGCAGCAGCAACAGCAGCAAACCAAACAGGAACAAACTGTCCAAGCCCCGCCTCCTCCGCAGCTGGCCCTGTCACAGCCAATCCAGCTCACAGCCCAGGTATGAACAGCAAGTGCTCTGATGAACAGATTGTACCTTTTGAAGTAAATGAAGTACAGCATGTGATGTCTTAGTTGCACTTTTGACACTTCTGTCTGTCACCTTTCAGCCCAGTTTATTTGTGCTGTATATTGAGGAGTGTGTGTTTCCGTTGCAGGACATCCAGCAGCTGTTGCAGCTCCAGCAGCTGGTTCTGATGCCAGGTCATCATCTCCAGTCCCCTGCCCAGTTCCTCCTGTCTCAGCCTCCACAGGCACAGCAGCCGCAGCAGGGTGAGGTCCACGTAGGAAACTCATCTGCAGCTCTGATAATTACAATAAAATACACACTTGAACCACCAAGAATTCATGTAATATATTAAAAGTAAAAGATGTCATAAATCCCACTTTGTTAAATTTGCTTGGTTCCTTACCTGATCGCTTTACTGGTTTATTTAGTACAGCAGTGTCTAAGATAAGAAAAATGAAACCAACACAAAAGTGCTAAAAGCTGTAGTTCCTCTAATGGCCACTTGAGACTGGCTCCGGAAGCAAGTCAACCCCCACAGCCCCTTATGTTAAAATGCCCAACACTACCGCAGTAATACACGTTTACAGCCTGGTACAAAAAAACATTTTCAGTCTCAAAGGCTAATTTCAACTTTCATGACAACTGTACAGCAGGAAACAGGGGTCAACATTTTACATTTTATCAAGGCTTAAAGTTAAGCATAATTAAGTGCTAGCTGCTTTGAGTGACAGACTGATAGTGCCCTCGGCTTCTCGGTCACATCCACCCCTTGCACCTCCACAGTGCAAGCCCTTTTGCCCAAATATGGTCACTTCTGGCTCCAACAAACAAGATGGCAATGACCAAAATGCCGAACTTGAGGTTTCAAAATGGAAGTCCACAAACCAATGGGTGACGTCACAGTAGCTACGTCCATTATTACGTATTGTCTATGATTGCAACTAGCTGAAACATCTCCCATGTGCCAAACCTGAACTCCTGAATTCCTTCAGTGTTTATTGTTTGCGAGCCAAATTATCCATAAGGATCCAGGTGATTTAAACTAGCAAAACACTTAATAAAGCAGTTTGATGTTACAAATCAATTCTCTCCTCCGTGTGTTCACCTTTTTTGTGTGGTAATGTGCGATCCAGACACTCAGAGAGTTTTTACTAGGAGCCACATTATCCAAAGAGGTCGCTTCTTCTCAAAAACAAACGTACTCGATGATTTAAAGTGTTAAAAAAGCGGAATAAAGTAGTTTCATGTTTTTTTCTGATGCTGCTCAGCTTGTCATGGAGGGACTACTAACTATGGTGGTCAATGAGGAAATGTGAATGGCCTTATCTAGAGCCAGTGTTTGGTTTGTCCTTTCTGGGCTACTGTAGAAACATGGCAGTACAACATGTTAATCTCAGTAGATGAGGGCCTGCTCCCTATGTAGGTATAAACGGCTCATTCTAAAGTAACAAAACACAACGATTCTTATTTTCAGGTGATTATATACTCAAGAAAATATACTTATTATATTTCATTTTATTTATGCCAGTATCTCCCCCTAAATCCTACACACTGAACCTGTAACAATTTGATTGAGCAGCTGGATGATTGTTTGGTTTGTTAATTGGTTACTCGTCTTTTCACAGGTTTGCTCTCGACACCAAATCTGATCCAGCTACCTCAGCAAAGCCCAGGGGGGCTACTGACAACCCCACCTCGCCTGGGGCTCCAAGCACAGGTAGAAAATCTTTGTGTGAGTTTGTTCAGACAGAGAGAGCAGGAGAGACAGAGACAGAGTAAAAGAGACCTTGAGAAACAGAAAGTAACTATGCCACAAGTGGTATTAGTTATTCTCATGCAAAACCAATAGATGTTGAATGTCTGCGCCACAGGTCACTTATTAGACTGACATTCACCACTATCAACCGTCATCTCTGGCAAACCACCTGCAGAATGTCAAACGCTCTTGACTACCCTTTAAGTTATCTTCTGCTTTCAGAGATGCTTTAGAGTTTAAAAAAATAGCAGATCTTTGCTGCAACAATCTGCCAAAGAAAAAAGGTCGAGGTAGCTGCTTATTGAAAAGTATATTCCATTGTGGCGCTTCTTTTCATGAAAGACACAGAATCTTGATGATATATTCATTCAGCTCACCTCGTGTCCTCAGTCTTTATCTTCTGTAACACAATGCATGAATGCATCCCCACACATCCGAGGGCCGTTATAGATTTTTCAATATGCTGTGATGAAGTCGTGTCAAACACGACAGCGGCCGCTCCCTGCTTGTTCATGTATTTTATTCACAGAGATGATAAATGTAAATGAGGCGCGTAGCGGCAGGTATCGTGCATGATGTCTGGTCAATTAGTTGATACTCCCGAAGCTCGAAGGGTCAAATTCCCGCTCTGACATACTGAGTGTGTCTTGTTGTCAGCTGACCTGATGGCGGGCCGAGGTTAAACTCTGTCTACAGATATTGTATTCATAGTATTTTTCTTCTGTTTAGAATAAAATATGTTTTTGTGCATGATTGCTGTCAAATTTGTTTAATTTGTCAATGCACACAGAATCAGATTATTGTTTTTATGCATGTTTCCCAGATGATTAAATCATATGTATTCACTGACCAGTTTATTTCAGTTCCGGGAAAGGGAAAACACGTTTTTTCGGAGAATGTCCTCCAATGCCTTAACAGCTCTGTATGATTTAGTGGTCATGAAAATAATAATAATGATAATGATAATAATAATTGCTTTTTATATATCTTCTTAAACAAAATTACAAAGTGCTTTTCAATCAAAACACATCATAGCAGTACATAAAATAAAAAATATTAAAAAAAAAAAAAAAAAAGATATAAAACAAGATAAAATATTTAAACGATACCATCGGTTAAAAAAACCCAACATAAAATCAAAGTGATTAGACTTTGTACCAACACTTACAGGGTTGCATGTGAGTTTGTAAATGGAAATTTTAATAGAATTTTGCTTTTAAAAACAGAATATTAATGATTTATTAAAAATGTAAGTACAAAAAAAAACACATATCTACCGCATATAATATTATAATGTAGCATTTTTCCCTCTTTTGAAATAATTTCATTAGGAATAATCATTTACCAACTTCAAATATGTGCATTCAATCAGCAGGAACTACAGACATTATAAATCCATCTGTCAACAAATTATTAGCAAGTAGCAAAGATTAGCAGGTTGACACACAGCCTGCGGTGCCGGTTCCAGTAAACTTATTAGAAAATATTTTAATATTCCAAGTAAGTTATTAATAACGTCCTCCTTCTCTTCCCCTCTTACTGTCATTCTCTCTCTCTCACTCTGTCTCTCAAACAAACACATGCACTGCGGTACTCAGACCTTGTCTCAATCCTGACAATTGTTCTACTATTATGAATAAAATTTGTGGTTTACGAGTCAGTTTTGGGTGGTTAATTTATGCATATGTTGGTGCAGATCAGGCAGGTGAAGCACAAACGATTTCCCATTTTTTATAAATAGAATGCCACTTTATGCAAGAATGGAGGCAAACTCTTAGCTCATTTTTAACAATTCGTTTTATTTTTTTTATTTAAATTTTTTTTTAATATATTAATAAACAGTCATTCATTAGATTAATTAAGAATGATAGGCTGTTTAAGTCATATGTATATACATATATATATAGATATAGATATAGATATATATAGATATACATATATTTATTATTATTTTATTTATTTATTTATTTTTTTAAGTCCTACCACAACAGTGTCTGCTTAGTGAAATTCTAGCCCCTTAACAGAAATGGTTGGTGACTTGCTCCACACATAAAATATTGTGTAAGTACTTTTAAACAAAGTTCTTGTTTCTGTCTTCCTCACATTAAAGAGAGAGAAGAGCAGTGATGTTGTGGTTGGCGGAAGCAGCAGTGGTGGCAGCGGCTCTATAGTTGCCACCGGCGGCAGCAGCGTTGGTGTTGTGACGTCCGTAGGAGCCACCTCAGCATCCAGCAGCGCCATGGCCTCCTCATTGACATCTGGCTTGACTCCTGGAGGTCACGGGAGTCACATGGGGGAAGAACCCAGCGACCTGGAGGAGCTGGAGCAGTTTGCCCGCACCTTCAAACAGCGACGCATCAAGCTCGGCTTCACCCAGGTAAAAGGAGTAATAGGATGGTTGATAGGAATGTGTGTGTGTGTGTCAGCTTTATTTCTGACACTGTTTATCTGTCTGTCAGGGAGACGTCGGCGTTGCGATGGGTAAACTGTATGGTAACGACTTTAGCCAGACCACCATCTCCCGATTTGAAGCTCTCAACCTGAGCTTTAAGAACATGTGCAAGCTGAAACCACTGCTGGAGAAGTGGCTGAGTGATGCAGGTAAACATCTAAAACTTTCAACAATCCTTCATTTTGCATGACTTATAAATGACCTAGTCCAAAATCAAGCTTGGACAAAATTGCATGGATAGATGAAAGTTATTTTTGATGGAAATATTGTTAACTGAGGACTCTCCTCAATGACTCTTTCCTTGAAGAATTACAGTTATTTGATTTATTTGGTAGTGTAGTGATTTGATCTATGTAATGTAATACAGACATTTATGTAACATTTCATCTATTTAGGTGGCACAGAGTACTTAACAATACTGTATGTCAGCAACAGTTCTATAAGTCTAAAGTCATCAATGTGATTTTTTTTTATCATGTCATTACCATGTGCAAAAAACTTTGACAGTTCTTTTACTTCAGAAATCTTTACTGTATGTATTCTTCCATGCTTTTCTGTCTGTTGGCCTGCATGTCTTCATGTCTCTTTATTTATTCTTGCTCTCATCTCTATCTTTCTCTCTCTGACAGAAACCATGGCAGTAGACAGCATGCTGCCCAGCCCATCCTCTCTCTCCTCCCCTATGTTAGGCATCGAGGGTCTATCCGGCCGACGCAGGAAGAAACGCACCAGCATCGAGACCAATGTGCGAGTGGCCTTAGAGCGCAACTTCTGCACGGTAGGACATTGACTTATTTACCAAGTACATAGAACAACATATCTGTCAGTCTGGACAGTGAGACTGACACAAAGCCAGAAGAATGTCGACAAAGTGATATCAGGGCATTCAGAGAAATCACATCTGGGTGGATGTTGAATTTCTAAGTGAGATCTGAAAGTCGTGGTGTTTTTGTGCATCTCAGCTATACAAAAAGACGCATATGGCAGATTTAAGAATGGATACTCATGTCACATTTTACAGAACGTATTCAGATCTTTATTCAAAGTTAAAGTCCCGCATATAATTATTTGAGAGAAAATGTAAAAACTTTGGCATGAGAACATTTTCTATATTTACATGTACATGATAATGTTCCACTATGATTCAGAATATGACAGTATTCTGAATAAAATGCCGGACGTGTAAACAGCATATTACGTTTGGATCTTCCTAATTAGGCGTTTTTCTGAAAGAAACATTTTCCTGTTTAAGATATGTGGGATAAGCCAGTAATATTCTGGTTTTAGGAGCATTCTTTGAGCATGTATACAGCACACTCATATGGACCTAAACTGGGGTTTTAATGTAGTTTGTATCACTCAGCCTCTTGCCTGTTTCAGTCAGCTCTGTGCGTTGTGTTGCACACAAACCAACTGGCCAGCAGCTTGCAAAACTGTGGGGTAGAGATGCATGTCCAAAATAAAAGCCCACAATCCTGGTCCAAAGGAGAAATGTCATCAAACTTTTAAACATCATGAAAGATTAGGATGTGAACAGGTTCTTGGATATGTGCAAATATTGCAACAGTGACCTTTTCAAGAAGGTGGTTGAAGGATTGGAAAAGGGAGACAACTATGAAACTTCATTTTAATGCAAAGAAGCTAAAGTGGTTCCAACTGTTTCACTGTTCTATATTTTGACCTGATAATCATGTTAGAGCACGTTACCCTGAGGAATACCATTAGCAGCTACAAGCAAAACCTGGAACATTTTGTGCATGTAAACATAGTCAGTGTTGAAGACAAATAATTTAAGGAATACTATCAAGTTGGGTGCACAGTTGAATGAAATGACTGAATTAGACAGGATGTTTCAGGCTTGCTAAAGAGCTGAGGTATGCATGTAAGGGTTGGGCAAATATCATCACTCGTTCATTCATTCATTGGTTTCAGTTTCTGCTCATCTGCCTATTTACTCATCAGTCTAATGTTTTTGCTCCTCAGAACCAGAAGCCTACCTCGGAGGAGATCCTGCTCATGGCGGAGCAGCTCAACATGGAGAAGGAGGTGATTCGTGTTTGGTTCTGCAACCGCAGACAGAAGGAGAAACGCATCAACCCCTCTAGCAGCACCACCCCGCCCTTGCCCAGTCAGACTTCGCCTGTTGTGACACACAAAGCCCCCTGCTACAGCCCGCACATGGTACAGTCCACCATACATCTAATTCTTACTTAACTTATTTTGTGTAATTTTAGGAGTTGTATATTTGTTTCCACAGATGGAAGTATTTCCTGATTTCTCTTTTCCTCTCTCCGTCTCCAGATATCGAGTCAGGGTCTGTCCCAGGTCACCACCTGTCTCAGCACAACAGGTGAGCTGTAATTACTGTTTGTGCCCGCGTAGAGTCTCGTCAATGAATTATTAAAGGTTAGAGCAGTGCTTCCCAATTGTGTTTTTGGAACCCTAAGGTCGGTCACAGGAAGATTAAACTGGTCCCGACATTATTTGGAAGAAGTTGATATTTCTGTATTGTCGGAGCTTTTCGCTGCTTTGATGAAACACTGAAGAATCATCACTTTAAAAAAATGATTTCTGTGAGAGGAAGATTGAAATAGAAAACAATGATGTTTTGTTGACAACAACATGGAAGCACTGGTCCCGTCTTGAGTTGTTTACCTCCATGAGTCATGGCTTGTCCTCGTGATTTATAGACCCTGGCTACAGTGTGAGCTATCCCAGGCTTCACAGATATGACAGATGGCCTGACAGGTAACAAACACAGCTGGAAATTTATTGGTCCGTTGAGCCGAGGCTAATACTTTCCAGTCGCAAACTTCTCTGTCCAGTCTGCAGTTGAATGGAGTTAAAGAAGACACTCAAGAAGCTAAAGATCCTGACTGCTGATGAAGAACTGTGTCACCAAAATGTTTATTTAACGCTGTAACTCATCCTCACGGTGACAACAAACCTGCTACATGGCACCAACATCCCTCTTCTTCTCCTCCCCTCAGCCGCCAGCTCTTCAGCATCCTGCCCCATGACTCCTGTCAGCTCTGCTGCAGTAGGCTCCACCTCTTCTTCTGTGACCCCGCCCCCACATAGCACAGCTAGTCCCGCCCCTCCCAGCCTTGGGGCCCACGGGCTCAACACTGGGTGAGTGTTTATTCTAATGTTAATAACCGAAAAAACATGGCAGTTATTTTATCTTTAAAGAGATTTTATAACAGCTGAGGGCCTTGTTTGGCACGACGTGGAGCTCGTAGGCTCTTTTTCTTTCTTTCACCATCAACTTTTGTGCTTTAGTGTATTCATCAATGACAGTGTAGCGTAATTCTGACCATTTTTGTCCGGCAGCATGATGAATAATTTGGCGGTTGCCCTTTTTAGTCCTGCTAAGAATTTAATTGCTGTTCTTTCGCTAGGGCAACAGCTTTGGTCCCTGTCTACTTCCTGTCAGCTACTGCATTACAACTGTAACTGTAATATTTAGAGATATAAAAACAATACTAATCTGATCTATCTGCTGTATTGCTGTGCTTATTTTATGTACCGTGTTGCTTTGCTAGCTCCTTTGATGAACCAAATCTTGCATTACCCAATAGCGACATCTTAATGTCGGTCAGACCAACTGCTAGTTTTGGGGAAACTCAAGCTGTCATTTTCTTTACTCAGTCACCCATATCTGTTATTAATGAGGTAGGAAAGCGCCAACCGCGCCTTTTAGACAACAAGACTTAACCATTGCCTCTCGATATCTCAGCTGTTTCTCACCACTGTTTGCTCAGAACCATTCAATTATATGTACATGACGCAGGGGACGTTATTGTAAAGAAGCGTAATTCAGTGTCTAGGTGACTAATTGCCACAGCAGTTTAGAAATTATAATGCAGTCACAACTGTTCGTTTTAACAACGGCTTTGAGTGTGACTCAGCCAGTCATAATGAAGATGATAATAGGTGGAAGTACAGCAGAAAAAACTGAAAACAAACAAAATTTGTTCTCAAAGATTTACAGTTCTAAGTCATCAAAGCAAAAACAAATTACAAAACACTCTAGCGTCTGTCTCTTAAATGTGAGAATCTCCTGCTTTTTTTAAATTTTTATCATTGTAAAATATATATATATAATTCATTTTTGAACTGATGGTTAGATAAATCCAGAAATTAGACATTTTATAATCCACATTTTGTGAAATAAAGAAATTAATCTAAACGAATAATCAACACATTTTGCCTGGGTCCAGACCTTTGAATTTGCCCACTCCAGCAAGTTCGAGTTGACTGATTCTGGTCTGGCATTGTGGTGTGAAACAGCAGTTTCTCTGTTTAAAAAAAAAATCCAGTGGGGGGACTGGATTAGTCAATGAGTGCCGTGGGCGGGACTAATGCTTTTGTCAGGCTGTTGTCATCATCAGTATTTTTTACTTTGCTCTGCTCCACTTTTAAAAACCAAGCAAAACAGGTATGTTGGTATGTCTACGCATCAGTGCTGACTTAAAATTACATCAGACTCAGACCTATATATTGGTCTCAAATGACTGGTTAGAGAAAATAAAATCCCCTCCCCTATGGAAATCAGGTAGAGAGGAGATAATGTCAAACTGAAGATGGAAACAGAATGTAATGAGCTGAGAATTTTGTCTGATATGTCTGTTTTCTTTCAAAATAAAAGACTGACTCTTTGGAAAAATCTTATTTACACTTATGTATGAAAGCGCAAATATGAGATACTTTTTTTACTATCTGTATTTGAGAGGGTTTTTCAAATATATTTTGGAGTGTTTGAGTTGTTTCCGAGTGAGTGAAACCATCAGCACTCCACAACCTGTAATGACGACTTGTTTAACTTGACATCACCTGATACATATGCAGCTGTATGTTACAGAAAAAAGCTGATGAAAGATTTGTCAGACTGCTGCCACACCAGTTTGACTGCAATTCTGTTCACACACTTAGAGATGTATGTACAAGCTAAGGCATGCCGTTTTGACACAGATAGAAAATGTCAAAGAAGCTGCTGGTGCGTCTGTTACACCATCAAACACAAGACATGTGACATAATTACTTTGGGTTTACATCACTCTAACCTGATAACTGTTTCTCTACAAGTGTGAATTATCATGTGAATTTGCGGTCCGTCCACATTTCAGGAACACAATGATGGGAGTAAGCACAGGGATGAACCAGGCCCTCATTGGCAGCAATCCCCTGGCTACCATGCAAGGTGTGTGTGTGTGTTGGTGCATGCAGACTGTCCCCTCCAGCCCAGCAAGTCTTCATAAGTCTCCATTTCTTAAGACCACTTCCCATTTCACCCTTCATCCATTCTGTCCAAAATGAATTTCCTTGCAGCTCTCGGACGACAGTAGCCAACAGCGAGCCCGGCTCTCACTCCTCCTCCTCAGCACAAACTTTTTGAATCGCTCAGTATGGTGAAAGATTCAATTTGATTCTCATACAATAGACTGCTATTATCACAAAGTGACAAGAGCCCCTTATGGCAAAGCTTAGGAGGCCAAGTCAGCTTACAGTAAACAGTTGAACAGGCACAATCCCCTCCCTCTCAATATCCAGGCCTGTTGGCTAAATAACTAGTTTCCACTCAAAATTCCCCTTTTTAAAAGAGATGATCTGCTGCCAAATCAATTAAGCATCACAAATAAAGTCTGTGAGCTCAGCTTTGAATCCGTCATGTGATCCATCTCCCTATAGCGCCGATTCAGACCTTCCCCTTTTTCTCCCGCTCTGTTTGGGCGTCATTCAGAGCCGGCCTCCTCCGGGCCATGTGTTGATGAGAAGGATACAGCCTGTTATGGAAACTGCAGCTCTGGCACTGCCGGCTCTGATAGAGTTATAGGCTGAAGGAGAGAAGAAAGAGGAGCCTCGGTGAAAAGAGGGTTTTGAAATGAAGTGTTGACGTGGAAAAGGATTTCTGGTTTGAATCCCTCTGGGGCCACACACACGCTATGAATGTTTACACTCATGGCGCTGTAATGGATAAAAGTGTTGACTATTACACTGGAATTCAAAAGTCGGCAGGTGTCACTCTCTGTTACAGTGGAGCTCTGACTGATAGACAGGTTATTCTGCCGAGCTCACTGCAGTAATTCTGCAGGAAAATACAGGATTATTGTCAGTGTTGGGATCTTATTTCTCATTGCTATATAATATAATGATGCCTTGAAAAAAACCTTATATCTCAAGCAAACCTCTTTAGGTCACTCGTGGTTTTTCTATGAACAGTGTGACACATTCTGATGATTTTATTTTGTTTGTCTGTGGTGATACTTGATTTTGTGTGCAGATAGTCAACAGAATGAGACAGAAGTTCATTTTCACACTTTCACAAGCATCCAGCTCAGTATTCATCATTCATAGCATCATGTAGCTGGTTGTGTGCATGTGTAGTAAATAACTGTATCTCCATCTTCATCCTTTGGCTGACTATCATTTGTCTTCTTGCAGTTTAGGACTGAGTATTTATTATATCCAAATGTAAATAGAAGCATATTCATTTCTCAAGGTTCACTTCACCCAAATAACATATATATATATATATATATATATATATATATATATAATCTGATAGATCTCGGCCTTACCGCAGGTGAACTAAAACAAACTGTTAAACTATGCAGCACTGATCAAATATGAATCAAGATTATGTTACTGCATTGTTTAGTTTAAAAACATATTATAGTGTACTGTGCTGGTCCGTCTGGGTGGTGGTGCTCAGTACTCACTGTATCCAACATGGCGGCTGGGTCACAATCTTTCTCATTTTACAGCTAAACAGTACACTAAAATATGTTTATGAAAACATTTGAGGTGAGAATTAGGCAATGCAATAACAGGATCTTGATTCATATGTGATGAGCGCTGCTTAGTTTGACCGCTGTTCATGAGCAGAGATTGACATGATTGACAGCTGTGTAAGAGACTCCTCGGCTCTGATTGGTTGTTTTTGGTGCGCTGCAGTACATTCTTGCAAATGCCATCAGAAGCAGCAGGAAGAGGAGAGAGGATGTGTTTTTTTTCACAGACTATCTGTCTGTTTTATAGTGACAGCTTCAGCAAATATGTCACCAAGTTATTTTCATAAAAGTCACCAACTGTAGCTTGGATCCACAGAACAAATTGCCAGCAGCTTTGAAAAGAACTTCTTTGTACCGACGAAAATTATTCTGATAACCGTTTGAAAATAGTTTTGTCGTGACTTGGGTGACCTGACCCTTTAATCATTTTCGCCTGCTTACTTCCCGAATGATTTATTTCTGTTATATAAGTGAATGTATGAAAACTGTTTGCCAGTTTAGTCACTCTGCAGTCTTCCTACATCATCTTCATCACTAGTTACTGATGTGTCTGTGATCACTGACTTCTCTTTTCTTCCTGTCTTTTCATCCACTCTGCCCGCTTTTCTACAAATTTTCTTTCCTTTTGGTCCTCTGCCTCCATTTATCCATCTCTCCATCTTTCTCTTCACCTCTTCGTCTTTCTTTTCTCAATTGTTGCTGTCCCATCTCTGCTACGTCTACCACGTCTACATTTGTCTCGCTTTTCCTTTTACTCTTTTCCCTTCTGCCATCTTTTTTCTACCTCTCTTCATCATTTGACACTTTGTATTTATCACATTTTTTCTTTCTCTTGAGTTTCTTGCATTTTTTTTCTCTTTCCCTCTTTTCTTCTCAACCCTTCTCTTATCTCTCTTTCCATCTTCCTGTCCCTCCTCCATCACCGTCCACACTCCCTCCATCTTCTCCCTCTCTTCCGTCCCTACCAGCCCTGGCAGCCAGCAGTGGTCAGCTGCCCATCTCCAGCCTCGAGGGGGGAGCGGCTCACATGCTTCTTGGAGGACCTGGGGGTCCCGCCGTACCTCCTTCCCTCCGCCCCTCACTCTTCCTCAACCGCCCTACCCTCCTCCCCATGGTGACCGGCTCCATGGCGACAACCTCCACGCCTGCCATGGGACTGGTCAGCAGCGGTGGCGGAATATGCGGCCCGCGTCCCTCCTTCTCCCAATCTCCGCCCCCCGGCGCCAGCGACCTCATGAGCCCGACTTCGTGCCCCGAGGAGTCCGCATCTCCTTGTTCAAGCCCCGCCTCCTTCTGTTCTTTCAGCGAAGCCTCGCCACCTCCTTTGGGAGGGGCCATGGCCGAGTGATCCCTCACTGACAGCCAAAGTATCCTATCAGAGGAGGATGAGGAGGAGGAAGAGGAAGAGTTAAAGGAGCTTTAAAAATCTAAATTTACAACCTCGCCTTTCAACCAAAGCCATCTCTCTGTCTGATCCATCTCTGATTTCGTCTCTCTCTTTCTCTGTCTCCCCGCTGAAGTCTTCTGAAGCCAAAAATATACACAGATGGATGACGGGAGGAAGCAAAGAGAGAGGGAGAATGGAGAGGATAGAGAGAACTGCAGAACGGAGGGGGGACATTTGAAACCAAATAATGATCTACAGCTGGAGAGGTGGCACTGAGGAGTGTTTTTGCTCAGCATCGGGGAAACGAACAGCATGCTTTTTATCGGCTGGAGAAAAAATAAACTTGCTGAGGGCAGGGATGAGAAGCGAAACTGTGTGTGAGAAATGGGAGGCAAAAAGAAAAGACTTGTTTAACAAGCTTGGAAGGTCATGTGGTTGCAACCAAATTTAAAAAAAGAAAAGATGCTAGAAGAGAAACACACACTTACAAAGATGAAAACCAAAATCTCCAAATACCAAAAACTGAAAACCAAAAAAGACAAAAAAACAACAAAACGGAGAGAAAAGCTTTAGTTCAAAAAGACTTTGCATTCTGATCTGTCCAGGATCAGTTCAGTACTTCATTTCACGTCATGACAAACATTTTCCATTTCACTCAGGATTTCCTTTTAACTCATTTTCAGTTTTACAAAGCATCTATTTTTTCTGTTATTTTCTATTCATGGCTCTTTATGGTATTACAGATATGTAATGTTTTACAGCTGATCCCACATGCAGCATATCTACCTACCTCTCTCTTTACAGTGATGCATACCTTACAGTAGAACAGGCAGCGTTTGTTTTCACCAGCCTGGGGTGGCAGACGGGTGGGGTTTACCACTATAATTACTATAGCATCATGCAAGATGCCAATCCATACTTACTTGAGTAAAAGTATAACTTTCCTGTTAATGCCTGAGCTTTCTGGTATTCATTAAATCCTACTATGTGGTAAAACCCACCCCTCTGGCATGTAAATTGGATAAAACCAACCGTACGTGTTGGAAAATCTCATTTGATCCAGGCAAAAATAAATATATCGGTCTCTTTTTCTTGGTTGTTTAGCTGTTTTATTTACATCTTAATTTTCTGTTCAAAGAGAACATTTTCTATCAGGATTTCATCATCAATATTCTCATTGTTATCTTTAATGTTTGAAATCGAAGCATACACACTCGACAGTCTACAAAGAGGATACCACAGGCAGATGTGGACAGTCTTGGGATTTTATTCAGCATTATTTGGCTTCTTTTATTTCCATCACCCCATACACACCCATACCATCATCATGTCATCTTCCAGACTGCTCATCTACCACCAGACAGTCACTCTTGGATACCAAAGCATCGCCTCTGGCAGCGTTGTCTCTTGATTCGCCCGGGAGACGAGTGTCCAGACAAAACCTCAGCAGTGTCAAAGGGAAAACACACACACATACACACACACTACGAGCAAAAGAAAGAGTCCAAACCAAAAAAAAAAAAGAACAAAAGAAAGAGGTGAAGCACCGGCGTTCCCCTTACTGCCCCCAAACCCCTGCCCTCCATCCCTCCCTCCCATCTGCCCCTCTCCTTTGTCTCCAAAGATCAGATCAAAGGGCCAAAAGAAAAGAGGAGAAGAAGAAGAGGAGGAGAAGCGGTCAGGAGCGGAGGAGCCAAAGGTATGAAAAGCTGCAGGGGGAAAGCAAGAAGATAGAAGGAAGAGGAGCAGGAGGAGGTGCGCTCAAAGCGGCGGACCAAAAAACCAAAAAGTAACCCAAAACCAAAAGCTACTACTACTGCTACTAATTATGTATGAGTGACTGAACCGTAACTAAACCAAATACAAACAAAGAGGGGGAGGACGAGGGGAGAAAAGGGGGGAGTAAGGCCCTGTCTGTCTGTTTGTCTTTAGCTGTGATTGCTGTTCTTGTATCGACAGACAGAAATCGTTCCCTCCCTCCCTCTGCCAGCGACCTCGGCTTTGTTCTCACTTTTTCCTGGATGGATAAAATATGGAATAACCTCAACAAACTGACTTTGAGAATATATATATTTTTGTTTTTGCTTTCCATAGTGTGTCTGTTAATGATGTATGGATTTGTCTCATTGCTTTCTACTTATTATGCGGCGGGAAGGAGGGAGGGAGGGGCAGGGGCGGGGAGGTGGTGGGTTTTGGCAACGTGTTGCCTATTTTCATATCTTCTTGTCTCTTCGGTTGTGCTCTGGGTTTTTATTTTTCTTTATGGTTGGAAATAACTGTGAAAATGTAGCTTCCAAGATTACAAGAAAAAGTTTTTAGTTGATCCAGAATGTTGTGAGAAAGCCAAAACTGAAAACCAAAACTTTTTAGACATACAACCAAATAGAACAACCAAACCAATGCACAAGTTGTACGCGTGGCTCAGCTGTGTGTGATTGTGGGAATGTGTGTGTGTATACGTGTGCTTGTGCGAGCATGTGTCGGTATAAAGATAAATTCTCTTGCATCCAGACCAAACCGTAAAACACCACACACTCTTTATGTCTCATAAACCTGTTCGACAAACTAATGTCACCCAGTCTTTATTTTAGATACTTAAAAAGCAAAACTCTGGTCATTTTTAACCTGGACTTGTTTTCACAGAGTTTTCCCATCACACTTATCGTCTCCAACTTCTCTGCTGCTGCTTGGATCGCTTCTAACACAAACTCCAAAAATCAAAGTGAAACACAAAGCATGTCTTTTCAAATTTATCTGTCGCCTTGTGAAACTCGGCACATTAAACATAAGTAAACATAGGTGAGAGCAGGCTCACATATTCCAACATGTTCTCACTCCCATCTCGTCAAATGCAGCAGCTTGGTCAGTGACTGTGATGCTTTAGGTACCCCATTAGCGTCGTTTTGGACGCTCAGGGACGGCAAGTCAGTTTCTGCAGGTCACACATACAGTGTCTTTTGTTTACAGGACACATTTGCGTGGGTACAGACGTTTCGTTAAATAAAAACAACAAATGATCATTAGCCAATTGGAGCCACAGACGGGACCAACGTTGTTGTCGTGCTGTTGTCAAGCAGTGCACCAGAACCAATGAGGAGTAACAAGAACAATGGCGAGCACTGCAGACAAAAAAGACGCTGCTATCGCTGCTCTTAATTGACATGCTATCCCAATATCACCTGACATCCTAGTTTGTTTTACTTCTCTCTGCTTCAGTTTTAAAAGACCGACAAAACAGGTATGTTCTCGTGGCTACACATCAGTGTGGGGTTAAAATGATGTTAGATTCAGGTGGATACGTTCATCTAATTGGTCAGGGGAAATCAAGCCCCTTTCCCTTACAAAAATCACTTAGAGTGGGCGCACTGTCAGACTAATAATCTTGTCTGATATCAGGCAAATGAAACACAGCTTTCATCAACAAAACTATTTTAGGTTTAGGCGATAAAACTACTTGGTTAGGTAGAAAAAAAGATCATGGTTTGGATTAAAATAAGTATGTTGGTTACCTTATTTAAGTACGTTAACGTGTGTCATGTGACGTTAATTCCGTAACAGTAAAAAAATGCAAACAACAAACACACCCATCTCCAGAGTGAAAGTCGTGTGTTTGGTTGACCCACCCTTCCCTCCCTCTCTCCCACTAAACATGGACTGTCTTGCTCTTTATTCAGTGTCACTGCCACGTATGGGTTTGAGTTAAATGAAAACCTGGTACATTTGTAGAGACGCTGTATGGTGCCTTGTGTATCAGAATCAGATGCTGATGGCCACTGACCAAGCTGCCATATTGGATGCCCGAGGAACGAGAACAGGCTTTATATTCACAAGTTATGTGACGTGGAAACCAAACCTTTAAACATAACTGTGAATAAGATAAACATGCAAGTATGTACAGCACGTCAGGATGATCATCAGTCAACTCTAAAATCAATCACTTGACTTAATAGTGAAGGTGTACCCGTGCTCAAGTATCTAAAACTGTTGATAAATTATCACCAATACAGTATGTTTGATTTAACGTTAATGAGCTGAAACAGGCCTCTTTAAAAAAGCTCCGCAGTGAAGCAGTAGGTGATATTTTTGTGAGATCACAGATCACTCTGATGGAATAAAAACACAAGGTCCAGGTTGAAAACAGAGTTAAGCTGTCATCTAACACACACAGGTACTGAAGGCAACCAATGATAGAGATGATATGGGGAGGGAAGAGGGGGGTGCTCACGTCTGAGACAGATTAAAGGCTGTTAACGTCCACTTTTAGAGGGAATGTATCCATTAGTTCTTTAGGTTTTTGTAGGGGGGAAATAATCTATGTTCAACTGCTCTTACTTGTTGCTGATGTATAAAAAGGCTGGGACTATTATCCTTTGATGATGACGACCGAAGACGACGACTTGATTTAAGAACCAAAAGCTTTAAAACTCTTTATCTCTCACGGGCTCTTTGTTGGAAAAAAAAATATTTGTATTTATTGTATGAGGGAGGTGTGTGCTTTTTTCGGGGATGGGGAAAAATGGTCCGTTTGTATTTTATTAACTTCTTTGTCTTTCACCTTTATTTATTGACTCTTTATTTATGTATTTATTGGATTCTATTTATGTCTTTCTGGATCTTTGTAATAGTTTTTTCAGGGGTTGTTGTGAGGCTTGTATCTGCAGAGAGAGGGGTGTTCTTGAGATCAAGACAAGAAGAGAAGATGCCAAACGAATGTTTTAAAGCAAAACCAAACCTAAAGACTGTTGTAACCTGAGACAGAGAGAGAAAGTAGCAGGGAAACTGTGACGGAGGAAAATGGCATTTTAAAATTAGCTGTATGGGGACAATATGTCTCGACATTCACTGTCTAATATATCTTGCAGAACCTGGAGTGCGTGTTACTGCTTTTCAATCTTCAGTTGGAAACATTGGGTTTCTCATTTTGGATCAAACTTACATTGTTATCAGTTGCACCAGCTCTGTTAATCCAAAATCTGTTTGATTAGTTCACACTAAATGGAAATGTTTACATTAGGCTACTAAATGAAAATTATCTGCACCAAACAAATTGGTTCTTAGGTAGAGGTTAGCTGTTACTAACTATTCACACCCAATAACAGCCATTATGTAGCCGTTACTTAGCTAAGGGAACAAACTGAAGAAGCTAATGTTAGCTTACTAATATACGACCTGTTTAGATTGACGACTAAAAGAGCTAATATGCAGAATGGTTGACATATCTGACCCGACAGTTGATCACTCACGCAAATAACCAAATAAAACTACATTTACAAAGTATTAGCAGTTTAAAGGATTTTTTAAAAAAGCCCCTAAAACTGTTAGCACGTGACGCTAAAGGCTCATTAATGCTCTTCCACTAGAGATTGTTGGGGCAGTGTAGCCTAGTTCAAGCGATCATAGGAGACGGCAAAGACATTTTTAAAAAGGCCGAACAGGACGAATTAGTAATATAATGAAAATATCTCTCCACTCACGTCGCGATTCATTTAATGGCTTCACAGATAATCGCTGTCTGTTAAAAGGTTGTTAAGATGAACCTTGTCTACCCTCGCTTCAAAGTATTAGGGCAGTGATGTTTACAACATTTGAAACAGACATATCTATTTTCGTATGTAAAGGGAGTATAAATGAGCCCTTAAAGGGATTTCCTGAAGAGACAGCGCTAGCCTACAGATGTGTCCTCGCCAAGCCTTAATTACTAAAGTCTTCACTACTAACACATTTATATTTTGAATGGTGCAACCTGATTGAGTAAATCACTTGTGTAAAACTAACAAGTAGTTTCTAAGAATTTTAAAAAACAAACTTGGTGATGGATTTCACAAACAGCTTGTGCAACTCAGTCCTGCTGCCTCAGTACAACAGTGAGTCTGGTTTGCCATCAGTCACTGGAAAGTAAACTAATCTATGAAATACTAACAGCTCAGTTTCACACACTCCAGACTGGTTAAACTAGTCAGCAGTTGACACATTTCTTAACATTTGTCCTATGTTTGGTTTAAAACCCAACATTTCCATCCTCTTGAGTGAGTTTCCTCCGTTCACGTCTCCTCCTCTGCTCTCTTAAAAGCTTTGATTCCCTCTGTCTCTTCTTCACAGACGAGGGGCTTTTAACTCATACCTCTGATACTCTGATGAAAAAACCAAATAGACATTCAAGCTTTAATGACAAAATAAAATAAAAATAAAAAAGAGATGTGACTTGTCTGAACTCAGGAGTGAGGGATGTGAAACTGGCCCTAGCAAAGTTAGATGATGGAGAAACAAAGATTTTCAGTTGTTCTTATGGCTTTAACCTACAGATTACACCGCGTCCTCTCGTGTTCACTGTTCTTAATGAGGTGCTGAGGATGTGGCTGTG
Source organism: Cephalopholis sonnerati (assembly GCA_019142605.1). Classification (NCBI taxonomy): domain Eukaryota; kingdom Metazoa; phylum Chordata; class Actinopteri; order Perciformes; family Serranidae; genus Cephalopholis; species Cephalopholis sonnerati. The sequence continues at coordinate 13,547,907 of JAGQAX010000014.1, forward strand.
TTTTGTAGAGAGAAAGGTGTGTGTATATTCATCACTGCTGTCGGAGGAAAACATTTGAACGCCAGGTTTTTACTTAAAATACGCGTTATGTTTTAAATGTGACGCTTGACCCTTGGGCTGTTAAAAATCCACTGCAGAGCTTAAAAAACGTGGATGTCAAACTAAAGTTAAGAAAGTACAAATTTATATTTTTAAGATTTGTGTTTTTTGTTGTTTTTTTGTTTTGTCTCCGACAGCAGTGCAGCTCTGTCTGTGTGCCTGTGTAGTCCGACTCTGCTGTGGTGGACAGAGAATGATACCAAAGTTAAAACTACCGCAGTGAGACGCTACACTACCAACACAACACACACACACTCACAGTCATTCCATGTGTATATAAACATTCAGGATTCTTGTTAGAGACCGTAACTGCTAAAATAAAAGGTATCCAGCGCCTGTTGTTAATATAAAAACACTGTCAGATAATAAGAGCACTTCAGGCCTTGACAGTTTTCTACTGTAGTTCTTCTGTGGCTGTGAATGTTAATTTTACTACTCTGCTCAACTTTCCAAGTCACCGTGACACATAAAAGACTCTTTTTTGGCCTTGAGAACACACAAAGTAAAACCTGACAACAGAGTGAAAAAAAAGAGAGAATAACTTCCGTCGATATTGTTTGCCCCATTTTATTGTTCCTTTATTTAGGAGAAAGTTAAAGAAACATTTTCCTTTCTATTTTTTCTACAATGCAGCTTAAATCCAAAGGTTAAGAGGACAGCAAAGATAGATTTTACTGCTAAAGAAAAAAACCTCAATAGTGAAAACCAAAGAGCTCCACTGTATCTTCTCACCTTGATTTTCTTTTTTCTCCGCATTCCACGTTTTTATGGTGGCTGTAAACTCTAAAAGTATTCTTTAATATAGCCTAATGATGATGGTGGCGGTGATGATGACGGTGGACATAAAAGATGAAACAAACACTGCTCTGTAAGCTTTGGTATCTGTTTTTTCGGGTCCTTTTTTCTGTTTTGAAGTATGCTTACAATATGCTGTTTTTTGACCTCGAGGCTCTCTCTGTCTGAGTTGATTCTATAACCTGATTCTGTTGGAAACGTTTGGGTTTGAAACTGTTCTCTACTGTCCCTGAACTCATCGCTATCTGTGTGCCTGTTGTTTTAAGGGGCCAGGGAAACGGGGACAAAACAAACCTGTAAGTGTTAGGAATAAAGTGCGAATTTAGACCAAATCATGTCCTGTGTCTTTGTTGTTTGTTGTTGTTGTTGTTTTTTTTGCTGTATTCAAGGATGTCACTAAAAGCAGAAATCAGAATCAATCAGAAAACAATACGATGATTGATGGGAACTATTTTCTTCCTTCCAAACTACACCCGACAACCGTATCACTGCAGAGGGAAGTGTGCATTTACTGCCAGCTCACCTAACACCACTGAGCCAGCTAATGTCACAGTTAGTGAGTAGATGCACACTTCCATCTTAACAGTGATACGCATTGATTGATTGAGTTCTTGTAATAAAAAATATACAAATTTTAAAAAACAAAAATTATAATAATAATAAATAAAATAAACAAATAAATAGAGAAAAAAAATAGTCTCCATCTTCAATACATGTGAATCTCAGATTACATGAGCGAAAAGGAGTAGGAGTAAGTGTAAACTTACTTCATCCTACCCCTTAAGTACTACTACATTTTTATCAATGACTCATGACCTGAAACAATAAGTTTGTCTTAATTCATCCTCAGCCTAGACCTGATACAGATATGCAGCAGTTACTGATTAATAATGTATACAGTATCGTTACATACAGACATTAGTAGTTACATTATGTGTAGCAAAGCTACATTATGATTCACAAAACAAACCCTCATAATTATCAGTCAATACCTCACAGGAATCAATTCTTTATACCTTTTTTAAACTGAATTATGTTTGATATTTGTTTTATCTCGACACACTATTTGTTCCATAGTTTTACTCCACAGATAGTAATACAAAAACTTTTCAATGTGGTGCGCACTTTAAGAATCTTTAACTTTAACTTTCCCCTTAAATCATAACGTCCCTCTCTTTCACAAAACAGTTTCTGAACATTACCTGGCAGTAAGTCATTCTTTGCTTTAAACATTATTTGAATAGTTTTGAACTCCACAAGGTCAAAGAATTTTAACGTTTTAATGGATCAGTGTGTTCATGAAAGCCAACATTGTTAACAATTCTCATTGCCCTTCACTGTAGAATAAAAAGCGGTTGTAATGAGCTTGTATATGTATTTCCCCATCCCTCTACACAGTAAGTTAAATAGGTTAACACCAGTGAACTAAAAAGAATGTGACGTGATTTTTGATCCAACATGTGTTTTGCTTTTGCCAGGTCTGAGATGCCTCTGGATATTTTGTTTTGAACGTGTTTTATGTGAGGTTTCCAGCAAATTTTGTCATCAGTTGTCACTCTGAGAAATTTGTTTTGTTTTACCCTCTCTATATCTACACCCTCTATCTGTACCTTTACATGATCATTTGTTTTACATTTTCCAAATATCATGATTTTTGTTTTACTTAAATTTAACAATAACTTATTTAAGTCAAACCATGACTTAATTTTACTCAATTCTGAAGCGATCAAGTCGAAAAGTTGCTGTAAATCCTCACCAGTTCCTAAAATATTTGTGTCATCAGCAAATAGTACAAATTTCAACAAATCAGACACTTTACATATATCATTGATGTACATTATGAATAGTTTTGGTCCCAACACTGAGCCCTGGGGGACACCACACACAGTGTCCAAACACTCAGAATAACAATCTCCCATCTTCACAAATTGTTTCCTGTTCTCCAAATAGCTTCTCACCCAGTTTAGCACAATCCCCCTCCACACTGTTCCAGTTTATTGATTAATATGTCATGGTTTATGGTATCAATCATTATTTAAATCAATGATTTTTTACTGTCTATGGAATTTGGGATTTCCTCAATAAGTTCAGTTAATGCCAGTGATGTTGAGCGGTTAGCTCTGAATCCATATTGACTGTCTGAGAGTAAATTGTGTTTTTATATAAATTTGTCTAATCTGTCATTGAAAAGTTTTTCAAGGATTTTGGAGAATTGTGGGAGAAGACAAATCAGTGGAAAGAAAAAATTCCAGCATGAAACTGCTCACAACAAGGTCTGTGGATTATCTTGAGTAACCAGGTCATGATTTCTGGAAAGAGACATCACTGTTGAGTTTTTCAAATGTATTTTTGGTGCTTTGAGCAGAACAAGCCGAATGCTATTTGCTATTGGAAAGTATGCAGACATCTCAGCAACTCACACCAAAACAACCTATATTAAAAGCACTACAGGTAAGACAAGAAATGTGTGTTGTTGATTTTGGGGTGAAAATTCTCTTTAAGTTTCTGGAACAGTGAATTCTTTGGTGGCATTTCAGCATGAAAACGGTTAAACTCAATATAATCTAAGTAGAAAATATCTGAACATAAAAAGAATTCAGAGGCCAAGTACTCAGTCTGTCTCATATGTGGTAAATTAGAGGAATGTTCAGGTGCCCTTGAAGATGGAGAAAAAATCACACACAAAAAAAATTCTTCAGGCACTCTTCAGCAGAGCAATGATAAAAGGAATGTAAAAGGCTTTGACCCTCTGACCGTGCTGAAGACACTGTGAGGTGGAAACCGGTCTTTTTAAATGAAGAATAAAGCTTTTAATATACTTTCTCTCCCTGAGTGCCTGAGGGATCTTTCTTTTCAATACACTTATCTATTGGCAGGTTAAAACCAAAAATACTGTACTTTTGTATTTCCAAACTTAGGCTGAATTTTAGATTAAACTGTGTTTTTGTGCTTTGCTGTCTCTTAAGGGGAAACTTTGGTATTTATGAACCTGGACCTTTCCCATGTTTTTGTGTCTAAGTGACTAATGGAGACAGTGATGTCTTGGCCCAGTGTCAAGTGACACCACAGGTTGCAATATAAACACCACAGGCAAATGTGCACCATGAATTTTCCTGCCTTTAAGTTAAGGTACCAGTGTAAAAACACTCTGTTCCCCACATAAAAGTATAAGTATAAGCGCAGAGCCAGTGGCAAGACTAGGACTCCTTTCAGAATTCTAGTTAGTACATTATGGGATTATGTGATGCATTAGAGGAAAAACGCTGCTGTCGTGTAAACTATCTGCCAAAACGCAACTAAAATTTACCATTTTCAGTTGAAGTTGTTGTCATATAAACAGGACCTGAGTCCCATCCCTCGAACACGGACTGGCCAATATTATCATAGTAGCGTCCAGCTCTGACTACACGGCTGTGCTTCATTGACTCTCATGCTGTCAGTTTGAGCTTTCCATCATTTTCAGACTGGTTTTGTGGATTTCGAGCTATACTTGTTCACTGAGGTTGCAGGGAAATCTGCGTTTCTCAACCTTTTCCAAAACCAAAACCAAACCCTGAAAATTTGTAGGGGTAGCTAGCTAGCTTACCCTGCACTTAGGTCTTTAGTCTCTATCACCAGGTGATGTAGTGGTTCACTTTCACACTGTGATCTGTACGTTTGGCTTTAGCTTCTAATTATCTTAATATTTTTAGCCTGTTTTCACTGCTGAGTGTGTTTGACATTTTGTATACATCATTCAAACACATATTGTCAACCCTTTTCTCTGCTTCTCTCTAAGATCCTGTTTATACTTTAACGTTTTCAAGCGAAAACGGTAAACTTTAGTTGCGTTTGGGCTCATCGTTTACACGAAAGAGGTGTTTTGTTTGTGTTTTGAAAACGGGTTCCAGAGTGCATTTTTTTTGGAAACAGCACCATCTCCGTTGTCGTGTAAACTTGCAATATGCAGTTCCTCTGAAAACAGAGACTTTTCGCACATGCGTGTTACGGTTCCAGTCACTAGGCGTGTGCTAGAAGGTCGACCATCACAACAACAATGGCGGACTCCCGAGCTCTGTTTGTGCTGCTCACCCTGTTGAATTTATCAACGCTTCTCAAGCAAAGTGTAGATTTACTGTAGCGACTCCACCTCGTCGTCCGTCCAGAGAAACATTCATGCGGTTGCCATTTTGTTTGTTTATACATCACCACTACGTAGAGGGAAGTGCATGTGCGCAGGCGTGTGTTGTATCATTACAAAGTCACACTACCAACTGCTGTCCTGGCATGTATACTATAGCGTTTTTGGTCATTTCTGCGGATCCTTGTGCATGGTGATTGTTATCAAAACGTTGTCTGAACGCGAAACTTTTTTCAAGAAACGATTCCGTTTTCAGCGGATCGTTTTCATGTTAACATGGCCAAAAATCACTTTTTTCCTTTTTTTTTTACAATGATTTGATATTTCCCCAGGGAGTGCAGTTACTTACGGTGTGGGCTCCATGTTCGCTCCCACAGCTTGCCGGACCATAACAAAGGGGCGGGGCTTAGCAAGGGGTCAGTTACTCATCCAGTGTTGCCTTTAATTTGTTAAGAAAATTATGTTTTTCTTGTATGCCTCCGAGGAGATCAAACTATCCAAAAAAGTGAACATTCTCGATGAATTGAAGTCATAGGAAACAGCGTTAAACATACATAGATGAGTAGTGCATCTGCCTTGTTTATACAGATGTGTTTCAAATTGTAAAGTTCTAGTGAAAATGCATGTGTTAGGGAGGAACTGAGCATATGACTGGATACATGAGACCTGGATAATACTGTACAAATTCAGTGAGAGTTTGTAAATGGACGATCTGATATAGTTTTGCTGGTGTTAAACATGGACCCCTTGAACTTCAGTTCATCAAGAATTTTTTCCATTTTAGATTTTTCATTCTCTGTATGGCATGCAAGAAAAACAAAGTTCCCTTGTTGAATTCAACGTAACACAGGGTGAGTAACTGATATACAACTGGTCATTAGGGGAGGTGAAGTATTCCTTTAATATATGCATAACTAACATTGCAGCTGGTAAATGTGGGGCCTTTAAATCATCGTTTATTTGTTTGACCATTTTCTGTATTATTAATCTGAGTCTGCAAAGTAGTTGTAGTGGAGCAGACTTGTAAAGTAGCAGAATATAGAAATGCTCAGTAAAGTACAAGTACATAAGTACAAGTCAAGTCTCTGCAGTGTTTCACACAGTTTTGGTTTGTGGAGAGTTGCTGACATAGCAGGAGTGTTTTTAGCACACATGTGCACTTTGCTTTACATTCTTTCAGTTACACATGTTCAGGGGTGCTGGAGGGAAAACCCTAAATGATTCAGGGGGCCTGGAGCAGGACAGCAGCCCTGCTACCTGCCAGGGATTATAGATATTTAATGTGTTGTTGAGCTCAGAGGGTCCAAGATTCCTAGCAGCGCCCCTGCACACATTCACAACTTCTCTCTGCCCAGCAGTTCCATCGTCCTCCACACTGTGTTGTTGTTGTTTAGGGAGAGAAGATCGAACTTGTTTTCTTTCCAAAAACTACATCTTCTCAGCCAGTTTCTACATGCTTCCTCCTCCTCCTCCTCCTCCTCCTCCTCCTCCTCCTCCTCCTCCTCCTCTCCCTGGTCTCCATCTTGCTCTTTTTTTCATGAGAAGGATCCAGAGTGGTTAGCAGCTTTGTAATGTCACACATCTGCCAAGCCAAAATCCCCACAGCTCCTCCCAAATCCAGTAAATCATACCAGCGCATCCAGCTCCACATACAGATAGCTGCAGGGTACAAATTAGTTTTCTCTGTTCCCTGTCCAGCAAATTACTGGGTGCTGAGAGTCAAACCTTTCGGATCGTGGCGTGGTTGCCCGTTTGCACCAGTAACATAGTAACCTGAAAAACACACTCGCTTTCTCAACGCTGTCATTTTGCTTTTTAATACCATTATTTTTTCCCCTGAAAGACGTTAAACCTCAGATGTTTCATGCTGTATTTAGTTTGACTTTGTCCCAGTCGTATAAAACATTTTCTCCCAGCAGCTGCCAGCTGTGGTGAAATAAAAGGCAGATATGAGGCTTCTGTGTGAAACTGATGATGTGTAGTTATGACATTCAGCCACCTCCCTCATAGCTGATCTCATCAAATAATGATGCTTCTATTGGTCCTGGGTGGTTCAGATCTGGGTGGCCTGGTCCGTGTGTGTGTGTGTGTGTGTGTGTGTTTCCAGTCAGTCCCAGTCTCTCTTCTGGGAACTAACATGTTGTAACCCACAGGTCCCTTAGGAGTAACTTCGCCTGCTGCAAGGAAGAAACTAACCCTGTCTCTGTCTCTAACAGACACTCAGTCCGAACTCCGAACGTGTTTGGTTGCTCTGTAACCGTGAATGAACTTCTGTGTTTGCACCTTCACACGCCCTGCGTGCCAGATGTGAATGAGCCAAATGTTTGGGAACCAAAATTAAAATACCAGGTGTGAAGCAGCCGTGAAATCGGCAGCTTCGGCCCGACCACAGCACACACTGAGGGGTGTAGTGGTTGCACGGCAGCAGGAATAACCAGCTAAGAAGGTTTTATAAGATCTTTATCTGTTTCCTGATCTGGAGGATTTAGTTGAAAGTAGTTTTTGCACAAAGGTCTCTTCCTCTCCGAAATATCCTGTAGAAACACAGTGGTGCAACATGCGATTTTAATGGATGAGGACCTGCTCCCTATGTAGGTGCCAATATCCCCCCCTAAAGTCTGAACATGGGACCTTTAAGTTAAGTTTCATAGGATATTTGATTACAGCAATAACCAAACACACTCTCAAAAAAGGAGCATATGCAAGAATAAACACTCAAATAGTACTTTATATGGTTTGACACAGTTTTTTCTCATAATATACTGATTTTTTTCACATGGAACAACTAATAGAAAACATTACAGAGAAGGAACTAAGGCTTTCCAACAACAGCCAAATACTTTTCAGTCAGTATTAATCCTTCTTTTATTTTAAAAGTTACCACAATAGCCATACTTTCCGTCTTTATTTTGTATTCTGAGATCTCATGTCTGCCTTAGAGGAGCTGTGATGTTGTGTTTGTATGCCGAGTTGCAGTTCAATCCATACACCACTAAGTGGCGCCCATTCACTGTAAAAAAAAAAAAAAAAAATCAAAACTACACAAGCGACTCAAAAACTTCAATGGGACCATGTAGTAGAAATAGTTTTAAATGTGGTATTAATTCATAATAATTTGTGTGAATTCCTTCTTTCTGCTAAACTCAGGGAGCACATAGAGATGTGTTTAAGAATATAGTATCTGCATTATGACTGAAAGAAGAGCTTGACACAAATAAGTAAAGTGTAACATTGCATTTGTTCACTGCTTCGTCTGAGGTGTTTTCTTCACGGTCTCCTTTAAGTAATAATTAAGATTAGGGCTGCAAGTAATTATAATTTTCATTATCTACTAATCTGCCAACTCTTACAATTAATCAATGACTTGTTGGCTCATCATCATTTCCCAGAGTCCAAAGGGGCATCTTCAGTTTGCTCCAACCAACACTTTAAAACTCAGATTTTTCATTTATCTTCATGAATGGCAAAGAAAAGCAGCACACTCATATTTAAGAAGCTGAAACCCCCATGTGTTTGACATTTTTGCTTGAACAGCAACTGAAAAGATTCATCGATGATCAAAATAGTTGCAGATTCATTTTCTTTTGATCGACTGACCAATAATCGACTAATCTTTGCAGCTTTATTAAGAGGCTTAACTTACCAGAGTTAGACAGTGGAGGGGTTGTTTCTGTAGAGGTTTTTATGATAATGCCAAGCCTGACTGATCAGCCAAACACATTAAAATCACTGACAGGTGAGGTGAATAACATTGATCATCTTGTTACAATGCAGTGTTCTGCTGGGAAACATTCATGTGGATACCACCTGACACACAGCACCACTGAGGAACTAGCACACCCACCCTCATGGCCATGGCACTTCTTGATGAAAGTGCCCCCAAGCAGAGCAATGTGCCACGCCTCACTGCAAGAACTGCTCAGGAATGGCACGTTCTCCGGGCCATTCCTCACTGCAAGAACTGCTCAGGAATGGCCCGAAGAACGTGACAAAGAGCTCAACGCATCCACCTGGCCTCCAATGTCCCCAGATCGCAACCTGATCAAGCATTGCCAGTACCCCAGAGTTACCGTTATCCACAGTGGGGCCTTCTTGGATCAGACTTGGCTCTGACCTGTCAAGGCATGGACACAGGACCTCTGGGGGGTGTGCTGTGGAGTCTGGCACTGGGGCGTTGGCAGTGGATCCTTTGAGACCTGTCGCTTGTGATGTGGGATAGTGGAATGGCACACGGATGCTCGATCAGATTGGGATCAGGGGAATTTGTAGGCCAGGTTGATGCCCTCACCCTTTGTCACGTTCATCAGGGCGTTTCTGAGCATTGTTTGTGGAGAGGCATGGTGCATGTTCTGCTAGAGGGGGGCGTCGCCATCGAGGAGTGTTATTGCCATGGGGCGGGGGGACTTGGTACGCAGTAGTGTTTGGATGAGTGAAGTACTTCAAGTGGCATCCACATGAATGCCAGGACCCAAGGTTTCCCAGCAGAGCATGGCATTGGAACAAGATGGTCAGTATTGTTCATGTCATCTGTCAGTGGTTTTAATGTTTAGGCTGATCGATGTACCTAATGTCAGGATTTGAAAACCATAAATGTTTTTGCTTTTTAACATCCTGTAACAATCGGAAAAACATTTGCGTCTTCATCTGAAGGCTGAGAAATCTCAAAGGAGTGTTTTCGTAACCTGTAGGATGAACTCAAATCAGAAAAGACACATATTTGTTAAAGCTGTCATCAGCACATGTGCTTCTGTAAACAATCTATTCTATCCGCTCTGCGTCTCCGTTATAATAAATGTAAATGAGCTTGTGTTGAATTGGAGGCTGACATGGTATCAGTTGGAGTGTTTAGCTACATTTCACTTGTAAACTCTGTCTCAACAGTTCAGCTGTCTGTGTTGTCAAACCGGTACAAACACGTCACACTGGTTTGAGTTATTTTAAATACATATTAAAATGAGTGGGCAAACAGCTTCACGTCAAATGCTTTTATGAGCCTGGACTGTTGATTTTATATTTGTTTAGTAAATGATGTTTATTTAAGGTAATCCCTAAAATTATTTGTGCTTCTTTTTATAGTACTCTGTTGTAGCCCTGTGAGGCGGAGCTAGTTTACTGTCTTTATATACAGTTAGCTTGTTTAGATCAAGGTTTTGCAACCTCAGGATCAGGCTCCTTTAAATGGTCACATGATACACCTGAGGGGTCGGGAGATGTTTAACAGGAGAGAGAAGAACACCAAAGTTTTTCATATATTAAGCATTTTGTTTTGGACTCTTTGATCATTCTGTGAAAACTGAAACCAGCTGAGAAGTTTAGAGATGTCTCATTGATGAAACTGCTAACAAGTCACAGACATCTGAAACGTCTGACTCACCAACTCACCGGATGTAAACTGCGGCTAGAAACCTGCCTCTGGTCGGCTATTTAGGCAGGCATCTTCCCCCTCTTCTACTATGTGTGTTACTGTTTTCAAAATCCCCTTCACTATGGGAAACAACAGCAACAACCTCTGAGCTCATAGCCTACACACTGAAAGTGGCGAGTTTTCACGAAGAGAAGGAGGCGTGCTTGTTTTGTTCTTTCGGTGAATTGTTGTTAAGATCTGTAATGATTGAACAACTTGTGAACAAACCTTGGACGAGCTCAGTGTCTGTCTTGCAGGACTTTAATGCCTGACATTATTTTGTTCTCTGATCTGGCCAGTCGGAGTTGATTTGGCACGTCCTAGCAGCAGCGTAGACCAGTGACATTGGGCGTTTTCGGACCAACCCGCTCTGGGGACTCCCTTAGAGGAGGGACAAATACCACAAAGACAAACCGTCACATCTACATCTACAAGTACAACAACAACAATGGAGGAGAAATCTCTTAATAGGCTGTATATATATATATATATATCATGTTTCCTCTCATGAACTTACACAGAGCGGCGGGTCTGTCCTCTCTCCCTGCATGCCTCACACTTCTCATCCAAAGCAAGTACTCAGTACTACCTTATGCCATCATGTTTGCTATAACCAATATTCCATATCATAGCAAACAAGATGGAGCCAAAGAACTGAAAAAACGCCACGCCTCCAAAGCAGTCTCAAGAGTTTTCTGAGCAGGGTCTGGTGTTTTCAGGTGGGAGAAAACACTTTGGTGGACACTTGGCCTAAAGTAACAAAAACAGGACGATTCTCATTTTCTGGTGATTTTATAGTAAACATACTTATTATATTATATTCCATCTCTGCCGGTACATCCCCCTAAATGCTACACACTGGACCTTTAAATACAACTTGAGTACCTTCCATCACTGTTTGATGTATCCAGACTTTCACAGATCAGTCTAGAGGACTGATTTAGTTAATGTGTCAGAGTTTATAGGATTAAGCAGAAATCCTGTAAACTCTCTGTTAGTCTCTGCACCCTCAGATCGGGGTTTCCCCTCCCGGCTGTCAGGATGGATGGATTCAGTGTAAACCGGCCTCCTGATTCGCCCCCCAGCCTTCATGTCTCTGAATGAGAGACACATGGCTACACGCCTAAAATGTAAATACACGAGCCAGCGTGACACCACATCTGCTTCTGACGTTTGACTGTCTCCCACAACCCAGACACCTCCAGACACAACGTCCCCTGGTAACCGCGGTGATGCAGACAGTCACTCCGTAGCTATAGAAACAAAACTGCGCGCTCGGGGTGTGTGGTAGGTGGCCGGCTGCTTGCGGTCGGCTGGATGGCTGCTTGGTTGGCGCGTTGTCTTGCTGGCTAATCACCGCAAGCCCTGGTGTGATGTCTGTTGCCATCACGCTCTTGACTTCAGCCAAAAAAGGAGCAGGACTCTTGCATATTTCGGGGCCTATAGGCTGCTTCCCGCCCTGGCCAACCCCCACCAACCCGGCCAAACCTACACAAACACAGTGCCAGCCAATCTCAACCCAACTCAGACAAACTCAGTCTCAATCCAAAGCCATCCAAGCGTAACTGTGTGCAGCCAAGCCCACCACACTCCACCCTGCCCTAACCCAACATTTGATATTTAATACTGGAGACATCATTTAGCCAACACTCTCCCCCAGAGCGACTTATTACTGCAAACAGTGGAAGAAATCATCATAATTGTAGGTGGCAGGATCACCCAGTGGGTAGAGGGGGCGTCTTGAATCAAAAAGGTCAAACACTTGATCGTATTGACAACTGATTTGTCTGTCAGTCTGCTGTCAAAGTGCTGAAGCAAGACTCTAAACCTCAAACCACTGAGTGTAAGTAACTGTGGACAAGAGTGGCAGCTGAGAGCCAAAACCAAAATATATCAAAGTATAAAAGAGAGACAATAATTCAAACGCAAATAACTAGAAAATGATGGAGAGCTTTCGTCTTTGTGCAGAGGGGAAAAACTACGCAGCCAAACCTTCAATGTGTTGCAATGTTTCAGTTTTTATTTCAGGTTTTTGTGGGACAGAAAACAGTCGAGTCTTGACTGTGGAACTGGCCAACAAAACACTTACAAAACCAATCTGAGTCAGAGTCGCCTTAATCTCACAGTACAGAAACTATAATTTGTCTCAGAAACACGCAGGTACGGACAAGTGTCGACACACAACAGGGCCTTGCGTGTCTGTGTAGCAGGAGACAGCAGACTATACATGTCATTCTGAATGTATACGTTATATTCAAACAATAAAAACAGGGAGGATGAGGGACGACACGGCTGCTGAATCTTAGGTCTGTTTTGTTGTCTGCAAGACGTGTAGAAAAGGAAACAGACCAGAGAAAGACGGACAGAATGATGAAGACCAGGATTAGAAAGGAAAAAGGAGAAATTATTAAGAGAAGAGAGACTGAGGCGGTGACTTAGGAGAGATTAATGTAGGAGATACTCCTGCAGCTTTGCATCCAAGCCACAGACTTCTACATCAACACTGAATCAAATCTAAGCTCCTCGTTAGTATTTGGGTTGGCCTGTCGCTGTGTTAGCGCTGTCGGCTTTTACATACTTTTCTGTCTCGGCTGTCAACAGACAGTTAAACATATGAATGAAGCTCTGTGAGATTCTGCAGAGAAAAGACCCTGTTAGCATCACTAACACTACTAAATTAAATCTGACTTCTAATGCAGTTCTCTGGGAGTGATTTACAGTCAGTTTGGATGAAGCATCCTGGATGGTCACATGTGAGGAAGCATTCAGCTTAAAATAACTTAATGGTCTGCAGGGGATGTGACTTGCCTGTGAGCTTTTCAGGACTCATTTTGTGACTTGATGGTACAATATTCTTATGCTCTATTTTTCACACAGCTAAATACTTCTTGTTTCTTGGTGTAGCGTTATTATTAAGGCCCGAGCAACAGGACACAGCGCCGGGGCCCAACAGTCCCTGGCACTGAAAGTGTGAGACATTATTATTTTTCCACAAACGCATTTTTGAGGGCTTTGGGGTGTTCTCAGGAATTGGCGCTCACTGCAGAACTGGTGAGAATGGCAAAATTCTGCAGTGACTGGGCTCGGGTGTGGCCAGCAGGCTCTATAGTTCATCTGTTGTTCACGCCATTTGAGGGGATCGTTGCTCTCATCTTCAAGAGCATATTAAAACATTTTTGTCACCCTTTAGGAAGTCTGCCACTTTGGAGTTCATGCTTTTTTTTTTTTTTAATTTATCATAGAAAATATTTAATATATTTATTATATTATTATATATTATTGTTAAATATTTTTAAAAATATTTTATAGAAAATATTTAATGGATTTATATTTATTATATTGTATTACTATATTTAATTTATTTTTAATTATTATTATTATTATTATTATTAATTTTACGAACACGTGTGAGGTCTTTAGCATGCACAAAAACTCACAAAACGTTGCACCCATGTTCAAACTAGCAATCATTTCACTTTGGTGGTGCAATTTCAGCTGGGGCGTGGCACATCAGATCTATAGCACCTCCACATTGCTTTTAGCCTTTTGACGAATTTTTGATGTCTTTAGTAGTCTCAAAAACTCATAATCTGTGCACATTATGAAATGTACAGTGATCTTGTTCATGTGTGTTTAGCGGGCCCCACAACACCCTTAATGCGTGGAAAGCCTTAGCTGCGACAAAACTGCTCTGATATTCACAAAATTCAGTATACACATCGCTCTCAACATTTTGGACATATCTCTAATTGGGTTATATTATAGTTTGTGTGTTTTTTTATTTGATGCAAAGATTTCAGGATCGTTTCAAATTTGGGGTGGTACAATCTTTAAAACGTAACTATGACAAGTTATTAAATTTTGAGTTTTCATCTAATGCTGTTGCCATGGCGAAGCAGCAAATTTCAATGATCCGACATGACACAGGAAGCTGTTGTAATTTAATCTTACACAGTCAAGTCTGCCCTGATTTTTACATGCTGGATGAGAGTCCAGGCCTCAGAGTCTGTACCAGCTCCTACGATAAAAACTGTGTGGCTGCAAAATATTCCACTGTGTTGACCAGCTAGTCACTAACTGTCTGCTGTTTGGAACTGGAAAGGTAGTGTAATATCATGTGGACCAGAGCCTGAATGTTTATGAGCTAAAAGACCAGGTAATACTGGAATTACATTCACCAGGTGGGCAGAAAACATGAGATACTGACGCAGCTTTTGGTCAGCTGAATGTTAAAGCAGGCTCTTTTTTGCTAACATGTCAGCCTCAACAACCTCATAAGGAGTACTCTAAATCCCTGTGTCTTTGTTTTGGAGTTTTTCTGCTTCCTAGAGGCCAAAAATAGATTAATGCAGCTTTAAAAAAGCAACATGGGCCCAAATATAGTGTAAACAATTACACACAGAGTCACAATGTTGTTTTGGCTGGGAATCAAAGTATGAAGAATATATCAAACACTCTGAGTGGGGTCTTTTTGCAAAAGGACTACTTTTAATTTATGCTTATTATTATTTATTTTGACCAGTATGAAGATCTTGAACGCAGCACTTACTGTGGTGTCACTACTTTTACTTGAGTAGAAGATCTCATTACTTCCTCCACCTCTGCCCACCTGATATAACTTTACAAGTTCAAACATGTTCCCTGGGGACTGTTGAAAGTAATTCTGGGAAATGTAGGAGATCACTTAGTAGGCTGAAGGAACTGATGATATGCAGTCTTAACACACAAGGTTGCAGCTTTCCTTCGACATACAGCCGGCTTGTTTCTATATTGACGGAGTTGACAGAGCAGTCTGGGTATTTGGGGAGTGTATTATGGGAGGAAGCGGTGCATGGTGCCAATAGGAATAGGAAGAGGGAGTTCCTCCAGAGATAGACAGAGGAGGCTGTTAACACATACACACTGAGCTCTATATAGACTGACACCGTTCCGCACATACCTCGCTCTGACTGACCGACTGCTGGCTGCTCGACTCTCTAATCCCCCCCTCTCCCGTCCCCTGCTCCCCCCTCTCTCCGTCTTGCCAACTCACACTTCTCTCCTTCACTCGCTGATTCCTCTCGTCTGTGTACTTGGTCTCTCGGGTTTCCCTTACTCATGTTCTTCTTCTCTCTCCATTACAGAGCTGGCACGGGGCCGCAGATAGGTCAAATATAACTCTCACATTCCTCTCTGCAGTCCCTCTTCCTCTCCGAGGACTGACTGTGGCCTCTCTACCTCTCTCCCCATTAAAGCTTTATCGGATGTGACTCCATTGTCTCTCTACAGAAGAGTTGACTTGCACCTCATTAAATGCTCACTTTTTCCACGTTCCCACCACTTGGCCACACGGTGAGTGTTTTTGAGCGATTCATTATGCAGAGCAATAATCTGTGGTGGTTCATTAGCAGCAAAACTATTGTGTAAGTGAGACACAAAACATATTCAAGTGGTAATCATTTTCAGTGCGTAGGACAGATTCATAAACACAAAGGAAGTTTTAAGCATTCCTGATTTTTAATCTTTCTCAGACTATGGCCACATTTAATTGGCTAATTTTGAAACACCAGTTACATGTGAAAACATTTTTAGTTGTTTTGCTGAAAATCTCCAGCCACTGAAACTCTCAAACATGAGGACATTTCTAAAGAACCCAAAACAAAACACTTAGTTTCCTGCATTCTGGTGATTTTTCATGCACCAATTTGTACATTTCCTGTATCACTTTATTGTGTAAATGTCTATATTTTTTCTATTTTTATGTTTTTACTGGGGGGTACACATGCTCATGTTCTAAACATGTCCCCTGCGTCCACCCATAAATCTACACCTGCATTGTACATTTCTGCAAACCATGGATATGTCACTTTTTATTTTACTACATAGCGGCTACATTGAAACTTTATGTTTCAACAACACTGTGGTTAAGGTGTGGTTAGATTTAGGCACAAAAAGTACCTGGTTATGGTAGAAAAAGATCATGTTATTGCCTAAAATATCTGGTTTTGGTGGCACGATCCTGGCAGGAAACGCAAAACTACTGCTTTTTGTGCCATGAGCCCCACCATACACAGAGCAAATAGTTGCTTAACTTACATTTGGTGCCTAAAAAGCTGCTGGAAACACAGCAGTGACACTAAATCACAGCCAGTTTTGTTGTTTGTCGGTCCCCAACAGTAGTCTGCAGCTTAGCAGGCATCTCTACAAAGCAGAGTGACGTCTCTGTAACAAAATAACTGATATTTTGGCATTATCCCTGCTAGAAAAAAACGACCGGTCGCTTCAGAACACGTAGGTTTGATGCATAAAAATACATATTATGTTGCTTTAGAAACATTGATATGTCACTTATGAAACATGCAAATGTAACAGAAATATATATTGTTAACATTTTCTGCTGGTGACTGGGCGGACCATGTAACTGGCTATAATATGGACTCATAGATAGGGTTGGAGCAAATAACATCTGTATGTTTCTCAACAGCTTCATGACATTGCTGTGGCAACAGAATCACTGCCTTTATTTTGTTAAGACACGTTTCTTTCAATTAAAGAAACACTACATTTACATACCCTTGGGGAGGATGGCGCGCTTACAAGGTGCAGGACCTTGACACCAGGGTGCTAGTCAGACTCCTGTTTTATGTTTAAGCATCAAAAACACTATTGTTAAGTTTCGGAGAAGCGATTAAATTTTACTTATGCAGCAAACAAAAGAATAGTCACTCTAAAAGTAAAGTGTCTTGCATGATTGTCTATTCTGGCAGAAAACAAGTGAAATACATTGTCAGTGAACATTTTTCTGATGCGTTAAGTAATTTTCTTTGCCTTGGCAGGTTTGTTTATGATCACATTTCCTCGTGTTAATTGAAAACTTAATTTGCTTAGCGTTATGTTTTCCTCAAAACTTATTTGCTGTTTTAAAGTAGCTGTACATAAACTTAATTTCTAGGAGACAAGGGCTGGAAATATGCAACCCAAACTGTCTGAATGACTAAATACAATTAGAGGTAATTATGTCAATGATTTGAACTGAACATTTATGTTATTGTTTGTTTTCCTCTTGCAAATCTTCCCTTTGCACTTTCAAATTTAATTTACAGATGACTTAATTTGACGCAAAAAGAAGATCAGCTGAGGGTGGCTGATTATTTGATCATATGAGCTGGTTATTCATTGATAACTGCAGCTCATTATTCAGACACCTCTTGATCTGACTGTATGCAGATAGAGCTTTTGGGGGCTGTCCTCCCTGAAATTCAAATGAGCCTGAAATGTCCCCTGTGACCTCCTGTAGCCTCATAACAAGCGAGTGGAAAGAGCTCTGCCACCCCTCTTTCTTTCCTCTATACATTTGTTTTCCTTTTCAGCAACCCCGCTCTCTCCTCCCCCTCAACCTTCCCCTCTTTAGCCCCCTCTCTTTCTGTCTCACTTCTCTCTCCTTCTCCTCCCCCATTTCTTCCATGGCCTCATCCTCCCCTCTTTTCCTCCTGTTTCTGTCCTCTGTCTCTCGTCCCCGGCGCAGTAGCGTGTTAATCCCATTACACATGTGTGAATACCAGCTGGAGGAGAGCGGGAGAGAGACAGACAGAAAACAGAGAGAGGAGAGAGGAAGAGAGGAGAGGGGGAGGCAGAGGGTGAGAAGGGAACAGAGAGTGTTTGTGTCCGAATGGGACTGACTGCATACTCTAGCACTGTGTCTGCTCGATGCAAAATCCCCTAATGCAACGCAGTGATGCTAATATAATGTTATGCGTTATAGCCAAGTGTAATGTAGGAGTTTATCTGGTTTCAGTAGTAATGCAGAGGAGGACTTTATCATAAATCCTCTTAGAAAGTTGTTTTTCTTTTATCTCAGTAGGTGTAATTTATTTACTGACATTTATTTTTTGGACAAAAGTATCTGCAGTGGTGGAAAGTAATTAATAAATTTCCTTAAGAACTGTACTTGTGGATAATTTTAATGTACTTGTTATTTACTTCACTATTTCCTCAACATTTCACAGAGATGTTACTCCACTACATTTACTGACAGCTTTCGTTTCTTGCTACTTTGTAGATTAAACCCAGAAAACTTGTAATGAGTTTCTAAAATTATATATTGCTAAGAGTTGAACTACCAGTGATGTATAATACGTATGTAAGTGAGTATGCAGGTTTTTAAAACACAGAACACTTGCTAAAATGTACACATGGCTCGGCAGTACAGTCTGCCTTTCGGTTGTTTTTGTTCTGTTTTCTGGTGTGCCACATCAATGTCACAAATGCTCCAGAAAACTGGGTTAGTAAACAGTAGAAAGATACATGGTGGCCAGTGAAAATGTTTTGATGGTTACTCTTTTTTTTAAATCTCGTACTTACTCAGTCTCTCTTTCAAACTGACTGATTTGGAGCGATTTTGGAGCGCTGCTTGGAAGGAGATGGATGGTATTTTGTAGCACTGTGTCATTACATCATGCCGCAAAAGGGAAACCAATTAAAAGGATACAGCGTTTTTACGCTTCACATTAATTTAGCTATTTAAGCAGCCATGCAATGCATTCTGGTAGTGCAGATTTGGATATTGAGAGAGGGAGCTTTCACTCCTCATTTGCATAAATTGTATTAATTCAGGCATTTTCAATGCAAATATGGGGCATCCAGCGTGAGTCACTCAGTTTGTTTACGTACACAGTTAAGTTGAGTTACGGTTATAGCTCAACTAGGACAGTCAATTGGACTACTGTCCTTGTCCCAGTATACAAGCACTAGAGAGGAATCGATTTATTGACCGTAGTATTTGCGACTCTGCTGTGATGGGTGGCGATATGCCCCCTTTCAGCTTGTGAGTACTGAAACTTTTTCTGCTTGACCTATGATGTCACAGACCAAACGATCAACAAACCAGTTAGCTACTGTTAGCTTGCAGAAAACTGGTACTACTGTAGACAACTTTATAGCTCTGTACATTTCATCCTTCCAAAAACCTTCCAGGTCAAGCCTGGCGTGGACACTGTGGAACATGTGCTGAGCGCCTCAGCCAGTTAGGGTAAGATTGACTGTATACATGCAGGAGTAATTCACCTACCAATCGCATTATCTGGTGTGTTAGTCCAACTTGTATTTTAAAAGTCCAGTTTTAGTTGGACTACCACAATAAATCGATTTTCTCTGCTGTCATGTAAATGTACTGACCGCCTCTGGAAACTCCTGAAAAACAAATTGCTGATCTAAAATAAGGACAGATCTATACCCAATGGGAGCTGATAAATACTCTGAGTCATTTATCCCAGGAGTGAAGGCCAAGTGTAACTTTTCCTACTGAATACAACAGCCAGATGTTGGTAGGTGTTTGTGGTCTTTTTTTGTGCAGTGGGAAAGGTGCTTAAGTTTTATTGCTTATATTTTCACTTAAGGAAAAATTTTGCAAGACTTTTACTTGAAACAGAGTATTCTTAAGGGATGGTATTGCTACTTTTAGCAAGTAAAAGGTCCAAATACTTCTTCCACTACTGACTATCTGTCTGCTCCTTACAAAATTCAGGTAGCACTATGTTTAAATTGCTAATATACAAAAAGTGTTTAACCTCTTAAACCCTTGTCAACCCCCCAAAAAGTTTATTTTGAACTTAAGTATTTCTAAAGAAGAAAAAAAAGTCTTAGTTTGACAGAATTTTTGGACCTCAAGGTCCAAGTACTTGCTTTGCAAGGAGCTTTCAACTGCATCTCATGATCTTCCTCAGCAACTTGAAGTTGCCTCATTTGTAGAGACACTGACCAAATCCCTGGATAAAGCTATTATGTGCACATGGAGTCAAGAATATTTTGTCTCAAGGTCAAGAGTGAATTTCCACCATGGAGTGTCTTGGAGTTTTAATATTTTACTCAGTTTAAACATCATTGAAAAGCTGGAGCAACATAATAAACAGTTTATACTTCATCATCCTGTTGGACAGTGTGGAATTCGATTTTTTTTTTTTAGACCTTAAAGGGAAATAAAAAAAGGAAACTGGATGTTAAGGGCTTGAATGCACCTCAAATGTGTTGAATTAAAGAAACATGAGCTGACCTTTTTATCACTTTGTCTGTATGTATCATCTCTCTTATGTCTGACTGAAATGCCTGTGGAGTCAAACACACAGACCTTTTTTTCTGCTTCCTGTTCTCCTTTGCAAGTTGTACCACATTACTGAAACATATTTCTTGTTTATTTTGAAAAAGGGCAGGAAGCTTAGTATGAGAGTTCCCAGTTGGAAGATCTAACCAGAGCACCTCTTGGAGTTTTCAACACAGAAAGTGGGAGAAACCTCACCAACCTAACCTCTAAATCCAAGATGGCCGCACAATGCATCGACAGTAGTGAAAGCTGCAGTAATATGCTGTTTATTAGCACTTCTGTCTCATTTGTGTCTCATTAAAATAGTCATACACACAGTCCTGTCCAACTTGTATCAGTGGATGTGTTGCTGCAGTGTTTGTATGCACAAAATGCAGCATAATGCCTTGTTGTCAACTGGCATTACTAACACAGACTAACCTGGCTAAACCTGGTAGCAACCTTGTTTTTCTGACTTGTACTGAAATGCAGTCAACTCGAGTGTGACACAATTCCCAGCTCTGACCTCTGACTTCTGAGGTCAATGGAACTTAGAATTACTGGTAATTGTAGTTGTCTGATAAATGGATGATATTTATAAACTGATATAAACAGGAAATACTCCAGCAGAGTGCAAGTTTCTTAAAAATGTAGTACAGTTCTTGAGAAGTAGTTACTGTCCACCACCAGAACTCCATGAGAAAAAAGTAAAATAGATTATATGAGTGAATCACACATAAACACTTGTTTGAACTCAATTTAAACTGAATTTTCTCTTCCTCCGACACTGTATCAAAGTGCCCAGGATGTCAATTTTGGAACCATTTAAAATAACATTTTCCATGTTTTAGGTGCCTGTTTTGGTTCTGACACGACTTGGCCTCTCTTTGTGAGTCAGAGTCGGTCGCTGGGATGCCAGGGAGCCGACGAGGACTCGAGCTAGACAGTGCAGACAGGCCCAATGTGGCTCCTGAAGAGTTCAAGCGCCAAGAAAATAAACAAGCCTTTTGATCACAAAGGGCCCATTCACTCTCTGCCTCACTCTCTTTCTTTCTTTCTCTCCCTCTCTCCCCCTCCCCCTCCACTGATCCTCGGTAGTTTCTCCTCAGCTCTCCTCTCCTGACCTGTTTTCTCTTCTCATTTTAAAATCTCTCCACGTGTCTCTTGCCTCCATTTTCCATCTTATCTTTACATCCAAGGCTGTTATTCTCCCTTTGACTGAGAGACAAGAGCAGCAGAGAGACAGACAGACATCATCTGACCAGCCAGCAGGCAGACACACACACAGACAGACAGACAGAAACACAGACAAGGGCCCCCTTATTCCACTAACATACGGTCATGGTGCAGAGCAGAGGAACACAACATGGAAAATGTCTTCATCACTCCATCTTTAGCACAAAACACCAACAGGCAGAAACTTTCCCCTCCGGCCACTTCAACGCTTTCTGCTGTCACGAACACACAAGCTGACACTGCTGTGTGTGTGTGTGTTTTCTTATGCATACAGATGGGCTGGTGTGAAAAGGCCTCTCCCATTACAGTTTTGTTGTGGAGGGTGAGTGCTGTGCTCATTGCTCTGGGTGTGGCTCAGTTACCATTTGCCCCCTTTAGGCCTATTTTCCATTTAAAAACACACCAGATTTCCTCGGATAGAAAACACTTACCTATAGAAAAAACAAAGACTTTAGTTTGCTAATGGGACCAAACCTTAAAAAAACAACACTTTACCTGTGCCATTCATTTTAAAACTAAACAGCTGGATTTGAATTTGATGCTTTATTCACCAGTAAAGGTAAATTTCAACGTTTTTTCTACACGCTAAAAATCAGTGGGTAAAAATTAACCCAATACCATAATACATAATTTGTCCACATTTAATGTCTAAAATAAACAAGACCACTGTTATAAATTTTGTGTAATTACATGATCCCAAACATTTCCAACAATGTTTAAACCCAGATAAATCTGTAACTTTCATCAAGGAGTCACAATTGTGTCAGCATTGTGGTTGTCTGCAGGAAGCTGTCATATTGAGTTTTTATCTAGTTTTAAGCCACAATTTCACAGTACACTTTTTTAACTATATTTTTTTTATTTTAACCAAATGAAGGATTTTAAGTTAAAGGACGTCTAGATCTTAACTTTTTAAAGAAACAAGCTGAGTTAATGTGAGCGGGACCTCAGCTCCAGCCCCAGCAGTGTCAAAGAGGGTTAATGTGAAATGGCTTTATTTGGTGTTTTTACCGGTTTAAATCACTCTTTTGTTTGTTTTGAAGCATAAGAGACCTCTGTGGATAATTCAGCTCATGGTGAAAACTTCCTGAACAATAAATACTGAAGGAAGCCTCTCTGAGACAAACTGACTGCAATGACAGAATTGCTCCGCCTTCTGTTATCGTTCGATTGAGAGTTAGTGGCAGAAAATTACATATCGTACATTAATTTTACTGGGTATCCATGGGTGGAAAACCACTCAAAACAATGGTCTGGTGTTGGTGTTGTGTGTTTGTGTTACTGTTGGTGCCACTAATATGGTAGTGAAATTTTATAATCCACTCTACCTCTTATAAAACTTTTCATATCCATATTGATTCATTTCATTGGTATTTTTATGTATGTATTTATTTATTTAGTATTGGAGGTCCAGTGTGTGGGATTTAGGGGCATCTCTTTTGGTAGGATTTAAATATCATATTCATAATTGTGTTCACATTAGTTTTCAATCATATGAAAATAAGAATTGTGTTTTTGCTACCTTAGAATGAGCTGTTTATATCTACATATGGAGCGAGTTCTTGTCCATGTAGTCCACCATGTTGTACTGTAGCCCAGAACAGATGAATCAAACACTGGCTCCAGATAGGGCTCCATTCACATTTGGCATAAGCCATGCCTACTTCAGGTCCTTTATCTAAATAGAGGACACGTGCAGCAAGCAAACATGCCGTCTGTGATTGTTTTGACTTGACCAGCAGACCTCACTATGAGTCAACTGGCTGCAGAGACAGGTGACGTGATTTATATTGTAAAACCAGCCACCAGCGATATAACCAGCAGAGTTGCAGATGACGCCATCAGCTTGAGTCAAGCTGAGACCTGCCAGTTCACACCTCTGCAACTTTTCTTTGCAACGTTTTAAAATGGTTTCATCTCGTCTCAAATCTTTGGTCTGAACTGGGCTTCAGAGAAGTGCGAAAATGCTAATTTATTTCCAGGGTCTAGGACTCATTCCTGCAGCACACTATGCAAATAAAGACACAGATACATTTGGGTTTTTATATTCCCGTTAGGTTCTTTACCCAAATATAGAATTGTATATCTATTGTACGTCGTTAATACTTAACTGTTACTTTTTGTTGTTAATTGTGAATCATTTCTGAATGTCATAGACACATAAGTTTGTGACCAATGTTTTTTTTTTCAGTTTTGAGGTTAGACTTGAGCTATTGTGTCTAATAAATATGTTTAGGTAAATAATCGAACAGTGGTATAAAAATGATACTAAAACTGGGTCAAAACGACACACTGATATTGTGTTGTATTGTATTAGTGCTATATTGGCTCTAATGTGCTACAGCAGAGAGATCGAATAAGAGCATTATCACCAAATCCCCACTGATTACACCTTTTCAAATATCCTCATTCATTAATCCTTCATTTCTTCTATTTATTCATCATTTACCAATCAAGCAGTGATTGATTGCTCCTGTTTACTGATTAGGGTCATTACCACCTCTGTAATGAACTGACGGTGACTCTGGTGATCAATTAGTCCCAATCACCCCACCAATTCACACGTATGTAGCCGTCACATCTCCTGCTGAGCTTTTGTCACTGTTGTTTTCACATGCGACCGAGTGTCTGCATCCCCCGACCTGCAGACACTCCGCTCTGTGTCCCTCCTGTTTCATCAACAAACTATCACTTCCCGCTTCCCGCCAGTGAGGACACAGCTCGGGTTTAAGTTGTTGTGAGTGAGAAACTGGCCGGAAAATGAGGAATTAAATGGAAGTTATTTAGCACAATATTTTCAACCAGACCAGAAGAGTCTCGCTGTGAAGAATAAGGCTTTGTGCAACTTTTAGATTAACATAATGAATACAAAGGACAAATAAAAAAAATGCAAAATCTAAATGAGTCAGAGAACTTCTAACAAATGCACACACAAGAAGGAAATCTGCATAACACATTCATTCGCCACACACATTGTTTTCCCTTTCGTTGGCTAAAAACAGTGACCATGTAGCGTTATAATCATCCTGTTATGGAAATTACTCTTTCCAGTTTGACCATTTAAAAACTTGAATTTAATGCAGAAAACCAACATTTAGACAACAACAAAAGCTATAACCAGCCACTTAGTGTGTGGATATCAGACAGACCTCCTGTTGCACTGAATCATGTTTTTTTAACAACACTTCTTTGACCCAAAACTTTGTGAAGAGTCAGAAGTACGATGAGTGTGTGAGAGAAGGATGTACATCTGATTCTGATGGATTCAAAGTGCTCACCTGCACATAAAAGAACTGACACTTCTGTCTGCTTAAAAACGACTGTTTTGGACTGGTTTGGTGGGAAGATGTTTTTTGATTTATATAATTCTTGCCTCACAGTGGCATCTCCCCACCTACACAGCTACATGTATCTGCGGTTTCTGGAGACTAAAATCTCACTAACAAAATGAGAAATTTGCATTGTGTTAATATTCACCAGAAATCTGTTTTTTTTTTTGGGTTGGTTTCTTGTCTTTAGTTTTGCAGTGTACAGTATGATCAAGTTTTAATCTCTCAGGACACACTCTTAGTGAGTTTTTATTCCTCTTTGAGTTTGCATGAACAAGAAATATTGGGGGATGCAGTGTTGACGTCTCTGATGTCGTCATGCTGAGCAAACAGGGTCATTCACACCTCACTTTCTAAAGGTGTCTGTCCTGACATGTCCTCAGGTGGAGCAAGAGGTCAGCAGCGGAGCACAGAGGAGAAAAGCAACAACCCACCATTAGCCAGTACGCCTTTTTCAGAGAGGACATGAACCCTGAAACTGAAGCAGCTAAACGGAGTTCAGTCATCAATAACTGATTATTTACATGTACTTGAAAAAGGCCTTTTAATCTATTGGTTGGTTTTTATCTTTTAAATTAAAATTCAGCTTTTGAATGTGAATATTTGCTTGTTGTCTTCACATGATATGATAGTAAACTGAATATCTTTGGGCTTTGGACTGTTGGTCAGTAATGACTACATGTTTAAACACTTAAAACAATGGTTTGACATTTTCGGACATACACTTATTTGCTTTATTGCTGAGAGGTGAGTGAGAAAGTTGTCCATTCATTATAAAGCTGGAGTCAGCAGCTGAGTTAGCTAAGCTGAGCCCAAAGACTGGAATAAGAGGGAAACAGCTGGTTCTGTCCACGCAACATAAATCTGCCAGCACAGGCACAAGGACGAGATGTAATACAAGACGAGATGTAACATGTTATTTAGTGCAACATATCCTCACACATTTTCATATCATAATGGATTAGTGCCCCCAAAATGGCGTCATCGCGTTAGATAATGAACGTAAGGTTTGTATTTAATGTAGTTATGTAGGTTAGGTTTCAGCAGGAACCTAAACATGGAAACATGGTTGGGCGTGGTCACGTTACATAGGCCTACTTAATGTGAGGTTACATACCTAATGTAACATACATAGCTTAACTTTACGTAAAAAAGGTTATCAAAAGGTTTTGTTGGTTAGGTTTAGGGGACAAATGTGGTTGGTCGTCATAATGTTACGTAGGCCTACTTAATGTTAAGTTACAGACTTAATGTAACGTATAAATGTACAGTTACGTAGGTTAGATTTAAGAAAATAAAGCGACATAGGTAAGATTTAAATTAACATGGTTGGGCGTCACTATGTTCCATAGGCCTACTTAATGTAAGGTTACACACATAAGGTAATGTACGTAACTTCACATTATGAACTTCACATTAAGTTATGCTGGTTAGGTTTCGGAAAACAAACACAGCTGGACATCATTACATTACATGGGCCTCCTTAATGTTAAGTTATTTATATAATGTAATATGCGTAACTTTATGTTACGTAAGTAACGTTAACTTATGTGTAATCTATGTAGGTTACATTTAAACGGACATTGTGTAGCGTTTTCAGTTGTTTATAATAATCTGACTTATTCTCATAAAAGGAGAATTTCGGATTTGTTTGTACATTGGGCGGGTAAGTCGTTTGGGGGGATGCAGATGCAGAATCATGCATACGCAGCATCACAGGAGACAGAATCCTCGTCGCCAAGAAAGCGCAAAAGGGAATCAAAAAAACAACGTGACCGGCGAATTAAAAAAACAAGGGTCAACATCGGGGTAGCCTTTCCCAGGTGGAAAGAGCTGCTGGAGGAGAAAGGTTTTAAAGGGGACGCTGAAGTTGCCTGCTATCTTCTTGACAGGTAAACTTTACTGCCTAAATTAGCCTACAGCTAGCTGTACTGTCGTTACCATAAGCAGCATTTCAGTAGAAAAACACACGAGCCTCGTTACGAGCCTCGTTACGTAGGTTAAGCTTAGGAAAGTAAAGTTACATTGGTAAGGTTTGGAAAAAACAAACATGGTGATGACGTACCTTGAAGTGCACTTGCTTGCACACGGTCCCAAGCACCTGTCTCCTGGGTCAAAGTCCTGTGTGTGTTTGACCCATCCACCAACCCAAACTGCCTCCATATGTGGACCTCATTGTCAACACACTGGTCAGGTGATCACAGCTTTCACAGTTAGGTGGGTAATATATTAATTATGGTGCGCTGCGTTTGGTAGGTGTACGTATGGACAGTGTGCGAGAGCAGCCTGATTGGTGTGCTTATAGGTGTATGTTATAACATATGGATAGAGCCAGGCTAGCTGTTTCCCTCTGCTTCCAGTCTTTGTGCCAGGCTAAGCTAAATGGCTGCAGCAGCTGTGGCCTTGAAACGCACAGACATGAGAGTGGCATCAATCCTCACATCTGACTCTTTGCCAGAAAGCAAATAGACATGTATATATGTATATATATGTAATATGTATACAAAGCATAAACTACACCAGTTTTGTGATGAAAGTGTAACTAAATGTGGAGGTGAGCGTGAGGAGAAGTCAGGTGAAGAGAGGAGGAAGTGAGGTAGGCGAGAACGTGAGGAGGTTGAGAGCACTTGAAGGAGACGAGGAGGAGGAGAGGTGTAGGCGAAAAGAAAGTAGGAGATGAAATTACAAAACTGAGGGGGATGAAGGATCCACGCAGAAGAGTAGGAGAGGAGTAGGAGTGTACCGTATGGGGGCAAGGAGGAGAGGAAGGAGAGGAGGAGGAGGAGGTGAAGGAGAGATGTGACAGCAGAGAGAAGAGATGTTTTCTGTTGTATTGTTATTGTGCCTCTGTGTGTGTGTGTGTGTGCGTGTGTGATTGTGACAATGTGACAATCGCATGAAATACTTCACCCACCGGCTGGCCTTCACCTCCCACACACTGCCACTCAAAGTAAATGAGCAGAGCAGAGGAGGGACAGGGAGGGAGGGAGGGATGGATGGATGGATGGAGGGGAGAAACACTAGGATGAGTGATTGGGTAAGTAAGGAGAAAGAAAAAAAATCTCTACCTACAATCCACACACTTTTATTCTTCGCCACTTCATTTCCTTTCCATCCGCTCTTGAGCTCAGCCGCTCCTCGCTCTCAGTTCACGCTCTTGAGTAATTACTGCTACTTTCTTTCAGCTCGCTCTCTGTGCTGCCTCCTCGGAGCTGATGTAAGTGCTGAAGGGCCCTTCATTAGACAGGAAGAAAGGAGTGTGGGAGAACTGTGTGTGTGCGTTTATGTCTGTGTGTGTGTGTGTGTTGAGCCCATGATGCTAATAAGCGCCTGATACTCTGCAGGCGATGTCCTCTAATAATTATAGTCTATGTAAATCTGGGTCTCACCCGGCCACCATCCATTCCTGCGGGACAACACACCTGTTGATTGGCCTTTCCTTCCTTCCCCGTGTATGAGTGACGGATGGCGGCTGCCTGGCTGCCTCGCTGTCGCAGTTTACAGGTAAACACGGGCGCCTCTCATCACCCGCGGCGGTAACGGGTCTCCACAGCAACGCCGTGACGCGCCAAACGGGAGCGAGCGGGGCGACAAACTGGAGGCAGCGGCGGCGGCGGCGGCTCCGGGCAACAGCCAGCGACTGGTCCTCATCGAAGATCGTCTATTGGGAGGATGAATCTCTCGGAAACTAAAATAAAATCTGATCTTCTCTAATTTAAATGTAACCATGGATCAAATGCAACAGATATTTCCCCCTTTTCACACACATTGAAATAAACAACTGAAACAACTAATTGATTACTGAATTAGAAATTAATATATTTGTCAGCTGCTGTTTTTAGAATCAGTGAGTTGTTTCTCAATAAATAAAGCAAAATCTAGTTCCAGCTTTACAATATTGAATGCTTGCTGGGTTTTAATAATCTTCTATTACATTTAACTGAGTATCTTTAAATTTTGTGATATTTTATGGCCCATATGATAAATCGATTACTTAAGTAAATAATCTGAAGATTAACTGACCAGGAAAAAGATCTTTAGTTGCAGCCCTACTTGAAAATATGAAAATAATGGATAATGTATTGCCGCCCCACAAAACAAATGGAAACATGGTTGGGCATCATTACGTTATGTAAGCCTACTTAATGTTAATTTACAGACTTAATGTAACGTACTAAATGTTAAGTTACGTAGGTTGGATTTAAGAAAGTAAAGCTACATAGGTCAGATTTAGGAAAATAAAGACGATTGGGCGTTGTCACATTAAATAGGCTTCCTCAACATAAAGTTACGTACTTAACGTAATGTGCTCAACATAAAATTAGGTTTAAGAAAGCAAAGTAATGTAGCTTAGAAAAGTATAGGTACGTAGGTTAGAATGAGGAAAAGAATTTTGCCAAGTTAAACAGGCCTACTTAACGTAAAGTTATGTCTTTAATGTAACTTACCAAATGTAAAGTTTTGTGGGATGGGTTTAGGAAAACAAACATGGCGATACCTTAAAGTGCACTTGCTTGCAAACGGAGACACCAGTCTCCTGGGTCAAAGTCCTGTGTTTGTTTGACTAGATTAACTGATGTAGGAAAATGAACATTAGTTGCAGCCCTACTTGAAATTATACAAAATATGATGCAGAATAAGAGATACCAGAGGCTACAAAAACTTATATTTACCATGAACATGGCTTGGGCCAAAGTTAGACTTTCTAATGAAAGAAACACCCCAGTGACAGCAGTGCCAGCTACCAGTATTGGGCCAGTTTATTTGGCCCGAGTCTCAGCAGAGTCAGGCAACCCAATGCGGCCCAACTTATTTCTTCCAGCAGGTTATTTTGGCTTCTTTGGGTTACTTAATCTTATAATACATCAAATTTAGTATCTTTGCGATACTGGACTGATCTTTTATGGCCTTTATGATAAAGTCAGTGGTAGGATAAACTAATCTGCTGATTAGCTGGTGTAAGACAATGATCATTAGTTTAAACCTTACTTAAAATATGCAAAATATAACACAGAATGAGAGATAATCGAAATCTGAGATGTTTTAAGTGGTGGTGTTTTTCTGGGTTGCTTTTTATTTTGTGACTAGATTTTAAATTAATATATTTTCATCTGTCTTTTATCTGTTTTTTTTATGTTTAAAATGACATCTCAGTTTAACTTGCACTGCAAAACTGTTTTATCTTGACTGTTTTTTCTGTCTAATTAATTCTACACCGTGTGATTTTCCTCCCAGATCACTGTTGGACTGAGAGGAAACGCAAGCTTCTAAAATCATAGACGATCTTTGGCAACAAGTGGGCGTTCAATTCCTCACCCCCTCCCTCCCTCCGTGGGTCAGCGTGGGCGGCCCCGTGTGGCAGGAGGAGAGCGAAACACGACACCCCGACAGAGGAAGGGGGGGTTGAGAGAACACGAAGTGAGTGAGTGGAAAAAGAAAAAGTCTGTGCCGGAGAAAGAGAGGGGCAGAGAAAGAACAGAGTTGGCTTTGGGCTTTTTTTGTTCCCTTTCAGAAGCGCCGCTGTTTTGACTGTCGGTGAGGATGATGATGTGGAGGAGGAATCGACCATGCGACATCGTTGCAACAAACGGGATGAAAATTTAGACTCGTCGCATTCCGCTGCTCCAGCACCGACCGACGGCAGCAGGGCTCCTCCAAACTTCGACCTGCGCCATTCAGACCCGGGCGACTGGATTTCCCCCCAGAGGCTCGGGGCAACTTTTCACAGCAGACGCCGCGTACTTATGAACAAATAACCCGGCACAAAACTTTTTTAGCACACGCCGATGTGTCGAGATAAAACGCAGAAGCTTATGTGAAGTTAGCGGAGTTTTTTCCAATTTAAAATCGAGGACATAACCGGGCAGGTTCTTTTCTAACGAGCCACTTGTGAGAACAACACCGGAGGAAGGAGTGGAGTGTCACTGCTAACTTCGCTAGCTAACTTGGCTAAAGGCTAGCTAACTGAAGTCTAAAGTTACGAGTCGACGGGGAAAGTGACTGAAGCAGCACACCGACGCCGGCAACAACGATGAAAACCCCGGCAGACTCGGGTAAGTTGACGGCCACGCTTTATTTAAATAAAATAAAATGTTCAGACGCTGCTGTTGTTCATAAAATGAAAACAACAGCGCCCTAGCATCGGCGGCTAGCTGTTAGCACGCTAACAAACTCCGCTCCAGGGAAAGTGTGACAAAATTATGGCGCTAGGGTGGATCCATCCGAGCCTCTTGTTATTGTTTCACCAAAACTGAAAAGTGAGTCCATCTCACGACCACGCTGTTTATCAGATACAGTGGATCGATGCAACTCTATATGCAGTTTTTAAACTTATTCCCTCGATATTTAACTTGGAAGCTGCTATGTTGAGCGATTTACAGTGAGGGCAGTAGAGTTAGCATAAGTTCCCTGGATCTGTGTAAGGAGTCAGGGTCAGGGCCAAAGTGCACTGACCCTGACTGAGATAGCACTGCATTTGTGATGTATTGGTGTGCCAGTACATTTAATTTCGGTGTTAACCAACAACACATGTAATAGCTGGTGAGTGACTGCAAGTATCAGAGTGCAAGTTAATGGTGCACCCACAGTATTTGATCTGAAATCTCAAGAGAGAATGGGTTAAAAGAGACAGAGATACAAGGGACTTTCTATTACATGGCAGGGAAGACACTGTAATGATAGCCAGCTAAAAGAGTTAATAGTTAATTTGTGAGGAGAGGAGATACTTCTCTGTGTCTTAAGAGTGTTGAGCTGGGTAAATCCTGTTAAATGTAAAGCTTACCTATTTGTAAGATATTTATTTTAAGAAAGTAACAGCATGACTTGTTTTTACATTTTTAAGATTACAAGCTGGAGATCACTTTTCCAGTTATCACTACATTCCCGCCTACAATAAAAGGTAGAAAGTGACTGCATGATCTGATTGGGAACTTAACTGCTGATTAGTGTGATGTTGCAGCAGACGTTATCTGAGATCCTGGATAACATGCTGCCTGGACGGACAGTGTGAGAATCTAAAATTAAATCAGGAAACATCGCGTGGCCCTTTGTTTACAAAGTTAAGTGTGATCATTGCTTCCTTTGGGGCACTTTGTAGCCAAGTAAGCATGTTTGACCCTTGACACATGCAGGAATTGAGTCAAAGTAGATTGTTTTTACCAGTTTAGTTAACAGCTTTAATAGGAACTTTAACAGATTTTAACTCAGAGCTGCTGTTTCAAATTCCTCTCATTTTTTGAGACGTTTTTGTTGTCATTTGAATGAATGTGATTTTCCACCCATAACTCATGATTTCGCCTCCATTGTGCTCTTAAACTCAGTTTAGTCAGAAGACTTGTACAGTAATCTTGGGAGGGCAGAGATCCAACAACCATAATGGATGTTTTAAGAGGGGAATGCCACACCACAACATCATAATTAGAAACTTTTAGATCTCTGCATTGCTTCAGATAACTTTTTATATCACAAAACAATTGTGAGAAAACTCAAGCTGCGCTTTCATAGCGGGAACTTTTGTCAGAGATTCTGTAGCCACATGATGTGTAAACGTCTCCTGGGGCGAATTAAAGTTCTGGAATAAGCTTAATTGACCAAAGTCGGCTGTCTGATTTTTTTTGCTGATGTATTTTTTGTTTTCAGGTTGCTTACTAAGGGTGCTATGTCTCCAAATATGTGAGAGTAGAAATGAACATCATAACCCATGAAATAGCCTTTTTTGATCTCGACAATAGAGCTCATCATGCAGAAAATACATCCCTGATGTGCATCCAATTTGAGGCAAAATCGTTTTCTTGGGTCATAAACATGCAAATAAAAGTTTTACTATTTTTGTTTCATGCAGTCCGCCCATAATCTTAGCGTAACACTGTACTCTCTCCTAATGATCTGCATTATCCAGAGGATCAGATTTGCCATGTTATGTTGCACTTCCCATTGAGTTTTAAAAGTAGACTGCCTTGTTATAGCCATGTGCCATGCAGCCAAGGATAGCTCCCTTTGTTAGCCCAACAGAAAATCATTTATATATAGAGAAAACAACTATTGTTGTTGTGTCCAGTGAATGAAAGCCACCTAGGTTTGCGAGTTTTCTATAGTTCCTATTTCTGTTGTGATTCAGACCAACTTCCCTTAATTTCTGGGGATTTAAAGATGATGAGTCACAACTCGGTGAAGCCGTGTAACATTTGCAGTGACATCAATATGATGTAGGCAGTATTACTTTTGAGTTGTTTTTTGGAAGTATGCCCATGCTAATACCAAAGAATCCCATTGGGTAACTCTGATCTGTACCCACATTACATTATGCACTGAGCTACACAGACCCTTTGTCTGTATTTCCCTTGGTGTTACAGCCTGTTGACTGCTTTATGTATATATGGGTCAACCTCCACTCCACTCTTCCTATCAGGAAGTCAGCAGTCTGGCCCCACCAGCTCCAATTTTCCACTTGTGTTACTCCTTATATCAACACAGCGCCACATGTGAGACGTCACAGCTGTAGACGGCCAGCGAGCCAGCACGTTTTGGCTCTATGCTTTGTTGCACTGTGTGTGTGTGTGTGTGTGTGTGTGTGTGTGTAGAGTGAAAGGAGCCATACATGAGCAATTAGCTGGTGTTAAGTCTGGTAAGGGCTGGACTGCTGTTTATGACTGTCAGTGTATTTATGTGTTTGTGAGTGTAAATGTGTGTGCACGTGCACACCCATACATCTGTCAGTGTACAGCTCTACCTGACATTGATGTGGTCACAGCAAAGTGAGTGTTTGACTTTTACCAGTGAGGCCAAATTGCCCTTGAGGAAGACCATTTGGTTGTGGGCAGTTGAGTCAGCCTATTGTAATTACAGGAAGAACAACTAGACGTCTTTATGCAGATTCAAATAGCTCTAATGACACTGGTCAGACCAAAGCTAATGAACCGCGGACTCATTTTGCTAAAAGAATGACGCTGTTAGTTTCCTTTGGGAAGAACTCTGTTGTGTTACTGTCTCACCATTATACTGAATTATGCTGTTGGCACCAGCAGCAGAGACAGCACAATTACACGACAAGTTGAGGCCAAGTTGTTTGTCTTAGGGAAAGTTTGAGGAGAGGTGCTGGCGACATAAGTGTAGAGTGATGTGGTTGTGCAGTTAGGACACCCTGTCTCGCAGTGATTTAGTGGAGATGCTGTGGTGTCATAGGCTGCTAACCAGGGATGGAAATTAACTTTTTTCTCCACCTGCCACTGTGGCTGGTGAATTTCAAAATCTACCAGCCACTCAATAGATTACCATTGGGTTGTTTTTGCTTGTAAGTAAAGCAAATGTAGCAGCCACCTGCTCATCTAGCAGCATTTGGCTTGTGGCTAGTGGTATTTTCCAACCCTACTGCTAAGTCATTTGTGTAGTATTTATGACACTTAATATAAGATTTCTGTTGATTTCAAGTCACTTTTTGCTTAAGTGCCTTGTAATGTGTGAGGATCTTGACACACCAAGCTTAAGGGGGGGCTGTGGGTCAATATCGGGCTGTCGGTGAGCATCTGTAGCCCTAGTGTTTTTGCGGTGGCTGTTGGCTTTGTCTGCTGTTTTTCAGACGATTCAGCATATTGAATCATTAGCGCAGCCAGTTGACAGGGAAATTACGCTGATTGGCAGATCAGCTCAGCACACAAGAAGAGAAACTGAATTGAGGAAAGGTAAGTCATTAGGGAGTAAGATTGAAACAATCTTTTTGAAGTAAGTACAATTTTTTTTAAGCCATTGAGCTATGTAGCAGAAGCAGTACATGATTGTTCGTATTATTGTGTGTTGGCGCACGGGAAATAGCTTTTGCGTTTTCAACATCAGGTTGTGTTGTTAATGTAGCACATTAACAGGGTAACTAGCATCTATAATTTGTCATATTGGTCGTCCAGTTTCCTTTTTTGATTGACACATGCACACTACTACCGCCATTGTTTGAAGATCTTTGCATTGCGTTCAGGTGCAACTTATTGACTGAGACTCAGTTGATCTGAGGGGACGCAACAATGGGCCTCCATCGCCACTTGTACTTTGATGTTGGTTCTATTGTGTCTGGGTCAAATAGATATTATAGAATTCATAAAAGAACTCTTATTTTGTTATTTGTGGGACAGCTGTTTTGTTTTCCAAAAGCAAGTTTCTATTTTTATCTAAGTAATAACTAAAATCACATCTTAGG
Organism: Cephalopholis sonnerati; assembly: GCA_019142605.1. Classification (NCBI taxonomy): domain Eukaryota; kingdom Metazoa; phylum Chordata; class Actinopteri; order Perciformes; family Serranidae; genus Cephalopholis; species Cephalopholis sonnerati. The sequence continues at coordinate 13,583,127 of JAGQAX010000014.1, forward strand.
TCCCAGTTTTTGCAGTACCAAATAGGTCAGTCCATAAATATGAGGGTATGGACCAGGTTCAGGTCTCTCCAGTAGACACTAAATCATGACAGAGTCTATTTAGGAGGAAAATGTCACAACCAAAAAGGCCCTAAATGCCAATGTTCCTCACAGGATGTACCCTTTCCCTGGTTTTCCTCCCATTATGTGGTTACTGTGAGTGATCGGGTCCAAGCAAAGGTTGACCTGATCAAATTCCTGATTACTGCTGAGCCGAGCCTGGGCAGGCAGACCCTGGAAAAAGTACCACAGAGTGACGTCAGCATTTCTCTGGTGTGCTGTCAAGTGGCAGCCCAGGTCAACGTTGCTACGATCATCTCTCGTTGTTACGACAGGCCTCTCTTCCTGGAAGTGTGTGTGTACAGTGGCTTTGGTGACCCATACAAAGCTAAAAGAATAGACAACAGGTTGCACGAGCTGGGACATGCTGGCCACACAAACACTGGGGCCTCACGCACAGGAAAGCCTGGCAGTCAGTCTGGGAGGTGAGTGTTGGTCGACATCCATGCTTGCAGTTTTAGTATTTATTCAGATATAGAACATTAATTTGGGGAAAGTGATGTAATTATATCAACTGTTAAGTTGCATTGCCTGCTGTGCTCCAAGTAGTGTATTCAGTTTGGTGCCATTCATCATTTGCCTGGAAAATCAACCTGGAAAAGTCATGGAATTTTATAATCACAATTTCCAGGCTTGGAAAAGTCATGGCATTAGTAAAACCATGAAATGTTTTGGAAGTGTGAAATGAAACCTTCCAAGTCATGCAACATGATAGCAAAATTATTGGCTGTAGCTTTCCACCTACCATAGCTTTAGTATGCATCAATATGCGACAACGCTTTGTCATCCTCACAGATGTTTATTTTCTCCCTGCATCCTGTCATGTGTAACAGCTAGCTGAAATTATGTTTAAATGGAGTTGGAATCTGATAAGTTTAAAAACCGGCAAGCAGGTAGGGCAAGAAAAAATATATGTATTATGGGTCCTTGAAAAGTCATTTAGCACAAACATGAGACCTGTATATTTCAACATACATCTCAGCAGACCTACTTGAAGCATTTAGGATTCTAAGTACCTTGTCTAAGGGCACCATGGTGGTCGCTGTGTAGCAGCTCAGATATTAAAAGCGTAATCCATCCTCTTATACTGTGAAACATTAAGAATCGTCGATTTGTAATGTTGTGCACCACAGTAGTTATTTTTGATCAAGTGTGGTAATTTTCTTTTTTTGTAGACACTTTACATCTACATGCCTCATCTGCCCTGACTGCAATTGGTGATCTACATTTCCCAGGATGACTTTTAACAACACCCATAGAGTGGTTTCAAAATTCAGCTGTAGGGCTGTACACGCAGGTGGAGAAGAAATTACAACAGAGAGCCTTTTTTTCTGTTGGAGAATTAATGATTGTTGCACCCCCTTACTCTAACTAGAGTAAGCTAGATATTGGGGCTGTGCTGTATTAAAGTTTATTAAGGCCACTGTTAGAGGAGAAATGGTTCTTTTCTATGATTAATTTATCTCTGCATGGTCCTTAAAATAGTGAGTTTAGACTGGATATTGGTGTTTGATACCTTTTATCAACTGTAATGACCCATCACCAAGTAGTATGAAAATTTCTTCAGTAAGTTTGGGTACTGTTCACATTTAAACCAATAACGGTACTGATGTCTGTGACCCTAAATGTGGTACCATTACCAAAAAATACCTTTAATCTACACCGTACTCTATCTGTAGTCTAATAACAAGTATGTAATTTTTAATCAAGCTGCAGTCAACAAGCAATTCTGCTCCTCTGCTCTTTTCTAATCACTCAGGCTGTCTCTGTCTGCCTGCTTGTGTGTGCACATGTGCCTGCTCGACTCTTGCCCTCTGTTTGAACACAACTGACAAATATGTGGAATAAGCACAACCAACATAATTTAAAAGCATAATCTCAAACAGCAATGACACTAGGCTATTTTTATAGTTAAATTGAAAAGAAAACAGACCAGATAGACTGAAACTGCCAGCACTGCAGCGACAGTTTCAGCCATAGACTGTATGTTTTCAGCTTGCTGGAAACCCAACAAAGCCCCACGGGCGGCTTCCCGGCTTCGGAGCACTTTGAGGCACGTCTGCCTCTTTTCTGAACTCGGAACCTCGCAGAGCTCAGTTGTCTCCAACACTAAGTGCTCCAAACGGAGCACATCACGGAGTTCCACAGGCAGCTTCTCGGCTTCTGGGAGCTTATTGGTACTTCTGACCTCTGGATGAACCTGGCATTCTCAACCAGGTGTGCTTCTAGGTACCACAATTTGGTGTTGATTGACTTAATGTAAATCAGTACTTGGTAGACCTGACATAATTTGATCAGTACCCTTAATAGTTCCCAGTTTAGTACCCAACCCTATTCTCCAGTCAAGTGATACCAGCATTGTTTCATTGTATGGTTTTGCTTGCAGCCAGTCACAAGCGTTGATTTAATGGCACATGAAATTGGTCCTCTACCATAGCAGCTACAAAACATTAAGAATAGTGGCATTTTACACAGCTGAAAGCTTCTATTCACATGATGGGTATCGAACAAAGTAGGAAAAAGTATCAAATGAAGTACTCTGTTGGTGTCAGTATCACTTAAAGGGTACAGGTATCGTGGTTTTTAAACGATACTCAGCCCTAGGCCTAGCTGATATTTTATTGGGGTACCACATTGTGTACATTTGGGCAGTTATTGGCAGGAATGATAAAAAATACCCAATCAAAAAGAAGGGCACGTTGCCAGTAGCTGTTCTTGACAGTTTTAATGGTTTGAAGCCACATTTTTCATTTGAAATGGTAACTTTCTCCTCTGCCAAACAATGGGAAATTAACAGTCTTTCTGTGTATGTGCAGCACCACTTTTTAGTCATTAAGTCCAAAATGTCTCTGTCAGCTGCCCTGCTTGCTGTGATATCTCTAAGTATTTATGACTGAGTGAATCTGCGTTGGCTCTGTGACAGTCGACCCCCAGCAGGGTAGATGAAAGGACTGAGCAGGTCAAGTGGAACCAAAGGCTCGCTTCACTTAGCAGATAAGGAAGGCTTCTGCAGCAGGACAGATATCTCTGAAACACCTGACAGGATACGGGGTTTCTGGCTTCAGTAATGTTCAGTAACACACTTACAAATCCCCTTTGCATAGTCCTGCCCTCTTATGCCATTTGATCAATACTTTCAGACAGAGGTTATATAAAATGTAGACATATTTTGAATATTTATGGTGATAAAATGTTGAATAATCCATCCATTCTCAAGCATCTACCCATCAGACTAATAGATTTGTGGAGTGAGCTTCTGAGGGAGCCTTTGTTCATCAAAAAAATGCAGACATTATGTTTAGAGCCCTTGGAGCTCTTTTGAAGGTTCTTGAATCAAACCAAGGCTGAGAGAAAGACAGACAGTGTAGAGGTAGGTTTGTGCTTTGTCTGTTTCTGTTTTGGCTGGAGTCATCCTAACTGAGAGAGGTGTGCTGTGTTATGGCTATCATCTGTGGTTCGTGGAGAGTGAGGGGGGTGTGCCCCAGTTGGTTTGGCATCGTTTATGGCCAGGAGGATTGAAGTAGGCCTGAGTCTGCCTTTTACACACTGCAAAAAGGATAAGAGGACAGACTAGGTGTGGTCCTGTAAGGCTCTGTATAATACTGCCTACATTACCATAGTCACTACACTGAGTTTTTAGGAGTGGTAAGATGTGGTTTGCCAGGTTATGTTCTGGTAGGTAGGGAGACTTCATGAGGTGGCAACATCTAGGTTATAATGTGTTTCACAATGAAATAGGAGCATTGACACACATTAAATCCAACTATGGCATTCATTGAGATTCCTGTGGAAAGTCTGCAGTAGAAAACAAATTTCAGTTGATTCAAAAACCAGTTGTAAAATTATGCAAAATACATTGGATACATTTTCTCAAAAGGGACCACCTCAAGAGCCACGGGGGGAAACACTGCCAACAGGTTGCCGAGTGAAAAAGAGGCACAGTTTGGGGATTTTATGCTTGTTTGGACTGAGGTGATCCAACCCAGACTTTTCCTGCCCATACACTTGTTGGCTTTGCACCTGCATTTTTAGCCCACACTGCTTGATTGAAAATAAGAGGTGTCCAGCTTTCAGAAATACTAAGTCCTTTTTTAAATTCATATTCTCACAAATATCAACCTCTGTACTTGGGCTACTTGCGGCACCTGTAGTTGGGTTTCCATATAAATGTAGCCCAAAGTTTGACAGAATTTTCAGAACATCAGCTAAAGAAAATGGGAATTTATGTACTTTTCAACCACAACTGTTATGCAAAAATTGGGTGAAGAGAAATTACGTAATGAAAAGAGCACTAATCAAACTTCATATTAGAGGAAATAGTGGATGTATAATAATAGACAGCACCCTGGACAAAGGAAATAGAGAGTTTTGGACAACTAATAGAGGTATTACAGCTCTTGGTAGGATTCTGGTAACAGCCTTGTGTGCATACATAAGCGTGTTAGTAGCCATCCAGAGATGACAACGAGAGCTTGCAGAGGCCTATGTAATGTTGGTATGTCATGACTGTATGTCATTGTGTATTGCTGTCAATACACCAACTTTGCAGATCTTACAAATGTTGAACTGAGTAGTGGGTGGCACCTTGTCCAGTAGCCTTGGCCACCAGTGTATGAACGTGTGTGTGAATGGGTGAATGTGGCATGTAGTGTAAAAGTGCTGAGTGGTCCCAAGTCTAAAAAGGCGCTATTCAAATGTCAGTCCATCTACCATTTACGCACTAATTTCTATAATCCCCACTCTATTGGATAAGTTGCCACCAAAGCCCTCATGGAAAGGCAAGGGTAAGCTTAGCTGAGAGCATCATTGAAACCAAACTGTTGGAATATACAGCTTTTTAACCTGCCTGACATTCATTACAAGTGTTTCAGTGTCTCTCAGTTCTGTATGGTGCTTTGTTGGGTTCAAATAGAAAGTACTGCCCAAGGCCTCAAAGCCAGTAAAAGGTTGACTTTTATTTGATGGGGCCAACACTGATTCAGGTGGCAGCTTATTTCTGCTCAAGTAACTCACTTTATTGGACATGCACATAGTCAAATGAGTTTTTAAAGGATTGTTTACAGCAAATGCATCTGACAAAAAGACACAAGTGTCAGTATGGCAGCAGTCTGCAAGCTGGAAGGAAAGATCATTACTTGTATAAGCATCCTTGTATCCAAAGTAATTAGATCCAAAGCCAAGACACCAAGTCAGATCTGGACCAACTCTTAGCAGCATGAAAGACTTATTTCTTACACATTAAACAGACGTTTCTCCCAGCTTATATTTAGTGATTTTTGAAGCACCACCGGACTAGACTGGTATTTTTAACAGCACCAGGAGTTACCCTGAACTCACCTCTGTGCCCATGATAAGAGGCAGCTGCATGTTGCCTGTTAGATTATATACAGTATGACTTTTCATCGAATCCCATGTGTTAGTGAGATAACGTCATCATAAATCCCTCCTGGGTTTCAAAGTGTCATTTAATTAAAAAAATGCCCAACTGTTAGTCAGGGTTCATCCATGTCTGAAATAAACACACTATTGGCAGGTTTATGCAGTAAATGATGTTATAACCATAAACTATAGATATATTCCAAGGCATGCAGCATATTTAAAAAAAAAAAAAAAAAAAAAAAAGCTTTTTAGTCATTTAGCCAGCTTGTTTAATATAATAACCATAAATGACCTAATCATACTAATTTGCTTCTACAGTTTTTGCCTGCCGTGGCGACATATTCCAGTTTAGTATTCGTAAAGCAGCATTGTGGCCTGTGGATAAAAGACACTGCCTTGTAACAGCATGTAACAGACTTGATCCAAGCCATTCACGCTCATTTTTAACTTTTGTGCTGTTTAAATGCCCCAAATGAAAACAAAAGAAAGATAAATAATATAATGTTTTGACTACAGAAAGTCAGAGAGAACTAAAGAAGGAATTTTCTGGCAGTTGTCGTCGTGCCCAGGACCTTCAGAGTGAAGAAAACCTGTCGGGGTCTGTGGTGAGAAAAGATGAACAAGAAAAAGAGATAGATTCAGCCGAGCACGGTCTGTCTTGTCTGTTGTATTTGCTCCCATCATTGGTCTGTCTGTTGGGAACCCTGTGGTTTTTTTCTGTCTTTTATGGCGGTCACAACTTGTCCTGGGACTCTGTGGCTATCTGTGTGTGGTGTGTTAATGTTAGATGTGACTCTGCGTGTGAGGGTGTTTCATACCTAAAGCATATGAAGTTAGCAAAAGGCTAATTGCCTGAAAACTTTCTTTCATGCCCCAAACCGCACGAATGCATACGGGCAGCACACTCGCACCCTCTCTTTTTCTCACACACGCCTTCACCTTCTCACAAATCCACATTCGGACAAGCTCAAAAGTTCAGTAAACCTTGTTCCACCCATATGAAATATATATTTAAATATACTCTCATCTTCTCTCTATATTCAGCTCAAACACACATACATGCACACACACACACAGTTTACAACTGATAGGCTGCTTCACATATCTCTCACCTCCGGGCAGATCAAAGCAGGGACAGGTCAATGAGGAGGAGAAGATGTGAGACAAAGGACCTGAAGACAGCTCTTCATTTTGGTCTAAAATTCACCTATCTTAGCCCAAACGCCCCAAATGTGGTTTATCTGTTCGCAGTTGTATCTCCTCAGAGCTTGGTTGTCTTTGCCATAAAGCCGGCTTCCCGTGCTCCCGTTGTCACACAGGTGTGCTCTTTGGTGCCAAAACTTGCCACCAATTGATGGTACGTGACCTGGTATTTGGTATTACCAATGTAAATTTGTTGGGATCCTTAAAATATCAACACCCAACCATAATCTCTCACCTCCTAAAGCCAGACATACATACATGAAAATAAAATGGTGTCCTGATGATGTACACCATATTTTGTGGGTTTTTTAATTTGGTCTCTTTTCAAATCAATTCACAACATGTATATGCACTTATATCGTTGAGAATAACTTGAAGTAGCTGCCAAAACTGTGCAAAGGAATGCAGGGATTGGGCTCTTCTTGTTAGCTGCTTAAAAGGTAGGCTATAAATTACACTAGCGATAAGAATGACACCATTTGATCAGCATCGTCAGTCAGCCATTAACTTGCTGTTTCTTCCTGATCTGTGCTTTCTGTATCACCCACAGCAGACAAACTTAGCTGATGTTTTTCATTTTAGCGCCAGCTTAAAGCTTAATGATTTAAAAATCTCGACCATCTAAATGCTTTATTTATATACTTGAATGATATGATAAATGAGCTAAGTGAATCAAATGATCTGTATGAGAAAGAATGCTGAATCATTAACCACTGAATAAGAGCATCACTTTACATGTTGAATTTATTAAGTCGAGCTGCCCTTGTTCATTTGTTAACTCCAGAAGAAGTAGATTTGTGACCCATTTGCTGTCCCTGTTGGTCGTTTGAAACCCCCCGGGCCAGTGGCAGTGATGAATGAGCAGGGTCTCTGTTTTATTGAAACGTGAAAGTCAGTTAGTCCTTCAGACACTCACTCACTCATCTCACCCACTCACAGCATGCACACTTTATTAGGGGGCCCAGACCCCCCACATGCCAGGAAAACGGGTGATGTCTGTCTTGCATTAACACACACACACACACACACACACACACACACACACACACACACACACATAGACACACTCTTTTAATTTTCTCACTACAGCTAGCGAGCGTGGCTTGCTCATTTGGGCTGCCATCTCCCTGCGGTGACGCCGTCGTGCCTCTGTCTTTAATGTTTTAACACAGGGAGCGAGCCACTCAGTCTAGAGACTGAAACATCCAGCTTTAATGCAATAGACTGAGGAATTAAGACTGCGGTGGCTCTGCCAATGAGGAAAGGCTGACTAACGCACCCAGACATCACACATGTAGAAAGTCTCTCACTGGCTGTTTTACATTTTAAGAATTTCACGGACACAGTCATCCAGAGTGAATTAATGTTGCTGTGATTGTACTATAAGCTAGAAGTGGTACAGCAACAACATTATGAGTCAAGGAGTGGCAGCTCACAACCACAGTGTTCTGGCAGTAATTACTAATATTCATGTTCCAGTTCAGAAGAAAATGTAGAAAAGGTTTCTGCCTATTCAGTGACAACCTTCAGCATTGGCATTTGAAATTGTACAAGGTGTCCTTGAAAGCTGATGTTCAGGACCAGTTTCAGAGAAATTGGTTTGTTTTTTTTTCCAGTTTGGAGTCTAATAAATGGTAATTCCCACATTAACAAGTTGTTCCTTGAGTATTGATCTGTACTTGAAGAAACAGTTCACCTCAAAATAAAAAAAAAACAGAAACAGAAACAAAACAGTTTTGACATGAGTCGCTGAGTCTTGGAGATATTGGCTGTAAGATTTCTGCCCTTTGTATGAAATAGTATCGGCTCGTGGTATTCAAGGGAACAGTACATTTGAAAAACTCAACAGCAATGTCTGTCCACAGAAATTATGACCTGATTACTCAAGATAATCCACAGAGCTTGTTGTGAGCAGTTTCATGTCAGAACTATTTTCTGTCAACCAAACTACTCCCACCAGCTCTATTATCTCACAGAAGGAAGCGTGTATCTACTGCTAGCTCACCTAGCACCACTGAGCTAGTTAACATTACAGCTCAGCCAAGGATGAGGCCGTTAATGTTTACATCCTGTGGTGTCACAAGCATGAACCTCATGTCAATGGTTAGATGCACACTTCCTAATATGCAGGTTAATGCTAAGCAGGATGTGTATCAACTATGACGTGACCGATCCATGTTAAATACAGTTACATTTTCAGTATCATTACAAATTCAGTGTTTCCACAATCAATCAATTCATTCAAACTTGGCTGCTGACTCAGTTCATAGTACCGTATCTATCCATTTAAATTATTCCTCAGTCATTAAATTATTAATGAGGTATACAGAATGTAAATGTCATAAGGGGAGAAAAGGTTTGTAGAAGAGGACTAGATCAGGATACCCCAAAACCCAACACAAATCTTGCAGGAGTGAGTTGTCAAAACATAAACTGTGGGACCTGGTATTTGTTAGAATACAATGAAATGAGGAGCGCTACATGAACATGTTAAAAGTCTGTCCCTTTACCAGCCCTCTCATTTTGCTTTTCATTCAGGGTGTGCATGAGAGTGTGAGTTCACAGGCCAGTCACAACCACTTGTGCTTACGTCATAGGCGTCCACTGTGGCCTGCACTGTTGCTACTGTTGCAGCTGTATAAAAGTTTGAGCAACACGACTCCTGCAAGGTGACTTGTTTCCGTTAAAATCTGTAAAGTCTAGGAGAGTCGGGTGGCTGAATTACAAGAACAGCATGATTGAATTATTTTATCGCCATTCACGTTAGCGCAGACTAAATCGAAAGTTACCCTTGTTCAGCCTGTGGAAGTCTCTCATGTGCATGCTCTTCCCATTTTATGAAAGACTGTCTGATAAAAGAAGTAACAAGAACCTTTTGTTGAGAGTTGTTTAGCTTAAAACATGAGACAAAATGTGATTTAACATTTGCATTTTTTGTATAGCTTAGTGTTGCAAAAAATACAGTAGTAATTACACTAACCTCCCCAGCTATAACTGACTATCATATGACGTGTGTATGTAATCAAGCTCATACCACCCAATACAGTATAAATAAAACTGACTTGACTTCCCATAGCCAAGAGTGTTTATCAGTCCACAAATATGCGCATTCCTGTCTGATAATTGCTCTTGACATACTTCAGTTACTCTGCTGGGTCTGACTGAAGTTTTATGACTTCAGGAGTATTAAGATACACTTACAACTCATTTTAAATGTAAATGCCGGGAAGAGTGGTTTGTCTTAACACCGTTGTGTCACCTCTTTGAACTCCAATCATTGTCGCACTGGTTGTCCTACTAGTTGTAATCAACAGTGGAGCCTCTTTGTCTGTGTGGAAAGATGCTGAAAGGAAAGCGGCATTCTGGGAAATTAGGAGGGGGAGGCAAGAGGAGGAGATGAAATTTGATTGGCAGGAAGCACTAGAATGAGTCACTCAACCAGCTCCCTGGATTTGGAGCGACGGGCCTATTCTGGGCTGTGGTGACACGTGTGTGTGTGTGTGTGTTTGTATGTGGTTGTGCGTGTATTCATGTACACACCAGTGTTCACATGGCTCAATCCAACAGCTGAAGTCACCAAATTTTAGTTGTTGGCCTACTCACTGTGGCGCGCGCGTGTGTTGGAGGAAAATGAAAGTCGTCTGGCAACCAAACCACAACACAGAAGCCAGATTTAAATGCAGATATTTATCTTCTCTCTCTGAAGTCCCCTTTACAACACCACCACTCTGCAGATCCTTCCATCTCTATAGTAGCCTCCATAGATAGTCTAGTTACAGTGACATTTGTCTATGGATTGAATGTCAGAATGTTTTTTTCTTATTACTGACGGTGCAAGTAGACCTTATCTGATTATGTCATTTAGTCTTCATGTAATACTTCTGTGGGAAAAGCCTTTGAGGTTGGTTTTTATCTATTTGCCTTAGTGACAAGAGTTTCACTTTTGTTCACAGTTCTCAGATGTATTTCCCTTTCACCTGAAACAAGGGTTTCAGTGTCTCACTTGATGACTCTTCAGGAGGCATGGCACTTCTTCTCACAGTGATTTTAACAGGTGGTCTTCTTGTTGAGTCCTCAGTGTGATGCTATTAACTAGCAAAACAACTGCCTGACCCTGGAGCTGGCTTACCAATGCTTGACTTCACTCTGCAGGGTGTCAGTCTGCCTCATTTCCTGCAGACAGACAAGGTGTCACAAACATGTACAAGTTAGGTGTGTTTTTGTGTGTGCACATGGGCGGCTATGTGTGTGTGCGCGTGTGTGCATGTGTGCGTGCGCATGTGTGTGTGTGTGTGTGTTGCTGTGCAACAGATAAACCGAATCAGTGCTGCCTCCATGCACCTCTGCGTGGAGACAATAGAGTCATAGCTCACTCTCTCCTGTCTTTATTTCTGTCAGTCTGTCTCCATTTCCCACTCACTACCACACACACACACAATGCCTTCCAACCAAATTCTGCCCCGACTATAGGAAGCAAGAAATCCCCAGCGAGGCTGTCAGGTAGCCAGGAGCTCATTACAGCTGAATGTTTTACAGGGTTGTCATTTTCAGAAAGGGAAGCATGCTCAGACCAGTTTCAGAGCATGTGTACTTGCATGTATGTGTGCTCCTTCCTCTAAGGGAATATGGGCCTGAAGCAGATGAGTTTCCAACCTTGGCTCATGTGCTACACATTAAGAGATATATTGTGATTGCTGTGCTAGTTTATTTTGTCTCTCACCAACACAATAACGATATGTCATTCCTGTGAAGATGACTTGCTTTTCTGCATTTAGTCTCCCTTTTTGTCTTCCCTTTGGGGCCACCAGTACTTCAGTCATATGTCTTAAAGGGATAGTTTGGATCTTTTGAAGTAGAGTTGTATGAGGTACTTATGTATAGTGTATTACCTGCAGTAGATGTCAGCTGGCACACCCTCAGTTTGGAGGATCATCTGGATTACCACCATGGAAGATAAGCAATGTACTGCTGTGGAGGGGGGCAGCAAAATTTATTTTGGCCACCTAAAAAAGTCAATATCAGTGTACATCATATTGGGAATATTTGACTGCCTTGCCTAACTTTGAGGCAGCATTTTCCAACGGGGAGACATCATATTGCTCTCTGCAAGCTGTTTTTGTCAATGGCTTTGATGAGAGCACAATGGGGAACTGAAGCTTTTAACAGCTTACCAGTTGGAAATCGCTGTTTCATGGCAAGTTAAAAAGGTGAAAATATTATCAGCATAGCATGCACCTAAACTGGTATTGATTTATTTTTTTTAGGTGGCTAAAAATGTTTTGCTAGCAGTACATTGCTTGGCTTCCATGGCAGTACTCCTGCCTGGTTCACCAAACGGTGGGCGTTCCCATTCACTGTAGGTTACACGCTGACTATGGATAAGTACCTCATACAACCCCACTGAAAAACAAACAGATTTTCCCTTCAATGAGAGGGTAAGGTGAAAACAAATTATATTGGCAAGTGACCACAAACACATGCCTTAAATATCCTTGAAATCAATTGTATGACCATAAAGGTTATACCTTCCTCTCATATCTGAGTATAATAAGCGACTCTTGAATACGCTCACACGTAGATCCACACACACACATACACACACCAAGCCAGGGCTGGCTTAATCACAGCCTTGGCTGCCTCCGAGGTGCTGCAAAGTTCTCCAGGACGCGACAGGTTTCTGTCTGGCGAGGTTCAGGCGGCCGCAGTGTCACAGATTAGAGTGGTTTAGCTGTCTCAGTCGTAGCTGAGATGGTTTATACACTTAAAGGCTTCGCTTTGCAGTCCAAGGCTTTACTGCTATGGCAAACAGTCAAACTCTGTACTCTTTTCTGTTCTTAACTCTTTTTCTGCAGACTTACAAATACAGCAGTGCAGCTGCCTGTGCTCTGAAACTGCTCATCCCAAATGGTGAGGCTTTGTTTAGTTTGGATCGCTCATGGTCTATGGGAAGCATCTTTCACAGCACAAGCTATTTGGAAGATGGATTATTGAGATGGAAAGCAACCACAGTATCCCCAAAAGAACCAGTGGGCTGATTTAAGCCAAACAATGCCACTTCATTGATGGCTACTTGAAGCTCCAACGGTGTTATCAAATTAGACAACAGCCCTAGAGTTACTCATTATTATCTGCACAAATTTAAGGCATGAATAACAAATTGTCTCTTGGCAGCTCAGCTCATAAAAGTGGAGCTCCTAGGCTCTAGTCTCAGCCTCTGACTTCAGCCATTAAAACTTAACACACTCCCATAGAGCAAATGTATGTATTACGCCCACTGTTCAAATGATCATATTTAATCTTGAGTTGGGTTTTTTTGTTGACTTTATGTGCTGTTGGTATTCAGCAGCTTTTCTTTCTGTCTCCTCTCTCAGTTCCTCCATTAAAACACTCTTCACACATGCTTTTCTCTTGTTTCCCTTATTTTCTGTCTCTTTCTGTGAAGCTTTCTCTTTTCCTTTGGCTAATAGTACTCTGTCGGTGTGTTTGCTCTTTGGTACGCACACATCTCAACCTTCATATCTTTCATATCTCAAGCTTAACGATTCTTTTTAGCAATACACTTATTTCTGTCTGTATCTCTCCTCCCTACCCCTGACCCTGTCTGCCCTCCTTCCTCTTCCAGTCTGTCTCTGTCAGTCTGTTCATCTGTCTGTGTCTCTGTAAGCTTTATATAATGGAGGGATCATGTGAGAAGCGAGGTGAGGGTTCATGCCATGCACCTGCAGACGGCCATCCTCCTTTTCCTTTTGATCTCTGCTGGATTTTGTTTCTTTTTCTCCTTTTGCCCTTCTCTTCCACTTTTCTTCCTCCTCTCCTATCTACCTTTCCACCTGATTTCCTCCTTGTCCCGTCTGTTTCTCTGACTCCTCCCTGGCTTTAAGCCACTGGCTCCTCGTCTCTAAACTCCATCCTTTAAGGGCAATTATGAGATCAGCTCAATGAGGAGCTGAGGGTTTTTAAATAGTAGTTTGAGGCTCACGACTCCTCAATGAAGCAGTGTTGGTTTGTCTTTTGTAGATGGTTGTTTAACCCAGACAGCCAGGTTTGCATGATCAATAGTTCATCATCTTAAACTCAAAATTGACTGTCCATTTTATACAGATAAAGGTGTATAAAGTGCAGAATTTAAACATCTAACATTTCAGAGTTTTTTCCATTTGTTTTTTATTTGTGTTTTCCCCCTAGAATATGACTTTATGCACATGCCAGTAACGTGTACGCCCAGCGGAGATTCCCCTTTTCCTGCTCTGTACCCATTTATTTCCTGCCTTTCTGTGTTGTCCTGATCTCATCCGTGATAAAACCCATCCAGATTTCAGTAGTCAGCCAGCCCCCAGCCATTTAGCCTGGCCTGTTACCTCTATGCTATGCTCTCTGTCCCCCTGAATCATTACCCTGCAGAACGACACACACACCGACCTTTGCAATGGCTAAATATAGACCCACCAAAGAATAGGAGGAAGGGAGGGAAAAATAAACGGGGGGATAGATGGATAAATGGAACAGCATGCTAAAGAAAGTAGTAGGGGAGAGCACGTAGAGAAAGAGGCTGTTTCTGTTTAGTCTCCCGGCCCTCTGGACAATACCTCAATGATGGCTATCTGTTATTAAGAGCACTATTACAACTGGGGTGACGTCAGCCTCCCTAAGAAAAGCAGACCTGCGTGTTAAACCCCCTCACCCACTGGCTGTGGCTGCACAGATCCTGTGTTTCTCTTGGAAAGGAGAACGCAGGTGGCTTGGGACTGCAGGCTAATAGTAAATGAGTTTTCCTACCCTGTACTTGGCTAAATATAGAATCCAATGAGGCCTGAAATGGTGTGTTTCACCTCCGCCTGACAATCAGAAATTCTTCCTGTCTGGAGTAGAGCTTGCCAGATAGTACAAAGGGCTTTGCGTTTGTCTACTTAAGTTTTCCCTGACTTGTAGCTCTGCATCCAGATTTCTCGTGCTGTCGACCTCTGCCATCGACTAATTTAAAGTAGCTGTAAAACAAGCAGTGTAATGTAGCTCACATTGATCAGCACTACTGGCTGCCTATGAGGATCAATTCAAGAATAACTCTGGACAACGTCTAGACCTGATTTTCAGGAAATTGTCCGGAGTTCATATGAGAAAACTGCTCATGTCACTTTCACACATGTAGCACACAACAGGAGATTGTCTGTGTCAGAGGCATTCTCACCTATTCCAAATACTCTGTTTGGTTTAGGTGAGAGGTGGCACCTGGGGACAGCATCCAGGAGGCAGGACATGATGCGGATTACACCGCGGCCCCATAGCCGGTTCGAAATTTGGTCATATACAACAGTGTCTCACATACAATTCCTCTGGATAATGTCTAGATAATATCAGGTTTGCGGTGCATGTGTGGAAGGGGCTGTGCACTCTAGTCTGTAAAAACTTCTGCCAGTTTTACATGTTTGCATTATGTTTCAAAATAACCCCAAATGATTTTTTTCTCACAAGATGCTCTAGAAAATTCACAAAACACTTATTACACCCGTCAAGTTTAGAAAAAACATCTACACTGTCAGTAAAATCACAAAAGATTATTAATGTTGAATGTATTTTAATGTTTTTTAAATGCAAACCTAGTACAAGACACTAGAAGTACTAGTTGAAGTGTGCCTTCAGATGTCTTTTTGCTGCAGATGTAACAATTACATGTAAAAAGTAATTGGAAATTGGTCCAACCCAAAACTAGAGAACTCCACGCTGAGGATGAGGTAGCAAGTCAACAGTCTCTCGCCTTCATACATTATATATACATTCCTGTGTTGCTTAGTCTCACACGCCAAATATCATGCAACCTTTGTGGCTGTTTTGATAACAGGCCTGCCATGTTAAGTTAGCAGAAAATCATTCATTAAGGAAGCTTATATATAGAAGTTAGGAGCTGCAGATCCCCAGGAAATAGACATGTAGACATTTTATGTAAACAAAAACAGGCTCATCTTCATTACAGGAGCTCTTCCTAAAAGGGAATTAGTGCAACTTGTGTGCAAAAAAAATAGCTATAGGCAGCGAATTGCTTGCAGTGTAAACATATCGTAACATTTAGGATGAGCTGGTGTTCCTTCCTCTGTGCCTGAGGGCTGAAAAAGCCAAACATTGTAGGTTTCCTCTAGTTGTGATGGTTTGCACAAGACAACAAGTTTGGCTGTTTACTCAGTGTTACTGCTCCCTTGTTGACCTTTTCCCTCTCCTACTTCATTGTATCTGTTAATTTCTGACGATACTCACATTAACCACCAGCTGTAGCAGGTGTGCTTCAAATTCTGACTTTTGTTTTGCATCTGTCACCATCAGCTGTGAGTCTGAATCATTGTAAAGACTCTGAATGTGAGTAAATGGGCTCCAGAAGCAAAATGTTTTAAATGGACAGTCATTCAGGCTCCAATTGATGTGGATGGATTTGAAAACTTGCTTCTCCAGTGCTTCCAGGACAGGGCAAAGTGTCCATTCTGATGTAAACACTGTGTGACAGCACTGTAGCTGGAGGTCTCTGCTAGTCAGGCAGCCTTAGACAGATCACACCCTCACACTGTAGCTCTCTGGATGTGCGCCCAAACTCTAAACTCTTTTGGCAAGTTTCTGTAATTGAATCATATTTTGTCTTGTCCGTCGTGACTCGGCCATTTATTTTTAGAGCTAAAAGCTTTTGTTGCTAGGAAACGGTGTGTCTTAGGAGAGGCTGAGCGAGGGAGGGACAGAATGAAAGAGAAAAGAAAGAAAGAAAGAGATGGCAGTGGTGTTGAGGGGGAGAAAGGCGGAATCTGTGAAAGATGAACGACGAACGAACAAGCTATGAGTCAGCAGGGACATCTGCAACACACGCACACACATGCGGTGGGCATGGTTGCTATTCCTGTGTTCTTTGTCTGTGTGCTCTGTGCACCCACGCATGAACCCACTTACCTCTCCCCACTAACCTGTGTTGTGTGTCTGTGTGCTTTGTGTGTGTGAGGGAGATATTAGCTCGCCCACTTTGATTTAATCCAATCCTGCTGCATGTTGGATGCGTCAGCCTGTGGCCGTGCGTGTGCGTATATGGAAGTGTGCACATGTGTATTTTTTTCTCTGGCAATCACCAGTGTATACCCCATTATACAGCAGTATGTTGTGTCTGTGTCACAACGCCTAACCTGTCCCCACCGACAAGAGCCTTATTGTCTGGTGTATGAATCATATGCTCGTACCCCATTAGTAATCTGCCTTCAAATGGCTATTATCAACTATCACAGCCAGCTTGTCTGTCTTTTGGCTCACTGTCCGAGCACCATAGGAGATCAGATAACAGCATGTGGTTTATTAGTCACCAGGAGCGGGTCTGTTTTTCAGGGTAATTTTTTTCTCCTCCTTAATATGACTTTTCAGTGAGATTTTTTGAGTGTGTTAGCTGAGGCATTATGAGAAAAAAGAAGTATTGTGAAACTAAAGACTACCATATTCACAGATAAATGTTAAAGGAGAACTTCACCCACAAAATAAAAATTTGTAAATCACATGTATTTCTCTCAAGCCTCCATGGAAAATAGCAAACATATAGATTCATTGAGTGATTGGGACTGAGTTAAACAATAGCAAAACTATATCAAAACATCTGTTAACAAACTCTCACAGCTGCTCAGTAGTTCCCTAAACACATGCATGTTACTTATTTATGCTCACCTCAAAGCCAGACTATCACTAGGGTTATAAATATATACTTGATGTTGTTGTTGTTGTTGTTTTTTTTAGCAAAAATGCTAGTTGAAAAAAATCAAAAGTTATTTTCCCAGCACAGACACACTATTTGTTAATCACACACAAAATACATCAGAGTTATATAAAATGAAATCACAGTTTTAGTGACTTTATGTTCTTGTGTAAAGAGATGGTACACTTAAATAAGCAAACCTCCAGTTCCACTGTGAAATGCCAATAAGAAGGAAATGCCTGGGGGTAATGGATTGTGTCCTTTTAAATATTTGTATATCTCTGAAATATTCCTATGACTTGAAAGTGATCAGTGACTGAAGGGAGCAGTATTCTTCACTGGGGAGTTATGAAAAATGGAAAGAAAGTGAAGAAATAAAAGGAAGAAACTCTGCCCCACTGGAAATCTTGCAAAATTTGGTGGCTGTTGGACTCTAAAACATCACAGCTTGAATCTCTTAAATCTGTCCTAAAGGGGGAAGCAAATTGCAGTTACTCAACTTGTGTGTTTCTACATATTTAGCCAGACATTGATCGCAAGGGAGCTCCATGCAATAGTTGGAGTTAGGTTGCTTGCTAAGGTTTAATTCGTGTTGCAATATTGACAGTTTTTCATGGTCTGAAATATATTTATATTTTTTTAATCTCCCTCGAGTGCATAGTCACTTAAGTTGCACTTGGTCTTAAGTTGTATTGTGGCAGCACTGTATTGTAAACACAAGGTATTACATTTGCAAGTGCATTTCTGTGGCTTCCTCTCTTGCTGTCTTGCTGTTCAAACTGTCATTGGTTGAGGTTAGATTTTCCCACTTTTAGTCAGTTATGCATTTCTACTCCTACTATTACCGCTACTTCTGCCACTACCTCCTCCACCACTACTACTACTACTACTACTACTGCTATGAATTAATTTTTGCAGACTTGTAGCTGTACTTTGCACACCTGATAGTGGACTTTGGTTTCACCGCGTCCGACTTGGTTAGTTTTTCCATGACTCACTTCGACTCCATTTACACCTGCTATTAAAATGTCATCTGTATCTGGATAAGAGAAAACACATGTTAAGGCTGGCTGTAAATGTGCAGATCACTGTGGTCAGATTTTTATTGAATATATGTGTGTAATAGTTGTCAGCAGACAGCTGTATGTAAAAGCAGTGCATGAGAATACAGACAGTGTTACTATTTCTCTTTCTTTTTTTTTTTGTTTGTTTTGAGAAAGCACCACCCATGTAGGTAGGAATGTCATGACTCATTCTGGAGTTTGTCGTCTCAGCTTCACAAAAAAGACTGATCATTTCCACAAGTTGTTGCTGCTTTAACTGATCTGCTGTGGAGGAATCCCAGAGCATTCACAGGCACATGCTTTTGCACAAAAAAACATTGCTGTTTCTGACAAACAAAAAGCTGTTTTAAAAAAGTCAACGTCAGGTACAAAGTATCAATTTTAATAAAGTGACACCTGCCATTTTGGTTTGGTTTACTTTTATCTAGCCTATTCATAAATGAGCACATGGTGCAGGCAATGAGAGCACATATTGTGTGACTGGAAAAGTCATAATTGATTTAATTACCATCTGGGCCCCATATCCATCCAGATACAGTTTACCCTGGGATTAAGTTGCCAGGTGTGTCTTCTTTTTCAACTCTTTTACAACTCCTTTTTTTTCATCTTATCTGTTTTTCATCTGTTGTTCTTTTGTTCTTGTATGGTTGTTTTTGTGTGTTAATGTCTGCTTATATGGAGCTTGCCCCAAAGCACTTTCCTATCAAAATGTTGACAAGGCAATAAAGTACTGGAAGAAATTAAACAATTCCCAGTTTAATATGTCATATGAGTGGGCCTATACACAGAGACATTAGATGGTGTTTTGAGACCCTGCTCACATACAGTATGACGCAGCAACTTTCAAATTATATTAGCAGGATTATGTCATGTGCCGTCACTGCAACTTGGGTCAATAGAACACATTACACTGGTGTTAAAGTCTGTCAACCTTGAGCATATCAGTGTTACAAGTTCACTGTCACTGCTATATAGATATGACGGACTTTGTAGAGTGTGGGAAACTGATTGTAACCTTGGTATTTAGGATAGTGTTTCTTTACAGTTACATAAACACACACACACCCTCTCACACACACACACACACAAAATTCAGCATTGTTATATTGTGCCCATATGTTTCCCACCCTCAGCTTTCTCAGCCTGATTGCCAAGACACATCTGGTCCTAATGAGGTGTGTGTGTGTGTGTGTGTGTGTGTGTGTGTGTGTGTGTGTGTGTGTGTGTGTGTGTGTGTGTGTGTGTGTGTGTCACTATGCCTCTGCTATGCAGCCTTTCAGCCTGGCCTTGTGTTGAAGTGGTGTTGAGTCTTTTACTGCCACCCACTGCTTTACAACTCAAAGCCTATACTTTTAACTGTTGGATAATAGTGAGTGTGTGTGTTCTGATAGTAGTTATAAAAACCATAGCTTATATTTTGTCTGCACAATATCTCAAGGCCTGTTAATCTGTTATAACAGTGCTGATTTTCAAGCTTTGATGGCGATAGCAGTTAAGTTTTGATATGACTGCGGTGTCTGGGAACAGATTTGGCTAAAAGTGTTCATCGCCAGCTTTCCTGTAGGCACTAGATCCACTTTGCACCAAAATGTGTTAAGGACTTCGACGCACATGTTTCCTCCTCGAACCTGTGATTCCCAGCAGTCTCATGGCTTGTATCTTTTCACAAATTTTGCACTCCACTCTTGCTGTTTTTCATTCCCCTACCATATTGTGTATTCTTCTTTACTGAAGTCTCTTTTCTCTCTTTGAACACATATTTTTAAAGAAAAAAATCAACCTTCAAGCACAAAAATATTAATCCAAGTTGCCAAATGCACCATATCTTTTAATGCAAAGAAATCGCCATACACTAAGTATGCATTCTTGTCTATTATTAGCTGTAAATACAAGCATTTTTTCTCCTATTGTGTTTTTGACCCTAGTACCACAGCAGCTGCAGTCAAGGAGACAATTAACAACTTCGAAAGGACAATGGTCTATCACATGTAGAGTGCCAGCAACTTGAGACAAACAAAAAGCCAGACAGGGTTAAAGAGCTGGAATCAACCCAGATTTATGTTGTTGTGTCCATCCTTTATTTGAATTCGCCTCTGTTCATGATCATCCAGCTGTAACGCCCCCTCTTCTCTCTCCTCTGTCCCCCAGGGTTTGCCTTCCCGGACTGGGCCTACAAGCCTGAGTCGAGCCCTGGCTCCAGACAGATCCAGCTGTGGCACTTCATCCTGGAGCTGCTGAGGAAGGAGGAGTACCACGACGTCATCGCCTGGCAGGGAGACTATGGAGAGTTTGTCATCAAGGACCCAGATGAGGTGGCCCGCTTGTGGGGGGCGAGGAAGTGTAAGCCGCAGATGAACTACGACAAGCTCAGCCGAGCACTAAGGTGAGACTGAAAAGGATGAAAGAAAAGAAGGATGAGGTCTTCACACTTGCTTTACAAATTCATGTGGCCGTAAGGGACCAAGCAATGTAAATTTAGTCATTTGCCCATGTTTTTGAGAGTCCTTGTGGACTGTACGTGCAGACAAACAAGGGAACGCATCTTTGTATGTAGATACCAAATGCAATATCAACAGAAAAAAAACAGTCCACTTCAGATTTTGGACTACACTTGCTCCTTAAGGCAATTTTTTAACTTTATTTATTTGCTTCTTTTAATCAGTGTGTTTTGGCAAATTAGGAAAACGTCAGTAAATACAGACATTTACATACAGACAGCTCAAGGTCACACCCCTTAAACAAACAATGCCTGCATATGACACAGGAAACTTGACATATGTTCAACTAAAACTTGTCCATTGATCCCAGGCTGATTCACCGCATCATTGCCATCTACGCGGCACATGCCAAAAAGGCAGCAATGTACTAACAAAGGCAAAGAAATAGACTGTTGTAAAGTGAACGTGGATGTACACAATACAGGAAATGTTAAAAAAAAAAGTTGCCCTTAGGAAGGAAATGCACTCAACGTATTTGTTAGAACTCAAGGATACACAGTGAGCTTTGGCGAGTAATACTGAATGGAAACAAACGTTTGTTTACAGGAAAACAAACAGGGCACTTTAGACTCTAAAGTTTCCCTAATATACTATAGAAACCAACTTGATTAATCAGGAGCAGAGCTGCAGAGCAGCATCTAATGACACGTGTTGACATATTAACACCAGTGACAAACACAGGCTTTTTGTGGGACCATGCTTCAGTCTGAAAGGTATTACCCATCCTCAGTAAGGCAAGTCTGGACCGATTCTAATATTTAGCTTCATATTTAGGTCATATGCTCTTTGATAGGTATCAGATAATGGCAAAGAGCCCAGACGGGTCAGTCTTAAGTTACAGGAACTGGAATCATGTTCTGAACTCCAGATGAACTGCAATAAACTCAGGGAAGCATACAAGATTGATTCAATAAATCCAATTTGTTAAGGGTAGGATAACAGTACAGCAGGGGTTAGGGGTAACTATGTGTCCATTTACACACACCAGAATAAGAACTAAACTTCTTTTCAAAGTTATTCTCAACTTTCTCTCTGTTCTGTTTCTGTTCCTGTATGTTAGAAAATGGAGGCTGAAGAGCAGCAGTCATTTATTCATGTTCTTATTTAAATTCTGTTTAGACTAACAGACTATAAACTGGGGGATGATGTCCTCTGTTCACATTTCTTTTCTTTGTAAAATAATAATTCACATTGTCAAGACACTTAGTCAAGGTAAAGCAAAAATAAATGTGTTCTGAGTTTGTCACACCACAATGTGTTATTAACTGCACAGCCAAATTTGTATGATTAAATAAATTGCCAGGTGTATAAAATTAGATTTCCGAAGGCGCTGAAAGAAAGATGGACTCTCGTTAGCAGCTAACCCCGTAGCACAGCACACACACCCTGAGCCAAGGAACGTGTGATACCTCTTTCTAACTGGATGCAGTGCAAATGAGTGAACACCACGTTGTTTCAGATTTCAGATAATAGCCCCCTGAATATTGTTGCCCCTAGAAGCCTTGGATGGTATCACAGTGTTACAGTATACCACGGGATTTAGAAGACCCAACATAATGATTTTCAGTCCTGTCCAAATCACACACCCACAGCAGTGAGCAGTAACTAACTGGTTAGCTGATTAGGCCGAAAGACTGCAAGGTACATTTGTGACTGCTTTTTCACTTGTGTTTATATGATTGTGGCATTTAACAAGAGATGTTCTGTACTGTATTTATCAGACTGAAAGAGCCCAGGGAGCTTGAGAAATGTAACACACTCACCACTCACACACAGGGCAAACAAAATGACACTGATGCTAACATGCTAACATAGTTTAATGTAATGGGGGAAGGGTTATTTGAAGGGTGGCTCCAGTCATCGAGCCATGGCTTCAGGCCCACCTGAACAATCTTGGATGCAAAGATGGTGAAACCCTCACTGGGAGACTGAAGGGTGGGCAATTTGCATCAGCAACAGTGCTGACAGTCCTAACAGGGTGCTCATACAGCTGTGCTAATACCATCCCATATGAGCACCCTTGTAGAGCCAGCCTTTGTAATACACGGTGCAAAATGACATGACAGCGATTAGCTAAACAGTGGGGACATAAATAAAAGTTGTTTGCTGCTAAATTAATGTTATGAATGTCATGTATTGCACCTTTAATAGTGTGAGTAAGGGCTTTTGGTCTTGGCAGAGGTTTGCACTCTTCAGGTGCCCTTCTAGCTTCTCTTATTTTTAATCTCTTATTTCACCGAGGTAAATAAGAGTTTAATTACAGCTGTATCTAATGTGTAAGATAACAGCACTTGGTGTTTTGTCGTGAATGAGCATCTGTGCTTCGTGCTGAAACTCCAGGGTGACAGCAGATTTAGAAACACACACCTTCACCCTCCGTGGAGCACATGTGGGATGCTGCAGGGTTTTATTTAGCTGCCAGTCTGTTCATGTACACAAACACACACACACAAACACACACGCTGCTAGTCATCAATGTCGCCTCCTGTTTTGTAGGTTGGTGTGGGTTATAGTTTGCCATGGTGATGACTAGTTACGCTGCCTCATCACCACACACACTCACACACACACCCACAAACACACACATACACTTAACGCCTTGTTATATGTCAGCCCTCCTCCAGCCCATCTGTGTCTTGTTTGTTGCTTAAACCTTTTTTTGTCTTCCACTTATCCTGCATATTTAAAGACACCCAACCTTTTCTGAACTTGTACAGAAATATACTTTAGCACATAAAAGAGTTATGTATGGTGCTGATGTAACACATTGATTTTGCAGTATTATTGATTTGTTTGTTAGTTGATTTAACAGAAACACAACAGATAAACATTTGTATATAAGGAGAAACAATGCAGCAGATGTAAGCTGTATATAAGATATAACATACAATTTACATTACTCAATTAAGCAAAGGACTCAAATTAACATTGATGCTCCATACTAATAAGTCGCTAAATAATATGCTGTTATTTCTGGTAAAAGTTTGGTAACCGGGATGAATATTATATTAACTGAAGTAGCATTACATTAAGGAGTGTTTGATGTTTTTATCTTCCATTTTTTTGCGATGGTTTTCTAGAGGTTTGATTTGATGGAAGGAAGAATAAGGAATCCTTGGTGGGATCCACATTTATTTTAAACATCTGAAACTTCTCTAACAGGGCTCCAAAAATCTGTCAAGTGCCACGGAACATTTTCATTAGTTGCACCGGTGCATCTCACATTTATTACAATGATTAATGTAATGCAGAATCAAAGTTCACAAGCATGAGTTCCGCTTGTGAACCTTTAGCTGTATGCCATAATAACAGGTGCTGAGGTAAGCACAACAAGCTAATTGACGTGGGAGTCAATCACAGTGGCAAGTCCAAATGAAACTGCTAAGCTGAAAGACCCGTCTGCGGTTTCCCGGTCAGCTACACAGAGAGTTGTGTTTAAGATGGTGGATGGTGTTTGGCAATGCTCCTCTGCTGTGTAGTCTGTGAATGGAAACACATCAAACATGTTAACTCACATTCCATAGTATCATCCAGATTAGCCAAACAGGAGCCCAACTCCCGAACCCCGCTGCTTTCAAGCAGCCTTTAGATGCAAAAACAGAATGTAATTTTAAAATAATAATAAATAAAGCAGTTGGCATTTGCGTTAACTAGGTGGAACTAATTAAAACACTTTTCCTATAATGTACAAGTTTTTTTCGTTGCCTTTTGGGAAAGTGTTTTTTCAGTGTTTGTACAGTGTAACACACAAGTGATTGAAATGCTCCTTGTTTTAACAATTTGATTTCACCTATTTATCTAAAGAAAATCTGAAATTTGTCTTGCATCCAAGGGTGTCAACCGATTCACATAAATACTTAAAAACGGCATCAAAATACAAAACAAGAAACAGAATGCCTGGATACCTTTACACCTCTAGTTTAGAAATTACTGATGTGTATGGGAAAGGTAACACTTAAAATGTATTATAACTGCACCAAAGGTCACAGTTAAAAATTGTTGGTGCACCTAAATTATGTGCTGGAGCACCTAAATGAAATCAGTTAGGCAAACCAGTTTAAAAGGTGAGTCTGGAGCCCTGCACTCATACAGAGATAAAAAACAAAAACACAGATCTCCAAATTAACACCAAATGGCTTGTGTCCTTACGAAGGAATTGCACCCACAAAGGTTAAACAGCAAATAAACAGTCAATTTGATACAGGAGTAGTTACTTTCTCTCTGGTCTCAATGAGTGTTTTACATCAGGACCAGCTGGAACCAAACTTTGTTGTGGACGTCTTTTCTGTGGTTTGTAAACCTTTTATATGAATGAACGGCTGTTAATTATTTCTGTCGTCTTGAGAGGAAAGTTCTCTGTTAGATGTGAAGTCTTTGATTGATGCTTCTCTGCATCTTTGAAGTGCACGTGTGTGCACTCATTCATGCATTCACAGGACATGTGTGTAGAGACTTGCATGCGTGTGCGTTTGACACATCTACGTGTGTGTTCAGCACATAGTGGCGGAATCTATACAGTCAAAGTCCTTTCTAGTTTATTTGAAGGAAGTTCAAATCAAAGAGCAGGAGGCCTGAAGCGAGCCTGGTGTGTGAGACAGGCTGTCCCACATTGAGTCAGCACTGTTAGAGTGTGTGTGTTTCACATGTATGTGCTCGGCCTTATCCACCCCGACTAGTTCAAAGTGCCATCCATCTATCCACACGTCTGTGAACATTATGTCCTTCCAGCTTTTACTGCACATACAGGCCTGAAATTGTTAACACCCACTCACAAATGTTGCTGTTAACCTCCTACGGTGTGTGTAGTGTTAGTGTATGTGGTTTGATTTGTTTTTTCCCTCTGTTTTTTTGCCATGCAGTGTGTTTTGCATGTATGTCTGCTTGTTATGTAATTGTTAATTTCCACCTGTACAACACTTTCAAACACTGAGTCTCAGCACAGATATAAGGGCCTGCCATGTCTCTTTGTGAGACTTTATACCTTGCGTCAACTACATTTGAGAAGGAAATAATGTTCTTCTTCCAAGGCCATTTTCTCAGGTGACAAGTTAATCTTCCTCTGTAAAATTTGGATCTAGATTTGAAACACAAGAAGCTAGATTTAACTCGTCAATGATGAGTGTACGTAGTAATAAGAGCATGTCAAACATCTTTTTAAATGCCAGTCTAACAGTTTGCCTTCAGATATTCAGCAAGAACTGAACAGAGATGATCTTTCATTTCTTTAGTTAATAAACAACAACAGTAACTCAGAATGAGATTCAGCTCCCAAATACAGCAAAAATCCTAAATGATTGAGTTGTTTTTTTTTCCACCTGGACCTTTATGCTCTGCCATTTCTCCTCTAATCATCACACTGTAACCTGTGACAGACTGTTATACTATCATAACTATTGCACATTCACATATATGTAGATTTTTGTCGAGCTGCGAGCATCACGTAGGTTCGTGTATTACCAAAGGTTTATGACAAAATCACTTGACAACAAGGCGCAAGGCGAGAGAGGAGAGGGAGAGGCGTTGTGCTGCTGCCAGAGGAGCCGCTGAAAGAATTCCCTCAGCAGGGAGGGTAACTCAAGGTAACTCGCTTAAAGAGTCTGAGAAGTCCAGTGCTGTTTATAAAACATTCAGGACACCACAGTTCATTCCACACTACTGAAGCTGCTCCCCTTTTTGGAACCACCACAGAGTCGCTTATTATTTCACTTTCAGCCATGCTCGTTGTTGCTGTGGGTAACAGTATGACATCAATATGTCAACAAGTTCAAATATTAAGAATATCACGATACGACGTTTTCCTATGATAATAAAAAATATACTGGTATATTGTGAACGAGATTATATGGTCCACCCCTACATCATAGTGCTGTATATTTACTTAAAGGTTCAGTCTGTAGGATTTAGTGGGATATATTGGCAGAAATAGAACATAATGTTAAAAGTATAAACATAATAAGTATATTTTCATTAGTGTATAATCAGCTGAAAATAATCGTTTGGTTTTCGTTGCCTTTGAATAAGCCATTTATATTTACTTAGGGAGCGGGTCCTCGTCTACGGAGATTGCCATTTTGCGCCACCATTTTTCTATAGTACCCCAGAATGAACAAACCAGACACTAGCTCTAGATAGGACCATTCGCGTTTACGCATCGGCCACCATTGTAACTTAAGTTACCAGAGAGAAAAGGTGGGCACACATTAGCAGGTGCTTGGCTAGTGGCCGTCTCCAACACGCCAAACAACCTGGGAGAAACACAGATTTGTAATGTAAAACTGCTTTATTTGGTGTTTTTACCATTTTTAATCCCGTTTGTTTTGGAGAGGAATAGACCTCTCGGCTCCCAGTGAAAACCTGTACAATGAACACTGAGGAATCCTTACAGGGAGGAGTTTCAGCTGGTTGCAATCTGCAGTCCTCACCACTAGGTGCTACTAAATCCCTCTTATCTTACACACTGTTACTTTAATTTTACTTGCTTTTCTGCCAATGCAAGCCCCAGTACATTTAAGTAAAGTATTAAAATGACTCTCAAATATCCACTATTATTTGTTTTGTGTTATTTTGTCATTACTTTGATATGTTTTCTGCTCGCATTATATGTTTGAGCCTGTGTGCCCACTGTGTATCTGCATGCTGCTTTTTGTGTTTGTTTTTGTGGGTGTGCGTAGTAGTCGTCTCTATCAGAAGAGGCCCTTCACTCATTGAGTCATTGAGGGGCTGGATGAGCTCCTGGTTCTCTCTCTCTCTCTCTCTCTCACACACACACACACACACACACACTCCTGCTTTACTTTGTTCTGTGTTATGCCAAAATGCAGTGACTAATACTCTGATCACAATGAAGCAGAGATACAGCTGGATACGCATTCATCAGTGTGACAAATATTATATCCCTGATTATTGTGCTTTATAACTGTCACTAGTACTGTGATTGATTTTAGGAAATAATATTTGACTGCGCTGTAAGAATCTTATCTTATTTACATCTTGACTATTTTCTAGAGCTGTAATGATGCCCAAAATTGAGACATAAATATTGTCATCCAACATTTTGTAGCTCTGTGGAAAGAGGAAATAGAGTCAGCATGAAGACTTGTGATATGGCAAAGTTAAACTCTTAAACTCTGCGGGGATGCCTGCATACTGGGCTGACATTACTGTCTTTAAGAGGCTGTAGTGGGCTGAACCAACCGTGTCATGGTAGCTCATCGGGAACGTAGTTAAATTATGAGCCAAAGTTGGGCTAAAATTTGGAGAGGTAAAAACTGGCATGGGCCTTTTCATAGAGGCCTAATCAGTTGCACTTTAAGTAATCTGAATAAAAATTTCTATGAATATCCACAAGTCTCCCCTTAACAGACGTACCCACTTTACAGATTGGACTTTTTGGATTTAATTAGCCCTGTTTTATTCATGTGTGATAATATTGGTCCCCATAATAGCCTAGACAGTTTTTAAAGGCTCATCACTGTATAAAATGACCTTTTGTGACCTCTACGATAATCACAGCATCATGAAACTTTACAGCCACAAACTAGAGACATTGGGCATTCAGAGGGTGTTTGTCTTTCATATGTATACTGACAGCAGTTTCCATAATAGAATAGAATAGAAGTGCTCACCGTCCAATTGCCAAAAAATGCAGTTCTTACAGTTCTTCAGCTTTCCAGCTTTCAGATGATGGACACTACGTCTATGTGGCATATACAGTTGACTCGATAGCTCCCCCTAAAGATTTCCTTTCCCCTTAAATAAGACAGACATCGATCTATGGCAGGGAGGGGTGGAGTGGAAGAGGTTAAATAGCATTTCCTGGAATTTGTTTTATCCTACTTGGAGAAAAGAAGGTGGGTATTGATGTTGGATTATTGTGTCAATATGGAAATTAATCAGATGCATTAGTCAAGCTGAACCTTGTGTGTTTTATCATGTCTGTTACATTTGCAGCCAAAATTAAAGTCTTGATTATGTTAGGTGGGTGTATGTGTAAAGAAAAATGCATAGTTGGGTGGATAAATGGTATGATTTTATTCAGCCTTCTCTGCTGCTGGTGAGCAGCTCAATTATAACTTATTGACAACAAGAGGCATGTCAGTATTCAAGCAAATCCATGTTTTTTGTATAAATGTAGCCACTGAGCTCTTCTTTGCTCGATGCTGCTGGAAATGATGAATAATGTATTACATTTCCCAGAATGAAGTGGCCAGTCTCAGCTGAATGAGAGGCACTGATTTATAAGTTTTTATGTAAAGAAATATGAATGTGGTTTGGTCCTGAGGCTATCGGTGAGTCACAGGGAGCCATTTTATCTTTTCAGATGAGCTGTCAGCGGCTCTCTATTCACTCTTCTACATCGCTCTGTGTACTGACGATGACTAATGCACTCTTACTAATGGAGCCGCCTGGGTAAGACTAAATCAGAGCGGCTGTCTCACTTCCTTAAGTAATCACATGGAGATTTAGAATCTAACCGTGTGTCCACGTTGTGAGCAGCTTGTTTAATGATGTGCTGTACACTGAGTAATGTAGAATTACCCTGCAGGTAGTGCTTTGTACAGCAACATTATGGCTACTGTAATAATACATTGCTTTATATTTTCTAATATACTAAGACTAAATTACAAACATCAATCAAGTATCATTAAACATAAAATCTCAGTGAGTTCAGTAAGGCTGGGAAACTTTGGCTGTCTTGCAATTCAGTTTGATTCGTTATGTGTTGATAAGATCAAAATTGATTCTCGATTCAATAAAAAGAGGGGGGCACTATAGTTTTGCTCTTACTCCTAGAGGTCACACTGATAGGACAGTTTACAAACCATCAGTGGAACTTGGCTCCAATAGTGGCTGATGGCTGTGAAGCCTCTACCAGTCACTTGCGTGTCCTCGTTGCTGTGACTGTGTCTAAGTATCTTGTTCTTCATTTTATCACATATTTACATGAATTTTTTGGCTGGACTGCAACAGCGGCTCCAGCGCTATAACCATGAAAGTTTGTGACTGAGTGATGAGGTTACACCATGTGTTGGCCGGATGCCCAACACATGGTCAATCCCAACCGGTCAAATACTGATGCTTAGTCAGTGCTCTTAAGAAACTAGTACACTCCTGCGTCAGTTTTGGATGAGTTTTTGGATGATGGAGGCTCCAGGCATGAAGTCAAGGTGATGTCACTGTGTATTTGAGAATCACAGGTTGACATTGGAAAATTGATAGCTCAAAAAAAAGTGATTTCTAGATTTTTTACAGTTACTTTGATGTCCAGTTCCAGATTTATTTTTACTATATTAGGCATGTATTTTTTAGAGTTTGATCTTCAGTGATTTATTTAGGTATTTATTGATTTGTCTTCAATGTTCATCTCAGCAGTTACTCAGTTTCTAATGCTTCTAATAAATTTCTTCTATCTCACAATCATCCCTCTGTATAAAAATGAGGTAATGAAAGTGTAATTTAGTGACCAATATCACTGGTTAGATGTTATTTATTTATTTGTGAAAGTAGAAGTTAATGTGTGCTCTAGAGCCAGGTGGCAAGGGAGGGAATAAAATGTTACATTAGCCTCTCTGCTGCAACACTAGCAACAGGGACAACCGCTGTTATCCAAAATTCTGTGCAGGTGCAGAGCTTTTGAAATGAAACAGTCTCTGTGTGGAGTTATTTTGCTTCACTTCACCAAAGTTAGGTGAAGTTTTGTGAAGTCCTGTGGTGTGTGTTGGTCAGCCGGACTCATTTGTCAACACTGGAGTTTGGTGCTCTGCTCCACTTATGTTGGTCTGTAGGTGATGGTTTACAAAGTATTTATAATATATTTCAGCTTTTCTTGTAAAGCTAATTACTAAGTCATTAAATCCAAAATGCGTCCAAATGCTTGTGTTTTTTTAAAGGGAACTAAACCGTTACTCTTGTATATGAGCTTGATTTTTGGCATTAGTGAATGGAAGAAGGTAAGAATCAAACTGAGTTAAGCTCTTACTGGTGGTTCCAAGGTTGAATGCAGCCATGGTCCACGTGTTCAAGACATATGTTTCTTTAGTCATTGAAATAAGAGTTACATTTTACAAATGAATACCTTCTAATGGCTCTTACCTTTTCATCCATTTTACACTGCTCTGAACTGCTCACAGTGACACTGAGACAATGAAGTGCAGATTTCATTGGCTGTTGATGACTAGTGACCCTCAAAACTATGGCCGACCTAGCCAATAACATTACTAAATATCCATACATGAGCCAACTGTCACAGTTTATTCAGGTCTATGGGGAGAAAATGGACTGTGGTGTTTTGTTGATCATTTTGGTTGCACTGTGAATAATCGCCAGCTGGCTTTTGCAACTGTGAGTCGTTTTGTGGCATGCAAGAGAACTCTTACTTCAGTCCATAGTTTCAGCTGGAAAAATGTGAGTAATAAGTGTATCATCCATGGTTTCACACTTACAAACATTTGGCCAAAAGAAAATGCGGTCACGATTAGAGGTTTACCACATGTTGCTGATGATTTTAACCGTAGATAACACTCTGTCCACCCTTCTCTCTTTAGATACTACTACAACAAGAGGATCCTCCACAAGACTAAAGGGAAGAGGTTCACCTACAAGTTCAACTTCAACAAACTCGTGCTGGTCAACTACCCTTTCATCGACATGGGCTCTGGTACTTACACACTCACATTATATACAAGAGAGACGCCTCACTGAAAAAGTGTCTTGTTGTTTTGTGTTATGAAAAAGCACTTTACCAGGGCCTTTTGTTTTTAAACTCGTTGAAAGCGGAAATTATTAGGCAGTGAAACCTTATCTAGCCGTTTTATTTTCCTTTTTCTGCCCTTGGCAACTGAAATTCATGGTTATTTTTGATCAAAAAGTAATGAAAGAACACTTGACAGCAAGGACATGTTCAAGCAAAGTAAGCTCAAGGACAGATAAAAAGTTTTTGGCCATCAGGTGTTAGTGAATTTGAGGTACTTGTGTGCAGCGTGTCAAAGTCTGAACTTGACTTTGTTGTTCAGTTGCTAAAAGCTGGGACAAAATATAATTTTTAACGGCTGAAAAAGGACTTACTTCAATGGAGTTAAAAATTAGACTAGTCGACTAGTCTAAAAATAAGAAAACGCTCAGAAAACAATGTGAGCTGCAGTGTGTGGGTACTACATCGTGCATTATGAACATGGCACAGTATCCCACAAAATATGATAACTCACTAAATAAAAGTTTACAAATACTGTGCATGTAAATTGACACACACACAGGCACCAAGCTTTTGGTAATAACAATTCTTCAAACAAATGTAAAAAGTATCAGTGTATATTGTTTCACATTTGAAATGAAAAATAATAATTTTAGTAACATATCTGATGGAGGAACATCATACAATGCAGAAACACAATAAAAAAGAGCCATCAATGCTATCAACACACAGAAGCATAACAAGTGGCAATAACTGCATTTAATAACACACTCTCACTCTCCCTTCTCTCTCCCACACACACATGCACACACCTCACCTCATGATGTTTTCCTTTGAGGTCAAGTGTTAAGGAAAATACACAGCACATAATTTTATACAGCCCACAGCCAACAGTCATGTATACAGCATCAAAGTCACTGTATTAACCCAGTAATATCTCTGAAAACAAATGTAATCTGTCAATAAAATAAAGAGAGTAACGATATGTAAGCATTAAGAGCACAGAAATCAGTATCAATCATTCATGCTGCTCTCTGTCCCCTCTGAGGACACTCACTGTCTGCAGGTCAGCTGCCTCAGATACATTTTCAGATAGGTGGCAAACAAACATACATGAAACCAAACCTTTAAAAGTAACCATAAACAAGCTGATAATATCTGCTATCTTTATGTTGCTCCAGGCCATTTAGCACTGGCTCTCAGTACCCATCCCTGGCTGGGCCACTTGGAGACTGCCTCTGGGCTGGATGTTGCCCATGCGCTGCAAATTGAATAGGCCTGCTGTAGACCAACAGGAAAGAATCGTGACACTAGTCAGCCAGTACACACAAAAACAACACAACCACATGTAGGAAGAACAAATGATGTTAACAGTGCGCTAGCAAAAAAATCACAGTTTCTGTTAAAGAGCTCAGTGGCTAAAATCATAATTGTTAATATGCTGATTCAGCCAATAATAAACAGCCAACAAGGGTCGACTAGTGCCTACAGTGCAGCACACACTGCAAAACCTAGGGCAACAGATGCTCGCCAATGGCCTGAAATTGACTGAGGGTCTGGTGTGAGGGGCCTTAATTTCAAATGCTGATCTTAATCACGCACATTCCTACCAATAATAACTGCTAAACACAGCTGGTGTAGATGTTCTTTCCCCTATTTTGATGCTGTTTACTTCTTAGCCAAGAACTGCGTTATAGATGCTTTTACACTTACTGTATGTAGCATTACAGGGTGACCATCATAATCTGATATTTTGCTCTAATTTTCTTTCAAAGTCTGTCAGAGTGTGCAGTCATCTGCAAACAGCTTTTTGAAAAGACCCACAGATTGTATATAACTGAGACTTTTTAAATATTATTGTGAGGAATTTTCCAGTCGGTGTGGTGGGCGACTTACCAGTTCATTTACGAAAGATAAATCTTGTAGGTACAGATTTGGAGCAGCGTCACAGTCAGCCCTCGTCACAATCTTAACACTAAATTTAATCTAATGAAATCATACTCATATCAAGTATGTTCACCCCTGTATTTGTAAAAGAAAATATATACTACGAATCAAATACCATCCTTAATTAAGTATGTATCATATATTTAAACTGATTTCGGGTGCAGTGTCTGTGCATGTATTTGCCTGGTTACTTTGTGTGTGTGTGTGTGTGTGTGTGTGTGTGTGTGTGTCCTAAGACATCAGTGTGCCACGTCCCGGTTTATCCTTCTCCTCTCTCCTCTGAAGTCGTCTCTCGTTCTGGTCCCGGCCACCCAGTGTAAACACAGCCCATATGGGAGCGTTGGATACTGGGTGACATAAGTGCAGCACGAAACTTTAATTATAGCCTCCGTGTGATGTGGCCCACACACTGACATGTTGTGATATGATGGTTTCATACGATGGTCGCACGCGCACACATGCCCACGTCAATCTGGATTGATAGGCAAGCACACGCACTCACAAACATACACATTAGAAAAACACACACAGTTTTTTTTCCCATCGTCTCTGACACACATGGCTGTGAGATGTGTGCTGTTTTTTTAAAAGAGAGACCCACACACACACACACACACACACTCAGCGGTACTGGAAAAAAACAGAGGAACCCAACCCATGTTTGTGATGGCAGTAAGAGCGACTTTTCCAATATTTAATTCTGGCACGTGCATGGATGCCAAGAATTTATTGCAGTGCCACAGTCTCTCTGGCAGCAGAGAGAGGGAGAGGAGGGGTTGAAAGAGAAGGGAACTTGTGGCTTTGTGTAACCCAGTGTTTTCTTTCTGTGTGCCTGTGACCCTCTGGGTAAAATAGTTGGAGTTATGGGAGACATGTGACCTCCTTTACTTCTCCCTTTCTGTTCAGTTTAAAGGGCTACTACATCAAAAAAGGTTTTCTCATTGAGGGCTACTATACATGCACACAGGTATATACATGCATATTTAAAAAGGTAGCTTTGTCTCCACATTTTAGGTCACTAAAAACAGACCCTTTGTAAAACCACATAGAGGGGGGAAGACTCTGTTTTCAGTGTTGATGCGGAGACGGCAAGATGGATGACGTGTCTACAATTCCTCACAGAACAGAAATTAAGCCGATATATTCTGGATACAGACGCTGTCATCTTGCACTGGTGATGTAATTTGGAGCCAGAGTCTGTGCAGTAGGGATCCCGTGAAACCACGGTATTGAGTTCCCACCTATGCACCCACCCTCCATGTTAGCACACCCAGCTAACATGGAGGGAGCAGGGTTTATGATCTATACTAGTCTATGGTAGACAGGAGTTTTTCAACTTGTAACGTCAGAGTTCGCACCTTTATCTCCTTTGGACTTTTAACATGTTTATACATAAATGTACAGTTACTCTGTCGTTATATTGAGGAACAGAGGCGCCAGAATGTGATATGAAGGTCACTGCGCCAGGTAGCCTTTTTGTAATAACTTTTTTCCAGGCTTCTGATTGGCAAACATCTTCTTTGTGTGGCTTTAGGGTTACATTGCCACCTGTTGGTTTGGCATGCTCTTGACAGCACTTCAGTTTGTTCTGTTTTTGCATTTTCATTTGGACTGAGATTTTTTTTTTTTTTGGTGGATGGGATTTTTTTCAGATCAAAGGAAGGAAAACCCCTGTTTTCAAAATTACCCATGAACATGTGGACTAGGCCTTTGCCTCAGTGTTATCTACCAGTGTGCATAGTTTTTGTTTTATTTGTCCAAATTTTCAGATATCTACTGTTGGATGGTAATAGAATACCTTGAAGAGTACCATCTCCTTTTAGAAGCAGTGTTCTGGTTACTCTGGATAATCCATAAAACACACTTTCAACAGTTTTCATTAGACCCACTTTCTACCAAATTGCTCCTGTAAAAAAACACAATGCTGACACTATGTTCAAGGGGTAATGTAGATTAACTTCTGATTCTGGACAAAAAACACTGTCAGTATTAATGTTTAGTTTCATGACTTGAACACCATTAAAAACAACCAGTACACCTCCACCTCCTCAGAATAGATGCAGAAATCTCAGACTGATATGTCACAAACCAAAACTTACCTCATACTCGACACCAATACAGAAAAGGGAGAAAATACTGTATGTTCTATTTGTAATACCCAGAGAGCAGAAGTCCTGACGTTACCCTTGAACTGTTCCGCCAGCTTATGTGACTCAGTACAGTCTCTCATTAGGTGTTCTTTGACCAAACTGTTCTGGTGACTCCCTGAGAGGAACTGCCCACTGGCGAGCTCCACCAGGAATTACATACCTTTAAGGGCTTATTTTCTGTTTGCACTTGCACTGCAAATAGGAATCCTAAAGTTACATGATGGTGGTCATTGCAGCAACACCACTTATGCCCTGGCATGTCATAGCCATGTTTTATTTCCAGTGTTGCACATATGTTCAGTAAAGCCTGGACCTCATTGTTGTTCCACTAGGCTGTGTTTTTCTACATTTTTTTTAGTTACAAGCCATTGTTTGTGTTGTTTGTTTATGCAGCTAATGTGTTTTTATAAATGGCAGTTGCCAGTGCTGTACTGACTTTTGTGTTCGACCAGTCAGCGTACACTTGCATCCTGACTGATCTCGGTACGCTAACGTCACACATGGTTCCTCTTGCGCTAGAAGAGTACGCACTCTTAAATATGGCCTAAAAGAGTGCTTCAAAAGACACACAAAGAGACAGAAGGGAAAAAGCCTTTTGAGGGTTTCTTTGTGTCTTGCTCTGAAAAAGTGAGGCATAAATGAGTATGTCCAGAGTTTTTGTATGATTTTGGTTTCACTTTAGCTCTCTGCAAGAGTCCGTCTTTTTCTTCTTCTTTTTTTAAATCATTTAAAAACATTTTTGATTTCTCTAACTCAACCCTCACCTCTCCTCCTCACAGGTCGAGTCCCTCAGAGTGCCCCTCCAGTGCCAACTGGAGGTAGCCACTTCCGTTTCCCCCCTTCCACCCCATCAGAAGTCCTTTCCTCCAGTGAGGAGCTGCGCAGCCCAGGCATGTTCAGCAGTGTAGCTCGCCGCATGGCCCGTGGCTCTGTGAGCGACTGCAGCGACGGCACCTCCACCAACTCGGAGCTGGAGGAGACTGTGGGGGCCGATGAGCGAGGCGTGGGGCCTGAGAGGGCTTACAGGGGCCTGCTTCCTCCCCGCCTGCCTCACGATTCTCTCTTCAGGGTCTACGGCGGGGCCCCGAACCCGGCAGGGCTCGCCAGACATGGCCCCAGGGTTCACCCAGACCCTCTGTCTCCATTCCCTGTCTCCCCGCTGCCAGGCCCCGGGGGTCTTCTGGCCCCAACTCTGTCCCCGGCCCTATCCATGACCCCTACCCCCCACCTGCCCTACACCCCTTCCCCCTCCCTGTCCTCCCCCATGTTGGGTTCCCACTTCTCCTTCAACCCGGAGGACATGAAGCACTACCTGCAGGCCCACACCCAGTCCGTCTACAACTACCACCTCAGCCCTCGAGCCTTCCTCCACTACCCCAACATCATAATCCCTCAACCCCACCGCCCCACCCCAGAGAAGCCAGCCGCCCATCATCTCCACGGCCCACCCCTGCCGCTTTCTCATTCGCTCAGCCAGCAGCCAGGAGGCGTGGAGGAGGGGCAGCAGCACCCGTCACCGTTCAAGTTCAAGCTGCAGCCTCCGCCACTTGGGCGCAAACAGAGAGAATCTGGGAGCTCATTGGCTGCTGCTTCTTCCTCCTCTTCCTCCAGTCAGTCCTCCTCATTCACAGGGTCTAGTCAGATACTCAACTCTGCCTTGGCTGTAGGGCCCCCTAAGATCAAGGTGAGACTGCAAACACGCACACACACACACACACACACACACACAGGATGTGGTGTTTTTACTCAGTGATAGTTTGTACAGCATGAAAAACGTCTAGAATATAATGATGTAAAATATTGTTCCTCTCCAGGTGGAGCCCATTTCAGACATCGAGTCAGAAGAAGAGGTGGAGGTGACTGACATCAGTGAGGAGGATGAGCTCAATCAGATTGACGAGGATGACGAAGGTGACATCTTCACCCCGACAGCTCGTCATCATCTTCATCAGCTCAACAACCATCACCAAGCTAACGGGAATGGCAGCAACCTCTCTGCCCCTCCGCACATTAACCCTGATGACGACCCTGATGATGACGAAGAGGTCTTCAAGACTCCTGCCACTCCTCCCATCGGCAGCGGCAGCTTGGCCTTCCCTCTGATCAACCTGAAGAGCGAGCCGG
Source organism: Cephalopholis sonnerati (assembly GCA_019142605.1). Classification (NCBI taxonomy): domain Eukaryota; kingdom Metazoa; phylum Chordata; class Actinopteri; order Perciformes; family Serranidae; genus Cephalopholis; species Cephalopholis sonnerati. Next base: position 13,620,983 of record JAGQAX010000014.1, read on the forward strand.
GCCAGGCGGCACCCATCAGCCCCGGAGGCACGCGCTGCATCCCGCTCAAACTCCGCTTCAAACGCCGCTGGAGTGAAGACCAGAAGATGGAAGCAGACGGAGAAAGGGACGAGGCAGAGGACAAGAAAGTGAGGGCTGAGGGAGAGGAGGAGATGGAGGGGAAGAGAGAGGAGACAGGCAGGAGAGTAGGGGAGGTGGAGAATGGGGGAGGAAGAGGAGGAGCGGGAGGTGTTATTTTGGGGTTGATGCTGCCACCGCCTCCCACCCAGCGCAGAGCGAGCTCGGAGCTGCAGAGGGCTACAGCACAGCTGTCTCTGGAAAACACTGGCTGCTGAGCTTCACGTGCACACACAGGGGACTTAGATACAAAACACACACCTCTCTGAGTCTTGTCAACAAACTCAATAGTTTTATGTAGAACATAATGCTTGGTGGTTTCTTAGCGCCAGTGGTGAACACAGGTTTTGTGTGTTTAAAGGGACAGTTCAACCCAAAACAAAAAATACATATTTTTCCTCTTACCTGTAGTGCTGTTTATCAGAATGAATTGTTTTGATGTGAGTTGCAAAGTGTTGGGAATATTGTCTGTAGCGATGTCTGGCTCCTCTCCAGTATAATGGAACTAGATGGCACTTGGCTTGTGGTGCCAAAAAAAAATACATCTGAAAAACTCTTGTAGGAACTACTTTCTTTTTACCGAGCCAACCATATCACTGCCCGGAAGAAGGTTCCATCTACTGCTAGCTCACCTAGCTCCCCAGCTGAGCTAGGTAACATTACAGCTGAGCTGAGGACGACACCATTTTGTTTACATTTCGCGCTGTCACAAGCACGAACCTCTCATCCATGAGTAGACGCACACTTCCTTCTGTGGTTGGTGGGTGTTGTTTGGTAGAAAGAAAACAGTTCCTACATGAAACTGCTCACAACAAGCTCTGTGGATTATCTTGTTAACTGGATTATGATTTTTAAAAAGAGACATTACTGTTGAGCTTTTTAAATTTTTATTTTTTGGCGCTTTGAGCTCCACAAGCCAGGTGCCACCTAGCTCCGTTATATTGGTGAGAAGGCAGACATCTTAACAGCCGTTATCTTCCCTTCCCGGCAACTAACACTAAAGGATTTAGACTGATAAGTAGCACTACAGGTAAGTGAAAAAAGATGTGTTTATGATTTTTGTGGTAAGCTATCCCTGCAAAGGTGAAGCATGAGACAGTAGCTAAAAGGTGATTACATGAACACACTTATCAGAATATGTGTATGTATCATATATAGGAAATTGTTTTTGTGCTTTAATTAAAGGAGTTATTGGGCACTTTTTACTGACCTCACAGCCTCACAAGCTCCTTCAATTACTTGACACAAAACATAATATTTCACCTACATATGTTACATTTGCATGCTGACCTGGTAGTAAAGAACAAGATGATTACCTCCCTGTTCCTTTGTACCCTCCTGTGCTCAATACTGTCAGTAAGCAGTCACCAGACATTATGTGAAACCATTAAGCATAGATGTGCCAGCGTAGCCTCTGATGCACTGCAAGGCATGACACCTTTGTGCCCCTGGTACTCCATCAAACATGAACACAGCAGGTAGTATTTTTGCGGGGACTTACAACATTAAGAGAAACTTACTCTGTATATTGACTTGTGACCCATTTTTAACATCAGAGCCCTACAGAGAGGGAGTCTGCTCTTAATATCTCTTAGGAATTGCACACTTCAATGCCTCCTCGCCCTCACAGCGCCAGTTAAATCCACCAGGGATCACCTCACATCACACCTGTGCCCCGAATATGTCTTTTAATGGGTCTATTTGTTCGTCTGGTGCAGTGAAACAAATCACAGTCACCCTAAAGAGTACAAAGGCAGCCTGAATTGTACAGCAGTAGATTTTCTCACTTAAAAGAAGTGAGCCCTCCCTCCTTTTTCTTCCCCCTCTCTCCTCATCTGTACTCAACCATAACAAGATGGACAGATCCTAATGTTACTAAAAACACTTTTAAAAAAACCCTGATAGAGATTACAGAAGTGCCTCTCTGTCTGCACCCATCACCAAGCAGTCGTTTACAAGATGGAGGGCAGTGAGGGGAAAAAAGAAGAAATGCTCCGCTGGATCCTACAGACTGAAGAGGGTAATTAGAAAGAGCTCTCCAATCACAGTCTTTTCTCCAGGAAGCAACTCGGACACTATGAGACTGCATCAGGGCCAGACTGAGTGCTCTCCTCATCCTCAGCTCATTCACTACAGTGTATAAAGACATGAAATGAGGAGTGGAGTTGTACATCATGAGGACAAGTCAAACTAAACCTGAGTGGGAGAGGAAGATTGTGACCTCCCAACCTCTGACCTGCCACACAGGACGTTTGTTAGCCAGCACATGGTTTCCACTGTACAGAAAAAAACACCTCAGAGGAAAGAGCCGGATCCTTCTCTGCGTTCTCTCTTCACTTGTTGAGGAAATGAGGAAGCAGCTTCTAGAAAGGCTGTAATTACAGACACACTTGTTTCTGAATGTGTGTGCGTGGAACCAAAGCTGGCGTAAACATCGTTGTGCCCTCGAGGACAGAAAGGGCGTCCTGACTTTTTGTGTCCCTCCGTGACTTCGCACAATCTTCGAGGGGTTTTGGAGGTTTGAGGGCATTTGTAGTGTTTTCTCCCTCTAACAAACAACAGCTCTCTTCTGCATTCCCCCCGTTTGTTCTTTACAGACTGTATTCTTTCTGTCAAAGGAGGCGTGTGCCTCACAAGGACATGGACAGTATTTTAGGGCATTTGCAGTGATCTGAGGATTTCCTGTATTTTGCAGAGAACAGCCGAATCTGTTCACGTGATGTTTTGAGAAGCGACGATTGACTTGCTTTGTCTACGGGGGGGAAATTGGAGGAAATGAAATGAATGTCGAGCATCAAGGTAAACTCAGGCAAACCTTCAACTGAGATATCGAGAAACAAACTTATTTTTATGACATTTTATTCATATAGTTCTAAAAGGACAAAAAAGAACATTGCACCCATGTTAACGAACAAACGATTCCAAATAAGATTGTGCCTTTTCTAAGCCAACGAGAGTTTTTAGAGTTACCCCCAGCAAAATATTTTATCACACACTCACAGTACCACCATGCCTTCTGTTTTTTTGTAAAAGAGAGATACAGAATAAGTAAATCTACACATATATATTTTATTCAAATATATATTGAATTCAAATATTATATTTCAATATGGTCATTTGATACAAATCAGGAAAATCCTACTATTTTTAATGGTAAAGATATGTATATATTCTAATGGGCATATTATTACCAGTATAATTCAGCCTTTGCCTTCTCACCCTTGCCTTCTCTTGACCGTTGAGCTGCAGTGACAAAGGCCCAATGGTGTCAGAGTTTTATATTTATATTGTTAAAATTAAAAAAAAAAAACAGTTATTGTGTATTCAGGGGACGAAGGGTGTGACGGGACGAGGATAATAGAGCAAGCAGAAAGTTTTAACCAGATCTGGGTCATATATCTTTCTTGTTGGTGGGCATCTTAGTTTTAACATCCCCAAGGTAGAGCTGCAACTATTCATTGATTAACTGTCAACTATTAAATTAATACCAACTAATTTGATAACCAGTTTTTTTTAAGAAAAAAAAACTGTCTCATTCCAGCTTCTTAAAAGTGAATTTTTCTGGTTTCCTTTACAACAATAAACTGAAAATCTTTGGGTTTGAAGACGTCATCTTGGCCCTTGGGAAACATTGATTGATGTTTTCTGACATTTTATAGACCAAACAATGACACTGATAGTATTTTTGACCAGTTACATGTGTCAGTGTACAGCTACATTTTGCTACCCCTCAGTTTACTGCACTCTGCATTGTTAGGAGCTAGCTTGCGCTGCGACTTATTCAGTGTCATTGTTAGCAGTGTCAGCACACTTCATGGTGTTAACATACTTAACAATGCTAAAAGGGTTTTGCACCTCAAAATTAAGCTGCCTACTCAACATGGCAACCTGCGGGGAGACCGGAGGGTGGCTACCATGTTTCATACAAGTCCCACCACCTGGACAGCGTCACTGGCAGTAATCTTCAAATGAGCAGCGCTGTTAACTTGCTCCCTCTAGACACAGGTGGTGCGCAGTGCAGAGCTGCCAAGGCTAACGTTAGCTAACCAGTGGAGACTGGACGTCAGGTAGTGGGCATTGTGTTTAACAGAAACTGACATCCCTGCAAATAGCCAATTGAATAATCAAGAAAATAATTGACAGTGAAAACAGTCATTAGTTGCAGCTCTACCCAGGAGTAGCAAACAGGCGGGTCAACCACATCAGGACACAGAAAGGTGAAGTTAATTCACTTGTTAACATTTCCTCACCCCACCCGCCTGCATCTAAAACACCTAGCAGCCACTGTTTGACCCCGATCTGCTTAAAAACCGTGGAGGCACAGGTTGTAACAGGAGCTGGTGACGGACTCAGATTCTGATTGGACGACACAGATATACATGCAGCAGGTTTTCAGCTCTGCGTCAAAGCCGGCAGGACCGCAGCTGCCGATAGGACTGGACTTTGGTTTGAGCATGGACTGTGGACTCAAGTGGCTTTGTGTAAACCCAGTGTGTCTGCGTGTGTGTATGGGCTGGTCTGAACCCTGCCCATACACACACACACACACACACACACACACACACACCGTCCTGGTTACAGAGAGGCTTTACTGTGGCTAGAATAAAGGGAAACATGACATCACACGTGACATCAGACGCCCCCACAGTCTCTCAGGAGTAGACGGCAAACCATAGAAACTACACACACATTTACACACACACACACACACACTCACACAAACAGAGGAAATGGCATCATAAAACCTCAGAGCGGAGTGGAGAGAGAGGGACTTCCCATAACCTGACTCGCACATTCTGCGCGGTGTGTACGTGTACTTGTGTATGTGGATGTGTGGTTTCTATGGTTATGCCATCCACACAAACACACACACAAACTATTACACACAGCTTGGCGAAGACCAGCCATGTGAAGTGTTGTCTCGGGTTATTATTTAGTCCCAGTTTTCTTGTCCACATTGTCCAACCAGCTCCAGTCTCGTGTGTCTTATTTTGAAAAGGTTATTTAGCTTCACCAGGCACAAAAACCTCTTTACATCGATCCTTCTAGTTTGTTTAAAATGTTTGAGTCAGCATTAAAAAGGGTTAAACCTCTTACTTTTTGTCAGCAAAACATTTTAGGGAACTTGAAGGATAGATGTATCAGTTTAAAAGTGCCTGATGCAGAAGAATAAAGAACACTGAGCTGTACCTGAACCGTTGCACCTGTGCTGCCTTTACCTGTTGTGGCTTCAAACACAAAACACAAGAGTTAACTGTTTCCCCACCGGGTGGATATTTTCAACCCTTGGATTTCATTGATGCTGTTCTTACCATTTTCTTCTGTATTTTTTCAGACATATTACTGTTACTCCTGTAATTATTATATTATTAACTATTTTTGATTACTTTGTACCCTCTTGCCCATGGCCCGCTCTCTTCTCCATGACTTCCTGGTTCTCTGTGAGTTTTTGTTCCTGTTTGCACTCTTTCCCATAAACTTCAACTAGTTGGCTTCAGTGCAGTCTTCTTTTTTTTCAGTCATGCTAATTTTATAACCATGTTACCATGGACAAGAGGAGGGTCACATAATCCCCACATGATATACAGCAGGGGAAGAAACAAATGTTCTCCTTTTTTTTTGATGTTGTATATATATTTTTTCCATTTTGGAGGATTCTGTAAGAAAACAAAAGAGCTTTGTACTGTTTAACCATTGTATTATTTGAAATGCGTTCCCCCTGTCCTCTCTCTGGTCGTCTCTGTCTCTCCTCTCACGTCCACCTCGACGGTGAGCTGTCACTCCAGAGGAGAGACGGAGACCTTTTGTTTTTCTCACGGAGGAACCACCTGTACTTCAGTTTCTCTTTTATCTGTTCATCTTCATTTGTAATTAAACAATAATCAGGGTTCATTAAAAAAGGTAAAAATGGACGTCAGTTTCTGTCTTTATTTCTTTCACTTACTTTCTTCCAGCTGTAGAATGTAACTAAGTATATTCATGCGAGTACTGTACTGAAGTACAATTTTGAGATGTTTGAACTGTACATTAGTATTTTTTACTACTCTGTATTTCTTAAATAGATTTTGGAGGCACATGTTGGACTTTTGTCCAATTAATAAAGTATGAAATATTATAATAGGTTAAGCTAATTATAACTAATAAGTAATTAGAACCCAGCATTTTGATATACATGCATCTGAAATGGGTCAGTCTACGAAATGATGACTTTTACTTTTGGTACCTTAAGTATATTTGATGATAATACTTTTGTACTTTTACTTATAAGGATGCTTAACCAATAATCAGCCAGCTTTCTATCATAACAATGTGGGTGCCCAGATCTCCCTGCTCATCTCCCAGCGTAAATATACATGTCATCCGGTGGATTTTCTCAGGCTTTAGGGTAGTTGCTTAAATTACAAATTGTACTCCGGCATTTTCATATCCCTGCCACTGTGGACACAAAGTGTATAGAAGTGGATTGAGCGAGACAGCTGCCCCTCTCTTTTGCTCTTGCTCTCTTAAACTCCGATCTGTGAAAACTGAAACTAAGCAGTGCTGATCAAATAAAAACAAAGATTTTGTTACTGTACTGCATATTTCTCACCTAAAATGTCCTCAGAAACATATTTTATCGCTCTTTTTAGAGTGTTTGTAGCTAAAAGGTTTCCTGTGTCAAAACTATGGTTGAGAGCCTGATACAGTATTGGGGGCGTTGCTCCATTCATGTCTATGAAAGTTGCTTGGTTGCTCATGAAGCCAAAAAAGTTTTACTTCCTGGCTATAAAATGACATGGATCTTCTGCATCGTTAGGCCCATAGAGCAAGTGCACCACTTTTAGAGGCTGAGTGGCTAACTTCCAGTTTAGCCCTACGCTAGCTTAAATGGGGATAAAAAACATGTAATTGCGCAGCAGTTCTAGACATTTTTTTACATGTTTTACGACTGAATGGATCAAACTGATAGTGAAAGTAGTCATTTTGTTGGGGTTGTGAAGCTCAACAAAATGTACTCACTGATTTACAGACGTCTCTTTCCCAATGTACGTTTATGGGCAAACGTCCTGTGTGGCCCCATAGCATCATGTGACAGACTCAGAAATTGTAATACCACAGTTTGGCCACTATGTCGAATTGGCGTCAAAGCTTGGTGCACTCCCCAGGGGCCTGCAGGGCTGTTTAAAAGAGGCTGGCACATGCTCACTTGCCCGCCTCTCTGTCTCTCTCTGGAACCGGCGATGTTGGAGGGTTATAGAAATAAGGGGATGCTGGGTGCGCTCAGCTTGCTAGAATGTTTGGGTACATTCAATTGAATGGCGGCTGATATACACTGCTCAAAAGAAAAAGGGGATACTTAAATCACACATTAGATCTTGGTGACGAATTATTCAAGTTGAAAATCTTGAAATCACAGGCTGATTCAACATAATGTGGTGTGCATGGCCCTTGTGTGCCTGAATGCACTCCTGACAACGTCTTGGCCGGCTCCTGATGACCCAGTGGATGGTGTCCTGGGTGATCTCCTCCCAGACCTGGATCAGGGCATCAGTGAGCTCCTGGACAGTCTGTGGCGGGACTTGGCAATGGTGGATGCACCAATACATAACGTCCCATATGTGCTCAGTTGGATGGAGGAACTGCCTACACACTGTGGCCACATGAGGCCAGGCAGGAGGAACCCAGGGCCCACTGCACCAGCATAAGGTCTGATGATTGCTCTGAGGATTTCATACTGGTACCTAACATCAGTAAGGGTACTTCTGGCAATGACATGGAGGTCTGTGCGAACCCTCTCTGGATATGCCTCCACGGACATCACTGACCCACGGCCAAACCAGTCATGCTGGATGCTGTTACAGGCAGCATAATGTTCACCACGGTATCTCCAGACCTTTTCACACCTGTGACATGTTCTCAGTGTGAAGAGAACGGGACCCCAGTGGCAGACCTGCCAATTCTGGTGTTCTCTGGCAAACATCAATCAAGCTGCATGATGCTGAGCTGTGAGCACAGGTCCCACCACAGGACCTTGGGCCCTCATGCCACCTTCATGGAGTCTGTTTCTGACAGTCTGGTGAGAACATGCACACCAGTAGCCTGCTGGTGGGCTCTGGCTGTGCTCCTCCTGTTCCAGATACAGGTCCTGCTGCTGGGTCGATGCCCTTCTACGGCCCTGTCCAGCTCTCCTCATATAAGGGCCAGTCTCCTGGTATCTCCTCCAAGCTCTTGAGGCTGTGCTGGGAGACACAGCAAACCTTCTTGCTACAGCAGGCATGGATGTGCCATCCTGGAGGAGCTGGACTACCTGTGCAACCTGATTGGGCTGCAGGTACCGCCTCATGCTACCAGCAGTGACAAGGACACTAGCAGAACACAAAACTAGAGAAGGATCAGTCAGGAAGGATAAGGAGGGAGCAACTGTCTGTGGACACCACATGTAAAACCATTTCCTGTTTGCCCCTCCATTGCACCTGATGTCACTTTCATTTGCACCAAAGCAGGTGAAACTGATTCACAATCACTTGTGCTTCCTGAATGGACAAATTGATTGTTGTTGTGATGATTAAGTGTTAAGTGTTTTTTATATAATGTTTGCACCCATAACTTTCACATCATTCCCATGTTCTATGATACGACACCATCTATTGAGCCTTTGAGTAAGCGCAGACCAGATTTCACTGTGCGTGCTGTTACTTTTCCTCGTTTTTAACCTCTCTGGGGGTCTGCTCAAAACAGATAAGTTTGCATAATGTCACCCATCAGTGAGAGCCTTTATTGGTGCAGTGTGGTGCAGTGCATTCTGGTAGTTGTAGGATTCCACAGTCCACAGTGCCACAGTCCTTTTCCTCTGATTTCTTTGGTCATGTAGCACCAATTTCAAAAGTATTTGTGTCTTTCTTCTGCATAGAAAGCCCAGTTTTATGAAATCAGTGAAATACTTCTTTTTAAAAGATTTTGAATACAGGAATCTTACTTATCAACAAAGTATTTTTGCACTATAGTATTGCCACTTAACTAAAAGTTCTGACTACCTCTTCCACCTCTGCCCTCTTCATTTCTTCCTACAAGCTTCACTTTAGAAAGAAAGTGGAAAAAATAACTCACATTCTTATTCATGGTTTGCAGCCCACTCTTGGATATTACTTTCACTTTTAAGGTGCATTATACTGACTCATGGAGACATTAAATTGTTCACCGGAACAAAAATAGAATTATTAGACGTGGAGCGGAAATGATTCGTCAGTTCAATTGATTGTCAACTTTTTTTCCCGCTTTGCTTTTTAGTTTTCACATTTAAGAAAAAACATGCACACAAAAGTAAGAAAGAAATACTAAATAAATAAATAATAAGTTAAATAATTCATATGAAAACTACTAAAACCTCACAGCTGTTCAAGCAGATATGTAATGAAAGGTTGCCATTCACCGCTAAAATTATCTTTGTGTCCTCGTACAGTCAAACTTATCTTTTATAGCTTCAAAAACTGCACATCTAATTGTCAGCTAATTTAATAATAAATGAATCAAGCAAACATGCCAAATACTCTCCTGCTCTTGCCTCTCTTTTACAAATATTTGCTGCTTTTCTTTGTCTTAGGTCATAATGATCTGAATATTTGGGGGCTTTGGTCTGTTAGTCAGGCTAACAAGCTATTTTAAGATGTCACCTTGGGCTTCGGGATTTTTGTTTTATCTTTTCCTGACACTTTATAGACCAAACAATTATTATCATTACTAAACAGTGACATTAATTGTTAGTCTAAGCCCTAATTAGTCACCCAGAGGAGAGTTTGGGCTTCGTTGTCAGTTGTTCTGTGGAAAAAAAAACAAGTTTACACTCACACACACACATTGGCCATCTTGTGTTACTGAGTCAGATCTCCTTCTTTTATGCTGGTGGTTTTGTATTCAACAACCTGCATCCTCGTCGTGCCAGCCCGCCTCTCTGTCTCTCTCTGAACGCTTCATGACTCAAGTCATGTCAACAACGAGTCAAGTACTTTGTACTTGTCAAAGTCCTGGCACATTTTATGAAAGAAAAGCCATCCAGGGATAAGCATTCTCACTAAGCTCACAATAGGCCTGTGATGGATTTTTTTTTTTAACTTTTTTGTCCCCGTCTGGGAGACAGCTGCAACAAAAAGACCTTGACGGGAGGGATTTGGTTATGACAATGGGAATGATTCAGGAGGAAGGACAGATGTTTGTGTGAGGAAGACCTTGTTACTTTCAGTTCAGGTGCAGGAAAGTATTTGGAAAAGGTTGGTGGTCTTTGTTTAAAACACATTTACTGTGTAGCTTTTTTTGTATGTACAGTCAGATAGGAGAACATGTAACATGTTTTTTCACACCTTATACCAGATATGAAGCATTTAGCAGATGTTGGTGAGTAAATATGCTCCAGCTCTTAGACCTACAGTATTAGTCATGATTGCCCCGACAAAATCCCTGAGAACTTAAATAATTATGATGCTAATTGTGTCCCAGATGACACCTCAGCGGTCCACCCACCTCATGTTTTTACTTCTGCCGAAATGGAAGTTTTAATTACTCACCAGACTGGCAAATCTCTTCCATACACGACGTGGGTTTATCTTCTGCTTCAGCTCATGATTTGAATCAGACTCATGATTGTGCCCCCTCTGTGGGTGCTGGTTGCTCTGTGGTCCTGCTTTCTGTTGGATTAGAAGGCCAGGGTTTGTGCTCTAGAGTTTGATTTTTAAGGCTGGTATTTAGATGTGCTTTTGTATCTTTAAAATTGTGTAGGGGTTGCAATTAAAGATTTTTTTGTCATTGGTAAAATCAGCTGATCATTTGGTGAATGAAATGTGAGAAAGTAATGAAAAATTCCCAGAAAACAAATAAGTTGTAGCCAAGTGACAGTGAAACTCCCAAAAGACATTCAGTTTAGGGACTGTACTTCATTTATCAAGGGAGGGAGTGGCTGGGGTGTGACTTGACCCTCGCTGAAGCTACAAATATTTTACCTTGAGCCTCTTTGAGTGATTGGGGGAGAATGCATGACCCTCCCTCCTTCATTAATTACCTTTTTTTTTTATAGTGGAGCCAATGCAACAAGCACAAATCTTAAGCAGCATGCAAATCCTCCATACAAATCACATCATTACATGAGTGTATGTGCATGACAGCTATCCGTCACCGGTCCTATCACACTAAACCAACAAAATTTAATGATCCAACTCATCACACACACACATGCACATTTTTTACAAGCTCTGGTTAGTGCACACAAAACATTAAATGAGACATGTAGAATAAAGTGTGTTTGATGACTGAAGCCTTGGTCGCACCTGACGTGTTCACGAACCCACTGGAAATTTCCCACGCTAATTTCTGTGTGTACGGTTTCTGGCTGTGATAAATGGTGTAATTCTCACCATTTGTAAAGAAATGTCTTTCCAACACATTTTCACCCCAAGTTGTCACACATTGCTGCTTTCATGTCTACATATTACGTGCTAGGTGTGCTACTGTGTCTGCTGCTGATGCGCAGGGACACCGCAACCTACGCCAGGACATCAACACAAGCATTTGGTTACGTTTCAACAACAAAAGCACCGTGGTGTTAGGATTTGAATACAACATCATGGCTTGGCTCTACAGTCCTATAGGAAGTGAACACTGGGTGAATGTCCAGGGTTTGTTGGACTCATCCCTCCAACCCCTCCCACCCACCCTATAGGGACTTCCCAGCTCCTTATGTTATGTGTTACTGGCAGAGTTTCAAACGCCATCTTGTGGCGTATCAACCACGTTATGAACTGTTACCATATTGCCTCAACCGCCTGTGTATCATACCACTGCGAGAGGTGGCTTTTGGCGTCGGCGTCTGACACCGAAGTCACTAAAAAAGCAGTGGTATTTAACAACTTTGGAATGAGAACAGGCTGGTGTTTCTGGTGCCCCCCATCCCTCCCCCAAGTGATGAACGGTCCCTTAAAGCAACAGAAGAAGAACAGAAAATCTTAACATAACATATATGTATATATTGCTTGTATTTTAACATTAATTCTCCTCAGAGGAGTCATAGGCTGCAGGTTTATAAGTGAGACTAAATCTCAATAATGAAGTACAAAATATTATGTATAAGGCTGACAGTGTTGCATATTTTTCTGAGCTTTCTACCCAAATCTCATTCATACCCCATAATGGAAGAAGTGCTCAGATCTTTGTAGAAATACTCTGTTTCAAGTAAAAGACTTGCACTGAAAATTTTGCTTAATAAAAATGCAAAAGCATGAGCATAAAATATACATAAAGTACAAATAGTAAAAGTAATCTGAGTCTAAATCTGAGTCTGCAAAGTAACTTAATTCATCAAATAAATGGAGTCAAGAGTACAATATTTACCCCTGAACTGTGGTGAAGTAGAATTATAAAGTAGCAGAAAATGGAAATACTTAGGTTAAGTACAAGTACCTTAAAATTGTGGGCTACTAAAGTACACTATTAGGTAAACGTGTTACTTTGTACCACTGTGCACACTTTTGGAAACACATAGACAGAACAGTGTCCTTATGGCTTTCCTGTCTATATGTATAATAATCACGAGACAACCTTGTAAGAGTTAAAGCATAACTAAACCCTACTTTTTAAAGCTGAAAACCAGTGTATATGTGTAAATGTGTACAGACTGCAGGAGCAACAGCCTCCAGCTGGTTTCTCTGCTGGTGTCTGACTCCTGACTGAATCTCTGGCTCCCCCTGCTGTATGTTTACAGTAGTACATGCTCTAAGGCACCTTTCACCTCATCGGCTCTACAAGCTCTCGCGAGATTTGCCGGTGAATCTCGGGATGGCATATGAAACCATAATGGCTCCGTAATTAGTGTTTGCCTGAAGTTTGTTGACATAAAAATGTAAACTCACATTTTTGTCTAGACTGATGTGTCCCGTCTGGAAACTTGTTCTCAGAGTAGAGTCTCCATGATGTGAGGTATTAGGATGGAAATGTGACATTATTTTAATTTAATCTAATTATTTATTTTATAAACAATACAATATAGGCCACTGCAGTCCACTCTCCAACAGTGAGGGAGCAGCCATTGTAGTTTGGAAACAGAGAAACAGTCTGGCCTTGCTCTTACTAATTGTAACAAAATCAGCCTGTTATACATCCAAAGCTCACTAATTAAGTTTCTGTGTCTTCTTGTTTTAATCTGTAGAACAAAAGCAGTGGTTTAATGTAACTATGAAGCTATATTTACTGAAATTTTGGTTGCTTTTGGGGTGCTTTTGCTTTTTCTCTGTATTAATATCTGATATATTGTAGATACGGATATATAAATTGGTATATTTATATCAGTGTAAACAGGTGTGAGGTTATATTGTTGTGTTATTATATAACTATATTGATATTTATATAAAACTTTGTATAGAAAATACAATATATAAAAATATATTTATATATATATATATTTTTTTTTTTTTCTATGTTTTGTATAAAAATCATAGGTGAACAAATTCATTATAATGATAATGAAATAGAGATAGGGGTAGGATTAAACACGTTTTTACTTCTTCCTACTTTTCGAGCATGTTAATGATGGATTAATTTTTTTAATTTTGTTTCTTACTTACCATTATTTATTATTGATTATTATTATTATTATTATTTTGTTTTGTTTGATTTCACTGCTGTCTCATGTTTCATGTTCATGTTCAAAATAAAGACTTCAAATCAAATACTTCAGTGCAGTTTTGATGTAGGCCTACTTCTACTTCTGTAATATTCTCTGCTACACTACATTTCAGATGGCAATATTGTACTTTTAATTCCACTGCAATTACAGGTACTTTAACATTTAAAGATTTTTGAACACAAAACACATGAAAATGTGAGCACAGTGATAGATTAGTTGATTAACTGATTGGCAGAAAATGAACTGGCACATTATTTTGATAATCAGGAAGATAATCAGCAGATTAATCCATAATAAAAATAATGAGTTAGTTGCAGGGCAGTAAAATCATGCTTTTACATTAATGCACAAGTAATAATGATCTCATGATATATATTAGTGTATATAATAGTCACAGGGGACATTTTTCTGCATTAAATAATACTTAAGCCTAAGTACATGTTCCCGATTAGCCTACGTACTTTCACTCAAGTAACTTTTTCAGTGCCTTATACTCCATCACTGTACTTGTAATGGAGTTTTTTTTTTTTTTTTTTTAAATTTTACAGTATTATTAGGTCTGCTTTTAAAGGATCTGAGTGCTTCCTCCACCAATAAAAAAATACAAAGCCCAGAAATAACAACTGAGCAGTTGCAAGGCAGCCAGTGGAGACTCCCCATAGCTTCTGCCTCCAGTGTTATCCAAGATACGACCGGTGTTTAGCTAACCTCCGCTAAAAGGTGAACTATAACTTTTACACTCTGGTGTTTGCACTCATGAATCATACCAGACATAATATATGAATTAGTGAGCTTTACAAGTGCCAGGCTCATGTTGTTACCTAGACAGAGCTAGGCTAGCTGTTTCCCACCATTTCCTGTCTTTATGCTAAGCTAAGCTAAGCTAAGCTAAAATAAGCTAACCTGCTGCTGGCTGTAATGTTAGCTGTTTTCCACACGGAGACAGAAGTGGTCTTCTTAGCTTTATTTTCTCTGTATTTCCAAAAATGTAGACCGATTTCTTTTATGTGTTAAAAAGTGTTATATGTTCCCACTTTATATGGAAGCTCTAAATGAATTTAACTTTGTGTGACCCTGCATTATGAGTTAGGTAAGATGTCAGTGTCACATGTCACAGTCAGTGGGTTTACATGTACTTGAATAACTAAAATTATGAAGCTTATCCCAGTTATGGTCATATCCAGGATATGGTTACATGAGCACAGAGAAAGATAGTTATTCATATTCCCTGTATACATTCTGGTTTCTTTCAAATTACTCCAGCTAGCATATTGGGGTTTCTCATAAAGCCATGCTCAAACACATGAACAGGATACTCCTGATCATTAATGGGTTATTCATGTCCATGTAAACACACTGACTGCCTTATAAAATACTATCAGTCACTTTTGCTTAATGCAGTGGAGGAAAAAGTACACAGATCTTTTAAAAATAAAAGAGTCCTGCGTTCAAACTCTTACTTAAGTAAACTGACAAAAGCACCACCATCAAAATACACCTAAAGTACCAAGAGTCTTATTATGCGAAATGGCCCATTTCAGAGTTGTATATACTCATGTTATTTATGGGTTTTAGTTATAATGCATGAATGTGTACATCACTGTAATCTTGCAGCTGGTAAAGGTGGAGCTCATTTTGATAATGAGCTAAAATAATGTATCAGATTTTTTTAGTTAATTTTTATTTTGTATAAATAATCTAAATTTGCAGTGTAACTTAAACTGTCAAATAAATGTAGTGGGATAAAAAGTACAATGTTTGCTTCCAAAATTTAGTAGAGTAGAAGTATGACGTAGCATTAAATGAAAAAACTCAAGTAAAGTATGTAAAAATTGTACTTAAGTATAGTACTTGTGTAGATTTATTAAGTTACATCACACTGCTGGCTAAATGTAATTCATGTATCAGTTATTTGACCCATGACTGACTGCAGCACCACCTCTCATGTTATTTCTTTCTGTGTTCACATTTTTTAATTCTTGTTATTTATTTCAGTATTTGTTTCATCTTTCCAACCCCCAGCTCTCATCCTCCCATCCACCTCTCCTTCTCTCCCCTACCCCCTGCAACCTGATGTGAAGCATTCATCGGCTGCTCATCTCAACAGGGGATGGGCTGTATTAATAGGAGGCTGATTGACGGGCTGTTTGGCCTCCAGCGGAGAGGGATTGTTGTCTGGCTGTGGGGACGAGGTCAGAGGTCACAGTCCAGAGAGCCCGAGACAGAAACCAGATCACAACAGAAGGCTAATTATCATGCATTGTTGCCGGGCTCCTGCTGGGACTCCGCCTTCACTTTCACCAGCAGGTCACAGTGAAAACTCAGGACCTCCAACATTTACAACACATGGTGAGATACATGATTAATACAACATTTCTTATTACATGAGTTATGTGCTAACTTTATGTGTTTGTGTGTAGAAGTGTGAGGGGTGACACAATAAATATCTTAGACTACATGTAATTTCTTTAAAAACAAAGACAGTCTCTCCAATTATTAAAGTAAATCACAAATTATTTACATAAAGATGTAATGAGATTGATAACAGTAAACTATTTTAAATAAGTATATATTGTATTATATATTGAATATCTATTAAATAAGTCTATTTTATTAAGAGGTGACTAAATTTAAAAAAATAGCAAATGAATGCAGAATTTTACACTGCTTCTTCTGATCATTTTGAGACTAAATTAGATCAAATAAATAAAATATATAACTGTTCATTTTTTCAAAACAAAAAAAAATTGTTTTTTTCTGAAAATCATCTATACCACATTTTATTTATGTATTTATTTTATGTAATATAGGTTCCCCTCATTAGGATCCATGTTTTAAAATGGGGAAAAACTAATCTTAAAGGGATAGTTTGGATCTTTTGAAATGGGGTTGTATGAAGTGCTTATCCACACTCAGTGTGTTACCTACAGTAGATGTCCGTTGGCATGTCCCAAATTTGAAGAAGCGGCAAGAGTACCGACATGAAAGCTAAACAATGTAATGCTACGGACAGGGTTAAAATAAGGAACCACCTTAAAAAAATCAATAACTGTTTAAGTGTATGCTATATTGAGAGTATTTCCACCTCTGTATCTTTTCTTAAGATAGCCTGTTCCAGCGAGGAAGCCATTAACGGCCTTAGTTTGCCATCTGTGCTTTCGTCAAAGCCACCAGACTTGACAAAAACAGTGATTTTGGCTTGCTAAACACAGGAGCTGCTGGTCTACCACTGCATCGAACAGTTAGCTTGTTTGTCTTATTGTGCGACTTTGGTGAATTCGAACTAACCCTTTTCAATGACAAAGTCAGACAAAAACACAAACTGATCGAGGCAGCGGTAGACCAGCAGCTCATGCTCAGCGATGCTTATTTTGCCCAGTGGAGTCTGGCTTCAAAGACGGCTTCAGTTCCCCTTCATAAGTCACTGTCTGAAGACGACGTAAGGCGGTGAAAATAGTCTAAATATAGCATACACTTAAACTGGTATTGATTATTTTAGGTGGCTAAAATATATTTTGATGCTGCCACCGTCATAACAATACATTTTTTGTCGGACTCTGGCCTGCTTCTTCCAACTAGGGACATGCTGACCAATGTCTGCTGCAGGTAAAACACTGACTATGGATAAGTAC
Source organism: Cephalopholis sonnerati (assembly GCA_019142605.1). Classification (NCBI taxonomy): domain Eukaryota; kingdom Metazoa; phylum Chordata; class Actinopteri; order Perciformes; family Serranidae; genus Cephalopholis; species Cephalopholis sonnerati. The sequence continues at coordinate 13,638,377 of JAGQAX010000014.1, forward strand.
CTCATACTATCCCACTTTAAAAGATCCGAAGCATCTCTTGAAGCTCACTTTTTCTGTTTAATAAGTTGTATAACTTATTAAATATATAAGGGGAAACCTTTTTTCCCCTTATATATTAATTAATGTGAACGGGATTCACTTTATTAAGGACTCACCTTTTATTTTATTTATTTATATTTTATTTCCATATTCTATTTAATTACAGCAACTTTCTCTTTATGATTAGAGTTGACACTATCATGCCCACAACTGTTGAATCTGAGGTTATGAACCAGGTAAGGATGCAATCAATAAAGTTCACAATAACATATAAAAAAAGAAGTTTAACACCAGATTAAAAGTTTCCTGAAACACAGAACTCACTGAAGACAGGCTGACTCAGTGCCTGAGCAGGTAGTCAGTCAGTCAGTCAGTCAGTATGCGTGGAGGATTACAGGCCGACAGTTGAGTACTTGTGCAGCAGCAGGCGTGAGTGTATTTCTGGAGGCAGATTGTCCTCGCGGCTCAGCGAGCCGGCAGAGCAGCCTCCTCAGTAATAAGGATTCATTATCTGTGGGAGTCACCAGCAGAGAGAACGTCCACTAGCTGCTGTTGGATCTGTTGCCTCATCAGTATGTTCTCACCTGACTGTTCTCAACCCGAGAGCTCCGCAGAATACCTGGAGGGATCGAAGTTTACATTACTAACACTTAGTCATGAGCAATGAGCCTACCTGTAATAGACTGGACTGGTCAACGATCAATCTCAAAACCAAACTACACACACAGCAAGAAAATATATGAAATGGTTTCAAATATCAGACATTATGAGATAAGGGATTCTAGAGATACTTTCCTTTAAGTATGTCATTGTTGACTATATATATATTTCAAATTATTATATATCCTTATTATAAAACCTCTTTGAAGTTGCCTCCACTAATTTATGAAGTGCACATTGGCTGCAAATTTGAAATATCAGCTGAAAATGAACATAATTCCAGTTTCAAGCTCTCTGCTTATTTCCCTGTTTAGCTGACATGTATCAGATATATCAGTTTAACTATTTCTAATAGCTATAATCATGACAACAGTGTCACACAACCAACAAAAATCAGGATCATCCAAGTTCACTGGCTCATGCAGGTCAGGGCATTTTAGTTTTAGGATATAGCGCCATCTACTGAGCAACAGAGACTGTTACAGATATTTTAGAATGAACAAATTTGAGCAGCTGAGCAGAGTGAATGAAAAGGGGTCCTCACTCTTAAAAAAAAAGATTGTTTGAAATCCCACCATGTCTAACTAATCTATCAGCCTTGTCGTGAATTGGCGCCTTTATTTGGAAGTAGTTTGGATCACTTATGATAATCAACGTCGAGAGTGGACGACAATTCTTATTACAATCATTCAAACTGTATTTGTAAAGCATCTTTCATACAGGTTTGTGCTTTTAAGGTGACTGGCAAGGTGACAGAAAAGGGCAAATATAAACAGTTAACAGTTTGAGACTAAAGATACAATTAAATAACAGTGAAATAATAAAATAAATAAAGTGTAAATTATAATAAAAATACATAAAAGGCAATAAAAACAGGTCAAGAGCAGGAATGTAAAGAAGACATTGACTCCCTGCGGCCATTTGATGACAAGCAACAGGTGGAAAAGTTCAATATTAATCTAAATAAGTACAAACATAACATTACATGAACTGTTCCTTGGGGCCTTTAACTGCCTATTTTTCAGTCATGTTGGAAGAGGACAATCATGTCTGAGAAGAAACGGTTGCATATAAGAGAAACAGTAAGAAAATACTCTTAGGCTGCACAGGAAGTTGGCGTTTGCTGTTTTTTAAGTGGTTACCAAATAGTTAGGGGTATCCATGACTCAGGTCAAGTCAAGTCAATTTTATTTATATAGCCCAATGTCACAAAATTACAAATTTGCCTCAAGGGGCTTTACAAGTTATACAGCATATGACACCGCCTGTCCTCAGACCCACGCTTCAGATAAGGAAAAACTCCTCACGAAAACCCTTTAACAAGGAAAAATGGAAGAGCAACTGAGGAAGGATCCCTCTCTCTGGATGGACAGATGCAACAGATGTCAGAGTAGACCTACATAATAAAATTACAATATAGACGAGCCACGCGACAAAATGAAAAAGCGGAGCATGTCAAGCAGCTTCCAGGGTCACCTAACAGTTAGAGCCTGAGCCACATGACCTCCTCTCCACCAGAGGACAAACTACGCAAACACACAAGAAGAAAAACTGAAGCATGTCCTTCACACAAATAGGAGGAGGAAACAAACAGAGGAAGAGAAAGAGTCAAGAGGAGAAGCTAAATCCCCCCGAAGAAGATCTGGATCCAACATGAGGGATGAGCACAGGTGGATTACTGAGTGGGCCCATCAGGCCGAGGCCCAAGGGTTCAGGAGGCCCCTGTGCCAGAGTCACAAGAAAGACACCATCATGATGGGGAGGGGCTGAGAACTCAGCAATACGGGCCCTTCAACTTTGTGGAAAGAAATCCAAAAAGCAAGTGCAAAACAACAGCATTAGATGCTCTGTGTAAGGGCCCGTCATATAACATGGGCCTGCAGAGCAGTCTACAGCTGCATGGCCATAAATGTGTGTATGTGCACTGTCAATCCTGTTCAGGAGGTGAATTTAGAATTTAGTTTTTCTGCTTTTGGAGGCAAGTCAGTGCAGATGCCCGTGCTGACAGCCCAGCACAGACAGGCCTGAGTTAAAAGAAAGACAGAGGGGGATAAACATGATGGAAGAGGGGCCAACATACAAACATTACATAGACAACCAAATATTATATCTTAGATAGTTTTGTGTGCATGTCGTTCTATTGCTATATTCCAACATCAGCACCCATACTGAAACTTCTGTCTGCAGTGAACATGTGTTGACCCTGAATGCAACATGTAACTGAAAGTGAGGGCCTTCAGTTGTTTGCAGATTAAGATTTTATGTAATTTATAATCAGTGTTTAAAATATGCCACATTGTTACAGTTTTTAAGATGATTTTTTTTTTCAGCTTTTCTGCTTTATTTGACAGTCGGAGAGAAGACAGGAAAGGCAGGACAGAGAGAGGACAGAGAGAGGACAGAGAGAGGACAGAGAGAGGATGACATGCAGCAGCAGGGTAAAGACTCAGCCTTAATGGTAAGCACATGGTGAGCTACAGGGGCACCCTAAACTTGTTAAAGATTTACTTAAAATCTAATAATAATTTAACTTCAAATTAGCATCACATTTACTAGCTAGAATGCTCCTTACATAAATTATAATAACATGATTGTTAATTTTTATAAAATAATAACAATAATAATAATAAGTGCTTTTTCTTTTGATACTCCTGAGCGGCTGTTGCTGATATTTTTATAACAACAATGTTTCAAGTGACAATGTGAAAACAGTGTGAAAGGGGTCGCTCATAGTGATGAAACTACAGAGAATTAATCTACAGCTCCTCTCAGCTTTATGAGCCTTTATAGAGTGTTTCAGATTATTATTTAGCTCTCCGGCTGCAACTTTGTTTTGGTTCACTCTCACTCTCATGCAGCTGCAGCAGGCAGCTGTCTTCTACACTGTAAGCTACCTGCTCAGCACCAAGCAGCAGACAGACACAGTAAGAGGCTAGCAGGTGATCATAGTGGAGCATTTAGCAGCTGAAGACAGAGATGTTTTCCACAAGATGTGGTAGAAACCAAAATTAGGGCTAACAAGAGAGTGAATGTTGGACTTACATTCATCAGGTGGACACAAACACAACTCCTAATGAATGATAATGATCCTCTAGAAGAAGAAGCTTTATTGTCACTGTAATAAATACAGTGAAATTTCGTATGGTGCTCTCTTATAGCAGCTACAATGTCCTTGTCATAAAATAAATGGGGGGGGGGGGGGTCATGGTTCCTGTAGCAGTCTCTTCACAGCCATGGGAAAGAAGCTGTGTTTCAGTCTGTTGGTGCGGGCTCTCATGACTCTGAGTCTGCCAGAGGGAAGGCTGGTGAATAGAGAGTGTCCTGGGTGGGCGGGGTCATCCCGAATCTTTGTGGCCCGTCGGAGGAGACGGCTGGAATAGATCTCCTCTAGGCGTGGAAGTGGGGAGCCTATGATCCACTCAGCCGTCTTGATGACCCGCTGCAGTTGTTTCTTTTCAGATGCAGTGCAGCTGGCGTACCACACCGTACAGCCATAGGTGAGGACACTCTCTATTGTGCAGTGGTAGAAGTTTCTCAGCAGAGGTGGAGGGAGTTTGTTCCTCCTCAGTGTTCTCAGAAAGAGGAGACGCTGCTGGGCCTTTATGATGATGTGGGTGGTGCTCACAGTCCAGCCCAGGTCCTCCGAGATGTGCAGGCCAAGAAACTTAAAGCTGGTGACCCGTTCCACTTCCTCCCCATTGATGCTCAGGCCTGAGTGCAGTGTGGTCCTCGACTTCTGGAAGTCAATAATGACTTCTTTTGTCCTCTTGGTGTTGAGGCTGAGGTGGTTGTCACTGCACCAGGCCGCCAGTGCTTGGACCTCCTCCCTGTATGGTGTCTCATAACCGTTGTCGATGAGCCCCACAACGGTTGTATCATCCGCAAATTTGATGAGGGTGTTGGAGCCGTGAGTAGCGACACAGTCATAAGTGTACAGTGTGTACAAGACTGGACTCAGCACACATCCCTGAGGAACACCAGTATTGAGGACGATGGTGGAGGATGTGGAGGTACCCATTCTGACATGCTGGGGTCTGTTAGTCAGGAAGTCCTTGATCCACAGACAGAGGGAGGTTGCTGGATGTGTAAATACGCAGCAAGCACCCAAGAGGCGAAAAGAATCAGTTATTGGGAATTTAGAGGAATACTTCACCTACCTAAATGACCATCTGTATATCAGCCACTCACTCCGTGTTACGTAGAATTTGAGAAGTTTGTTTTTCTCGCGTCCTTCCACAGTGAATGAAGTGTTTAACAACAGCAAAACTTCTCTGTCAAACATCTCTTTACAAACTCTCACACAACGTGCAGTATAATCTGAGTCTCATTTATCGATGTGTAAGCTCAGTACCAAACAGACAGCCCTTTGCAATGGTGAACTGAACACAATGTAAAACTTAACTATGCTCTCTTTAAAACCAAACCCCATTAACAAAATCAGTAATTTTACATCACTGAACACCAGAGCTGTTGTTCTACTGCTGCCTCAATTGGTAGTTTGTTTGGGTTATTGTGTGACTTTGCTGAATCTGAACTAACTCTTTAAAACACCCAAGTCACACTATAACGCAAGCTAACTAAGTGATCCAGGCAGTGGTAGACCAGCAGCTCCCTCGTTTGGAAAGGTAAAATAACTGTTTTTGTCAATGGAGGCTGGCTTTGAAGAGAGCATAGACAAGATTCACCCACAGTTCAGTTCCCCATCAGAAAGGGCTGCCTGTTTGGGAGGTACTGGGCATACAACTGGATAAATAAAGCTTGGATTATACATGTACGCCATTGTTAAATTCCGTCACCTATGACTCCAGTTCATTCATCGAGGATTTTCTCTGTTTTTGGATTCTCCATTCACTGTGGAGGCATGCAAGAAAAACTATGTATTCTTCACAAATTCAAGGTAACACAGAGTAACTGGTAAACAAATGGTCGTTTGTAGTTGAATGACATGTCAGTGTTGTGTTGTGCTAGACTTGTTTTCACTGCTTCCAGGTGGCCTAAAAAAAGTTCAAGTACACTGCTGATGATGCGTCTGTATGAATGCAAAACCTTCACTTGTATTTTTACAGTGTGTTATTGCTACTTTTTCTTAAGTAAAGAGTCTGAGTACATTTTTCACTGCTGCTCAATCGTTCCGGAGCTCCCGACTGTATCACTCGGTCCTCAGCAGTAAACCGAGTTTGCTCAGTTGTCATGAAACGTTCCCTGATTTACAAGCACCTTCAGGACCTTGACTGAAAAGTTTGCCTTGACAGTTCATTCTTTATCTTGGAAACAGCAGCTGACAACACACACCCCCCCCAAGGTCCACTTGCTCGCCTTTTCTGTAGCCTTTGACCATGTCAGCCACCAAAGTTGTGGAATTTGAAAGTAATACCTTTCTGTTGACTGTAAATATTAATACATAGTAAATGATTTATAGTATTTGTAAATAAATGAATTTGGGAGACAGCTTACTCATCCAACACCAGAAAGATATTACCATTTTTGTAAAATTATTCAGACAGTGGCTATGAGTGACTGCACACTCATCTCAGATTTCATTATTCACTGCAGGTGCAGGCTGTTAAATCTACTGTACATCTACTCAACCTCAAAATGTTGGCGGGGTGGAGACGAGTAGGGTTGGACTCATCTGGTCCATCATCACTCACTCTCCATTTGTTCTTTTTTTAAAACACACACACTCTTGAATTAGAGAGTGTTAGAGTGTTGGGTCAGGTACAGTGCAGGGTCCCTGGAGCTGTTTAGCAGTTAAGTGGCCATAATGCATTTAGTGTAAAGTGACTGGGATTGGGGGGCTTAGCCGCAGCTCTCCGCCTCATTCTTAGAAAGTGCTCAGAGGTGCTAATACCAGCCGGATTTATGGCACTCATTCACAAACTGCTCGACTTCTGCAGCAAAGAGTCACTCTCAGTCTCTCAGTCTACCTCTGTGGCCACTTGTATCTGTCTCTTCCTGTCGCTGGCGTGATTCATGTCTCTCCCTTTGTCTCTCCGTCTTTAATAATTCTCTTCACCGTCTGTCTAACGTCTACCTTTTACCACTCAAGTCTCCTTGCACACTCTCATCTCCAGTCTCATGCTAAAGCTCTTCAGAGTCTTCAGTCTCGGGTCTCTTTAATGTCTCTCGATGGCGCCTTACGAAACCAGCCGCCCCTCAAAGTTGTGCGCTCGCTGTACTCGCCCTACATTTCTGAATACACACTCGTCTACGGTGAATGAGCAGTCAGTTAGAGGGAGACAGAGACTGCAGTGCTTCACTATCAGGGGTGTGGGAGATGTCTGGAGATCCCACTCACTCTGCTCTCACATGTGTCTGTGTGTGTATGTGGTGCATTTTCATAGATTTATGAGTCACAAGTTGTATATGTTACAGCCATGATATGTGTACAGTAATTACATGAATGCTGTGTGTGTGTGTGTGTGTGTGTGTGGGTGGGTGGAGGGGTTGCCTGTGCATGAATATGCAAACTACATACTAATAATAAATCCGTACTGTAGTTTGTTGTATGTGCAACAGTGCATGTCTGTATGTGCCAAAGAGGCTAGTCTGCACAATATACAAAGAAGTGTGTGTATATATGTGTGTGATTGCACAGGGCTAGGCGCAGTGTGTGTGTGTGTGTGTGTGTGTGTGTGTGTGTGTGTGTGTGTGTGTGTGTGTGTGTGTGTGCTCCAGTACACGTACGTCTTATGTAACGCCTAGGCATGTTATAACTCCACTGCGCCTGCTGTGTGTGTGTAGGTGCTTGCTTGTATGCGTGCGCCCAGTTGTGTGTAAATGTGGCAAGTGTACCCGCTCGCTTGTGTGCATGCGTGTGTGTGTGTGTGTGTGTGTGTGCAGGCAGACTGCAATGCCGCAACCAGCCAGCTCTGTATCATCATTGACCAAACTCGCCATCTGTGCCTGTAAGCTATAGAAACAGCGAGTCACACTGCTACACAGCAAACCACACACCATTAGTGTCTTATGAAATCACAGCGGGACGCCACTGTGTTGTTTGTGTGTATGTTGCACATACTCGTATTTGTGTGTGTGTGTGTGCGCACTCATGCGTGTTTAACTGTATTTTTTTTCCAGCTTGTTTGCATGTTGTCCTGTATTCGTCACCGTATTACAGCCTGTACCTACTCACACACCTGCACAACTCCCTGCTTGCACAACGTGTGTGTTTGTGTGTGTGTTTTTGTGTGTGTATGTGCAGGGAGGCCCATGGTGTATATGGGTCACTCTCTTAGGAACCATAATCCCACGTTTGGACCAACTTTCTCACTGGGGTTTCACTCTTCCTGTTTGGCCAAGCTGATGGCAACAAGCATAATGACCTCACCGCAGCATTCGGTCATTGGCCTGCAGACCCCGGCCCTCTCCGCCAATCGCACGCTGCTCTGGTGACGTATAGCCTCCAGCGGCTGTCCTGATTGGCGGAGGAGGCGGGACATAGGGATGCTGTGCTGTTGAGAGCACCTCTGATTAGCTGGGAGGGAGTGAGAGAGAGTGAGTTTGTGAGAGGGATGGAGAGAAAGCATGAGAATTTGGGAGTTGGTGTTTTGTGTGGTTCCTGTGAAACTACACTCAACCTGTGGCTCACATGGATCATAGTGGAGACACTGCATACACACATATTAATGAGTTAATAGTTATGAGATGTCTTGTTAAAGCTGTTATATGAGTGTAGATTGAAGTTATAATATATAAGGCAGCCTGAGAGTGAGCTATATTAAATTTGGCAGTGTCGTGTCAGTGTTTTTTGTCGGCTGAAATAAGTTCAGCCTGTTTGAAAAAGACAGACAGTCCACCGTCTGTCTATTCATGTTTGTAGACAAATGAAGAGGGGATGAAAAGACGAAGAGAAGAAGCTCTCAATCCCGTCCTGCGTGCCTGTAAAGTCACAGACATGCCCACAGAGCGGCCTCATTGGCCGCCGCAGCCTCGCTCTCCCAACAGCTGTTCTGTGTTTTCCCACACTGTGATTGGCCGCGGCGCGCCGTCGCTCAATTTTACTTTGACGCGTGGCTCCGCCCCCGCTCCCCTTCCGCGGCATCCTATTGGCTACTGTACGCGTTCGTGCTCCGCGATTGGTCGCACGGGCTGGTTGTCAAGGCTCTCGGGCTTCATTCACCATTTTGCGACTGTAGAGTAGAATGTACAGGGCAGTAGTTTTTCCTCCTTTTAAGTTGCTTTGCCGGAGAAACATGAACGGCCGCTAATTGGCAGCTGCGGACGACCGGCCACCCTGCCCTATTTTACCCGGCGGACTCAACAGAGATTGACACAGGGGTACTATATTAGCTCTGGTGAGTATAAGCTGCCCACAAATCTTTCTCCTGCAGCACTGCAGTGGGGCTTGTTGTGCTTTTGCCGAGCTGCTAACGTTGTTCATGTTTACTGTGGCCATAAACAGTATTAGCAGTTGAGCTGATCAGCATATTTTCCGATATCTGGGTGGCCTACGGAGAGGAGTAGAGGGCGGATTGGGTGTCTTCTGCGAAAAAAAGGGAGCGGTGCGGATAGACATAGTGAGCTAGAAACTTTTCCACTAGAAATAAATTCAACGCCATAACTGCCGTTGGACTTCCTAGAACAACTGTTATTTTTTCCTGCGTTGTATCAAACCCTCGAAAACTCGCTTGTCATTCCCTCCTCCTCTCTCTAACATATTTTCTTCCTCTTTTTCATGAATCAACGTGGCTGTTTGAATTAATGTATTTTCGAGGGGCTCGAGGGGCCTTCTGCTTGGACTAGTTTGTGGCCACATATTGACACTTTCTCCTTCTTGTACCTCGCTTGCAATAATGCAAACGACGACGAGGGTGAATACAAAGTTACCCCGGCAGCTTTAGCTACATTTTCTGGCGACTGTCACTTTCGGATGGGCCAAACAAACCGACTTTGTCTGCTGTTTGTCGCTGTGTTGTGTGTGACTGTGGAGTGGATTGACAAAGTTAACGCGTTCATCTGTTTGGGACATTTCACACTGTCATGCAGCACAGGGAATATGGGCCGTATTACATGGTATTAAGGGTTAATATGCCCGTTAAACCGGTTATTTCCCGGTGACAGGGAGTTGAGGATTTCCAAGCGGCCTTGTGTGTGTAGTTGAGGCCTGGTCGCTGCACGCCACGGCCTGCTGTGTTGTGGAGTAAAACTGGTAGTAATCGCGGTACTACGAGGGCTTGACACATACACGGTACTATCCAGCTAAACCAGAGGTGACGACATCACCTCCTGTAGTTTGCATTTTGTGCTTTGGGCCTTGTCTAGATAAATTAACAGCTGTTATCTGCTCTGGATTATGATTATGTCAATATATTTATACACCCTGGCCTGTTGTGAGTAAAGCACTGTAGTAATCCTGTTGTGCACTTTTAAAGAGGTGCTCTGCCAATGACAAAACTTTTCAATATATATGGCAGTATGGTGAGGATGAGAATGTTCAATTATTAATGATTTGAAGGGACTGAACGGCCTGAAAAGTTAGCTAGACTCTGTATCCCCAGATGACAATGAGTTATAGTGGATTCATGGCAAGGTTTGCAGCCATGTGGAAGGCATGTGCAGTTTTATTATATATATCTAGCATAAACATATTTCTACCTGGTTGAAAAGGGATTAAATCGTGACCTTAACCTGGACAAGCGTTAAGCAGAACTAAATTTTGCAACCAGAAAAGCAGCAGTTCATGTTTTTGTCACCTCGCATGACTTACATCAGCTCGGTGCTGCTGTCTGCAGTCATGTTTACCATGTATTTGTGGGAATGTATGAAAGCTTTTCTGCAAATAAAATAAGACAGAACTTGCTAACCAGCACATGATGTATACCTGATGAGCATACAGTGCTCAGCTTTGATCAGTGAGCATGAAATATAGGAGGCCCACTATAGCTTCCATATGGACTTTCTAGCTCCACATTTCACCGAGGGGAGCGTGAGTTGCGTCAGTTTGTCTTTAAGCTGTTATCATTAGGCCCATGACTCTGACACCAGCTGTTGTACACAGTGCACTACTGAGTAAACACACGTAGCATACCTCTATCGTGACCAAGTAAGGCCGGCTGCCAAATAATTTTATGGTGGCTGCTCTACGGCTGTCTGTCCTAAATAGGGATTTACATAGAGCACAGTGGTGGCTATTAGCTCTCTAGCGCTCTGTGTGCACTATCAACTATCATCACATAGATGTTTGCTGTGTGTGTGTGGCCTTGAGACAGGCAGCACTCATCTCTGAAAATGGATTTCTCTGTAGCCCATATGATGTGGCAGATATTAAAAGGACCTGAATGAATGCGGGCCTTCACAGACAAACAGGAAGGCAGCAGAAGGGAAAGGAGACAAGCAGACAGAGAGAAAGAGACTGGTGGGAGGATGGATGTAAAACAGGGACAGACAGGCAGACATGGAAGTTAACAGACAGTCAAACAGTCACTGACAAGTAGACATGCCTAGTGGCGGATGATAGACATCAATCCAGAACATTTTGACAGTGAATTTCACAGTTGGAGTGAGAGATTTCTGAAAGACGACAGAGCATATAGGGGCTGTTTTTATTCTCTCCTCTTATACACTTGTTGTTAACGTCTTTCTGGCACTCCTAGCTCTGTAGAGACTTTTGTATTGGAAGAAATGAGGCAGAGCACACAGCAGCGAGGACCCGAGGCAAGTCCCGCGCGTATCAGCCACACAGCAAACAAACCAGTTAAATGACAACAGTCTCCCCGTTCAACAAGTCAGCAAAATCAATCTGTTTTACTTTCCGAACGGAGGCAGAACTGTGAATGAGTCCGGTGTGGAATAGGAGATATTCTGAATGACTCTGGCATGGCTAAGAGCAGTACTGAATGGCTCTGGTGTGGAATAACAATTATTTGGAACAACTCTGCTTTTCTGGATGACTGCAGCACAAAATGAGGATAGAGACTAAGTGGAAGGAGAGGAGAGAAAAGGAGAGATGAGAGGTAGAAATCAATATCAGAGAGAGGAGAGAAGGCAGGCAGGGGCTAAGAATGAAAGCGTAATAGTAGCAAAGAGTGAGAGAGAGAGAGAGGGAGGAATAAAGTAACGGGAAGTTAGGTAATGGTCTTCCACAGGAAATGGAGTTTGTAGGGGCGGATTGACTCCGCTTTGAAATACATAGATAAAGGTCGCCACAGAGAGAGAGAGAGAGACAGAGAGAGAGAAAGGGAGGGTTTCAGTATGCGAGCTAAGAAGGAATTCCCCCGCCTCTACTGCCCCGGCCAAGAAGTAGTGTGTGTGAGAGAGTGTGTGTGCATGCAGAAAGGCTTGTCTGGGCAAATTGCAAAGTGCTCCTCACTGTTTCCATACTGTGTTGTGAGCCTACATTGTGTTTACCCTACAATATGGCCTCCTGTTTTCAATATGTACCTGGTATGGATGCAGGCCTTGTGTAATGTGAGTAGAACCTGTTATGTAATGAATTCATGTGTAATGAATTTGTAGATGAGTCATTTTCATTACTACTCCGGTACGATGGTGCATCATTTAGCGGGGAATTTGTTTTTTACAATTAACATTTAACTGTTCACTACTCTTATTTTTTAGGGTCACAAAGTCCAGCTTTGCTCTTTTTGAATTATTTCACATTTTCAAATTAATTCAAAATTACTTCAGTGTCTGTTTAATGTTTTCATAAGTGTTTGATTTTGATTTGAACAGTCACTTTTCCTTTCAAAGCCACGCAGTTAGTTGCTATCTTTCATTGGTGAATGGGCTTTGTGCATGTCTGAATGTGTTTGCCACATGAGTAACCCACACTCCCTCTTCCCTTTTTTTTCAGAGTCTCTGGAATAAGGTGGGCAAGTGCCGAAGTCGCGCGACAAAGACAAGACAGGATGAGAGAGAGAGGCCCTGGCAGAGGAGGAAACTAAAGAGAATAGAAAGGAGGGAGAAGAAAAACAAGGCAGAGCAAGATTGGAACGCCAAAGAGAATCTCTGGGATAAATAAATAAAAAGACTTGTTTGGAGAAAAGGCAAGCTAGATGAAAAGATGAAGCCGATTAAAAAGCAGGGCCGGCGCTCTCCTCCCTCCACTCGGGCCAAAGGGGGGAAGCGTCGCGGAGCAGGGGATGCCCCTGAAGGAGGGGAGAAGAGAGACTCAGATGAGAACAGAGACAGAAGCAGATCCCCACAAAACCGAACACCCTCTTCTTCATATTCTTCTAATTCACACTCAGAGTCCTCGCAGACGGATCCAATAAGAGCACGGGACACTCCAGAGGGGGAGGGGCTTCACAGAGAAGGGCTGTCAGAGACGACACTTGTGATGGATTCTGGGAAGTTTCTGACATCCTCGGATGATAGATCAGGGAGGGCAGCTGTGAGCGGCAGCAGTCACAGTGACAGTGGTGGTAGCAGTTGCAGTAACAGCAGTACACCAAGCGCCAACAACAGCCCAAACCCCGCCTCAAGCCGAAAAACAGCCACCTTCAAAGCCCGTGTTCCTAAGAAGAAGTACACCTCTGAACACTGCTTGTCTGCTACTGGTAACCATAGCAACCCCTCATCCAGCACGCCCCCTCCTCTTTCTCTTAGTGGTGGGGTCATTAACCACGGGTCAACAGGTTCAGGAAGCGACATCAGTGTCTTGCACTCTGATAGCAACAATCACAGCAGGAGCCTGATGGACGACTTCCACAGCAGGACCACTGACAGGGAGGGGCCTCATGACAGCTCCCCGGGACCCCCTACACTGTCTCTGGGGGGAGACAGGGGAAGGCCTGGAGGAGGTGAAGAGGTGAGAGATCAGGAGGGAGTTTTACCTAGCCCCCTGCCCCGCTGCTCCTCAACAGACACCGCCAGCGAGCACTCAGCTGACCTGGAGGTAGTCAGCGACTCACACGCCCTCACACAGATGTCTACACATGCACCACCCAGTCTCTCTGATGCACTGTCTGATGCCCTCGCCAAAGGGCTGAAGAATCAGCGTGTCCTTGCCCGCCAGCGCAGGAGAAGAAGTGACGAGGAAGGCGGAGGCGAAAGGAGGGAGGAAGGGGGGAGTTCAGACTTGGTGTTCCGGGCTGGGGTGGTCCGTAAGGTCAGCGGGGAATTTGGAAGCCTGGAGGTGCAACTGAATGGTGAGAAGACGCTGTGCCGTTATCCGTATCGACATGACAGCCCCCCAGGGGTGGTGGACATTATCCTAGATGCCCCGCCACCTGGTGTCCATCCAATACCTGTTGGCACTCGTGCCTGTGTGCCATTTGGCAATGAAGAGGGCAGTGAGGGTCAGTGGCAGTGGTACAGAGAAGGTGTGGTGACTCAAGTGGACACACACCCTGCTGTGGCCAACCGCTACCGTGTCCTGCTGTCTGAGGAAAGACCTCACTCTGTGGATGAGGAAGAGGATGGCAGAGGGACGGCTGTCGGTACCCAGGCAGTGTGGGTCTCACGACAAACACTCCGGCTTCTGGTGCCACCATGGGACCTGGATCTACCGTCTGGAGGAGGGCGAGATGGAGAAGAGGGGGGCAGAGAGAAGGAAAGGGAGCGGGAGGACAGGGAGGAGATAGATGTGGAGCAGGAGGTGTGTCGTTTGAGCCGGGGGATGACACCCGGTGTGGGGTCAGTGATGGGGAGAGGAATCCCCTACCCAGGCATGGTGCCTGTTTCCTCCACATCGGGCCACAACATTACCTCCCCAGTAACCCCAGCATCAGTCCTCAGCCTGGCTCCGGGCCGAGAGTGGGAAATTGAGAAAGACTTAGAGAGGGAGAGGGACCTCCAGAGACTACAGGAAAGAGATAGGGAAAGAGAGCGAGAAAGGGAGAACAGTGCAAAGCAACAGCAGCAACAACAGCAGCAACACCACCCGTACATGCCACTCACCCCCGAAGAAGACATGGAGGTATCCCACTTTAACATGCTCCCAATGGGGGCGATCATACCTGGGGCCAAACCAATGGCAATTCCCCAACACCGCCACATCGTCTCTAAGCCCCCGCCTGGCTACCTCAATCCCCACCTGTCTGTGGTGCGGGGCATCGGGATTCCCCCTGCCCACCTGGCCTTGAACCCCCACCCCCCTCCTTCACCTGTCCTCTTAGGCCTTGACCCAGCAGTTGCAGCAGCTGGTGCTGTCATTACCACCCCTCAGCTCCCTCCCCTTCCTCCCATCTCCTCTTCCACTGCATCCTCCTCCAGAGTAGAGAAGGCCTCAGGAGGAGGTTCTTCCAGTGGAGGTGCAGGTGGTGGCGGCGGATCCGGATCAGGTTCAACCTCCTCCTCCTCCTCGCGTTCCCGCACCCCACTGACAGCTGCCCAGCAAAAGTACAAGAAGGGAGATGTGGTGTGTACGCCAACAGGCATCCGTAAGAAGTTCAATGGGAAGCAGTGGAGGAGGCTGTGCTCTAGGGAGGGCTGCTCTAAAGAGTCCCAGCGCCGAGGATACTGCTCCAGACACCTCTCAATGAGGACCAAGGAGATGGAGGCCAGTGGAGGCAGCCGGGAACGAGGTGGAGCCAGCAGCACAGGGACCCTGACGCCGTCTGACCTCCGACTGGGCGGAGGGAGAGCTAGCTCAGAGTTTGACTGGGATGAGACGTCACGTGAAAGCAGCGAGGCCAGCAGCCGTGGAGGAGACTCCCGCCCCCGTCTGGTCCTTCCCTCTCTGCTCCCCCAGGACCTCTCTCGTTTCGACTTCGACGAGTGTGAGGCAGCAACCATGCTGGTCTCCCTGGGGGGCTCTCGCTCAGGCACGCCCTCTTACTCCCCCATCTCCAACCAGTCGCCCTTCTCCCCTACCCCATCACCCTCACCCTCTCCGCTCTTCGGCTTTCGTCCTGCCAATTTCAGCCCCATCACTGCTCCCGCCTCACTTACTCCACGCCGCCATCGCCAGCTTAGCGGCACTAAGATGGGTACGCCAGGTGTTGAACGAGAGCGCCACCTGTCTGGGATTGTACCCACCTTTCAGACCAATCTCACTTTCACAGTCCCCATGAGCCCTAGTAAGAGGAAGCTCGACTCCCACCCACCTCCTCCTCTGCCCGCAATCCAGGACTACCAGAACAAACCTGACCAACAGCAGCTGGTGGGCATGGGTGGAGGGGTGGTGGGAGACCCAGCTCTGGGCCACAGTCCTGCCGCCTTCAGAGTCCTCTCCCCCCAGAGTCAGCCCACAACCCCCTCCTCACTCTCCTTCCCCCGGCCTCGTAGCGCCACCAGCAGGCCACCATCTTCCACTGCTTCCACGCCTCCACCCATGCTTGTTTCTCCCACGCCTCCCTCCCCACTGCCGCAGGAACCCTCCCCACGCCGCATTGTGCCCCTCCGTGATTCCCCAGTCATTGTTCGCAACCCAGATGTCCCCCTGGCCAAATTCTCTGACGGCCCCTTAGGGAGGAGAGAGAGGAGCAGGTCCAGAGAGCACAGCCAGCCCCAACACACAGCTCCCCCAGGCCTGCAGGTCCCCGTCCCCATCAACGGGGCCACCACCAACGGAGCAGTTCTCCTGCGCAACCCCACATCCACACTTGTCCTGGTCACCTCCAGCTCGGTAAGAAAGTCACTATGTTTTTGTATTTATTATATCATATCATGGGTACCTTGTTATCAGCTCAGGGTGTATATTGTCATATCACCCATAACCAGCTTGTATTAAGTGCTTTCTCAAGCCACGGGCCCTTGAAAAGATTAAATAGTATGACATATTTTAATTGATGATAATTTGGGAAGAAAGTTCCTCAAATGTTTTTTTTTTTGTTGATACAGTCATTTTCTGTCAGTCAAAAGTTGATCTTGCAAAAGCATCTGTCTACACTGATTCAGAGTGACGTTTTTACATAGTCACTATCAAATATCTTTAATTTTGTAACTGACTGAGAAACTCCACCTTGAGTCAAACGAATACTCAATACGAATATCAACCTAGTCACAATAGACCTACAAGATGGCCCTCAAAAGTTTGTAGCTTTCTCCATGTCAGCTTGGATTCTCAGCAGAGTCCAGTGGAGACTCAGAGTCTTCAAACTGAAGACACTTAACACAATGGAATGACATGGAAGTAGTGTAATTTGCTATGTTGTGAAGACTCTCGAGTGTCTGGAACAAATGAATTAACAGCGAAGAAGTGGAATATGCTGCAGGAGTAGATTGAGTAGCTGCTATCTTTTTAGTATTTATTTCTCAGAGGATATATTTTTAGTTGAATATTATTTTGACAGACACAGAACAGTGGCCATTTATATGTGTACCCTTGCTATCGCAACAACTGTAGCAGGCTAACTTCCATATAAATAAACCTATTTGCGACAAGTTTGCTGCTCGAGAGGAATTGAGGATTGCTGGATCTATGATACAGTGACATTATCTGATAAAAATGAGTTGTCTGGGTACTTTTGCATTACCCCTGTAGTTTAAGCTGGGAGATGTGTTCGAGCAGGGACCTCACTACCTTCGTATGTATCTAATAAAAAAATATAAACTCACAAAAGGAAAGGAGCTAGCATTATACCTATTTTCCCTTTTCCTTACAGAAAAATACAGCAATCCAAGTTCCTCTTTTTCACAACTGTCTTTTTAACACACTTCATTAGAACTCAACAGAAACAAAATATAACGTGCCAAAACCATCTTGGGTAGTCTTGTTGGTCTTCTAGATAGTTAGTCCACTGATCAACAATCACCAACTCTGGTTTGGTTAAAATAAACCCTTAATTCAGTTATAAATGAAAATGTGATCCGCACACTGATTATCCCCGAGGTCTCTCTCTGCCTCTCAGCGGTCCAATGAGCAGTTGCTCTTAATCATTCTTTGTAGACAGCTACAGCACATCATGTTTCAACAAACATGAAACTGGTGGCAACAAAAGAAGCAGGGAAATATGCAAATGTTTTAAAAGTAAGAAATTGCCGAAATAGAGGTCTCAAACTAGTGATCGGACAAATTTTACGGCCCCACTGACGTGTGTTGTCACCATAACCACAAACAGCAATCGCCATTTTCTTTTGCACCAGTCAAATGACCACAGCAAACAGTTCAAAGTCCTTTCTACTCGTTCTATGTCTATTATACTACAACTGATACTCTTATATATTGCTATGAGTCAGTTCTCTGCAATTACTAAAAATTATTTTTTTGATGTCTCCCTCCAGTCCCTGACTCCAGCCACAGTGGGCCACGCTGCCCTGTCCAGCCCCTCCACCCCTGGGTCAATGTCCACTTCATCAGGCTCCATCCTGTCCTCCTCTGGTTCTGGAGGCAGGGAGCGGGAGAGGAAACCCGAAGGACATCAGGACGCCTCTGGAGGGGGGCTGCCACAGCCAGTAGCATGTCACCCAACACCGACCGCCCTGCTGCCGCTCATACTGCCAGCTGAGTCTCCACACCCTGCTCCACGCAAGCAAATCATCATGGGACGGCCGGGGACTGGTGAGTAAGGACTTGGAAAGGGAATGAGAGATCATCACAGCACTGTGGCTTTGACCTTTGTTCATGTCAGACACCAAGTCTGCTGAGCTACACTGTAAAGCAGGAAGGGATGTGCAGGCTGTAGCTTGTATACTCTAGCCCAGTTATTCTCGCTTTCATTATCTCTCTAGAGTTACAGGAGTGTCATCAGAGTGCTATGGCTATGACTCATATACACTTTACTATTGTTTGCTTGCAGTGTAAGAAAGTAACCACATTCAAAGGATGGTGTTTTTGCCCCCTTGATTTGCCTTTTTAGTGCATTGTGACCTTTTTTAGGAGCATTTTTACTGGATTATAAATTCATATTTACTAGGCATGTATGTGGCCAATACCCAATTTTCACAAAGGTTTTAAATTATAATTTTGCTTTCTAAGAAATGGTCTTTTATTGCCGGTAGCATACACACATACATACAAGTTGTTGGCATTTTCTGAACTTTTTGAATTCATTTTAAGTGGGCGTGGTTGTTTCTTCCCCACATCCCCGCATTTTGTTTTGGAGTAAACGTTGTGTAGATGGATGAAAGCAGACTTAAAAAAATACAACACTGTAACAGCACAAACTTAATGTTTGCTTCTTATTTTGCTGCTCATTGATGTCTGCTAGCTTAATATCTGATATCAGCCCAGTACAAGATCACATCAGTTGATCCAAGATCACGCAAGAGTCTCTTGTTGAGTCAGAGACAGGTCTCAAACAAAGTAAATTTTCTACGGATTCGTCCGTCTGAAAAAAATGCTATTTTGGGATGCAGAATGTTTGCAAGATGTGTCTTGTGAAAAATGAGTCGAGTATTTACTTGGGTGGCTATAGTGCGGAAGAATCAGTCATATTCTGTGTTCACGTTTACTTCACTCATTGGTCTTTGACAGATGACATAAAACTTGCTATAACCAAAGTTTACTGTGGTTTTAACAGCCATTTTTCAGGTGTTTTGCATTTATTTGTGTTTGCTTTTATGTTTAAAGCACATAGCAGTAAATAACTTCAGGATCCATATGATTTTATATTAAAAAGAGGGCATTATTAGATTTCTTTTTTCTCCTTTTTGAACATTTGGTGATTTTTTATTTCATGACTAAATTGCAACAAGAATGTAAATGACAAAATATTAACAACAAAAACAGTAAAATTCTGTTCATCATGCAGTGACGAGTAAAGATAAGACAAAAAAGGTGGCTCTGTTCGATGATCTCGAGTGATATAATCTAAGTTAGATCACAGGAGCCATCTGTTTTTTTAAACAGTTGTGATAGTGATTAGCTCGCCTTGCTCTGTTAACATTGTTTAATATTACAGAACCCATAGCAGAAAATTTCCATTCCCATATATTCCATCTCCATCTAATCTGACCCCCATTCAAAAGAGTTTGGACACCCTTGCTGTATGATATCAGCACTCCCAACCTTCTGCTATCAGGTCACATGGATCAGTGTTGTCAGAAGAAAACAATTTAGTTGAATAACAGTCCCTGGTGTCCTTGTTGAGTTTGTCTTGATTTTAAATTCTCTCCGTTTGCTGTTGTTCCTGTAGTATGATGATGTAATGGGTTGGATATAACTTAACTTAGTCATGTTTTTTACTGTTCTGCTTAACTGTAGCTATATCTCCAAAATTGTGACTCAATGACATCACAGACCGTACATGCACGTGACTTGCAAAGATCGACTGTAGGGAATAGAATCAGGACCTGCTGCTTGTCTCTTAAAGGGGTGGGGCAGTGGCAAAACCTTCGTGACATGGATACAGGAAATGACTTCTGTGCACCGTCTCCTTTCTGAACCATCTCTGGCTTCAGTTCTGCATGTAGACTTCGGTGTTCTGCTTATTTTCCTTATAATGTTGTCAAATCATACCATCAGCTAACTCTCTAATACACCAGTTGTTCTCTAAATGTCAGAAGGAGCACAGTGTTGTTAGAGGGAGGATGAAAAAGGGGTGAAGTTACCCCTTTTAGCATTTTGTGCACCCTCTTTCAAAGTATGCCTTTGGGCAAAAATCAGTCCGCTTTGTGTGCTCTCTGTTGGATGTAAGAAAATTGGCCACTGAGAAATAGAGGTGTTTGGGTTAATCATATACTGTGTGCTTGTTTCCATGCCAACCTTGCGATATTACAGCCCAAACTCAGAAATGTTACTTTGAATATAGGAATGAGGAAGATAGTTTCCATTTTGAAATGCACAATGTCATTTTATCACAACACTTTTCTAAATGTGAAAATCGAAAGTGTCCTAAATATGCAGGAATTTAGTGCAAAGAGATATTGGCAATTTATAGGTGTTTCAGTTTCAGTGTTCACGCTGATATTTGATAAAACAAAAGGTTGCATTTTCAGTCAGTACAGTGCAGATGTTTGTTCAGGAAATGAAACATGGTTGCAGCTAGAGAGGACCTGTGTAAAAAGTAGTAATAGCATGAGAATCTTTGACTTCTAAATTTGAATATTCAGTGTTTCATCACCCTTTTCTGATTAAATTATAATTTCTTGACTTTATTCAGACGACTTCAGAGTGAAACCTTTTTCCTCTGAGGCGTGAAGATCAGAAAAGGTTTGATATATCAGTAGCACAGGCAGCCACCCAGACCTGCTGCTCACTGTGTGTAATTTGTGACTCAGTAGTGTGTGTAGTGTCGGAGTTATTGAGTGTGCGTGTGCAGGGGGTGTCACCCTTTTCATATCTGTGTGTGTGGGTGTGTGTCTGTGTGAGAGAGTTAAGGGGTGTTTCACCGAAACTTTAAAAGGGCGAGAATATTGACATGTCTAGACATGCAAGACTGAGAGCAGGAGTGCAGAGAGCAACAAGGACATTCACACCTCCTCCCGCACCACACACACACACACACACACACTAAGAGACACACACAAAGAGACACAAACACACTCACACTCATCTCGCTGTTCCAGACAATCAACAACCTCAGACAGGGCATCAAGGGCAGGTCCAGCGTGATGTGAATGTGTTTCATCACTCTCAGCAGAAAAAGGAGTAATCATATTGCCGGCGTGTTGTCATGGATACACGGTTTCCACCAGTAGAATTAGCGCAGTAAAGCGTTGAGGCCTGAGCTGATTACCGGAGTGCACTTTTATTCCTCTCTCTCCCTCTCTCACATCCCTCGCACTGCTTCTAACAGCCACCTGCCTCTGTAGCGTTACGTTTCCTCCGCCATACATTTTTAAAAACACCTAGAGCCACAGCGAGCGCAGAAACAAACACAGGCAGAAGGCAGTGGAGGCCCCCACGGCTGAGATCTCTCTCCTAAATATAGCCCAGCTCAAGTGCAGCTGCATTAGCATCACAAGTTTCATTACTGCTCGCTTTGAGTACGTCTGCAGCCTTCAGTGAAGGAGAGATAAGAGTAGCTGAAGTCCCATCTTGTTACACAGCCCAGGAACTGTATTATTGCTTTTGGACCCACAGGAGAAATTATTTGAGAAATTCTTCAAGTGGTGGTAATGTGTAGTCACAGGACAGGTGGATATCTGCAGATGAGTAGCATCATTTCTGCACCTTAAAGCCTGCAAACAGCTGTTCAACCTGTCAGGTGTATCTCTCTCTCACCGCTGCTTCTCGCTAGTCGTCACTGTCAGCGCTTCAAGTAAACCAATAGAGACAGATGGTTATCTGCGCAGTGTTCCTGTCTCTGATATTTTTCACAACTCACCACTGTCAGTGTTTTCCTGGAATATTCATGCCTCACCTCCTCAGCGTGTCAGCAGGTCCTTTAAAAGTTGGAAGATTTGTTTAGCACCTTAAAGGATAAAACTATATGTTCTTTTTTTTTTCACTGTCACCAAATCTCATCAAAAATTAAGAACCAGCAATGTCTGTCTGTCTTTTCACTTCCTCAGCCCTTCTGAAATGCACTTTAAAAACCACATTGTCTCCAGTACATAAGCCCTTTTCACACACAGATCCCGTGATAGGACTGTGACAAAGTCCCTTTATTACATTGGCTTTGTTTTTTTTAAAATTCAGATGCAAACAAAGGCAACATAATGCCACCCTAGTGTGTAATTTTACATAGCATGACGGTATTCCAGAAGCAAAGAGGCATGATGGGCTTGATGTCTAAGACAACAGCATTGCCCTCCAGTGTGATATATAACATCAGTGTTGGCCAGTGTTTATTAAACAATAACAACAGCATAACATGGCACTAGCAGTCATTTACTGTCCCTGTAAAATGATGGCTGATCTTGTTCTCTGTTTGGAGGGTGAGAAGCTCCCAGACCTCATTGTCTCCCCAGTTTGCAGACATTTTCACCTGTTGCTCTGCTACTTTAGGTTAGCTGCTAACGGCTACCAGTTGCTTTTTCCTTCTCCTGGTGGTAGGCTGCACACATGATGTACTGTCAAATGCCCCACCCCTCCTGTCCTGCCGGCTGTCCCTTTCACACAGACGTCAACTCTGTGCTGTTACTACCTCCAATGCCAACTTGAAGGCGAGACAGCTCTGTCCTTCCATTCAGCAATTGTACTGTTAATACAGAACAGCAAGCCATAATGACGACACAACATTCCCGCCTTGAACAGGCACTGTAAAAGGGGCTGTAGTCAGTGATGGAGTGTAACTAAGTACATTTAAATTTTGGCATACTTCTTGTACTTTACTAAAGTATTTCCATTTTAGGCCATGTTATACTTCTACTCCTTTTCTCACACAGCTGCTGTACAAACCAAAGGAAAATTGCTGCTGTTGCTATCGTAGACTTGTGTTTGTATTTGTCAGATTAATTTAAGCAAGTGAAGTAAATCTATGAAGTCTAAATGAAGGGACACTTGTCTCTGTTGTAATACTACTTATGCTGTGTTCCTACTATGAGCAGCAACACAACAGCATGATGAGCTACATTATCACGAGTCACTTTAGAGGTGTTGCTCAAGTGTTTGTTAGCATAGTTACATCAGTACGGACTGGTGTGTGTCTGCCACTTGCAACAAAGCACTGCAACTGAACATCATCTTAAGTTTGTATTTGTCTGAGCCCAATTTTAACACCACACTTTGTCGCCTCATACATCCCAATGTGCAACGCAATGCACAGAATGCAAGCATAGCATCAGCTAACTAAGCTAAATATCACAGTACCACAGCTAGAAACAAAAATACATGATTGGTTGACGCTTCACCGTGTCATTGAACAGAACAGTGTGAGACAACAGTAGTAATAGTGGTAGTACTATTAATCTTCCAGGAAGTATGCAAGTATCTAAAACTGGCTCCACACTGGGGAAGTACAATAGTTACATGTTTCTATGTGTAATTTTTATAGATAGAAACAGAATAATATAATATCCAATAACACTCTAAAAGAAGTCATTCTACATTATGGGTACGTTTGATACTCATAGTACATTTCCTTGAAAACATCTCTACTTACTTTTACTTCAGTAAGACTTTCACATGTACTGGAGTATTTTAAGACCGTGGTGTTTCTGTTTTTACTTAAGTAAAGGATCTGATTACTTTTTCTACCACTGTACATAGTTTCATATTTTAAAAAGGCTCACCACTTTCCTTAAATGACTGGGCATTGTTGTTTTTACCAAGTGCTAACTCAAACAGGAGAAAATTGTGCATTTGTTAGGGACTATTTTTAACAGTGGATGAATACACATTTGGTGTTCTTGTGGGTAATTACAGGATTAGTGTGGTGTATGTCAGATTAACTTGACCTAAATTACAGTGCCCATGTTTATTGCAAGACTGTGAAATGTCACGCAGTCCAACACTGTTGTTCAACGATGTGTTTCTAATACTTTTTTGAAAACAATGGAGCTCCATGGCACAGATGAATATGGTATGTCAGGGTTTGGGAAAAACAGACAATACCTGTCTGTGATCAGTTAATTGTTAGTTTTTGTCTTTAAGTGAAATTAAGTGACAATGAGAAAAATAAACTTTTAAATAGTGCTGAAATGTCACCTACTGCAGGTTTATTCTTACTGATTATGTTTTAATTTCAGTCGGTACACAGCGATAGTCGGTGGAGTTAGAAAGTAAGGCAGATTGAATTGTAATTATGTGTGTGTGTTTGACCACAGCTGTGGGTGGAAGCAGTGAGGAGTGTTGATTTTGCACTTCCACCGGGTGACATTCTGACTCTAATACATTTTCAGTGTTGCATTAACACGAGGCAGGTTTATTACAGTCTTGACCCTGTAAATATTTCCTGTTGTCATTCACATTAGTCCCAGAACTGTCATTTGCTACATTCAGATGGAAACAGTTTGTTTCTGTCAGTATACGCTCTTTATTGTCATTGTTAGTTTGGTTTTAAATCCAATTCAAGATAGCATTGAAATGGATTTTAAATATGGAAGTTGTCATTATCATGATTCATAATCTCTGTTGTTTATATGTTGTGTTATTTGCACTCTTTATATTTTCTCTCTTTCCTGCTTTGTACTGCAGCTGCTGCACAACAGATCCCTCTGGATTCATAGGGTTCTATCTTATTAATTTAAAAGTTCAAAACATGCCTGTAAGCTGCTATTGACTACTACGTAGCCTCACAGAATATTCAAAACTCCAGTTTTTGTTTTTGGGAGTCTGATACACCCTCATAGTAACAGTCTTTTCAGGATGTTGCGACCACAACAGTCAGCCAATCAGCCAATTGCTGTGAATTCTGCGCGAGCGCTTTGTCCACTTAACGCAGCTTTGCTGTGAATTTGACTTTCTAAAACGGGTAAAATCTCATTTCATTGTAGACCTGCATGCAGTGTATTTATTTGCTCAGTCCGTTGCTGTTAGCATCATATCGCTAATGTCACCCAATGTTTATTAACGGATTTAAAGACAGAGTCGAGCCTCTTCGTTATCAGTGTGAGATTTTTGGGACTACGTAATGGTTTAGCACTGCTTTGAACAGCAGCAACAGCTAATAGTCTTTGATTAGCTGTTGTCTTGATATATTGTGAAAATGTTAATATGATTATTGCCCTTAAAAACTGTATTATTTGGGCTCTACTGCTGATGTGTTCTTGAGCTGCAGCAGTATATCAGAAGTAGACCCCTGGACCTCTTTACTACCTGTGGATAGTCAAATCAGGAGAAATGCAAAAAGATATGTACTCTGTACAAAAAAGTACATCATCAGTACTATTTCTGGTCCCTTAAGAAAGCAACCTCTGGCGTGTAAAACATTTGAATAAGCCTCACTTCCTCAGCTGAAGTTCCTCATGCAAACAGCAAACTGCCAGTAAGTAGTAAGAAGTGCAAACATGAGAGCACAGCGAAAATAGTCATGTGACACCAAAATCTGCATTCAGAAGTGTACTTCATGCAAAGTGTGAACTGTACATCCAGGATATGTTTACATTTTCTTTGTTGTATAGCTCAGCAGTATCTGAATCTCCATTTTAGATGAACCACAGCTGGCGGATGGTTAGCTATAAATAGATCATTTTAATACTTTATTATAAAATTATTAATGGAAACTGGACATCGCAGTGCTGCAGCAGAGTTCATAGCCAGTTTATTTCCACCAGGCTAGACCTGTATGAGGAATACCGCAGTCAGGGGAGGAGTGGAGGGTGAAACTGAGGCTGAAATCTTTATTATATAATGTTTTTTAATTTATATATTGTATATATGAATGTACAGACACTTAGAATGAACTGCTGCTGATAAAACCATGAACTATTGCACTGATGCTCAAAGTAGAACTCCTCAAAACTACAGTAGTGTTGAAATTAGCAGTAATGTTTGTGGTTTGGAGCTGCAACGATTAAAAGATTAATCAATTAAATGTCAACTATTAAATTAATTCAACTAATTTGATGACTGATTAATCATTTTAATACTTTTTTTAAAGATAGAAGTCAAAATTCTCTGACTCCAGCTTCTGAAATGTGACACTAAACGAAACATCTTAATGTAATAATTGACAGTATTCACCATTTTCTGACATCTTATAGACAAAACAATTAATCAATAACATGAGGAAATAGTTGACAAATTAATCAACTATGAAAATAATCATTAGTCGCAGCCCTATTGTGGTTGTAGTTGTAGAAGTCGTTGAAGATGTAGTAGTAGTATGGGTGGTAGTT
The DNA here is from genome assembly GCA_019142605.1 of Cephalopholis sonnerati. Classification (NCBI taxonomy): domain Eukaryota; kingdom Metazoa; phylum Chordata; class Actinopteri; order Perciformes; family Serranidae; genus Cephalopholis; species Cephalopholis sonnerati. The sequence continues at coordinate 13,664,567 of JAGQAX010000014.1, forward strand.
GTAGTACTAGTATTGGCATTAGTAGTAATGGTAATAATGCAGTCATAGTAGTGGTAGTGTTAGCAGTAGCAGAGCTTTCTGTAGCATCATATCTTAATGACATAAACATGTTGTGTCATCTGTTGATGATTCTGAGGAAATATTAATTAGAAACTACCAAATTGAGCTATTGCAGGTTTTGTTTTACACATTGTTGCTGCCCTGTCTCCTGGTTGGTGGCAATTGTTTTTTCAGGTAACCCAACAGGTTTTAAAATGATTTATGTGCCTTAAGAAGTAGGATTAAGGCTAAAGAGTCTACAGCTGTGCCGACGGCTAAATACTAAAATTAGCATGCTCACATGCACATAGCGACGATGCTAACCTTCTGTTTAGCAGGTGTGTTGTTTACCATGTTCACCATCTATGTTTAGCATGCTAACATTTGCTGATTAGCACTAAACACAAAGTACAGCTGAGGCTGATAGGAATGTCTGCAGGTTTTTAGTCCTAAATTAAAACACTGAACAAATTAAAATTTTGACATGATGATGATGGTGCTAGATGAAACATTTAAGGGATCACTGAAGACATAAGGATTCATACTCTGGGGATCACGAATGTCTATACAAAATGTCAGAGGGTTCTATGAAATAGACCAATGGTAATGTTGCTCTGTAGATAGCAAAATCACAAAATTTTGAGATACAGGGTTTTTGCTAGACAGCAACTAAGTGATGAGATAAAGTCTTAATTTAGGGTCTAGTGTCCAGGATGTAGGAGAATTACGGTAGCCAACACAAGAATGTGGCCCTATCTAGACTCAGTGTTTGGTTTGTCCATTCTGGGCCACTGTAGAAATGACATTGCAGACTCCATTGTAAAGGACCTAGTCCATATGTAGATATAAATGGTTCATTCTAGGGTAACAAAAACATAGTGATTCTTAGTTCCAGGTGATTATACACTAATGAAAATACACTCATGGGTGCGTCATACCATCTCTGCTAGTATATCCCCCTAAACCCTACACACTTGACCTTTAATGCAAAAATAGTTTAACATTAGTTAAATGATTTTATTGATGGTTATGTATACATATTGTGATATACATTATATCTGTATTAGCTAAATACTTCTACTTTGTAGCAGTGTTATGTTAGTTAACCAAAACTAAGACAAAACTAGTTGTAAGAAAAATTGGTAACAGAAATTACAATGAAAATGACAGTTTTCAGAAACAAACTAGATAAACAAGGGACCATCTTGCTACAACAATGCGTGATTCAAAACAAATGTGAACCAGAGGCGTAAAGTGAGGGGGCCCATGGCCTTACCCTACTTCCTACCCCCCTAACTTTTGCGCCCTTGCTTGAACCACATACATCTTGGGACTAGTCTTTTATTTTGATCTCAAATACACACCTTTAAAGTTTAGTGACTGTATTCTGTATGGTTGTGATGCTCTTGCGGTGACAAAATCTGTCCACAGACATACAATAGAAACACCTGCCAAAGTACTCTCAACGGCTTCTGTGGTAGTTTCCGCTTTTGACACTCTGCGACTCACAAGGTGAAAACTAAATCTGCTATCACAGTGTTGTAGCTGCTGGTAAAAACTACAATAAACAGCACAACACAAACTAAACAATGTAGAATTGCAGGTAAATTCAGGTTATTTTCCCGTGTATATCACTTTGTCCTGTTGTGTTTGACTTGTTTATGACACAGTAACACTAAACATTAAAACTAAATAAAAACTTCACTAAAAACTAGTCAATTCCTCAAAATAAAAATAAAACTACTGATGCACTCCTGAGATTAAACTAAAATCAAAACAAAAATGAAAGTCTAAATAAAAATAAAATATAATGAAAACTCTGCTCTGCACTCAGTCTTGTCTTGAAATGGTTCCCACTGCAGAGACAGTTCAGAGTGTGAAGCTCGACAGCAGTCTAGACAGCGAGTAGTCTGGAGTCTGGAATCTCTGTGGACAAAATAACAGGTTCCCTCATCACATCACACCACATGACCCCTCAACTCTCATTATCCAGAGGGATGGTCTGTGTGTGTGTGTGTGTGTGTGTGTGTGTGTGTGTGTGTGTGTGTGTGTGTGTGTGTGTGTGTGTGTGTGTGTGTCTGTGTGTGTTGGAGATGGGGGCAGAGTAGGTGACTGAATACACAACTCCATTCATGGTCCTCAGCTTCTATGAAAGTGTAGTTTTTAGTAGCGCTTTAGCTCATGGCTGGCTGACGATCACATAGGACTTCACATGCTGCCAGAGGGCAGAGCGTTACCTTCTGTCTACAGTCCATGATACTGAGACGGATAAACATGATGACATTTCACTTTCTCACTCTCTCCTCTCTCTCTCCCTTCATGTTCCCACAGTTTGGACCAACGTGGAGCCTCGGTCGGTGCCAGTGTTCCCTTGGCATTCGCTTGTCCCTTTCCTGGAGCCCAGCCAATCAGGAGCGGCTGCCCAGCCTGCTGATGGCCAACAGCTTGTCAATCAGAGCAAAGGTAGCCAATGACCCCATTCCTTTTCTCTAAATTCCACTGCCTGTGCCCAAAATATAGAAAACTACATCTTATAAACAAATATTTCCCTCAAAATAATAATCATAACAGGAAGTAATATGTGGAGTTTCTGTTTCTGCCAAAACACTCAAGTACAAATGTTGGTCGGAGGTACCAGCAGCCAAGTCAGTGTTTCCCAAAACAGTTTCGACTGAGTTGCAAATCAGCACAGTTGGTGTTCACACCAATATAGTTCCAGTAACATTGTTGATGACACTATTTACTGACTGGAGTGCTAAAATCTATTCAGAGACTAATTTTGACTGGTGGAGACTGTCAGTAATCTTCCACAGGGCCTCATTAGACCTTATTTATGTGGTGTATATAGATTTTATGTTATCCTTTTTTTATTTTATCTTAATTGTATTTTTGTTGGGTTTTTTTTATCACTCGGCCACTTTCTTTCCGTCATCCTTTGCTTTTGTACTCAAGAGGTTCTGTAACACGTACATTTCCTGTTGTGGGATTAATAAAGTTTATCTCATTTTATCTTAACTTAGCTTAGCTTAGCTTAGCTTAGTTTAGCTTATGACTTTATTAGGACTCAGCTATTGATTAATCATTTATCCACTATTAGTTTCAGCGGTCAGTGGATAAAGTTTCTTAAGGCCCCGACACACCAAGCGGACAGTTGGGCTTTGGTCAATCTTGGGCTGTTGGTTTTTCACCCTAGTTAGTGCAATGTGTCCCGCACCGCTGCCTCTTTTTTGCGACAGTGGAGCTCCCGCTTTGAATAAAATCATTCTGATTGGGAGTTGAGCTCAGTGCGCCAGAAGAAAAATGGAAGTGAGGAAAGTAAACAAACCGATAAAGTCAAGAGGGAATCAGAACAAAACAAACTTGTTACAAAAGGTAAGATAATTTTACTTAAGCCGTTGACCTCTTCAGCAGAAAAATTTTTGTGATGGTTTCTTTTTTTCACTGGCACACAGTAAAAATGCTCATTTCTTCAACATTTGATTTTGGTAATGACGTGCTAACTGGCTAACTAGCATCAAGATGGTCTTCTGGTTTTCCTTTATGAATGACGAATACTAACTACTGCCATCTGCTCTCATGAAGAGTTATTTCCTCTCACGCAGGGGCAGAACGTATGTGCTGGTTGGCTGTTGGGTTTAGTCTTTGTGATGTAGTCATGTGCAACTTTTTGGCCGAGATGGAGGCATGGTGAAGCAGCGCAGCACTCAACTTTGGTTGCCACTAGTTCTAGTTCTTTGAAGTCTGTATGGTTTGTCTGGGCGTTTAGAGCCCACATTGTCAATCTAAAACACAAAGATATTTGATTTGCTGAAATATATGACAAAGAAAAGCAGCAAACCCTCAAAGACCTGATTCTGCAAATTGTTTTTTTGCTTGTAAAAAGACAGCAAAGAATGACTGATTATCACAAAAGTCACCAGCAGTGGTGTAGTAGTAGTTGATGAGGTGGGTGTACTACTAGGCAGATAGGTAATTTACCGAGGAGGAAGTGGATATACTCTACTACACATGCCGGAAGTTTTTTGTCTGAGAGGTGGGTATTAACGGCCAGAAAAAGAGGTTGGCATACCTCGTAGATTTGTGTATGACCTCCAGTCCACCACAGACTGCCGGTTAATTTTCTGTCAACTGATAAATCATTTCAGCTCTAGACTGTTAAATAAACCAGCGTGCTTTTTGGGCAAGAAAGACATCCCATTCAAAGCTGTGTCACATTATTGACCTCAAAAGAAATAAGAAAGTTTGCTATTTTAGGGAGTATGAGCACAAAAGATTTGTTTGAAGAGACCAAAACACTGCATTAGAGTTGCAGCAGTATATTGTGGTATAAAAATTGACAGGTACCATATCCTGCACATTTGCTTATCTGTGCAGCAAGTGCAGCCAGACGGAGTATCTCACTAGAGCATGCACATCCATGTCTTATCCTCGTAAAGGGCCAGTCAGACTTTTTACACATACTTCCATTAAAAAAGGTTTCAAATTTCACTCAAAACAAATATGTTTTTTTTTCCTCATTGTAACCGACAGTGTCATTGTAACTGATAATAATAATAACAAATGTGTAATACCATATACCATGGTGTTTTCTGAGACAGTCACCTTACCATGAAAATCTCCCAACATTGCAACCTTAAACTGTTTACAATCTACTCAGCTTTTTTCTGTCCCAGTAAATGCTGCAAAAACTAAGGTAAGGCAAGACAGTGTTATTCACAGAACCCCAATGTACTTAATATTTTAAAAAGGGACATGAACAATACATCAAAATGAAAACAACAAATATTAATACATTCCCATAATACTTAAACACACACTCACACTACCATTAATGGGTCTGAGAAATCACACAAGGCCTCAAAAGTGAAGCTAGTCTGTATATAAACTTTATTTAACTGTAACTACATATAAGCTAATCTCTGTCTATATAAACATAGAAAAGGAAGCAAACTCACTAATAGATACAGTACATATTGTCAAAAAGACACCTGCAGAATTAAAATAAATGTGTCAACTAAGTTTTGTAATTACTATATTTAATGACAAAATACTTCTGTAATGTTTGGATATAGTCACTAAACCCATCAGGAAACATTTCCTTTATATGTTACTTTTCTTACTACTGCCACAGATTTTAACACAGATGTAGTCAGAGTTTCTCACACTTCCCACAGCCGAAATAAAGCTGCCCATCAACAAGCTGCATGCAGGGAAGCCCTACGTTCACACATATGACACTTCTTACTTCCTTGAAAATTTTAACTAACTGGCATTTAAATGCTTTTTATTTTTCAGAGCCACGTTGCGGTGTGGCCCTGGTGAGCGACGGGCGGACTGGCCCTCCAGACCTAGAGAGGGGATCGCCGTCATGCCCTCCCCCCACCAATGACAATCCTCCTGCAGACAGGGGTGGGGCTGACAGCGAGACAGAGAGTGATACAGACGACCCGTAAGTACAAAGAGGCTGATTTTATCCTCATCCCTGATATTGTCATGGCGCTTATGTTGTGCCTTTTTTGGCATATAAAAGTAAAAAATATATTTATTATTGCAGGCTGCAACAGTTTAGTGCTCAGCTGTGTATTTTGTGTTGGTCATCATAGTCTAGCAGTGACTATGGATGGCAAATAGAATCAAGAGAAGAGGAAGAAACAAAAAGATTTAATTTAAATTCAGGTGTAGAGTAGCACTGTGGCACACTGACCACATTGTGAAATGAGGCCAGTCAGACACAGGAAACTGCCAGACAACCATTGATCCAATTTAGGTCACGTTTACGTGCAAGTGCAGTAATTTAAATCTGTCTGTTACTCACATATAGACTTAATGAAGTGGGATGTAACTCTTTTCAGTTTATTTTGTAGAACAGATACTGGTTTATTTTACTGTTTAGTATGGATGAGTTTGTTTAATTTGGGATCTAGTTTATTCCTGAATTTAACTACTACTATGATTTTTGGGGCTTTTTTGAATAGTGTTACAGGAGCACTGTGTAGGATTTAGTGGTAGCTAGCAGTGAGGATTGCGACCAGCTGATTTTTCTCCTGGTTAGGATTCCTTTAGTGTTCATTGTTCAGGAGGTTTTTCAAGAAGTTGAATCATCCGCAGAGGTTTCTTCCTCTCTAGAACAAATGGACCAGGTTATTTAAACCAGTAAAAACACTGAATAAAGCAGTTTCACATTAAAAAATCAGTGTTTCTCAGGTGCTGTTTTGCTCGTTGCAGACAGGCTACGAGCCCTGCACCTGCCAGCGTGTGTTCATTGATAACTTAAGATCCAGACATTCAGAAGGTTTTTACAGGGAGCTGAATTACCCACAGAGGTTTCTTTATCTCCAAAACACAGATCCAGAAATTTAAATCACTAAAACACTGAAAAAAATCAGTTTCATGTTCATGTTTTCTGATGCTGTTCAGCTCGACAAGGAGGGGTTGCGTTGTGAGGTGGGCGATGCCAAAACATGAATGGCCCTGTCTTAAGCCAGTGTTTGGTCTGTTCATTCTGGGTTACTGTAGAAACATGGAAGTGCAACATGGTGATCCCTTTGCACGGGAACCAGCTCCCTATGTAGATATAAATAGCTCATTCTAAGGTAACAAAAACACAATGATTCTTATTTTCAGGTGATTATATACTAAAGAAAACACACTTATTATACTGTATTCCATGTCTACCAATATATCCCCTAAATCCTACACTCTGGACCTTAAATGTTTTCTTCCAAAATTATATGTATTCATTTTGAAAAAAAGAAAAGTCTGTAGCTACATTTTGTTGTTCCATACACTTAAGATATAGAGAAGGAAAAACAAAAAACAGTAGTGTCTTGAGTTAACCTCTGTCCTTTAAAAAGTTTAGGTGTTACATTTAAATGTTGTAAACTCATTTTGAGCAAACACTTTATACATTGTGTTTCCTTTCTGAGAGTCTCGGTATGACTCACCAGAAACAGATAGTAACTGTAGATTATATTAGACACAGTTTGTCGACGTAGTTTGAATCGTCGACTTTAAAACTCTCAAGGACGCTACGCTCAGAACAGGTGCACCGAAATCCACCTCTGACAGCAAAAATTTGAAAGAAACAAACAACTTTTCCACCAGCTGCATCAGTGTGTGTGTGTGTGTGTGTGTGTGTGTCTGGCAGAGAGTTGTACAGTCTGTGCTTGTTCATTCCACTCAGTCTCAGGCTGCGTCTCTGCGTCTGGCTGGGTTATTGCTCTTTCAGAGTGACTCAGACGGGCTGCGTGGCTGTCTGGCTGGTAGTGTGGTTTTGAATGTTTTCAGGGTCACTGTGCTCACAAAGGCCGCCATCACCGAAAGAAGTGCTTCAGCAATCTCTCAATGTTGCAATGGTTACACCTGTTATCTGGCTGCAGCTCAATGGAAAGACTAATGGCATTAATAAAAACAAAGTCGACTCATTTAACAAGATTTGAGCTCCATTTCTTAGCTGTTTTACCCTGCTTGTACAAATACACCTCCACTGTACGCATGCTTACAGATGCATGCAAATGTAAGCATAATGTACATTCTTCTTTTATCTTTTTTATTTTTTATTTTTTTTTACAATATTTTTGTCATGGTTTTCATCACATAAACACAAACACACAGCTCCAACAATTCAACAATTCACAGTGGCCACAATTACTAAATATCTGATTTAGATCAGTAATTTATGATGCAAAGAGATACACTCACATCTATGTACACATATGTATAAGTAAAAGCCACACAGCTGCAATGTAACCACTCAAAGCAATATGAACCGTCAACTTAAATCTACTAAAAGTGCTTGTTTTTAAAAGAACCGGCTCAGATTGTTATTTGAAGTGCATGACAACATTATGGAAATGATCCCTGGAGATAGACTTTTTTGTCAAAGAGTAAGATCATTTTTTATTAATCGAAAACAGCCCCAAAATTGTTAAAACCAAACCCACCAGACTCCAGTAAGATAATCTCTGATTTTAGCGTGTGTAGAGCCAGCATATTTTCACATCTAACTGGGTGAATTGAGGGTTTACTTCAACCAAGCCAGAGCTGGTGATTTCTGGCACAGTGAAAACACAAACCAATGTGTATTTTCTGAGATTGGTTTTGTTTCTTCCAACTCTGAATGAAGTGTGTTTACAATAATAGAATTACTGCTTATTTAAATGGAGTCTGGTGGGTGTGGCTATAGCCATTTCGAGGCTTTTTCTAGTTAAACAAAAACAATCTCTTTGACAAAAAGTGTAAGGTTTATCTTTGTAGGGATCCTTTACATAAGTTGTCAGACATTTAAAATAAAAATCGGAGCCTGTCAGCGCCAAAAACGAGCACTTTTAGTGGACAAACATTAATGGTGCGAACATGCCCGAACATGCCTTATTTGCAGGCAATATAAGGACTGTGTACACAGAATATATAGTTTTTAAGTTGTATTGTTTTTTTATTTATCGATCCGTCTGTTACCCCCTTCTTGATTCCTTTTTTGTTTTTCTTTTGTATTTCCCAACCGACCTCACATCTCCCTGACAACTTGGCTGGCTCTGGCTTAATGTCTACCTTTATGGACACTGTGCGTGTCTTTTTTCTTATTCTAAATCTTAATCTTTGCTGCATTATGTGTTTGCTGTATATAACAAAAGAACTTTAAACTAGATAAAAAGGCAAAAAGTGCCTTATTCATGCCATGTCACGACGCGACACAGAGTTCACTTTCTAACAGTTGAAAGGTTCAGACTTTCTGTCTGAAGACTCACAGTTTCAAAAGACTTTTTTAATGGTCATAACTGATGTGTTCACAGTTTAAACAGTTTTCTTGCCTGTTGTGCCAAGAAAAAGTTATTCAGAGTTTATTCAGTTCATTTATCAGTCTACAGTTTTGCTTTGTCGCTAATAGTTGGGAAGTCTGTGGTGTATGTGTTCCTTTATCTGCATCTGTCTTGATTTATGTTTTATTATTCATGTTTTCTTTTTGGCTCTCTGCAAGTGTCATCTCCAATATAAGCTACCATTATTGTGATGACAATAAGAATTTGTATACAAATGAATGTCTGTTTTACTGCTCTGTTTCTGCAGCTGTAGCAACACAATAATAATAATAATTTAAACTTATCCCAGTTTGCTGTCACAAACTGGCTGTATTTGTTCTTTTTATATTTACTGTGTGTGTCTGGTAGCTTTTTCTTTGAAACAATCCAGTGACTCACAGGAAGAATTCAATTTAGTAGAAGTAGAAATAGCAGTTTCTGTTGAATTAACAAAGTAGTTAGCATGCGTAGTGGTAATATCCAAGGCTGAGCAGATGAAGAAAAGTGCATCGATATCGTTAATGTCAATGACGAGAAAAGAAAGTCAAGAAAAGAAAGGGAAATTGAGTGCTTACATGCAAATTAATATTCCACTATTTTTCCTAATATGACAATATTCTGAATTTGATGCAGTTCATTTGAACAGCATATTCCATTTAGATGGTCCGAATTCTTGATTTTTTTCCAATGTAGCATTATCCGATTAAGACGTGGGATATTCCGATATTACTCTGCTTTTAATAGCATTCTTAGAACATGTACACAGTGCATTCAGAATATGTGTCTCTCAACTGGGATTTTCACAGTAGTTTGCATCACATGGTCTAATGTCCATTTACAGCCAACATGGATACGTTGTACTCAAACCATCTAGCCAACAGTTTGCTAGGCTGTAGGAGAGATGCATACCCAAAAGAAAAGTCCACATTTCTTTTTAAAAAATTTTTTGGATATGAGCAAATATCTTAACACCAACCGGTCGAACAATTTAGCCACCAGTAAGAAACTCTGAAAGAAATCCAATTTTGACGCAAAGACACAAAAGGACAAGCAGCTCCAGTCATTCCTATTTCTATGTTTTGACGTGACAAACGACATGTACGTTAATCGAAGTATGCACTGCTGCATGTAAACAGGAATGTAAATCGAATATTCATTTTCATCAGCCATGTAAACAGTGCAGTAGAAATATTGTCTTTTTTGTAATAAGGTCAAAAACCAGAGTATTTTGTGCATGTAAACATAGTCACTGTTCTGGTAGGCTGTCATGACTTTTCGGCCATGTATTGAAGAATCAATAAATAACAGGTGTTTCACTGTAATTAAATTATACAGCATAACATGTCATACTGGTCAAGTGCCTGTTGTACATTAAATAAAACCTCATGGAATCTTGTCTTCAGACCAAAAAGATGTAAAATACATACACAGATTAAAGAGCAGGCTTTTTTACACAGAACCTGAATAAATGTGGACCAGTACGTCTTGAATTCCTCCCTAAATCCTCCATAGCCCTTTATTCTTGTCACTTTTGTGAAAGTCCCTCAAAGTGAGGAATTTCCCTTGATTTCCCGTCTCTTGTGGACTCAGCAGTTTCACTTTTTCTCTGTGTGTGAATGTAGGTTCTCCCCGGGTGTGGCCAACGATCCGGCGCCCTCCTCTGGCCCCATGAAGAGACGAACACAGTCCCTCAGCGCTCTGCCCAAGGATGGAGACAGAAAGGTCAGTCCGCTGTGCAGACAGTCAATGAGTAGAGAAGGCAGAAAGATACAGAGACAGATTAATGCTTACCATAAAACTTAACTTTGTGTCCTCCTCCAAACCCAAATTAGAGGGAGAAGGACCACATCCGCCGACCCATGAATGCATTCATGATCTTCAGTAAACGCCACCGGGCCCTGGTGCACCAGCGACATCCCAACCAGGACAACCGGACAGTCAGCAAGATCCTGGGGGAATGGTGGTACGCTCTGGGGCCCAACGAAAAGCAGCAGTACCATGATCTGGCCTTCCAGGTAAACACACTCTGAAATTATTAATTGCCTCTTACTTTCTGATTGTTTTGCAGTTTACTGCTGATGGCCATAAAACAGTAGAGAATTTTTAACCAGTATATGGGAGCTTTTAATTTTGTGCTGCAGACATCCAGATTCATCAACAGCAATAGCAGCTTGTCCAGAATTAGGTGATGAAAAACTGAGTAGTTTCCATTCGCAGTGAATAGCATCATTGCTGAACTATAGAAACTGAACCAGCATCAACAGTAGGACTGTCAACAAATATTTTAAATTTGATTATATAATTGAATTGTAAAGTTTAAAAAAGGACATTTGATTGCGAAAATTAATATTTGATCGTAAAAAAAATATTTAAAAAATGGCAGCACTACCGTGGCTCGCATGTACCTGGACCGCTGCACTGAATGCACTGCATGATGGGAGTCACACGATGTAGCTTTCACTGATTGAAAATAAAATGAAGACCAAGCTGAAGGAGCGGTCAGCCATGTGGTGATGATGGCAGATATCTCAGCTACAGAAAGAGCAATTCACTTCATGAACAATCTGAAAGGCCCTGTTTAGAAATACTTTGTATTTTGGTCAGTAGATGGCAAAATTGAGGAACCTTGAAATTTAATTGTAGGCAAGCTACGTAAGCTACTGTTAGCCCATCATTCCCATGCCCATGGCCACAAAGAGTTGGTTTTGGTTTGAATGAGACTGCGTGTCATAACCTCTATAAAAAAAAAGGTTAAATTAAAAAGTATCCCTATACTGCGAGCCCTCGGCAAGGCAACATAACAGTTCCACAAACATCCCTTTTGTTAAACATGCTATGAGAACAGCTAACAGTATTAGTCGCTGGCTAGCTACCGATATGTCAGGGCTACTGAAGTATGGGTTTATTAAGCTCATTTAAACTGCTAATATGAGTCTTAAAAAAGATCCAGAAACAGCAACGAAAATTTAGGAGTGTATGGTAGGAGAGTTTAAGGTGCCATAGGTTTTCCACTTCATTTTGTGATGTTTTTATTGCAGATATGACTGACCCAGGCACAATGCTTAGTGCGAGTGAGAGAGCACGAGTGCAAAAAATACTGACTCTGAACTAAGAAACTGTGAGAGAATATGTGTCATATGTTTTCAAAGATGTTGAAGTGTCACAGTAAAGAAAGGCTTTGTTAAGTTGTGTCATACCGGCCTTTAATGTTATTTTTTGAGAAGTTTACATGTGGGCCACCTACAGTGAACATTGACCACCAAATTTAGTGGCTTGGTGGCCTGTGGGGCCAGTGCCTAAAAATGTAGTCTTTCCCTGCATTTCACCATGAGCAACCTGAGGACGTGTTTTGAAAATATGGATCCAAATGAGCATGGCTTAATGTCTGAATCTCCAGCCAATCAGCCACATAATAATGTGTTGAAAAAATATTTGAATGGCTTGAACCTATGTAAGCGAACAATCGAACATCATTATTGGCCAATTTTGACAACCCTACTCTCTCTCTTCCTCAGCCTCATCTTCTCCTTTTCCTCCTCCTCCAGGTGAAAGAGGCCCATTTCAGAGCCCACCCAGACTGGAAGTGGTGCAACAAGGACCGCAGGAAGTCGCTGTCTGAGGGCCGTGGGACGCCAAAGGAGCCACGGGAGAGGAGCATGTCAGAGAGCATAGGTGTGTATATGTCTATGTGTGTGTGTGTGTGTGTGTGTGTTGATTAGCATTAATTAGCATTTCCAAGCCAAAGTAAAACATGGCTTTAAAAAAGGAAAATGTCTTAGATAAGGATCTAAAACAGACAAAAGATTTCAAAGCAGTTGATGATTCACTGAAGTCAATTAAAATACATTCAGGCATATTGAATGATTGTCTAAAAAAACTGTAGTATAATTATAGAAACATTATACTGATTTTTATTGCTCATTGCAGCCTTTTTGCTGATGCTTGTACACAGCGCGTTGGTGTGGCTTTTATGGAAGAGGTTCTCAGTTTCATTGATCTGTTCCATGATGATACACTGTGATGTTTGATCTTTGATCAGTCTTTCTCCTCTCCTCTCCAGATCCCCATCCAGAGTCTCAGGTGCTAGAGGGGAAAGGAGGGGGTTCGGGCTGGCCAGTGGGATCGGAGCGTAGAGGGGGGCTGTTTTCGGGGCAGCACCCCCGTCCCCGAGCCTTTTCCCAGAGTGCCGTGCACACCCTGGAGCAGAGGGAGAGAGAAAGAGACCTAGAGAAGGTAGGTGGTTGTTAATCTGTAGCTCAAAGGCAGCAAACAGACTCGGGAGATTTAAGACTGTGAAGCAAACGTTTCGAGATCACCAGCTAATTTAAATCTTAAAGCTAGATAAAATTGAAATAATGTGCTCTCAGTCCAGTCAAGCATTTGAAACTAATTTGTTGCTTCCAAGAGAACAAATAAAAAAATAAATGAAAATGCAGAAAATAAAAGCAACAGACTGAAGTAAATCGCCTACGCACCAACATGCATGTGTATATTAATAGACAGCAGACGTGTGTCCTTCACACTGCGGAGCATTTTGGTTGAACTCTACAACTGAAAGCACGCTGTTCAAAAACAGTTCAAATGGACTCTCTTAGTTCTTTGTGTGAGGGCTTGAGTTGCTGCTGCTGAAAGCCCGACTGAAAGCTCTGGGGGTGCGCAGCCTCCAACTTCAAAGGTTTCACTTTCTACTTTTTTAGTGCCTTTGAAGGCATTGTGGTGTTTGTTGCTTCTCTCCTAATCACAGAGGGATAGGCCTGCATGTGAGCTCTTTTGTTTTGAAGGCATTTATTTAAGGCTGGTGGCAAAGCCGCGTATGTATGCATGCTTTGATAAAAGCGATATTACTCTTGTCTGAAGTGTTGTTCTAAGGTACTTAAGGTTTTTCTTTATAGTTTTTTTATGTTGAGAAGCAGTGTCACTCAGTAACTACTCAAATATTTTCTTTTAAGGGAACCTATAATGCCTTTCCTTATTTTCTAATGTTACAATATCGGATTTTTATTTTAAACTTGACCAGAGTTTCAAATACTAAGGTAAACATATGTAAAAGTAATCCCTGTGAGCAACAACCTCAGGCTTTAGACTAGTCTGACTACTCCTTCTCCAATGTTTTTTCTGCTTCGGGTACAAGTTGACGTCAGCTCATGAAGGATTTCTTTATATGGTAATTTGCTACAGGCACGTAACTGCAAGAGTTTACATTACGTAGCTTACACTGCTAAATGTAGCTGGATGCTAATGTGAAGAAAACATGTAATCTTGGTTGCTGATGTTGAAAATGTGTCCTGATTTAGGATCATATTGCTGCTGGAATACGTCCGGTTGTGTTTACAAGTACTTACTGCTGATTTTTCAAGAGAGAAATTGCTATATACAGTCATTTCCAAGGTGCTACATGTAGCTTTATGCTAACATCAGGGAAACATGTAATCTTAGTTGTCAGTGTTGTTAATTTGTCCCTTGATTTTGGGTCATATTCCTTCTGGAGCATGTCCAATTATGTGTAGAAGCTTTTATTGACGATTTTTAATTGAAGAAAGTGCCACAACAACCCCCCTTCTCTCCCTGAAACAAGCGTGTTGCAAGACTCTACTCACTTCTGTCTGTGCAGAACAAGGAGAAAGATGTTTTTTAAAGTCTCTGTGTGTTCAGCTAGCCGTGCTTTTGGAGCTTCTAACTGAATCTCTGTGGGCTGGAGTTAAGTGTCTCTCCTCTCCTTTTACTGCTTCATTTTACTGTTTCATGTTTACTTTCAGCCGTATGAGTCTTGTTGAGTTACTGCTAAAAACCCAACATTTCCTTATTTTGCTGCTTCACAATAAAAGTCCCCCGTTATTTTGTAAAACCTGTACTTGAATTAGCAGAACATTGTTAGCAACTTTTCTTCACTAAAAACAAGTCCAGGGTGAGAGGCTGTGAGCAAATAGTTTGTTGGGCACAGGGAAACTGAGATCTGTGTGGGTACATGAGACCCTAAAGAAGAGGGTGGATCACAGGGATTTCCCTCAGTTGGTCCAGAAGCTTCGCCTCGATGATGGTCGCTTCCAGGCATATTTTTGGATGACTCTGGGGCAGTTTGACAAACTGCTGTCTATTGTTGGGCCATACAGCTCTGAGTATCTAGCAAGCACTACCACCAGTTTCTCCTCCATTGTTTACCGACTGTAAACTTGTTGTGACCACCACGGAAGGCCCGCCTCTCAAATCATCCCATCAGGCAATGGGAAAAAAGATGACAAAAAAAGAGGAGACGCAGGGTGCTTTTACACTTTGAGTTAGTGTTTTCAACTCAAGGAGTTCAAAGCGCTCCGACAAAAATGCCAGTCGCCTAGGGCGCAGAAACGCGAGGCGAGTCACAACACAAAACTGTGAGCAAAAAACTTTAATCTCATTAAAAACAAATAAAAAAAGCTGCCTCAAGCTGCTAAAACGCTTTCTGTGTGATCGGGGCCTAAAAGCAGAAACAGCCACAGTAAGATGTTGATGAAGAGCTGCAGACAACAGGCTCTTACTGCACCTCTGCAAACAGCTCGCCTCTAACAGGAGGAAAAACACTTGCAGCCAGCAAAAATAACGGAGCACTTAAGTTGTGGATCAGCCCACTGGTTTTAAACATCATCACTCAAGAGAAGCCATCATCAGTTAAAGACATACCTTTAAGTGGGTAGCGCTGTTTTAATGGAGACGCAAATCCCCGCCACGCTAGGCTGACAAGCCAAACCAAGCCAAGCCAAGCCAAGCCAGCCCATGACTGTCGAAAAGTGGTAATACTCATTCCGCGACCACAATTATGGTTAAAAGACGCTGAGAAATGAAAGACCTGGAAACAACCAACAACCAACTGGGCTTTTTCAGGAGGGGGGGCTTAAAGAAACGGACGCTAAATGGAGCGTTTCAGACAGAGGGTGAATACAGGTGTTCCAGCACAGACAGTTTTAGGAAAATAAAATGTTTTTTGACCATTAAAACATGTAAGCATCTTGTAGCAGAAACCTAAAATGAGCACAATAGGTCCCTTTTTAAATGTTGTAAAACTTAAATTTCTCTTTTCTTCTTTGTCAGGAGGACGGGGCGAGTTTGTTTCGCCACCGGTCCCCACCTCAGTCCCTGTACCAGGGTGGCGCCAGTGAGGACGTGACCAGCGACGAGGAGCGCATGGTCATCTGTGAGGAAGAGGGGGACGATGATGTCATGGGTGAGTTAGATTATGATTACAGTGGTCAAATGGTGGTTAGAGAGACTGTTGCACAACCACAGAGTCATAGTTTCAGTTCCCACAGCGATCAGTGCGTCTTAAAAAAGACTCTGAACTTCAGCCTTCTTAGTCAGAATGACTACTTCAGCAAAACGCCTAAAAGGTAGAAAAAAGATGCTGGGTCATCCAGTGAGTTTCAGCCCTGAACTGTTAATTGCTAGTGTTAGAATATAACAATAGCACGTAATTGACTGTTTGATGGTGATACTGGTGGTTTGAAGGCACTGATTGCAAATTAAATCCCTCTCAGGGAGCAGTTAAAAGAATGTAAGAACCCTTTGCTGAAATGTGTTAAAGCACTAGTTTCTGATATCTGTGTCTCATCCTCAGAGGATTCTTGTCCTGAAGGCTCCATTGACCTCAAGTGTAAAGAGAGAGTGACGGACAGCGATGAGGACGAACCAGACGGACAGGTAGCTGCACTGATCATCAGATATCTTTGAAGTGTTATCCACAGTGGACTTTACTTTGAGCTAGATTTCACTGGGCAGCCATCTGTCTCTCTTCTTTCATTTTGTACTGGGAGCATCCAACATATAGGATGTGTTGACAGATTTTTTTATTGGTTTATTTATTTGATACTCAGTACCTGTTTTTGATCTATATATTAGCTGCATTTCCACCAAACACTTACGGTATAGTACCCATGAAACCTGTATGTACCTAAACCCTTGACAGTATTCTTTAGGGCGCATTCACACCAGGATAGTCCAGGGGACTTGGTTCAATTGGGCGGGGAATGCCAAAAAATTTCAACGTCACACACTTACAACAGGTGCTCGTTTGGGGTGGTATTGCCCAAACGACCACTGAACAGGAAGATAAGGAAGAAGAAAACCTGGCTCATCGATTGGCGAGGACCGAAAACAGAAATCCATCCCCTTCAAGCGGGATTTATGGTTGTGCGTAGACCCTACACACGTAGCCTACGCACATCGTCTGCGCCGTTGTGAGCATTTTTACTTGTGAGGTGGTGTCTGTGTTGCTCTGCAGTTACACCTCCAAAACACTAGTCAGCGGCGAAGGTTTCTGTGAAGTGCTGTCAAGTTTAGGTAAATACAGGTTTCTGTTAAGTTTAGTTGATTCAAAACACACATTAGATACTGCCTAATAGAGACATTTTCAAACACAAGTACACAAATCAGCTCCACTATAACTCACAAAATTCACAGACAAACGCTTGTGTTAATCCGAACACATTTTCTGCACAAATACAACATGCTAACATTATTAGCACAAGCCTATGGCATTTTACAATGTATAAATTAGCCTAGCAACTAGCGATCTTTTCCTCTTCTCGTATAAAACCAGGGACAACAGCAACATTTAACAAAGGTAATGGCACACAATTTGGCTCCATTACAACTCGCAAAGTTCACTGACAAAACAACTGTCTTGTACGAAACACATTTTCCCACAAATACAACATGCTAACGTTATTAGCACAAGCCTTTGGCATTTTACAATGTATAAATTAGCCTAGCAACTAGCAATCTTTTCCTCTTCTCGTATAAAACCAGGGACAACAGCGACATTTAACAAAGGTAACGGCACACAATTTGGCTCAGTTTCAACTCACAAAGTTCACTGACAAAACAACTGTCTTGTACGAAACACATTTTCCCACAAATACAGCATGCTAACGTTATTAGCACAAGCCTATGGCATTTTACATTGTATAAATTAGTAATGTGTAAGGTGTTAATGTAGAAGGGGCAATAGCCATGTCAACCATGTATATAGCATGACGTCGACACCTCATTGATTGTCCACAAAAGCAGGAACATTTTCAAAACAAAAAAGTACTGGCTGCAGTGTGAACAGTCTCTGTAGCAATCAATAGAATATTTAAGAATAGCAGGTTTGCACTTTGAGTCTTTGTTTAGCAAGAGTGATGATACTCTCTTGATCAATCAGTGGACTGCAGTGCTTCTCCGTCCACCTTTCAGTGGTAGTTTCTGAATCAAGGAATTTAGTATAGGGTACCAGATTTAGTAAAAAGCTGCACAGCAAAACTAATATTTTATTAAAAACTAAATCTGGGTCTTCATCAGCAGAGCAGTTCGGTACTGGTACATATGGTATCTCTGACCCATCAAGCATCGAAAACCAACAAATTTTTCCAGAGTTACTTTAAGCTGAGAAACTTCTTGTGCTGATGAGGAGAAGAAGAACTTAACAGCTTTGATGTCTCCATCTCTCCATCTCTCTCTTCCCTCCAGCATGGCTTCCAGCCAGTGGCTCGCTCCTCTCTCCCTTCTTCCTCTCCCTCCATCCCTCACTCTGACTCCACCTCAGCTAAAGGGAACGGAGGAGGAGGAGGTGGAGGTGGTGGTGGTGAAGAGGGGTCTGAGAGGAAGAGAAAGAGAGGCACAGATGGAGGAGAGGAGGGGAGCGAGGGAAGATCCAAGAGAGAAGAAACAGCAGCAGGTGGAGGAGAAGGGGGCGGAGGAGGTGTTGTCTCCTCTCTGTCCATCGCAGGCTCAACATCCAGCACCCAGGCTCCTCTCACTTTGGCCCAGCAGGGTTTGACCCAGGTCCTCAGCGCCGTCCGCATGGCTCCCACTATGGTGACCAATGTGGTGCGACCCATCGCCAGCACGCCCATCCCTATCGCCAGCAAGCCGGTGGAAGGAGCCGTCACCCTCAGCTCCCTGCCTCAGGACAAGAAAGCCACTATCCTGATTGGAGGAGGCGGACCTCAGCAGCTGCCAATCACCGCAGGGGGTGGGTACCTGTCCTCATCCTCCTCACCTGGTCCAGTCAGTGTCACCCCAGTGGGGGGCAGCGGCCTGGTCACTAGCCTAGTTCTGGGAGGGTCCTTTCCTGCTGCCCAACCAGTGCAGCTCCTCACCCCGCCGCCGCATGCACAAACTCCCCTACCTGTCCTCCAGCCCCAGCTCCACCCCACTGCTGCCACCTCCAATCTCACACCTCCAGCCGGCCCCAAGCCGCTAGCACAGGTCCAGTACATCCTGCCTACCGAGAGCCCCTCCTCCCCTCAGCTCACCCACCAGCAAATTGTCTCCCTGCCCGCCAATGCCACCCTGGCCAATGGCATGCACTCAGGGGCGGGAATCAGAGTTTCATCAGTCAGCCCCGGGACCAGAGGTGAGACAGAGAGCAACGATTGGCCGACAAACAAAAACAAATCAGAGTTTACCTCCTAGTGTTTTCACTGGTCCACTGAAAACTAAAAAAAAAGAAATCTTTCTTACATTTTTCTTTTTGCTGTAGTTCCCTTATTTCGTATTAATCATCTCCACAGGAAGCTCTGAAAATAGATTTGATTGGCTTACATAAAGGAGAGATAAATGATTGACAGGAGAAACACTGTTGACATGAGTATGAGCGCCCGACGCCCACCCATGCCTTAATCACTCTCTATTCATAAGAGTCTGAAGCAACAGAACATTGTTCCACCTTGTTATCAGAGAGGAAACTCACTATTATCAGTAGCTGAAATGTCCTCTCTGTCCCAGAGTGTCTCCACCCACCCGTCGCTCCTGTGCTGTCCTCACCTCCACTCTTTTGGCTCGATTCATCTGTTTCTCACGCTGAGTGTTTTAATTTTCTCTCTCTCTCTCTCTCTCTCTCTCTCTCCTTCTCACTCATTAGTCCAAACCCAGTCACCGGTCTTGCAGAGCAAGATGTTGGTTCCCATGGCAACAGTGAGAACAGGGTCTACTCCTCCTCATCCTTCCATTTCCCTGGTCGCTCCGCCTCTTCCTGTGCAGAACGGCCCCGCCACAGGAAACAAGGTAACCATGTAAACAATGGTAATGAAAACAAGTGTCAACAGCGTCAAAGACAAATAGACCCCACCCTGTCTGCTGACAAGTGACAAGTGGTTAAATTCACGACAACATCAGCGGCATACAACTAGACGAGACAACACATGACACATGATGCAACACATGTTCCAGATGGGAACAAAGTGGATTACATGCTTACACTTGCTTCGTGCTCATGTTTTTCTGCTCTGTGGTCTTTATCCATTTTTGATTGTTCTGATTTCAACTAAAGCCTTTTTGAAGAATTCACTCTTATGAGTTCAGAAAAGTATTTTACACATGGAGATCAAAACTGCTGTGCAGTGCCAAAACAGTGATTGGGCAGAAAATTAATTCATAGTAGAGTTATTATTTAAGTCATTTATTAAGGAAAAATACAAAATATTTGCATTCCAGCTTTTCAAATATGATGATTTGCTGCTCTTTCTTTTTATATAATCCTAAATCAAATATTTTGGGGTTTTGGACTATTAGTCAGATAAAAAAACATTTTAATAAAGACCCCCTGTGCTTTAGGAACTTTATTGGTTCAATTGTTTTTTACTAGTTTTTTACTGTTTTTCCCTCATTTACTTAAATTTGCTATATACGACATACAGTGTGTTAATCAGTCCTTTCAGGATTTTCAGCTTTCCTGGGGATTGTTGTGGCCTGAAATGTCTGATTTCACAGCAGCTCTAAGAATATTGCGATGCATGTTGCAATGTTTTTAATGTTTTTTTGCAACAAAATTGCAGGAGCCAGTAAAATTTGCAAAAATAGTTGCAATTTTTGTGTGTGTAATTTAAATTCAAGAGAACATGTTTCAGTGAGAATAAACCAGTACTGTTTTGACTTTGTGATTTATACTACACTAATGTTACCACTAACCATGATTCTTGTAGTACGTGCAATAGATCTGGGTGTGACAGCCTCTGTCACGGTGATTTGTCTTGTCGGTTGTCCTTGCGTTTCAGTCAGTTTGGACGTGTTTTACAGTAAAAAGTGTTTGTCAGTCAGTGTTGTTTGTGTTCCACCACAGCGCTGCATGTGGTGCAAAACCATCAACCCCCACTTGCGTGCTGAACACCAGGGCATAGTCTTGCACAGTCTTGAGTGTAATTTTTTGTCAGTCAGTGTGAAACATTTGTGTTGCAGATGTCTAGATCTTCACAACAGAGAGACAAGGAAGTAAGTTTGGGAATGTTTACAAACTTATGGGAAACTGCGATGTTGGGGAATTTTTGCAAAAAATTTGGGGGCTTGAAAAAATTGCATCGTCACACAGAATTCACAGGAACTGCCTGAATTTGTGTTTGTTGTTGCAATCGCAACATCCTGGAGGGGCAGATTAGAACATGAAGTCACATTCCCTCTATATGTGTTGTAATCTGAGCTTCTCTGTTCTTTGTTGTGGTAGGAAGTTCAGCCACGCCTGCATGTTAGTGCGTGTTAGTCTGTATGTGTGTATCCCACTGGCTAGCTAGTCTGTCCCGACAGACAGTGATGACAGAACAGCATTATCGTGGAAACGTAGTGCTTACTTTTGGTTCACCCTCAGGTTACCACTTTTTACTTTTTTTTCCATTGTTAGCACTGTTAGGTGCTAGCCACTGGCTCAGCCGCTTCCATGTTGAGAGCCGAGTGCAGGCAATCCCAGCTCAGACTCTGAGTTATAGATTTTCTGTCCTATACAGCTCTTTAATGATTAATCAATTAACAAACCAATGAAATGAAATGAGATTGCTATTGAAATTAACTTTAGTTGTAGCCCTGCTGCTGTGCAGCACTTCGTTCAGAAGGGGCCAGATATTTTAACTAAGAGCAAGAATTGTTCGGAGGACTATAAAACCACATTTGACATTTATAAGTTTGTCTCAGTGGATAACAAATGATTAAATATCAGATGTGTGTTCACTAAAAAGAGTGTATGTTTAGATTAGTGAGAAAAGCCTTTTGTTTATATTTTCCTTCCTTCCCAAAGATCATCCAGATCGCTCCCATGCCTGTGGTCCAGACCAATGTTCACCCCGGTGGCGCAGCAGCAGTGCATCCTGGGAGCCCCTTTCCTGTTTCCGTGGCAACAGTGATGGCTCCTGGTGCCGCGCCCCCACAGACAGTTCTTCTGACCTCTCCACCCACCAGGTCGCTTATTCTTGAAAGACAGCAACATATACCCGCTTTTATCTTCCTCAGTTACTGCCTCAGTTTGTCAGATATAAAGATACTGTCAGATTTCGATTTTAGACGGGTCATAAAGTTAATTATACTTTTTGTGCAATAAATGGAGCGATGTGAACTATGATACCAACTTTAAAAACTGTAAAGTTTAGATGTTGGTAAAAGAAAATATAGCTACTTTTGGCTGCAGTGTTGGAAGTGAAAATTAGGTGGTTTTCATTCAAGCTGAAATTATACATTGGCAGAAAAGTAATCAGCAGCAGTTTCTATAATTGTTTGAGTTATTAAAAAAAATTCCAAAATCTACTGGTTCCATCTTTGCTGTATTTCCCTTTTTTAAGTGACAATAAATTAAATTTTTTAGGTTTGGATTGTTGGTTGAACAAAACAGGCAATCTGAAGCCAGCTAGTGGTTTGGAAAATCGTGATACGTATTTTACTTTATTTTCTGATAGTTTTTAGACCAAACAATCATCATCAGGACATAACAGGCAGAATTATTAATTATAAAAAATAACTGGTGGTCACTGAATACAAAAACTAAAGCAATATTGTGTTACAAGTATTACAAAATGGACTAAAATAAAATAAAAATATATAGGAAATGTCTTCAGTTTGAGTGTTAGTCAATTTTCAAATTTGTCAACACAACAAGCATTGGGAGGCAGTGGAGCATATGTTTATTGAAACTGGGATGTCTACATGTCTGTGAGTCAACTGTCTTCTCCCAGTGTTGTTTGAATTGTTATACCTATTCTGTGCTTCTTAAATCTTGCCCCCAACAAATACCCCCCATATAATATAAAAAAATACTGAAACTAAAACCAAACATTGTTAGACTGTAACAGCTCAATTGAAACGAGCAAACTCACTCTGGAAACCAACTGAAACTCAACTGTAAACAAAAATTAAAAACTAATGAAAATATAATAACTCTCTTTTTTCCCCTTTAGGATCACCTATGTTCAGTCTGGCCCAGGAGTTACCACAGCAACACCCCAACAGGCCACACCTGCTCCAGGCCCTGCATATCTCCCATCATCCCTGGCAACCCTGGGCTTCACCGCCATCGCCCCAGCCGGGCAAACCCTGGTTCAGCCCATCGTTGGTCAACCGCCACTGTTGGCTCCAGCTCCACCCCTAAGCTGTCAATCACAGACGCCTCCAGGTCAGGCGTCGGGAGCCGCTGGTCGTCAGGTAAAGAGGAACAGTGAACTGTACAGTGTAAAGGTCATCAAGGAAATTAGAAAAATAAATGTCAAATGAGGTTGATAAATAATGTTCAAGGGCTGCGTTCTTTTAACACAAATACTACAAATTTAAATTCCTGATTTGAAACAAAAGTTTTGCCAATGCTGTCTGAATGAATTAAACTACATCGAAAGAGTGTACATCTTTTAAAAAGCAATTGTATTTGGTTAGAAGATGCACATGCAGCTCTAGAGGCAGCAGGATTAAAAGTGTTAGCTTCAGCAGTAATTAGATAAGTAGAAATTACTATAAACAAGCAGAAAATATTTGCAGTCACCTTTGGCAGCTACGCTACATTTTCTGTCGTGTGAGACCAGTTTGGAAACTGCTGAGTTGATTTACAGCACAAAGATTAGTTTACTTTGTGCAAAAAAACCAGAGCTAATATTTACTCTGAGTGTAATAAATCAACTAAATTCCACTAATACTGTTCTCACTTGGTCAGCTCAACCTCAAATAACATAATCACTATTTTCAACAACTTAAGTTTAACTTAAATTTAACCTTCTGTCCTTTTTCTTCTTCTTGCTCTGACAAACAAACATAGATGAAACCCTGTGGTGGAATGTAACTAAGTAAATTTACTCAAGTATTGTACTTAAGTGGAACATTTGCATAATGGTACTTTTAGAGTACATGACTTTTACTTGTGACCGAGTGTTTTTTGGTCACTTTTACTTGTAACTATTTTTACTCTTCACTGCTGTATTTTTACTAAAATGTCGAAATAAGTAAAACACAAAATCTCTTCTTTACTGACGTGTGTACATTGTTATCTTCTCCATCAGGTACTAACTGCCATCTACCCTGCACCAACTGTTGCTCTGCCCACTGGCGTGGTCTCCGTTACAACCGTGCCACCCGCAGTGGCCGCCCCGGCCCAGGACGTGATGAGCCCTTCCTCTCCGTTGGCGACAGGTGTGCAGGGTTCAGCGGGGGCAACCCCCCAGCCTAATGTGGCAGAGGAGGTGGAGCTGAAGGTGGAGGTGAAGAGGGAGAACTTTCCAGACGGTCCGACTGAGGACGGAGGACAGGGGTTGTCGAGCTCTGCTCCCAGCTCCTCGTTGGCCACTTGTACGATTAATCTCACAGCAGGTAATGCACCACTGGTTTGGTTTTAAATTTAGGTTTTGGTTTGGGATGAGCAACTCTGCAAAAATGTTTATCTTCGTTAGCATTTAGTCTAGTGTGTAGCCTTGTTAAATTTTGGGGTTTTTTTTAGAATCAGTAGTGGAATAATATTCCGTTTTTGCAAATAATAAGTATTTTTTGACTGGATCTACAGCCGCTTATTGCTTGATTGCTAGTTGTCAACCTCACTCAAAAACAAATGAGATAACATGAAAGTTTGAAATGATCTTCTTCTGTTCCAGTTAAAAAAGAGGAGGATATGGGTGTGCACATCAAGGAAGAGAACCTCAGAGATGGACACAGCAGAGAGAAACGCAGCGACATGGACAGAGAGCAGGACAGAGGGATGAAGGAGACCAGTGACAAAAAAGGAGGCAGAGAGACAGACAGAGAGGACCACAGCATGGGTGACAGCAGCAAAGAGGTGAGAAGATATATTGATATCTGCTCCATTCATTCACTCATTTGTTACATCAAGCCACATATTTCTCAAAGCTTTGGTTTAAGATCTCCACAGGCGTATTCAGGGCTGACTTTTTTATGTCTTCTTCTCTAAAAACTTCTCCAAGAAAGTCTGAGAATATGTGAGAGTTTTATCAATGCTTTACAGGAGTATTCTACAATGCATTTTGTTACTTACATCAGGTGGTTGTCAACAGTTTTTCTCCACAGAAAAGCAGACTGTTCAGTTCTTTAGAACTTTACTGAGCTGGAAACAATATTACAGGAGGCATGTAAACAAACACCTCTTCACACCCTAATAAGCAAAGATATCTTAGGAAAAAATGTAGTAATAATTGAGACAAAAAATCCATGCAAGAGACGTTGGGCCCTATCTTACACCCAGCACAAAGCAGCACACACCACAGCGCAGCTGTCATTGCTAGTTTCAGACTGACACAGTTATCATTTTCACGGCCACGTTGTGTAAGTAGCAGATGTATTTGCAGCCATCTGTGCGCCCATGGGCGTGTAGGTCTTAAAATGAGGTGTTGTCAGGCGCATTGTTGGCATGTTGCTATTTTAAAGCAGCAGAAAGCAAGTGCATCATTAACAAACAAAAACCTGCTAAGAATTGCACAGTGTCTTTCTGCTATTTAAAGGTCACATTATTCAGATAGTAAAATGCTCCTACATAGGCGGTACACAACGCATGTACACTCTGCTTTTTACAAACACAGGGACTTTGGATGGGTTGCAGGTGGGTGAAATAATACATCAGTAATGAGTAAAATATTAATTACATTTTCTAAAATGTGAACATAGCAGGGCAGAGCTGCTGTCTGACTCGCCATTAAGAGAGACGCTGTGGACACTGAGGAGCACTGTAACTTTACTGATCATTTCAGACACTAAAAGTTCAGTTCTTTTTCCTCTGTCAAATTTCTAACTACAGTTTTTGGTTTTGCTGCTTAAATGTCCCACGATACTTGCTGTGGTGACATTACTGCTCTTACTGGATTATTTTCAGCAGAAAACCGCTCGCTTTTCCATATAAATAGCACTGTGCCAGGTGCAGGTGCATGTTGCTTTTAAAGGGAATGGGCGATGACACTCTAATTGGTTGAATTCATGTTAAGCCCAAAACACACCTGTGTGTAATTAAGGGACTGAATATAACCCCCTGCCCCCTTGCCTTTTACTTTGCGCCCAGATTATGCGCTGTACTATTAGTAAAAGTTGAACACACCTTAAATACACTAGCACCATGCACTGTAGACCACGCGCCTTAGATCATTTAAATAGGGCCTCTTGAGTCTGACTTTGACTACAGAAAGATTAAGGAATGACATGGGACCCCTGTTTTACCACTCTGTGTCTCTCACCTTCCTCACTCTCTTCCCAGGCTGGACCTCGCACCCCTCCTCCTCCATCCTCAGGTTTGGACCCCCCTCCCCCTCCTCCTGCGGAAAGAGAGCCCCCCTCTTCCTCAAAGAAGACCAAGTTCAGACCCCCACCGCTCAAAAAGACCCCTGATTCTCACGAAAAGTAAGTGGGACTTCACATTAGTTCCTCCATCTTGTATTTATAGTTCCTCTTCAGCTGTTGATTGAACCCCTAATCAAAATCAAAGATCAAAATTACATATTAAGACGTTTTTTTCCTTGAAAACAATCCCTTCATGCTTCAAAATGGCTTAGATGTAACTCTGCACTTTTGCCTCACAAAGTATGCGCAGATAGATGAATATGCAAATAGGCCTCACCCCTGAGCCTCTGGCCTGCAGCTCAAGTGTACCCGCTCACCTTTGGCTCTGCTCAGCAAACACACAAACTTGTAAACGGTAATAAATAACATGGGCCTGAGGGGGCTTTCACATCACCGAGCACATTTGACTACAAAGTCGTGTTTATTTGGTTAAGTGTGAACTATCTGTAAGGAGTGTGCTTGAGAAGGTGGTCGTGAGGACGGTCCATGTGTACACCGGTGCAGTATGCATCAGGTATATAACCAACTGTACCAAAACACTGATTTGGACTGCTGTTAATGCAACATGACTACAAGGAGTTTTTAACAAGTTATGAAACTGTTTCAGTTTAATACTGATGCCACTATACCAGACAGCACCGCAGCCCAGCGTGGACAGACCCAGATCTGGCTTCGCTGCTGCCTTGGATCTGCAGTTGGAGCTCCAGCAGCAGGCTGAGAGCTCTGTGCCCAACAGCAGGGGCTCCTCCTCCAGCCAGGAGCAGAGCTTCACTTCACTGCTCTGACAAGGTGCAGCAGTCCCAGGGGCAGCAGTGTCTATGTGCAGCACCTTTTTCTACATTGTAGCACAACAAAAAATATTATGAATGTGAAAGCGGACTAGCAGGAGCAATCGCACTCGGGCAGGTTACAAAATCAATAGTACCTATTATAAAAATGCGTTTCGGCTTGATTATTATCAAACAGTTGTCACCGATCGGCGCTGCAATAGTCTGGCAACCTGTCCAGAGTGTACCCTGCCTCTCACCCAGTGTCAGCTGGGATAGGCTTCTCCTTGTTTTCGTTATGCTTATGACATGGAAAGCTCCACCCAGCAAGTTCATTGCTGGATGGGTGCATGATTTGTTCCTTAGGTTTTGTTAGGTAGCAAACCCTGAAAGTGAGCATCCCTGTCATTGGTACACTGCAGTTTCAAGTGAAAATGTTTAGCCATGGCACTGACTGGTAATTTCGGTGGTGATATGTCTTGTAGCAAATAAAAACACCATATGGACATTCATTCATTCATTCATTTTCCTTTACCACTTATCCTCTTGGGGGTCACGGGAGCCTATCCACACCCTGGACAGGTTACCAGACTATAGCAGGGCTGACATATAAAGACAGACAACGGTTCAACACCATTCACACTCACATTCATAACTCTGGGCAATTTAGAGTCACCAGCTGACCTAACCTACATGTCTTTGGACTGTGGGAGGAAGCCGGAGTACCCGGAGAGAACCCATGGCTGACAGAAGAGCTCCCCCACCCTGGGTTTAAACCAGGAACTCTCTTGTTGTGAGGCAACAGTTCTAAGCACCATGCCGCCACCCATATGGACATGTTAAGGCTAAAAACTTGATTTTCACTGGAGGGGTCTTTATTCAAACATATCTGAGTGGAAAACAAGACAAGCTTTTATTAAAGTCCAGAGCCGTCCCATTGATCAGACTTAAGTTATGGCGCTGGTAGAATCAGTGCCAGAGCAAAATAAAACAAGTCTGTCTGGTCCTTCTGGCTCTCTGGTGGCTGTAAGACAATGTTCCTTCTATTTTAACAGTTTACATGTTCTCAAGCTGAGAGAGCTCATATAACAGTAGCTTATCTTCTGTAATTATAGCGTGAAGCAGCTTGAAGATGAGATGCAGCGCCCTGGACAGGACTCCAATTGTTGACTTTATTCAACACTGATTTTCACACATTGTGGCATCAAGTTCTGTTTTTAGTTTGTGACCAAAACCTCCAACTTCATAAAATGATGGTGGAAACTCTTTGTTTACTGAATGTGAGTGGGCAGAGTGCTCACCATTTCTATTCTTTATTTAGACAGTAGGAGAGTGGTGGGGGAAGCCACAGAGAAGAGAAAGCCCTAGGCATGAGAAATGTGCATCCGTCCCTTGATATTTTAACCACCTGGATTACTGGACTGGGGACTGACATGGCCGCTGTGTTCTCTGTGTGCAGGGTCCTTTCTGAGACATACTTTGAGGAGCGCTTCGCTGAGCTTCCAGAGTTTAACCCAGAGGAGGTCCTTCCTTCGCCCACTCTGCAGAGTCTGGCCACCTCGCCAAGAGCCATCCTGGGAAGCTACCGCAGGAAGAGACGCAACTCCACTGGTGAGATGCAGAGAGAGATACTATCTTTGTTGCGAAGAAATAGCTTAAAGCTGGGGTAGGCAGCTCTCCCCTCTCTGTCCTAAGCCTTTCCCTCCAGACGACCACGGGCATATGCACATGCTTTAAACAGTAAACATGTGTTTTCCATACATTTATTTATGCTGCATTTACATGGAATCATTTTAATGGATGAGAACAGGATGGTAAAATTAGGTGAGGCTGGCAGAGCATACCAATAACGGCACTACAGTCTAAGTTTTTGCTCCCCTCTGCAACAGAATTTACAAGCGGATGTTACGTAGCTTCTTCACACAAGGTAAAAACACAGGCAAACTGGAAGTACAAAACAATTTTATTTAATATATTTTGTTCCAATCTTTGTAAACAGTATGTCAGCGTAGTGGCGGGAAGTGGAGTGGAGGACGCACTATGATTTGAGGCTCCAGCTAACGTTAGCTACAAAAATGTCACCTTGAAACTACAGCCGTGAGCCTAACCTCAAGTTAGCTGAACCCTTGCCCTTTTATTTTGTTCATTGTCAGACTCTCTTTCAGACTCTTTTTTTGGATAAGTCTGTCTTCCTTTTTTTGGCTTGCTCTGCAGTGTAGGCAGTTGTTTCCAGTGCTGGAATAGCAATTTTCTCTGCAGGATCCAACGCCATTGAATCAGGCTTTCACCTAAGTGACATGCATGCGTATCTGCATTTATAGAACAGCCAATAGGAACGCTTTCTCTCTCTGAACTGACCTGTGACTTGCCCAACTCTACCATCATGGACTATATTTTCTAAAGCCTAAAAACAGAGCCAAGAGGAGGTGCAGAAGTCCAGTTTTCTCTTGAACACACGAGAGCACACTTGAATTACAATACGCTTAAACTTTGACAAGGGATATTTGCCAAATGAAGCCACAATTAAACTGCCTACCCCAGTTTTTTAACACCCTACCCTATTCTGATTCCTCTTTTTTCTTTTTCTCTTTCTTTTGCATCTTCATAACCCAATCCTCCACTCCCCACTCCTCTACCCTGTCCTTTCTTCCTGTATGCCCTTCCTTTTCTTCATGTTCACCCTTCCCCTCCATATTCACCTTCCGTATTCTTCATATCATGTGTCTAGAGCTGGAGCTGACAGCAGAGGA
This sequence comes from Cephalopholis sonnerati, assembly GCA_019142605.1. Classification (NCBI taxonomy): domain Eukaryota; kingdom Metazoa; phylum Chordata; class Actinopteri; order Perciformes; family Serranidae; genus Cephalopholis; species Cephalopholis sonnerati. The sequence continues at coordinate 13,694,441 of JAGQAX010000014.1, forward strand.
CCCCAGCTCCCCAAGGAGAAAGACCCGTCGTCTCTCCAGCTGCAGCTCGGAGCCCAACACCCCCAAGAGCGCCGCCAAGTGTGAGGGAGAAATCTTCACCTTCGATAGAGCAGGTACGACAGGTACATCAGATGCAGCAGCTGTAAGAATTGCTCCAAAAGGTGTATTGAAAGTGACACGGTGTTAACCTCCTTCAACCAGGTACAGAAGGAGAGGATCTTCTTGGAGATTTGGACCGGGTCCCTTACTCGTCTCTGCGTAGAACTCTGGATCAGCGCCGCGCCCTGGTCATGCAGCTGTTTCAGGAACATGGATTCTTTCCCTCAGGTAACAGGTGTCACAGTGAGAACAACTAACTGAGATGTAGAATAAAAGTTTGACTTTTATGAAACTATATAGCCAAACCTTACTTCAGCTCAAAAAGCCTGTTCCCTCATTACAGCTAAAACTGTTATAATCATATACTGGGAGAAAACTCCCAGTCCCAACCATTAAAATGAGGCTGAATCACTTAATTAATACCTCACATTAAGAGAAGATTTTTTTTTAAAGAATGAACACAACACAAATCATGATGGCCGTTTGTTCTCTCCAAGCCAGGAGGCTGATATTACTCAAATAGACTTTATTCCGCCAACATGTAGTCGTTGGATCAGAAGTCACGTACCATCTTAAATTGGAGATTAGATATACTGTCAGGGGGTCGACTGGGAAATTTCAAACTATCTGGCAGCCTTTGTTTAACCTATATCGAGGATGTGGAAGCAGACATCATTCAATCATTCAATCATTTTTCTGTCATTTCAATTTATGTATGTTATTTATTTTCCCTTTATAAAAAAAATACCTTATTCTTTTGAAACAACTCTGTATTTAGAATTCCAAAACTCCAGTTAAGATCCTTTCAGGTTGAAATTAGAGGACAGACTCACATAAATATATATAGATTTGTGAGTTGACAGAGTGAAATTATCTCTTTTTTCCCTCTCAGTTTACTTTGTCTTAAAACTGAGCAACAACTGAATGAATCATTGTTATGTCTATGTCATGAAGGCCTGTTTCTGACAATGTGATGAATAAAAAAAGATTGTTTAAGTCTTTATAATAGTTAGTATCTCAAAATAATTAGAAACAATTCAAAGGCATTATTTTGAGATAAAAACTTAATATTTTGAGATACTGTTATAATATTGGCAAAGTGTTTCGTTATTTTTTGAGAAACTATGTTATATATTTTGAGATGTTGGCTCATTACTTAGAAAAAGCTTCAAATTATTTTTCAGATAGTGACTCATTATTTTGAGATACTAAGTCATTATTTAGAGATACGTCCTGAGTACTGAGAGAAAGTTTTTAATTGTTTTGAGATAAGTCATTATTTCACGATACAAATCATATTTTTGAGCAAGCTTCTGATTATTTTGAGACACCAAATCATTATTTTGAGATCAAGCTTTTCATTATTTTGAAATACGGAGTCATTATTTTATAGAGCTTCCTATTATTTTGAGATACTAATTCATTATTTTGAGATACATCCTTATACTGAGAGAAAGTTTCTTAATTTTTTTTAAATATTGAGTCATTATTTTAGAACGTTTGTTATTATTTTTAGCTACAAAGTCATTTTTTTAAAAAGCTTCTTATTATTTTGAAATACTAATTCATTCTTTTGAGATAAGTCATTATTTTGAGAGCAAGCTTTTCATTATTTTGAAATACGGAGTCATTATTTTGAGACAGCTCCTTCTTATTTTTAAATATTAAGGCATTATTTCAAGAAACTAACTCATCATTTTTGAGAAACTTTCTCATTATTTTGAGATACTTTGCAATTATTTCAAGATGAGTCCTTATTTTATGAAGAAGTTCCTCATTATTTTTAAAATACTAGCTCACTATTTTTAAGAAAATGTCTTATTGTTTTGAGATACTAAGTTATCTTGAGTCTCTCATTATAATGATTTACAGAGTTGATTTTTTTTTTTTTACATCACTAAGGTGTAAATAATAAATATGCAATCTGTAGCAGTTACAGCTTTAATTAGTTTATAACTGCTCTGTTTCCTTTATCCCTGTTTTCACTCTTCTGTCCTGTTTCTCTCCCCCTCTTTAGCTCAGGCCACTGCTGCCTTCCAGGCACGCTACTCAGACACCTTCCCCACCAAGGTGTGTCTGCAGCTGAAGATCCGCGAGGTCCGTCAGAAGATCATGCAGACTGCCACGCCCGGAACCTTTGAGCCTGAAACCAGCCCCGCTCCGTCACACAGCTCCTCTTTCAATCAATCAGCCCGGGAAGACGGAGGGGCGGAGCATCAAGGAGACAAAGGCCGGAGCCCCGAGGAGCCGAAAAGCGAAGGATCATAAGCTGGAGAGGATGACAAAGTGGGAAAAATCAAGGAAAAGAAGAGAGAGAGGAGTGTGTCATCCCCGCAGAATGTTCTTGTATGTGTTGAACCAGTACTATGATTGGCTCCAGCAGGATCCATTCTACTGGCACTAATTTCCACCAGACCTGGGCAGAAACAAATTTGAATATGGTCACAAATATTCAAACTACTCAAGGTGCGCTTGATTCAACTAATCAGACTTTAAAAAAAACCTCAAGAGTGGATGACATCCATGCAAGTCCTGATGAGTCAAGTGTCTCGTAGTATTGTTTTCCCTTTTTTTCCAAGTATTCAGAATATTTTCAGTTAACACTTTGCCCAGGTCTGCTCTCAGCACATTTGTACAGTAGTTCGTAGTTTGACACACAGACTCTGTGGTACACACTCTCTATCTCTCTGGCGCACACACACAAACCCTGGTGCATATGTAATCTCCAGCATGCACATGATCCCACATAAACACACACACACACACGCACACACACACACCCTTACCAAATCAGACTGTTACTCTTGGTTGGCAGTCCCCAGGAGCAGCCACCAAGGACCATGACACACAAAGGCACTTTGTCACTTATTGTGCAGATGCAGTTTGCTGTTGCCAGCCAGCCAGCCAGCCAGCCAGCCCTCAGATGCCATTGACTTGACCTCCTTCTCGCCCCTCCACTCCTCAGCACAGTGGTCGGGACACAAACACAACCCCAACGACCTCCACTGATATTCCACAGCCCCTCGATGCTGCAAGACAGACAGCACACACACATATATACAGTACACACACACACACACACGCAGTGCATGGACATGTCTGTGCAGTGTGAGCACTCGTACACAAACATAGTCAACCCTGGTCTGACCAAGCCATTGGCCTGCACAGTTTTTAGTGATTGTTGTGAGAAGAGAAACTGAAAGCATGACATCTATTTGCTCCTGGAAAACAAAAAGAAGGCAGGAGTTGGGATGTAGTGTGACCAATCTTTGCACCTTCAGTTATTGCCATTATGAAAGACTGAGTCCTCATTGGCGGGAGCTGATTATATATGTCTGTATGTCTGTTGGGGTCCCTGCCCCAAAGCCTGTGTGAACAGGCACCGTAAAGAGATTATGTAAAGAGACTATTGGTTGTGAGGCTTTGAAGAATCAACGTTAAGTTCGACACTGACCGGCTCCTGACAGAGCACAGAGAAAAGAAGAACCTGGATGATGCTCAGTGGATGGAAGATTCATATTCCAACTATAGGAAGACAGATAATAATAGTGAATAAGGACAACAACAACATGACAAGCTTACCAACAGAGAGAAAAAGTAGAATTTTAACCAAACTTCTCTGAATCTCCCAGTGGATATAATGTTGCTTTCTCTCGTTATCGTTGCCGTGGAAATAACCAGTTTTACCGTGGCCTGTTTTTCTCTTGTGGCTCTATTGTGTTTCTTCTCCAGCATAAAAAAAAAATCACAACAAAAAAAAAAAAAAAACTCTGGACAAAGAAGGGGACAAAATCAGTCTGTGCCCCCCCACTTTTAATTGTACCTGGGGCGGATCTCTCCCCCACCCCCTCACCCCCCTTCCCTCCTCTTCGTTTTCTCACCAGACACAGAAGTGGGGGAGCAGGGGCGTTTGTCGTTTTGTAAAAACGTTGAAATCAGGTGTTTGCACAATTTGTGCGGCCCTTCTCGCCGCAAGTTAAATCAGGAAAGTATTGTTTTTAGAGATTGTTTTAGTAGAAAAAATAATAACCTTGTTCCGTATGTTATCAACCACCTTATTCCTCCCCTTGTCCTCCCTGCTTTTCCCCTCCTTTCTACCCATCTCTCCTCAGTCCTCCCTTCATTACCTCCCTCGACCCCCTCAAGTGTTGTTAGAAAGTGCCCTTAAGCACTGGTCCCGGGTCAAGCGCTATGTAGCTCAGGATGGTTCTGGTTAGGGTTAGTTCAGGGAAAGCAGATCCTAGACCAGCCCTGGAGGGCAGTCTCTGGAGCCCTCCCCTCTTCCCTCTCTTCTCGACACTTTATCCTTTCCCGTCAAATGGTGCAATAGGACATTTATTTTTTTGGAAATGGGTGGGTTATTTTGTTTTTGGGGGGAAGGCTCTGTGCCATAGATATTAAACCCAGTGCAGTCAGTCAGTGAGAGGAATGAGCTGTTGTGATACTGTCTTTAACTATGGTATAAAACAAAACAAAAAAGAATCACACAATTATTGTTATTGTTGAAGAGATAGAGAGTATAACTTACTAAAAGTCAAAGACAATTTTTGAATAGCACTTTTTGGCTCTTTGCTTCCTTGGTGAAGAGTGGGGGTAGTTATTATTATGGGTATCTCTTTTATTTCTCTGTATACAGTTGGATGTGTGAAAAAAATATATATACCGGTATTTCCATATATGTGCATTTAGGTCTGTGTTTGGGTGTGTGTGTATGTTTTGGCACATGCAGGTAGTGTGTTAACACAACTAACCTCTTGTTCTTTCTCCACACAGCGACATTATCAATAGTATATTTTTCATTGTATTCTACATTCTATATTTACTCTAGAGACAGTATTTTTATAGTCACCATGACTATTTTGTCCACCATCTTGACTGTTATCAAACCCAGTTGATTCAGGATATATATGAAATATATATTCAGGATATACAATATATAAATATATATATGAACACACACAGGTAATAGAGGACTATCAATTCACATCTCTTTGGGGTTAGGGCTGTAAAGTGTCCATCTGCATGCATGTGCAATCACATGCACGCGTGCACACACCCACACAGACATATGTGCATACACACACATGTATGCGTGTACACTGTATGATTGTGCTTAAAAATAAACTGTCCTTACTTTGGAGAAGGAATTTTAGGATGAGCGAGGTGAGTGTTATCTCATAAGCAGGCATGTTGACCATGTGCAATATTTCTAAACAACAACAAAAAAACTAAATATTGAAAATATTAAAGATCTAACACAATGTCTTATGTCTTTGAATTTATTTCACACTCTTGTATTTCTCTTGTGTTTGTTATTTATCAGTGCAATCTCTGCTTTGACTTTGAAAAGAGAGAATAGTTGATGCAAATTAATCCTCACTTGAACAAATTTGGCTGTAGACAAATGAACAGGATCTATAGATGCAGCCACCTTAACCCACCGGGCAAGTCCCTTAAATCCCTAGTACACACAGCATGTACTTCTCCAGCTGCCCTTTATCAAGCATCTCAGTGTTAAGAGTGCTTATTGGATTAGAGTAGCCTTTCAGATTCAGGTCATATTGGGTGAGAGGTGGGTTAAGGTGAGGGGACCTTGTCAGAGAGCCTTATCTGCAAAAATGCTCTGTGGGAAGCTTGAAGTTACAACAACCTGCCCAACTCAAAATGAACAAGCCTCAATGACTTGTATCTGTGGATACTTGTGCCCAAACAACACATATCACCCTTTTCATAGGTTATTTTACAGAGGATTACATAAAAGCCTTTAGTTTTAAGCAAAATTTTTAAGCAAAGTTTTAAACAGTATCAAAACACTGAACCTCCCAAGTGTCAGTCAAGTAATTCCACTGTAATTTTACAAACAGCAACAGTGCTAATAAGCAGGTTTCAAATATCAGTCTCATCTGTAATGTAAAATGATCTCTGTACAAATTGAAATTAACAGGATAAATTCAGTAATTAATTTAGGATTTTTATCTTAATAAGATGTTGAGCATTTCATTTTTATGGCAGTATATACTGTTGCTTTTTCCTTGGCCTACATCCACTGTTAAGTCATTTTACATTTGTAGTTGTTTTGATTTGTGAAAGCCGGTGCAGTAAACCTGAGCAACAGCTACTCCGAACTTCATCTCCCAGGTGGCATTGCGAGCGGTCTGTTTCTAGGTGTCTAGCAACAGCTATCAGCCCAGACAGCCGGCGGCAACGGGAGCGGTATTTCTCGGTGTGTCTTTCTACGACTATTCGCTGCCGGGTATTCATAATTAATAGTCGCTTGGCTGATAATAGTGGAAAAAACAACCCTGACCCCTGCACAGAGATATGAGCGGCAGCGGGCGGCCCAGGACCAGCTCGTTTGCTGAGCCGCCAGGTGTTCCAGGAACCGCCGCTGCGTCCACCGGATCAGCCGCTGCCGTGGGGAGCAGCACAGGAAAGTCCGGGGTCCCGCAGGCCTCCGGCAGCAGCTCGTCGGGATGCTCGAACCTTAAGCTTGCCAGTAAGTTGTAATTAGCCACCAGCTTTTTGTTGGAGCCTGTCTATATGATAAGTATTACTCTGTGCTTTTACCTCAAAAATATCTACCCGTGTTATGTGTCACAACCTGGAGGAAAGTCGTTATTGCTCCTGTGTAGCGGTAATCAACTTGCTAGCATGCTAACTAGCTAACCTGCTAACGTTAGCCACTTGTTTTGTATGTTACTAGTTCCCCGTCCGGCCGATGGATGTATTTAGCCCTACTGATGTCAAATTAAGCAGCTGCCTGGTCATCACTATAACCCAGTGTAGTGATAGGCCTTGTAACGAGTAATTTGATTTACTGATATTAAAATACAAGATGAGGATCTGACTGATTTCACTGTGGTCAATACGAGGGATCAGTAATACGGGGCTCTGTTGTTCTTTGTGGCCAAGCCAGACTCAAAAACCCGAGCTTGAGTGCTGCATTTAAGGATCTTTTTGTGGGTGTCGTTGAGAGTGTGGCATCAGCTATCAGCCTGCCTCGCCTGGAGAGGGGTCAGGGCGGAAAGTTGCCTTTTCACCAAGGTCACCTGTGGGGCAAAGGCTTAGCAGCAGGTGGCCGACGCCTGGAGGATGCAAGTGATGCATATCCAGCACAAGAGCTGGGCTGTGTGCTGGGATGCCAAGGAGTAGGTTTCATCTGTCTGAGATGGAGTTATAGTATGCCTCTCTATCACCGTAGTGACAGGTGTAAGCTGAGATCTGTGTGTGTTAATTCAAACCTTATCATCCATTAGCAGGCAGTGGTGTGTGACTTTGATATTAGAGCCCAAATAGGGGGTCATCTCCAGTTCAAAGCAGTGTGACCCTTGTTTTCTGGCCTTTCCTTTAGCGGCACTGTCTGAAGCAGTCAAAGCCCCAAATGTTGCTGGTAAAGATACTCTTTATGGATGATTGATGGATTCGTGGTCAGGTTTGGGAGACCTGGAGGCTATTTCAAGAGGCAGGATTAACCCAGTTAGCCAGTTATTTGTGAGAGAAAATGATGTGATTTGACATTTTGAATTACTGGTGAAATTAAACTTGGACATGGAACATTAAGGATGTTGTGTTGCCATACCAACCAGTGGTCTGTCATTATGAAAAACAGTGGAGGATGTTTGATGATGAAACGTTAAGGGTCCTGTTTTTATAAAATTCTCCTATACTGTAAATCTTAAGTGTAATATCTTGGCTCTTATAGTCTGAAAGTGAATTTCTATTTTTGGTTACACAGTGTACACCTAAACAGAAATATAATACTTCTGATCAGGCACTTTATGAGCTAGAGTGTTTATATGTTGTTAGTCCCATTTGCGCAGAACCAGTAGATGCACAGTGTCTGACACATTATAGCAGCTGTGCAAATGTCCCAAGGAGAAACTGACAAGCCCAGACATGTAGTGCCAGTGAAAGAGCCAATAAAGGGGTGGCAGTATACTACTAGAATGACACGCAATGAACTATTTACATGTGATGGCATTTTTCCTGGTATAGTTAATTAGACACTGATTAATTCCACTTAATAAATGTCATGTCAACGAGGGAACTGATGATTCATTTAGGGGACACTTTTGGAGTTGGTCCACAAACAGTGAATCATTGTGTTCACAGAGTTTTTGGTATATTGCTAATGTATTACACCCAAGGGGATTTGAAAATAAGACTCAAGACAGTAAATCAGAGAACTTCGCCACATCTCAGTGTAATTACCACGGCTGCTGTGACAGCGTCCGAGCAGTTGTTCCATTATTCACTGTCCATGGAGCAGCTCCAGGATTTGTCTCTGGATGACATCATCACCACATTCTGTCTCTTCGTTGTCTGGCTTAATGAGAAATGTTCAAACTCACAAATTAAATTGAGCTATAAAATATTGGGGGGAAAAAACGTTAGTGAGGTTGGATTGGTTATGTCTTTAGGAAACACTACAGGGACAGTAACCAATACAGGGATGATGGTATCACAGGGTTGTTTTTGATCACAATTGCTTTATGCAAATTTTACCTCCTGTTTACTGAGAGGCATGATCATGATCCACTGGGAAGTGGACGTTGTGTTGACTCTGTTTTTGTGGCAGACTGTCACATGAGAACAATAGATAATTGATAGAAACCTCACACTTACACTAGAGGTTCTCCCTATAGAGCAGATGGCCTGGTTTGATTTTTGGAAGATCTTGCTGCATTAAACTGCATATTAATAAGGTAAACTCAATTGTCTTGAAGCTTTAATATATGGAGTTCATGTAAGTACAATACGGTTAATGCATAAATCAGAATCATTCGAATATTTCATTTGTGACTATGGTGGACAGTGTGTATTCATGGGCTTCTTGTTTTAACATCTCTCCAGGACTTAAATGCTGTTTTGAGTTTAAGAGCACAAAATATACAGGCATGGATGTGACAAAGTTTGAGAAACGGCACGTAGTTAAGGGACTGTTTCCTCCTAGCAACTTGAGTTTCCTTCTGTGAATGACAGGAAGCAGAGTATGACACAAACGGTGAACTCCAACACAATGAAACAATGATAAAACAGACACACTGCGGAAGCCAGACTAAGGCATCGTCTTTATTATGATAAATTATTGACCCCAGGGAAGTTTCAATCCAGTTTCAATCCTGTAAAAGTCATTTTTCATATTGTAAAAAATGAATGGGAGTATAAAAAGAGCCCTGATATCTTGAGGTGTAGTGTACTGATGCGTCAGCATGAAAAGTGTAAGAGGAGGAGCAACGTGGACAGTTGGCATAAAGTATCCTTTAACCATCTGTCCTACTTTTAACCTGGAGCCCCGTGGGAGTGTGTATTCATGAACCCAGTCATTGAGTTAAGAGAACCCAGTGACCGGGTCACTCACAGTTTCAGCTGTAACAGATACCACCAGCTTGCCTATTGGATGACCACCACACTTTTGTGGCTGAGGACAGTTTACTGTGTGTGTATGGTTATGGACGTACAAAAACACCAGGACATGCAGTTCTGGCTGTAAGAGGACTATATCAATAAGTGCATTGTCTTGTTTGGTAAACAAAGCATTAAGTATGTGGACATGGTCAGGGTGACAGTGATACAGCACAATGACAGCTAGATGGCAAAAGGCTGCTTCATCATTTAAAGGTCCAGTGTGTAGGATTTAGGGGCGTCTATTTGCAAAAATAGAAGATAATTATTCATTACTGTGTTTTTCGTGAGTTTATAATCATCTGAAAATAAGTGTTGTTGCGTTTTCATTACCTTAGAATGAGACGTTTTTATCTACATAGGGAGCAGGTCCTCTACAACTGAGTCCACACTGTTGTTTCTACAGTAGCTGAGAACGGACAAACAAAACTGTGACTCTGGATAAGGTCATTCACATTTTTATGTTGGCCCCTGTTGTTCTCTGGTACGCTTGGCACATGGGAAAAGTTATATTGTGTTATACTGCTTAGTTTATCAGATTGTTTATGCTTTCATCTTAAGTCAAACAAACATTTTAACTCCAGTCATCTCTTTCTCTTCAACTGAAATTTCTGTTGTTGCACTCTGACACTCTGACACAATTTTTTTCAGGTCTTCACTTAAAAGCAAAATCAACAACAAAACACTTCAAGCACCAAGCTCCTCTGATTTTCATAACCTCCACTGTTCAGTGCAATTTTCTCTAATTTCTTTCAGCATCACCAGTTTAACTGCTTGTTCAACTCTTTTCAGCAATTGTATTTGGACTACCACTTTAACTACAGCTATAACTGTTTAAGTGTTTGTAAAGTTCTAAAGGTCCAGTGTGTAAGATTTGGAGGGATATATTACAGAAATGGAATATCATGTAATAAGAATGTTTTCTTTAGTGTATAATCACCTGAACATTAGAATCATTGTGTTTTTGTTACCTTAGATTGAGCTGTCAATATCTACACAGGGAACAGGTCCTTGTCTACAGAGATCAACATGTTGCACTGCCATGTCTCTTCAGCAGCCCAGAATGGACAAAACAAACACTGGCTCTAGATAGGAACATTCGCGTTTTGGCATCAGCCACCATACTTCACAGCCCCTCCATGAAGAGAGTGTCAGAAAAACAAAAATCTTTTTAACATGAAAGCACTTTATGCAGTGTTTTTTACCAGTTAGTAAATAATAGTAGTAAATCAGTGGGTCCATTTGTTTTGGAGAGGAGGAGACCTCTGCCAGTAATTCAGTTCCAGGTAAAAACCTCCTGAACAATGAACACTGAAGGAATTCTAACCAGGAGAACTTTCTACAATCCTAAACCACTAGATGCCACTAAACTTTGAAGATTGTTATTGTGGAGATTTGGAGTAGAGGTACAAAGTGGTTTATCAGGACAATAGTCTATATTGATGTATTGCACAGAGGCTATTTATTGATCGATGGCATGTGTGAAACATTACTTCGATTCTATGTCGAGCATAAAAATGACAAATAAAGAAATCTGATGTGAAGTTTACAGGCTACCATCAGCCTATGTGTGCTGTTGAGGCATCTTTTGATTACTATACACACTTTTTTTTTTAATTTTGCTATGGCTGCATGCAGAAAGAGAATACCACTATAGCTTTGGGCTTTTCCACTGAACATTAGTGAGACAATCTGTACAATATACACATGAGGGCTGCCCCATAAAAGTCAACAAGTTGAGTCATCAGTCGCGAAGAACCCTAGCTGACTCGTATTTTGTCAGTCAGCCAGTTAAAGCAACTTGTATCTGTTGGCTCCTCAGACTACGCTTGAACCAGACGCTGGTACAGTCTCCTCTACTGCAATGGTTTTATTGTAACACAGATGTTTTGACCTCACTTGAGATGACAATATATGAACCATAAAGTTAGTTTTAAGGGCTTAATCAAACGCCAAGGCTTTACAAAGTGTCTTTTGCTCCTTTGAGGCAGGATTTTTCAACTTGTGAAAGCTTTATTGGCATTTTTTCTTCACTCATTCTCTGAGGTAAAATAAATATGTAAAATGGTACAAAGGTACACGATACAAGGTTTTATACCCGATTTGTGTGCTTGATATCAACATGGCTGCAGGTTGTTAAAAAGTCTTAAAATCAGGGTTCCCACAGCCATGGAAAACCTGGAAAAGTCATGGAACAAGTCAAAATCATTGAAAATTTTGAAAAAAGTCATGGAATTTTGTTGTGTGTGTTATTACAGTAATCATCTGTGCATAACCTTCCATGTAATATAAGATAACAGCATATTTATTCTCTGTAGCTAATGACATAACATAGCTCTGATATGCATTAATGTTTGACATTTTGTTTACCATCACATACATTTCTTAATTTTCTTCCCAGCAGTCCATCTCTCCCTCCGTGTGTGCAGGCTAGCTGAACTAATTTTTGAATAGAGTTTGAATCTGATATGTGTGTGAAAAAAAAGTTATCATGGGTCCTTGAAAAACCATGGAAAAGTTATGAAATTTTGTCCATGAAAATGTGTGGAAACCTTGTAAAATGATTAAATTTACATTCACAATTCACATCATAGTAATAAAGGCCTTAAAATAATAAATTGTTTTAAATTCAGGTTGGATGGGCCTTAAATGTTGTGAAGTCACATCATGGTGAGATTTTCCAGTGTTGGCAGGAAACATCTTTTTTAACAGGGGAGAAACACTATTTGACAGGGGGACAGATTTGACATAACAACTGTATGTGTGCAGCACTCCTTTTTCTGCCCTCTCTGCACATTTAGATTATGCAGTCAGTTTGCATTTTTAAACTAAGGCATTGTTAGGCAGCCTGCTCATTGGTTCATTTTTTCTGCGCTTAGAGCAGTAAGAGCATAGAGTGTTATCAGTGTCATTTTATCTTACTGTTCATTTTGAACTGACATCAGTGCATTCTTACGAAGAGTGTCTGTTGGTGGGTATTTTCATCACAAGTTTTGCCCTAAACTTAATTTAAAGTGAAACTGAAAAGGCCTTAAATTTAACTTGTTTAAACCTGTAGATGCTCTGGATATAACAAAATAATCCTCATATGAAAGGCTGTTATCACCTAAAACAGTTTATCAGGACGGAGAGAGTGGTTGGTCTATTTTTGGGTTCATTCCCAGTTTAATTAGTCACAGTGTCTTGATGTTGAACTCTGCCATTCCTTTTTACTTCCTTGGAGGCTTTGTAAAGTTGACATCCATTCACTAGGCTGTCATTAACCTAAATATTCAGACGGCCAGCGGAGAGACGGCCCAGATGTTAAGGCGAGCTGCAGCAAGTGTCCTGGGTTGAATGTCAGGTTTATTGTTGTGGTTACGTTGTGAAGTGGTTTCATATCGTCACCTCTTGTAGAAAAGAGCGAGGGGGACCACATTTTAATCCTTTTCATACCTCTAATTTTAGCACAAGAAAGCAATTAACAGACTACCTGCTTTTATGTCTTCTGAATCATAACACTATATTCTTATGTTTACCCCTGTTTATCCTAGGAGACAGCGGGAAGGTGACTACAGTTGTGGCCACACCAGGTCAGGGACCGGACCGCCCACAGGAAGTCTCTTACACTGACATAAAGGTGAGCAAGCAACTAAAACCAAAACCTCACAGTGACAACAGAGGAAGCTCCGTCCTTTGATATGTGAAAGTACAACTTTATCACTTCCTCTTCTACTGTAACTTAGACTTTTATCACCTCATTACACAAAATGACGGCAGTATATCTGGCTGAACTGGATAAGGTAGTTGATCAATACTAGTGGCTACATAATTACTTTGCCAGTTGCTGATATTTATAGCCTCCTTTCTGTAATCTGTTATCCTCTGCTATCTTGTCTTTGATGTGGAAATGTGACATAATTGTTACGGTTAGAAGCCAATGACATTACACGGGATGAGATTGGTGTTAAGCTTTATTTCTACCTGTGAAAGTCCTTGTAGTTTCCTTTTATCACCTCTCAGATTGCTTTATGTCTCTTTAACAGTGTGTTAACATACATTTGTCACACTTCTTATCTCAAAGTTAATGGTGTAATTTTACCGGCTTATGAAAAATATTTCACTTTTCTCAATGTCTGCCGCAGCAGTTGAAGGTTATCAAGGTCATATAAAACTGAACTGAAATATTTTGTTGATAATACAGTGAATATGATCATCTATCATTGTGCATTAATTGCCATTTTAGTTAGATTTTACAGCTAAAATTCATTCAGGACTTATCAGTTAAAATGATTTATCACTCCAGCTTTAGTATACAGATGTTTAGATAAGATTTGAATGTGATCTATTGGTCTCTAAAGTTTAACCAAAATAATTATAAAGTAACTGTTGCTGTTGGTCTGACCCATTATTTTTTATTGCATGTCTAGCGTTGGCAAAACCACAAATTAGTGGAAAACAAACATTCATAATTAAGTTATTTATCCTCCTTGCTGTGTGTTTTTGGTTATTTTAAGTAAATCTGGTTTCTTGGTGCAGTACCTAATATAAGGAGGATTAAGCATAAACTTGTCTTTGCTTTGCATTGATGAACACGGCTCTGAATAAAACACAGGAAGGACAGACTCTTCCCCCAAAACCAATATCACAATTTGCTCCTGACCTACTTTACACCATAGACTCTATATAAAGCTGGACGATGCAGCTATACTTCCTCTTATTTTATAAAGTGGAGCCAAAATATCCTGGATACAAGAACTGCCATCCTGCGCTGGTGACATCATTTGGAGCCAGAGTCTACACTATAGTGACCTCCATCGTATCAAGTTCTCATACATAGTATTGTCCAACCAATTGCGAGCGAGCACAGTAGTTTACACACACAGGTGTCAGTTATAACATCAAAGTCCTGTGTTATATTATCAAATAACTAATTAAAACCAAATTTATCAGAAAAAATAACACTTGAAACATTTATCAGTGTGATTAGATCTACCTAAAATGATGAAAAATGACCTATAATGCGGCCAGCCACTAGGGAGCGATATAGATGTTTGGGGAGCTGTCATGCTGCCCATCTTTATATGCAGTTATGGCTTTAAACAGGTTGCACCACGTTAGACACTGAAAATAAACAGAAACTGGAAAGTTGTGACAGATTATTTGAAATTGTGAACTCCGTGTGAGCACCATGTTGTTGTAGCTGGACCGACTCAGATCAAACAGAAACATATAACAGCCTCATATATCGCGTCTGTATTTGCACTTCACCTGATTAACTGTTGTTGATTTTTTTCAGTCCAGCATCTCACTGTTTCCTCCTCTGTGAAAACCTTGCAGGTGATCGGCAATGGGTCATTTGGTGTGGTGTACCAAGCTCGCCTCATCGATAGCCAGGAGATGGTGGCCATTAAGAAAGTTCTGCAGGATAAGAGGTTCAAGGTAGGGCTGTCATATAGTAACTCTCTGCATACTCTTTTTCTCTTTCCATTTCCTTTCATCTGTTTGTGGGTCAGACGTTGTTTCCCATGTATTTTGTTTTGTCTGTTTGTCAGACAGTAATTTGAAAACAGTAATGTAGGTCTTGATATAAACATGTTTGTTCTCATGCCTTTTTTAAAATTTCCTTCCTCCACTCGTGTTCTTGTCTCTGCAGAATCGGGAACTGCAGATCATGAGGAAGCTGGACCACTGCAACATTGTCAGACTACGTTATTTCTTCTACTCCAGTGGAGAGAAGGTACAGCTCGTGTTCTTTTTTTCGTTTGTTCTTGCAGAAAAATCTTATTCTGTTTTCTGGTCAAATAAACATTTCGCACGTCACCATATTCACACACTCTTATCTCACAGCACCACAGTTACAGTCACTTATAATGCACATCAAACATAAGATCACTCAGATGTAGCATCAAAAGAAATACCCCCGCCTTTAAAAAAGGGAAGTAATCCATTTCTTGGAATGATAAATATAGAAACACTTATGAGAAGCAAATTAGATTCTGTTTATGTGTTCCTTTTTATTTTTAAACAATAATAGAAAAATATTTTACTTGTGAATCAGTAGTGTTGGCAGGCAGTTTGCTGTGTATGTGTTCCTATAACATTGGTATTTATAATAATGGGCAGGGCTTCAAACGAAAATCATGAAAATTTTGAACATAAGTGATCTCTCTTTTTTTCTCTGCTGTATAGAAAGATGAAGTGTATCTCAACCTGGTGCTGGACTTTGTCCCTGAGACGGTCTACAGGGTTGCCAGGCATTTTAACAAGGCCAAGAGCATCATTCCTATCATATATGTGAAGGTAATGTTATTCTGTTTCCCACCAGACATGTCTGTGTTGTCTAAGTCATGTAATACTTGCAAAGGATTTTGGAATTTGTTGTTCTTTAACATTTCACAAGAAGGCATGTTTATTCCACCAATTAAGACACAGTGATACAAAGCACAGTATCTTTTTGGTTGTTTCCATTTAAACAGCGTGCTGTTCTTATGTTGTGCCCTCCTCAGGTGTACATGTACCAGTTGTTTCGCAGTCTGGCTTACATCCATTCCCAGGGCGTGTGTCACAGAGACATCAAGCCTCAAAACCTGCTCGTCGACCCAGAAACTGCCATCCTCAAGCTGTGTGACTTTGGCAGGTGAGCTGCTGAACAGATGGAAGAAGGATTTTAACAACAGAAAAATTTAGAGATGCAGCAAGTTTTGTATGTGGAGATAGAACAGAATTAAACAGATCTGTATTTATTCTCCAATGGCGTATTTCACGTGTGACATTCCAGATAACATGTCAAGGTTTAGGCTTGATTTAACCATTATAAGCAGCCCAGTGGCATTATGGGACTGTATTCAATATGGTAGACCTACCTTTTAATCCTGACCAAGTTTGGTGGGGCATTTTACACTGGTAGATGAACTTTTCTGCTGTCTCATCATTATTATTTAATTAAAGCCTCGCAAAACACATTGATGGAGAACCCTCATTTTCTATAGTGCCATGGCACATACAGCATTCACAACTTAAAACTAATAGCAGTACAAGAATAATACATTTTTTATGTAAAACCAAATAAACAAACCAAAACTTAAAACAGTGACAGGTACAATCAATAAGGTTACCAATTAAAACTTGATATTATCTCCGCAGTATTAATGAAGTCAGCTTTAAGTTTTGTTGGGGCATAGTCCCAGGTGGGGCGCAGTAAGAGAAGGCTGATCTTACCAGTTCTGTACGAGTTTTACTACCTGCAGGGTGAGCCATGTAGAGGAGCAGCTGCTGCAGAGGCGAGTCAGACCCCATTTAGACCCAGTAGAATGAACGATAAAGCTTTGCTTTCAGTGCGCCTGACGTTCTGCTGCTCCATCTATGCCAAGGGTGCACTTTGATTTCAGACAGTGTGGTGCTATAAATAACCAAGGAATACATATATTTCAACAGCGTTCCTAATGAGCAGTCCATCTCAAAAAAATAGAAAATCTCTTTGTGGCAGCTGATGTTTTGATTGGGTGGGCCACCACAAATTAATGAATGTGTGAGAAACCCTATACTAAATCTAAAGGTTTGAGAGTGGAACGCCCGCCCATAAATAACATCCCCATAGTCCAATACAGAGAGGAAGATAGCTTTAACAGTTCTTTTTCTAGTGTATAATGGAAAGAAGGATTTGATTCTAACGAGAAAGTCCAATTTTGCTTTCAACTTTGACTGAGGCATGTCAGTAAGGACTTAAAAGTACATTTTTGATCAACCCAAATGCCAAAATATTTTTAATGATGCACTCTTTCTGTTATGATATTTCTAGCAGACCCAATTTCAGAACTATCGTAGTCAATATTTCTTGCATTCAAAAATAAAATCCATTTTGTTTTTGCACAGTTCAGGATCAGTTTCAGATTGTGGAGGTGCTTAGAGTGGTGCTATGAAAAGAGTCTGTGCAGGAAGTAAGAACAGTGTCGTGCGCAAAAATGGAAATGACACTTGTACAATGAAGACGTTATATTGATATTATAACTTGTGACCAAAGGACTGTCCCAAGGACAGAACCCTGAGGAACTCCTTTGTAATGGGGAGAAAAGAGGACTGATAGTTACCTATCAATGACACACTGAGACCTCTCAGTGATAATTCTGAAACCTCAGGCAGCTGTTATGTCTTTTGGGAGAGAAATGACCGCCCAGTTCCTCCACAACAGTTAACACTTTTTATCCCCTTTTATCTCAGTCATTCTTTGCTTTAATCTCTATCATTTGAATTAAATTTCTTGTGTTTCCCCAGTGCCAAGCAGCTGGTCCGCGGTGAACCCAACGTGTCGTATATCTGCTCACGGTACTATCGCGCCCCTGAGCTCATTTTTGGTGCCACAGACTACACGGCAAACATTGACATCTGGTCAGCAGGCTGCGTACTGGCTGAGCTGCTGCTCGGACAGCCCATATTCCCTGGTGACAGTGGGGTGGACCAGCTCGTAGAGATTATCAAGGTGAGTGTGTTTATCAGGTATGTGTGTGCTTCTGGACTGGTGATAGGACCACTTGTAATTCCTGTTTTCAGTGGAGGTTATCTCTGTATGACATTACTTTGGTTTGTGCATGTGGGGATGCTTATTCATTATTTTGTATTGGGATCATAAAAGAACACCACAATATTCACAGTCGATCACACACCTACGCGACCTGCGTGTCTACAGAATACTGCTCATACTCTTCCTACTACTGTTCTCAGGTGCTAGGAACCCCAACAAGGGAACAAATCCGAGAGATGAACCCAAACTACACAGAATTCAAGTTTCCTCAGATCAAAGCTCATCCATGGACCAAGGTAAGTAAATACCTTACAGGTCTATCTGGAAAGGCATGTAGAATGATTCCATGTGTCACTGGCCCTGTAATCACATGCACTTAAGGTGATCAGATCACAAGTGAACAGTTCCAAGTCCAGGTGTGAATGCACCTAATGCGCCTTTAATGCATCTTGAGATCCGATCACATTTGGAGGTGGTCTGGATCAAATATGGCCAAAGTCTTTCAGCACTGTGGATGCCAGTGTGTCCTGGGCTGACATCCTTGGTTATACGACTCCCTGCCCGATAAGTCAACTTTTTGTGGTTTATGCTTGCTGTAGTGTCCCCATGCCAGAAAATGACTTAAATTACTTAATCGCCCCCCTTTTAACATCAAGCACAAGGGTTCCATGAGTTGTCTCTGCGCTTGGTTGTGCACCTCTGAATTGTTGTAACAAGGCGCCCACTTCGCACACTGCCCTTTTTAAATTCATCTGAGGAGTTGAGCAGGGAAGACTGACCAAGCAAGTTTGTCTGCAGACATCTTTGCGACTCATAGTTGAGAGACCACAGGGACGGTCAGTTGGCCTTCAATTATTATTGAGGTGAAATAGCCACCACACTCTGAAAAAAAGAGGCTTTTTGCCGAGGGTGTGGAAAAACATGAAAGACTGTGGTACAAGCTGAAAATTACCCAATGAAAAGTCTGAGTGGGAGGAAACAAAGTATTGTAAAGTGATTTCGATTTGGAGGTAAGAAACTCTTGCTAGGCAGCCTACTTCCCTGTAACGTTCTTCTTTTTTTACTTCTTCAGAATGTTTTGTCAGTACGCTGCCTGGTGTTTGGGAGCATATTGCAGTTAACAACACGTTGAGCATCAACGCCACTGCATGCTGGTAGCTCTTGACAACTCACAGGCCTGTGTTACGATCTCTCATGCTAGTATAAACAAGGCTTTACACAAGTTAGATTCACTCTGAAGGACCGTATACGACCACTATCCTCCTGGTAAACATACAGCTAACAATGAGCTAACAAAGCAGCAACTGTAAAGCAGTCCCAATAAACTCACACAGACTCTGAAACGGCTTGACTCTTTTGTTAAAGCCAGGAATGACTGTGTGATGCTAACAGTTAGCCTTGACACGTGTGTGTGTGTGCAGGAAGACACGGCGCTGAGCTCACTCTCCCGCAGCAGTAGAGTCCTAATGTTGTGAATGTAATAATGTATGTGTTTATTTGCTCATAGAGCATAGAAGTTGTCACTAGTTGCCTATTAGAGAGGCATGTGAAGAGACATTCTAATGCCAGATATGAACAGACAGGCCTCGGGCCCACTGGAGGTTGTATCACCCAAGGCGCGTGATTATGCCAGGTGTAAACAGGCTCAATGGAACTGGGAAAGGAAATCTGTATACATGGAGAAAATGTTGAGAAGTAAATGTCATTCATCACTGTCATTTTACCTCTCATGTCTATTATATTCTACATTTGGCATGAGACATGTTTTGTGCTTTCCAAATGTTATGAATTTCCATATACATCCAAAAATGTTTGGTCCAAAAAGTGACAGACATTACAGCAGCTTACAGGAAGAAAAGAGAATACCTGTGGATGTGCAGTTGCCCACACAGTCTATTTAAATCTGCAAGTCGACGTGCTTCAGTGCTCTCCCTCTGCAAGTCGATTAACCCTGTGACACCTTAAGAGCACAGAAACAACGTAAAACCAAGAGAAGTGGCCCTTTAACATTTACTACAAAGCGGGTAGCTTTCTACTCCCAAAACTGCCAGCGATGGTTTTTTTTTAGACACAGAAGTCTTCTATGAGGGTTGTCTTTCTTTTTAAGGCTCTACATTTACCACATTTGCTAGAATAAAACAGTGACATGGCACATTGGAGAGTCATGCTAACCTCCATTGGGTAATAAATACTCAAACAGCTGTAAGATTCATAGAGCCAATTTCCTTTCTTCTGTTCTTCATATAAATGATTCTTTGTGTTTTTGTCTTGAAGAATTTGACAAAACCTTCAGAGTGCTTTACTTTGATGGTAGAAATTGTCTGTTTTGGATGTGATCGTCTTAAACTCTTGTTGTTCCTCAGGTGTTTAAACCTCGCACCCCTCCAGAGGCCATTGCTCTTTGCTCCAGGCTGCTGGAGTACACGCCGGCCTCACGGTTCTCCCCACTAGAGGCCTGTTCGCACGCCTTCTTTGACGAGCTTCGACAGCCAAACACACGACTGCCCAGCGGCCGAGAACTGCCGATGCTCTTCAACTTCAGCACCACAGGTACATTCAGATTCAAGCACTCTTATCTTAAAGGTTTTAAATTAAGTTCAGCACCGAATTGATCTGCTGTGTCTGCCAGCACCATCTGTTTAGTTAAATACAATCAGGTGGTGTTTTGGGCCAACGCTGCGACCTCAGAGGAGGTGCAATTAATGCAGCGTACAATATCTTATTGTTGTGTGATGCTGTCCTCTTGATATATGACTCATCATTAGGAAAAAACTCCTCTTTATTTTCTGCAGAGCTGTCCATCCAGCCCCAGCTGAACTCAACCCTCATTCCTCCTCACGCTCGCTCACATACAGCTGCTTCCGCCCACGGTGGGAAACTCTTATGTTAATGTTACTGTTATTTTCAAGATTGTACATTTTAATACAAGGGTTTTGTGATGTCTAAAATATGTGTTTAAGTAATATGCAAAAATATTACCATTACAAAAAACCCAGACATTGCAAGTAAAAATGTTGAATTGTTTTTACACAGTTATTTAGATTTTGTTATTATGTACTTATTTTCAATTAGCTAGTGAATGAAATAATTTTATTTTTATTTCTGTTGTATTTATTTTAACTGATAAAACATTGTGTTAAAAGGACAAATTTTGGTTTTTTTCTGAGAGTCTTCAGGGATTGGTAAAGGCATTTTGAAAAATAATTTTAAATGCTTTTTAGCTATGTGAAGCCTACACACCACCTACACATCCTTCCACTAATAACACAGCAAATTACCAAAGATATGCAGCAAATTAGCATAAAAGAGTGGTTGTATGTTTTTTATTTCAAAGTGATTTTTAACTGTAACTATACATTTTTGTTGTAACCAGAGTAATGGGTTTGTTTTGACACAAGATGGCAGTGTTAGATATGAAACTTGAGTTTGTCATGAACTGATTAGATCTGAAATATTTGTCTCTTATGCAGAAATGACAGATTTCAGGGTGCCCACATTGTCAAATATAAAAACATACTTAATGTGAACTGAATTGGCTTTAAAATAAGGACACCCTGATTATAATAGAACACCCTATTCCAACATCTGTTTTTTGGAAAGATGGGCATCACCCTCAGAGTCCGTTTGTCCATAGTTGGTTCTCATATTTGAAGCATTTTCACACTTTAAAGTGAAACATGAAATAGTTGCTTTAAAAATTAACTTCTATTTCACACAGCTGTGAGCCACAACCATAATACACCCAGTTCATGTACAACTGTCAGGATAGAGCAACATTTTAAGCAAATATGACAGGTTTTTTTTTAGTGAAAAGGCTCGCGATGTGATCATTCTACCTTTTAGTTGGACTTTGAATTTACGACTGACTGTCTTGTGTTTCCTGTTGTGTCCTTCAGATGGTACCGGTTCAGATTCATCTCAACACAGTTCAGTACCAGGATCTCTTAACAGCATCTGAAGCAGCCTCTCACCTGCCTGCCTGCCAGCCTCACCTTTATCTCAGACACACACACATACACACACACACACACACACACACACACACACGCACACACACTACTGCTTTCCTCCATGCTGCTTGCTCTCCTCTTAGATGATCTGTTTTTGTACAGCAAATGCATTGAACAAACTAAACATTAGTTCTTTAGCTGCCAGGGTTGAAACTACGGCAGGTGATTGTTGAACACACACACACACAGAGTCGTCTCGCTGCTGCTCGGGTGGTCAGTGAAGGTTCAATAGTCGGGGCTGGTCCTCTGTAATATAACCTTTTTATTAAATCAACATTTTTTTCTTCTTCTTTATATTTGTGTTTATTTATTTGACTAATTGAAAGCATCGTATGGTCACAAGACATTTAGTCCCTCGATTTTTTTTTTTTTCACTTCAGATTATTTTTTTATATTCTTCAGTGTTTCTGCATCCCTGTTAGTGAGGGGTGAACTGTACACTGCCTGACCAGAAGATCAGAACTGGCCTCAAACTGGTCCATCAGGGTAAAGGATGTTTTATTCAACTCAGGGCGGGAGAGCGGATGCAGGGACTGAGATATTCCTAAATCCTCCAGCCACATTGTTTTACCAATCCAGCCTGATGTTTAGGTTTAAATTAAACTTCCTCGTCTTGTTATTTACCTGCTTGCATGGCGGGTAGAGTAGACAACCTCATCAGCACCAGGTAGCAGTTATCAGTGTTTGGTTGGAGGTGTACTGGATTGCCCCTCATGTGAATCGTTCAGTGGCTGCATTTATACAGACTGGACTGGAAATAACCACGCTCCACCAGTCACTGCGTCTCGTATCCATTTGTTTCCTGTTTTAGAGAGTTTTGTCTGGTAAAAGAGGGAAAAAATTCTCAAAGAAACAGCTCCCCTACATGCCCACTGTTGTAGTATAAATAGAGGTAAACCCCTCATGGATTTAGGTTATTTTATCATTTCCACGTTCAGGAGGGCAAAGCTGTTTATTTATTGGAAAGACAGTTGTTTCCAGAGGAAAAGTTACTAAACTCCTGCTCTTGTTCGTCACCTCAAAAATTAGTGTAGACCTGTAAATGTCCAGTTGTGAAGAAAGTGTGAATGTGCTGCTCAGCAAAAGCAGATGTAGAAAATGAGCCTTTTGAAATCAAGCAAACAAATTAGAACCATAGTAGTGCGAATAGTAGTTTGTTACTGGAAGCTGCACCTTGCGCTGCTTGTTCTCTGTCCTGCCAACTAGTTAGTTGTATTCACTTAATGATCAGATGACAGCCAGCAGCGGTCTGGATACCACCGTCCTAGATCACTGCAGCAAGAAACAGATATTGGAGCTCTTCTAATAAAATAGAGATGACATCAATTCTTCTTAAGGAAATTGTCACCATAATTTATTTCCTGAACGAAATAACCAAATTTACACCCAAAGAAAAGGAAACCTGAAAGCCGTCACGGGTTTCACTTGTGCTAGACAGTGTCAGTGAGTGGTGGAAACGGCTAACTTCAGAGATGACTCAAAGGGACAATTTTCCCCGACAACAAAAAAACATATTTTTCCTCTTACCTGTAGTGCTGTTTATTCTTTTATGCCATTTAATGGTAGATCACCTAGCAACACTGAGCCAGCTAATGTTACAGCTCAGCCAAGGAGGATACTATTAATGTTAACATTGGGTCATGATTTCTAGGAAGAGACATTGCTGTTGAGTTTTCCAAAAGAAATGTTGGCACTTGAGCACCACAAGTGCCGTCTAGTTCCATGATATTGGAGAAGACAGACATCTCACACCTAAACAATCTAGATTTTAAATAGCACTACAGATAAGAGGAAAAATATGTTTTTTTCTTTTATTATTTTGGGGTGCATTGACCCTTAAAAAAGGAATAAATAAAAAGATGATTCTTTTGTTTTTCATTTCGAGCTTTCAAAACGAAAAAAAAAACATACATTGCGATCATGATGTGGTTTATGATAAGAAATGGAAACGTTTGTTTTAGAGCAAACACTGCTGCTTTTAAAAAGTCCGAAATTGTTTTAAGATAAATTAAACATGTTAAAGCTTTGAAAAGTATTTAAATGTGGTTAATATAGTTACTTGATGGCTTCCCTTTACAATTCCTCATACTGTCTGTTGACATGAATTCAGTAGGCTGGTTTTAGTGGTCTTAAAATCTGTTTAAATTCCACAATAGTTTACAGATCACTCTATAAAAATCCTGTAAAATCCCCTGAAAAATCTTGGCAGACTAAACACAAATGCTGTCCAATCAAAAAGTCACTTCTGGTGGGATTCCCCTTCAGCTCAAAGATCATTCTTGTCCTGTGGTTAGTGTAGCGGAAGATGCTTCTGTACTCCAAGAGCAGAGTGAATGTTGGTCCTCCTGTTGATTACATGCAGCAGACGGAAAAATGTAATGCTTTATTAAACTCGGTGGTGGGGGAGGGGGGATACGTCATGTAAATTTATTTATTTATTGTTTTTGTGATGAGAGTTGGACGTCCGTTACTTTAAGAGGGCTGTGAAGCTTCTTTAGGAAACTTCCATCAGAGGAAATGTTTGAAAAGTTCTCAGTTTTTACAAGATGAAGAAACACGTTCACAGAAGTGAAGCAGAAAGGACGATGATTGAAAGGCTTAATGTGAATAGTAGTTGAATTTGAATTTCAAGCAGGGGAGTTCCTGTTAGGTGACTGTGTGTTTGTGTGCCCCTTGTGCTTCTATCTTTGTGAGGACCACTTTGAGTTTTACCCACACAAGAGTGAGACAAGAGTCGTTTGAGGTGGAGGCTGGATTCAGGGTCATGGCTTAGAGAATGTATTATCACAGTCCTCTCAAGTGTAGAAGTACAAACGTGTGTCTGACCATGTTCCAACCTGCAGTCTGAACAGCCAGTGTTTTAGGGATTAGATCAGTCAACAATACAGACTCTTTGTAAGCAGTACAGACCACTTGAAAGTTTGTAGTATAGTATATTTGATACTGTCGTTCCATGCTTCCACCTGCTGTTTTTAAACTGCAGCCACCTTTTCTTCTTTTTTTGAAATATCAGTGAAGATGCTTTTTTTTTTCTTTTAAATTCCACCACATTCGGCACATTTACATTGATTTTATACGAGGAGAGTGGAGAGCATTTCTCATTCTCTTTCCTCCCTGCTAACCTGCCAGTCCGGTGGGTTACTGCCAGGCTCATTCTGCTTTCTTTGCTGCAAAGAGTCCAACCAGCATGTTTGATTTACTCTGCAGGGTGCGTCACACTCAGAGCTGTCAGACTCTCTGCGGCTATGAAAAGGTGTGACCCCAACCAGGAGGAATCAGACATGGCTGGTTCTTCTCTTCCTATAATCTCAGAAGCCATTTTTCCCCTCCCTCACTCTCCTTCTCTTATCGCACGTGTAAATATCACTGATTTTTATTTTTCCTCTTTTTACTTTTTATTACAGAGTTGTTTATATCTTATCCCCCCTCCCATCCTGTTGATGAAGCAGTCTTATTTTGTGCATTTTTGTAAATAAGTTTCTTTTTTTCACAAGTCAAAATGTAAATACTGCAAAGGAAAAAAATCAGCCTACTCCTCATGTTTGTTGATGATCTTTCTCTCTCGTTCTCTTTCTTGTAGTCCAGTGAAAATTGTAAATGTAGCTGTTAACATCATCAGCGGTCCTCCCTGTTCGGTCCTCTGTGGAACAAAGTTACTGTTGAATGAATATCTCAAGGGTTCTGTTCCAAAATGCTCTGTATGGGATCTCTCTAGAATCTAAAGGCTGGAGGCATCGGGTCATGTTAGCAGCATCTTGGGTTTGAATCTGTCCAAGGATGCATGACAGCACTCTGTCCAACCCTCTCAACTAAATCTACTATTGATCTACTCAGTGTAATAAATGCAAAACGTTTGACATGATGTTTGTTTTACTTTTTAATGATTAGATTTAAAACAGCATTGAAGTGAGGTTGTATGACATACTTATCCATAGTCAGTGTATTACCTTCAGTAGATGTCAGTCAGCACACCCGCAGTTTGGAGAAGCAGGCAGGACGGAAGCTAAACTGTGTACTGCTGTGGAGGGCTCAGCAGCTAAATGGATTTTAGCCACCTAAAAAAAAATCAATATCATTTTAAGTGTACGCCATATTTAGAATATTTTCCCCTCTCTGCCTTTCCTTCAGACAGCCCATTCTGACAGGGAACACCTTAATTTCCCCACCAAACTCAATTGACAAGAACAGTAGTTTTGGCTCGTTGCACTGGGGAGCTGCTGGTCTACCACAGTGGCTCCCAACCACAGGGTTCCAGCACCCACTAGGGGTCGCCCAAGCTTCACATGGGGTTGTGAGTCCATCTTTATTTTAAGGGGTGTAAGGAAAAAAGACAGTAGGCCTACATCTCTGCATTTCATTTATTTCTGTTTTTTTTTTTTTAATAGATGAAATTGGGGTTTTTTTTGGTTTTTTTTTTTAAAGTTTACAATATTATGTAAGATGTAAACTTAAAGTGCGTCCTGAACACTTGCTATATTGACAGAGCCTTTACTTTTTTCTAAATGGCCTCGCCCTGCAGTTTAAACAGCCAAAGAGCTAACAGAACAATGACCAAAATGTCAATGAGAAGAACACACTGAATTTGTCAGAGGCCTCTTAAGTATGCATGATTGTTAGATATACAAAAAAAGTGACTCTGGTGAATTGGAACTAACCCTTTAAAACCCCAAAGACACACAATAACACAAACTAAACACCTGTTTGAGACAGCGGTAGACCAGCAGCTCCTCTGTTCCGAGTCAAAAGAGTCTGCCTCTATTTAAAGCAATATCACAGCTTGATCTCCCCTCCACAAACTGCTGTCTACATTTTGATGCCGCCCCCATCCACAGCAGTTCATTGCTTATCTTCTGTGCCTGTTATCTCCAAACTTGAGGGTTCACTCACTGCCATTCACAGTGGGTAATATATCACTAAGGAAAAGTACCTCAAACAACCCCATTGAAAAGGGTCTGAACTATCCCTTTAAATGTAGTGGCTTGTAACTGACTCACATTTAATAGACTGCAAATGTCCACAAGAGGGAGTTGTTCAGTCATTATCAGACACGTTCTGCACATCCTAATTATAGTGGAACATATTCAAGATACAGTTCTTATTTTATTTTGTTTTCTTCTGGCCTCCTGCCCTTTTACTGAACAATAAAACACCTCCTCCTGTCTCTCCACAGCAAATAGAAGGACACACTAAGAGCAATGTGAACCTCATTGCTGAAAAGATGTTCCAATTGACAAAGGTCAACATTTTTGCAAATTTGAATTATAAATTTAAAGTTAAAAACATCCGAAAACAGCAGCTATTTTTCTCATTTTGGAACAGAACTTTGTGTGTTGTGACAGATTGCAATATATTATTACTGTGCAGTATTGAGACAAAATGTTCTGGCTACAGGTCACTGTGCCGCCTCCTGTCTGACTTGATCTCAACAGTGTTTATTTGAAATCACATGATGTGTTCTCATGTTGTACTCAACACGGGCATTTTTGCATTATGTGCCGCACAGCATTCAGAATGGCTGCTTATGATCTGAAGATGGCAGAAGTAGACATTTGTGTTGTGACTGCAGGCGGAGCCACCTATCAACCCTGTGTGTGTGCATGTGTGTGTATGCGTGGTTGTTGCCAGGTAACATGCAGAAATGTTGACCGACTGTTTCAAACTGAATCTCAGAAATTGTACTTTGTGATTTTAAATCCTCTTAAACCTCAGTTGTGTTAACATCACCTTCCTCGTGTTACAGAGGGAGCTTACTGCGTCTCTATAGGCTGATGACGTACTTTTAGGTTTGTTTTTTTAACTCAGCTGCCGTTAACTCTGGTGTCATGCTACCGTGGTGGACTGATGTGTTGGTGTGATGGAGGGATAGACTGAGAAAGAGAGAGAAAGAAACACAAACCTGTCTGTCCTTGTTCTGTGTATGTATGATATGGACTCATTTACTGTAATAAAGTGATGAAACTGTGTTTACATTGTGTGCTCTGTTTCTTTTTGCAAAGTTGGCTTCTGCTTCTGGAAACTGGACTTCTCTGTGGTTACATGTCCAAAAAAGACAAACAGACTCCTCTTCACACAGACAAGTTGGTTCATTTCCGTGAACACATCCAACAACATCACGGTCATTTGACTAAACCTCGTGTGCCATGATGTATTTTGGCAGAGTCTGATTTAATAAATCACTGTGAAGTCTTGACCTCTCCCACCGTACGCCACGTCTCCTCAATTAAAGGCTGACCAGTTAAGTTTTTTAAGGGTATTCAGGAAAATCAGTGTCCTACTTCCTTGATACTCAGATTTGAGTTGGCAGCTCACAATGACAGAACTGTCCAGAACAATTTAAGAATTTAAAAGCAGGTTTTACTGAAGTGTGTGACAGAAGCTCAATACATGTCCCTACTGCTACGTCATCAGTTCAACTCAATTCCTTTTACTGTCATTGTAAATACAATGGAATTTAATGCACAGAACAAAAACTGAACTCATTATAAAAGTGATAAATAATACAGGAGGGGATAAGATATCTTTCATTCATACTCTAAACACACACACACACACACAGTGCCAACATATGCTGTGAACATAAAATAAGTTGAAATTATTGCACATTAAAAAGATAAATAAAATTATTGCAAACGATGTGAGTATACATATTTAATATTCCTCTCTGTGTGATTTCAGTGCAGCGTCTAGTGTCGTAATGGCTTTGGGGTAAAAACTGTTCAACAATCTGCTGATGCATATTTTAATTGTCCGATAATGTCTGCCTGAGGACAGAAGGTCAAACAGATGCTGGGCAGGGTAAGATCGGTCTTTCAGGATGTTTCTTGAGGCAGCAGGAGGTGAAAATGTTGGTTATTTTCTGTGCAGCTTTTATCACTCTCTGGAGGGCCTTCTTGTCAGGATGCCATAAGTCAGGACACTTTCCTTGAATGGGTGAGTAAAAGAAGTTTTGCACAGAAGTGTTTAAGAAAAGCAGCCATTTGATAATGTGATAACTTTTGTTTCTTCTTTATTGTGAGTGTAAGTGTGAGGCAGCAGGTGAGGGAGGAGAGTCTGTCTTACAAGCACAACATGTATGTGTGTACGCATTTTATGTAACCCTGAGGGCAGAATGTTGTGCTTTAGTTCCTTGTATTTCTATATCAACTATAGTGTGGTGCATGGGTAACACTTTTACCAGTGATGGCCAGCAGGTCGCGAGCTTCACCACAGGCCAGAAACTTCCCCACCATTTAATCAGGAGCTGGTGTTGTTTGTTTACTTGCCAATACTTGTCTTTGAGTCTGTAAAACAGTTAGTGATTCATCTTACAAGAGGAAGTCAGTTATCTAAAAAATGTCTCAAAGTTGATTAGTTACAAATTCAAAGAGTATTTCCTTGTGTTTTTGTATTTAAGTGTTGTTTAGTTTGCAGTTTAACAGAAGCTGCAGACGCTCGGCTGACGGATTCAACTCTGCTATAGCAGGTTAGATCATGTGTTAAGTATGAGTTTTCTGTTATAGTTCATGGGTGTATTTATATCCAATGCCCTGCTTTGACATGAATATTTTTTGTGATTTTCTGATTATTATATTTGTTCTGCAGCTCTCCGTTATTCAGCATAAACAATGCGGGTCATTTTTCTTCTCTGTGCCGCCTTTGCTGTGAGCGTTACCACAGGTGAGAGCTCATCAAGACACTGAACACAAACATGAAGTGATGATGCAACTTAAAAAAACATTGTTTTCAGTTTCCATAAATATACTGTATACTAACTGACAAAGTGGAAATGCTATAATTATAATAAAATGTTTTTAAATAGTTACATTGAGTGGACACAACTGAAAAGTCATGACATCATCACTGCTCCAGCTTTATTGAACTCTAGGATGATGGTGCATCTTTGTACCAACTAACTAAATGCATGTCATAAAAGGAGTTTCCAAAGATGGTTAATTGTGATTTGAATCTTCATCAACAGCAAATCCAGTGACGGAGATGACGTCAGGTGAGACTCAACAACAACAACAACAACAACAACAACAACAACAACAACAACAACAACAACAACTTAGTTTATGCAGCACATTTCAAAACAAATTTACAAAGTGCTTATCATGCTCAAACCAGGAAGCAATGAGGCAGATAAAATCAGTTAAAATAATGCAAAAAAATACCTAACAATAATTTCAGATATTAACAATAATAATACAACATTTTTTTTAATAGATAATTTTTGAGAAATAATTTCAAATATTGTGCAACAAGACAGTAAAGACCTGGTGCATGCATGCACAGTTTAAATTCTAGCTATAGTTACAAATTACAGTGATTGGACAAAACATGATGATGCAGTATTTTGTATTTTGGTACATTTTGGGAAAGATGTTGCTCCATAAATGATTCTGCACCTTTATGGAGCACAAGGTGAGTCCAGATGTTTCAGTGTTTGTGTCTGTGCTCTATTTACAATAAGCTCAGAGACTAAATGAAGGCAACAATGTCAACTGTTTGCATTTTGCGTGTTTTGTATCTTTAGTTTACATTAAAAAAATGAAGACTACAGAAAACAGTGTCTAAATAGCAGTATTTAACTGTGTCAGCTGTTTATATTTGCACCCAGAAACGGTGTAACATTCACATTTTCAAAGCTATACATAAGAATTATTGTAATTAGCAGGTATGTCCAGTTGTTTACCAGCTTTGTGTTAGACACAGGATGAAATCGTGACTCCTGCTCTGCTGAACATGCACAAATGTGACAGTAAAACACTGAATAAAAAGCAGTTATATTAAAGTGCTGTTCTTATTCCTCTGCAGAGCCAGTGGAGGAGCCTGTCCCTGTTCAGAAAAATACAACTGGAGGTGAGACAGAATGTCTTGGCCTACACTTAAAAGCCTCAGACTTTGTGTCCTGTCTGTGGTTATTTGGACTCAGCTAGAGATATTAATTAATAACAAACTGAAATGTAGCTGAAGTGGTGCAAATTTAGACCGAAATCATGTCCAAAATCTATAGATATTAATGTACGAAGATATAACACTCAGGTGCTAATCCATCAGGACGACCCAATCCCCAGGAAAAATAATCAAACTGTATGTTTCTGCAAATCACAGATAAGTGACATTTGCATGTAATTATGTAAACAACAACAACAACAAATCACCATAATCCAGAACTGGTACAAACATAACAACAACCAGTCTTTTTGTCTGTCAAAGGAGAAACAGGACTTGCTTCTGAAATAAAACCCCAACTTCAGCCTTAGCTTTTTAAGAAGACTATCCACCTAAGGTTTAAAAGAAAGGGAGTCATCAAGCCAAATACTGAGATATCTGAAACATGCGACAACCTCTAACTTCTTTCCCTGAGCAGTAAGAACATGAGGAGTGTTCACAGCCTTCTTCCTAACATTTGAGAAATGCATAACCTCAGTTTAAACAGCATTTAAAACCAGTGTTAGCTGTGAAAGCTGAATCTGGATAATGTTAACACTGTGGTTAACATGAGGTTATGTCTAAGCACAAAAAAACACTTGGTTATGGTTAGGAAAAGATCAAGTTTAGGCTTAAAATACTTGATTTCGGGGGCACAATTATTGCTGCTGCTTTTTGTTCCCAAAAAGCCACTGGAAACAGAGCGATGGGTCCCAACAAAAACCATGGGAGCTGCTGGAGACACAGCAATGACTCACTGAACCTGCAAAAAGCTACAGAACCATTTCTGGTAAATGAAGTTAATGTCTTTTTCCTGCAGAGGGGAGGCGAGGGGAGCTGCAGCCTCGGGCAGCAGGAAGGATGGCTAAATGGCAGTATGGAGGATTCAACCCTTCTCCACACTATTACAGGGAGGGTAACGGCTGTCCATCCAACTGGTACAGCCTTGGGTCCTGATGTTTCGTCTTCATCGACAGCCCAATGGCCTGGATAGATGCTGAGGTAGCCTGATGTTACACTGGCTTCCAGATGTTTCATAAATTATCCCTTCGTGTTATATTCTATTTCTAATGATACTTAAAGTAACTTTAACACACATTAGGCTCAAAAGTACAACTCCAGAGACTTCCGATTCCCGTGCTCTGTCTCGCTCTGCTTCACTCATATTAAAGAAGAAGTAAAATGTTTGAGGATGTGTGCATCATTCTCACATTGTAAGATTTGTTATATACTTTTTATCTCCACTTTCAGTGTCAGTGCCACAGCCTTGAGGCCATACTATGTCTGTGTACAGTAAGATCTCTTCTTTTACAGAAACAATGTTGGTCCTACGGTGCCAACCTGGCATCCATCCATGAGCAGTGGGAGTACAATTTCATCTGGAACTATGTATTAGGCGGAGGATACTATGGCCAGGCCTGGATCGGTGGCACTGACGCAGTTAGGGTAATATGCAAACATCAGTTCACAGAGATTTATCCCTGTTTTTTTATTGTAATGTTATTTGTGAATTCAGATGTCTTAACGTTAATCTGACTGACTTTAGATCTATTCAGTGAATCTTTAAAGGGACAGGCTATTTATTTGTCTAGATTGTTTTGGTGTGAGCTGTAGAGTGTTGGAGATATCGGCTGCATTCTCTCTGTGAAACTGGAACTAGATGACACTCAGGTTGTGGTGCTTAAAGCGCCAGATAAAAAATATTTGTAAAACTCCACTACTACTACTACTACAACTAAACCTGCCAACAGCATCACTGGGCACAAGGAAGCATGCATTTACCACCACTAGTGGCTTTGAGTGGCACTTTGAGCACCACAGACTGAGTGCCATTATATATATATATCCATTATATCCCAGAGAAACCTTGATTTTAGAGGTGAATTGTCTCTTTAAAATGTTTAACGTATACCACCATTATTTACATGCCTTTATTTGTCTTTTTTTTCCACAGCCCACGGACAGCTTATGGAGTGACGGCTCAGTGTTTGATGCGGAGAGCTGGGTCACACGCCAGCCAAACAACTGGGAGAGACGAAAAAAATGTCTTACAATAGATTGCCAAGGTACAGTTCCTAAATCAGCTGACTTTAGGCAGGAAATAGATGAGTAACCTTGTGGAGTAAACCTGTTTCTAAAATAATAAAAACAGTAACTGTCTTGTCTTGTTTTCTTTTAGAGTACGGCACCCTGATTAAGCAGTATTGTGAGGACATGCTTCCCTTTGTGTGTGGAACAAGACCAGACAGATTGTTTTAAATATACCACAATGCTCCTGTTCAGGAGAAGCATCATTATGTATTTTAGTGTGTGCAGTCTCTTGCAGTCTGAGAAATCACATGAAATCCTCTTAAAACCAAGTAACAGTCAATCATGCTGTAAGCATAATTTAGTCATTATAAATGTCTTACATCTTACATCAGTCAAATTCCATCTGTAACAGCAAAATGTACTTATTGAAATTAAAAGTGCTTATTCTGCAGTAAAATGTTCCCTGTCAGTGTTTTACTTTACAACTGATGTTTCTGAAGTGATATTCCTGCTGCATTCATGTGTGTGTTGCATTTCTCTGCTGTAGATGTTTAATTTTGTTCTCATTTTAACTCCTTTATATACTGTTGGGTAGTTTCATTATAGCAGTGCATCGTATTCTGTGACATCATCATGCGTTTGTAGCGTGGCTGTCCTGTGAAAACAACGTGTCTCTGAAAAGTCACAAAAACAGCTTTACGGTGATGCATTTTACAGCTGATCCAAGATGGTTTTTAAAGAGTTTGTGTGGCTTAAGACGTGGCATCATTTTCTCAACATATAAAGTGACACATCTGGAGATACATGTTCTTCATTGGGCAGGGAGAGGATGAAAAACTGTAATCTGAAAAGTAACTAAAGCTGTCAGACTAATGTAGTGGAGTAAAAAATACATTATGTAGTGAAGTATGAAGGTACTCAAGATTTCACTTTCAAAACAAGAAATAAATATGAAGCTTTATAATCATAAAATGATTTACATAGCAATATAATGTGTCACATAAGATTAAAAATACACATAATTAAAGGTCCAGTGTGCAGGATATAGGGGAATTTTATTGGCAGAAATGGAATATAATGTATATTTTCTTTAGTGTATGATCATTAAAAAATAAGAATTATTCCATTTTCATTATCTTGGAATGAGCTGTTTATATCTACATAGGGAGCAGGTCCTTGTCTACAGAGATCGCCACATTGCCCTGCTATGTTTGTACAGCAGCACAGAACAGACAAACCAGACACTGACTCTAGATAGGGCCATTCACAGTTTTGCATGATTGCATTTTCATGTCAGCCTCTGTAGTTTGCAGCTCCTTCACGAGGGTGTTGGTTGTGAAA
The DNA here is from genome assembly GCA_019142605.1 of Cephalopholis sonnerati. Classification (NCBI taxonomy): domain Eukaryota; kingdom Metazoa; phylum Chordata; class Actinopteri; order Perciformes; family Serranidae; genus Cephalopholis; species Cephalopholis sonnerati. The sequence goes on from JAGQAX010000014.1 coordinate 13,728,740, forward strand.
CTGCCTTATTCTGTGTTTTTACTAGTTTAAATCACCTGGTTCATTTGTTTCAGAGAGGATAAGACTGCTTGCTAATGATTTGACTCCCGGTAAAAACCTCATAAACAATGAACATGAAAGGATTTCTAACCGGAGAAGTTTCAGTCTGCAGTCCTCACCACTAAATGCCACTAAATCCCTTTACTCTTACACACTTACACTTTGAAGTGATGAAAGTAAATTCAACAGATCTTTACAGGTTAAACTACATAACAAGCTGCAGGGCTGTCACCACAGACTGTTTCAATAATGGACATAGCCACCTTCACATCATCCATTGGTTTGTGGACTCCAAGCACCCGGGAGCGGGGTCGGTCTTTGAAGCCAATTTTACACAGTGGCCAAATGTGGATCTACACCTCCAGGTCTGTCACATGATGCCACTGGGCCCAAAGACTTTTTCCTATAGTCTTACACTGGGAAAGTGACTGTAAATCAGTGCATACACTTTTTTATGTTAAAACCCCCTAAAAATGATTAATTTGATCAGAATCTGATCCATTCAAACCAATACCATTTCTAAAGTCTAAAAAAGCTGCACGATTAAATCGTTTTATTCCCATACAAGTGAGCAGAGCGCTGAACCATCTAAATACGGCTGATTTCAAACCGCACAAATCCAGCTTCATGCTCCACTGAGCAGCTTTTGTAGAATGAATGGAGCCCTACCTTTAACACTGTATTCACATCTATGGTGGACTCCCTTGAAGCCTTGCACTTTGGCTGCTGCCATCTCGTCTTTTTTTTTTTTTCGAAATCAGAGGTGACCATATTTGGACAAGAGGGTGGACCTGACTCATAGACTGTAGCGACAGCTCACAGACTGCACCAACAGTTGTCATGAAGAGGTTAACTAGCTATAGAAACTAAAACATTTTTGTACTAGGCTGTAAACATGTTCATTTCTGCTGTTAAGTTGGGCATTTTAACATTCGGGTCTATAGGGATTGACTCGCTTCTGGAGCCAGCCTCAAGTGGCCATTAGAGGAACTGCAGTTTGGCACTTTTTCTTCATTTTACATAAAGACTCTGTCTCATAAGAGCGTATTATTGATGCATTACTTCCTTTGTTTAAGGAGGGATATTTCATCAGTTATGAAGTCCAAAATGTGAACAGGTCCCTTCCTGTCCTTCAAATCTGTCCATGTGTGACCCCTCTACTGGTAGTGCTTTGTCAGTAATGGTTCATCTGAACAGCTCTTAAACCTGCTAACACTTTCTAAATGTATATGCACTATGATCCCAGTGATACATTCCCACTGTTTAATCCAGAAGTAATCGGTATTGGGATCACTACATTCAGATAATTTTGTATCTACATGTGCTTTCTTTTAGTCAACCTGATATCTGTGGGACTTTGTTTCTAAACTTTGGTGTCAATTTTTTTAAGATGGTGTGTGCTGTGAGTCACCTTTGACCCAATAACATCAATACCAATCAGTTTTTTTTAGGTTAGTTAGAATATTATACCGCCATAAAATCTAACGCTCAGTCGGGAAGAGTAGATCCGTCTGCCCGGAAAATGCAGTATAATTTGATCAAAGAGTACACTGATAGCTGCAGTCAATAAATAAAGTGAACTTTGGAAGTGTAATAACTTTTGGACCATTATTTCAAAATAATATTTATTTCCCTGTTGTTTGAGTATATAAGCTCTCTTAGCGCCACGTCCTGCAGACACTGACACATCTGATTCTGTTCAAGCAGGTGAGATTTTAGAGTCACATGTGTTTTATGTTGATATCTGTATATTCAATGCTTTTTTTTTGATGACACTCAGTGTGAATTTTAAATCATCTCTTGCAGCAGTCTGATTCATCACTGTAAACAATGAGGCTCGTTTTTCTTCTCTGTGCTGCCTTTGCTCTGAGTGCTGCAGGTGAGATGTATTTTATGGGTGTAATATTCTTTTAATGGGTAAATCTTGCATTTTATCAGAATCCTGTTTTCCCAAGAACACTAGCTGATGTTTTCTAACAGTTCAGAGTAATTTATTTAGGTAAATTAAAATGCCATTAAATAGATAACTTTGTTTTCCTTTCAGAGGAGAAACCAGATGAATCATTGGCTTTGACGTTAGAGAAGGTGGAGGCTGTGCCGGTAGTGGAGAAAGAAGAAGAGGGCAAGACGCCCGATGATGGCAAGCAGAGCAAGCACAGCTGTCCAGCCAGTTGGTCCAAATATGGATCCAGATGTTTCATCTTCATCCACAGAGAGATGCCCTGGATAGATGCAGAGGTAGAGCCTGAGTCTGCACATACATACATACTATACATGTGTGTAGTCATGTTTACAAACCTGTATCTCCTCTTTACAGAAATATTGCTTGCGTTATGATGCCAACCTCGCCTCCATCCACAACCCAGGAGAGTATGAATTCATCCAGGAGATGATCAGAGGGAGCACGGGTCGTTACCCTCGAACCTGGATCGGCGGCACCGATGCAGTTAAGGTAATGAGGAACTTGAATGTATTTAAATCATTCTGCAGCAGAAGGTTCAAGTCAAAGTACGTTTAAATACACTGATTTTAGGTTGTTTCAGTCTTTGAGATAGCTTGATGTTTCTGTCTCTCAGGACCGGACCTGGTTCTGGAGTGATGGATCAGGATTTCATTTCCAGAACTGGGGCATAGGAGAGCCAAACAACGCTGGTGGTCGAGAGAAGTGCCTTGAGATGAACCACTCAGGTACAGTCAGGTCACTTTTTCTCCTCACTGAGTTCTTAAATCAGCTTCTTCTGACAGTGTGTTACATAAACCACGTATAGTTGTGAAATCTAGATTATAAATGTGACTTGTCTCTTTCCTCTCCTTGATAGAGGACCTCCTCTGGAACGACCTGCCCTGTGAGCTAGCGCTCTCTTTCATCTGTGGAACAAGACCATAAAGTCCAGTTTGTAAATAAAGTTTTTCAGAAACCTTATTTCTGTGTCTTGACATGCAAGTGTGCACAAACCCTGCACTGCACAATACTGTGCTGTGAAAGACCTCACACGGTTTAGTGAAACCTCTACTTATAAAAGTGTTTGTTATTAGAAATGTAATAAAATTTAAAGAATAATAAAGTAGGATTTGATTACTGAAAACTCTGTCTGTGTCTCTTAATTCAATTGTGATGAGTTGAGTTTTAAATATGAAAAAAAAAATGTTTTGACAGCATTCAACACTGGTGGTCTCAGCCATTGTCAAGCTCACAAGGTATTGTGGGAGGTGTAGTGTTTGAGTGCCAACAAAACAACCAAGGTCCTCAAATAGAGCAGAAAACTTCAACTTCAACCTCACAAATGTAAACAAAAGAAACATGACACTAGAAACAAATGGCATATATTAATAAATTCAAAGCTTTTAAATGCATTTTTAAACTGAATGAAAGTTGAATCCGTAAGATGTATAAGAAAACTGTGATGTAAATCTATGATGTGTAATAAATAAATCCTGACTAAACTTGTGTCCCAGGGGACTGGGTGGCCCACCCACCATTTTCTAATTCGGACTTAAAATGAACTGATTCACAGTGGTAATCTTTGTGGTACTTTGATTACAAATAAGAGGCTGGAGTGCATTAAAAAGCATACAATTAGAGACAGAGGTCTGGGCTAAGCCCCGAATGTCCTTAATATCCTAAAAACACCCCTTAGGTCTGACCTGTTTTACCTTGTTAGTGTTATAGTCTTTGATTTATGATAACCTGATAAATAAATAGATAAATAGACTCAATTAATGGATGAATGTTGGACTGATATAAGATAATTTGGGTGGATGTTTTTAAACAACATGACTTCTACCTTCTATGATTACTGCTGTAATAATCATGAAATAAAAGGGAACAATAAAGCACACCCTCTGTAGCTCTACTCATGTGCATTCAAGAGAGAGCAAAATGCTGCTGAGGAGAATTAATGCAGCTCAAGGAAATTACATCTTGAGCTGACATGAAATAAAAATGCTTCATGTAGAATCAGTTTCTTAAACTTCTAAAGAATGGAGGAAGATTTGTGTTTTTATAGTATAATCAGTCTTTTAAAAATGATTTTATATTCAATTTGTATATATAATTAACTTACTCTCTTGCTCATAAGTGAATACCAACAGCAGCGAGACAAATACTGAATAAATCAACTTTGTTGGATTTATTTCAGTGAAATTAACAAGACGCAAGACTGACAGGATGTGTGTGAACATCTGTTCCTCCACACACACTCATCAAAGAAGGTTTCAGAACTTATTAACAATAAGCAATAATACAAACACTACACAATGCAGGGGAACAAGACGATCAGTTTTCAGTGCCCTTCCTCCTCTCTTCCTGCCTTTCTCCTTCTCTTCCTCTTCTGCATAGCTGCTGGTGTCATTCTGACTTTTGGCTCCTGCACAGCTGGCGTGACTGCCAACAGACAGCATTTAGGAGTTTTATTACAAAATGGTTAGTGTCTGAAAAAAGTCGAGCTGGCCTGAACCTGTGTTTATAAAGTATCTTTTATTAATTGTTAACAAGAAAATATTGATTTCAAATATGTCAGAGCTTTAAAGAGAATTTGCAAAAAAACAAAATACATACTGTAAGACGAGATTCAACTCAACTGTCATTGCACAAAGCACACAGATATGAGACAGGAAGTGCAGTTTAGCATCTATCCAGAGGGGGCAAAAAGCAGGTATATATACATCAACAGTAAGGGGTAGATGTAAATACGCCAAAATATTTACAAGTATTACCAGTATGGACATGTGCATCAGTTACAGTCAGGGGCGTAGCATGAAATTCTGGGCCCTATAAGTAGTCTCTGTGGGCCCCCCACCCTTACTGTCTTGATCCATGTCTCTCTCACATACCTTTACGCTTTTTAAAGTCACATTGCTGTCTTTCCCTTTCTCTTCATTCTTTCACTTCTTTTTTGGTCCTCTTATTTTCCATCGTGTACGTCAATTCCAGTGCAGTTTTGCGTCTTAAAGGGATGAGAGCAGCCTCAGAGAGCTTACACCATTTTTTAAATAATGCTAGTCTTTCAATCACTTTATTTCAGCCTTTAAAGTTGTTACTGCACTAATTACTTAGAAATTAAAGGTTGCACCCTCACCCCACCCCAGTTTGGGCCCTGGGTAATTAGTCCCACTTTTCCTCTAATACAATGTGACTGGTTACAGTGCAGGTAGAGGTGTAAAATATACAGTGCATGTGTAAGCACAAGTAATACTAATATTAAAGATGGAGGATTTCTACTTGTGCGTCAGCTCCATGCAAAGACTTCACCTACCACATGGCCTAGGCTGTTGTGAGCATTTATACTTGTGCAGTGGTGTGTCTGTGTCACTCTGCAGTTACACCTCCAAAACACTGGTAGGCGGTGGTGTTTCAGTGAGGTGCTGTTAAGTTGATTCAAAACACACATTAAACTCGACTTCATAGAGACAGTTTCAAACACAAGAACACAAATCGGCTTCACTATAACTCGCAGCATTCACAGACAAACACTTGTCTTTATCTGGACACATTTTTCCCACAAATACATGCTAACGTTATTAGCACAAGCCTATGGCATTTTACATTGTATAACTTAGCCTAGTGACTAGCAGACTTTTCCTCTATTCATATGAAGCCACGGACATTTAACAGCAACATTTAACAAAGGTAATAGTACATAATTTTGCTTCATTACAACTCACAAGGTTCACTGACAAAACAACTGTCTTATAATAAACACGTTTTCCAATCAAATATAACATGCTAACATTATTAGCACAAACCTATGGCATTTTACATTGTATAAATTAGCCTTAAAATGACACTTAAAATGCTGTCTTTGTGGAGGCTTTATTGCCTTCACAATTTATTGTTTCTTAATTGTGAAATCAAAGTCAATAAAAGTTTGTTTCCATTGAGGGAAATGGTTTCAACTTACAAAAATAAACAGAAGGTCTGCGTCGCCGCGAAGTGTAGTGACACTTCTGAGGATGTGCATATCAGGCTATGGCGTACGGTAGGCTCTTCATTCATGCAGAGCCTGCACCATTGGTACGACATCAGTTTGACATTACATACAGATTAAACAGCTATGAAATGAACACAGTGTATGTGTTTATTATGTACAGTATAGATTGTGGTATAAATTGGAGGAATAAAAAGGAATAAAATAAAGCTCAGCTGACTAACCTTGTATTGATAGTAAATAACTTCAGCCTATGTGTTGTCCCAGTTATATTAAGATTTTGTTTCAGTTTCAGAATTAGTCATTTTTATAGGATGTCAGTTATTAAACATTATCTCAACACGTTAATATCATACATTTCAGCCAACAAAGTTCATCCACAGTTTGTGACCTGTTTCCCATAACATCATTATTATGATGTAATTGATATCTGTGACTGCCCTCTACAGCAACGTTTTATCTGAGGTACTGGAAGTTTTCGTAATAAACCAGTAAACACTTTGATAACTGTGTTTTTGAAGATCCAGATTTCGCAGCACATTACTGGTGTTACTGGATTCTGAACGCTGTGTCATTCCTGCTCAGGCTGAATCACTGGATGAAGGGCATCAGATAATTTCTCCACTGACGCAAAACAGACAATTAATTGTGCTATTTGTGATTGTTTAACCGTGAGTGTTTACAGTCATCTCGTCAGACTTCCCACCAGAATGACGGTAATTTCATATCACCTCAGATTAATATTAATTAATGTCAGTCTGAACACTCTGGTTTTCATGAACCCTGCAGGACTCTTGACCCAGTGACACTGATAACAGGGCTAATTTTTTCTTACAACACTTTATTAGCTATCATATTTTTTTCATGTTGACCTTCAGTTGTTGATTCCCAAAATTCACTTTAATAAATCAAAGACTCATGACAGGTTACATTAAGGACAGTCTCCAAAGTGTTTCCAGGTATGTTTTAAATGGGCTTGCTTCAAACCCATAACATACAGATAGTTTGCACCTGTTTCTGACATTTTTAAAATGTGTATTCACTAATTTTTAATTACTGATATTTTTTTGTGTATAAAAATTAGGATTCATTCAAGCCATGGGCAGATTATGAGGCAGTGGGACATTGTGGTGGTTTTACTGTACATCTTTTTGTAGTCGTTATACAACTTTTAGTGTTGTTGTGTCACTTTGAAGTGATCTAGTTTTATTTTGAGGGAATTTTCCATCTTTTTTGGTTGTTTTCTGTCTCTTTGAATTTATTTCCTGTCTCTTTGAGGTAATTTTGTGTCTGTAAAGGTAGTTTTGTTGCTTTAAGTTAATTTTCTATTTTTTTGGTCGTTTAGTGTCTTGTGTTGGTTGTTTTGTGTCTTTTTGTGGTTGTTTTGACTGTCTTTGTAGCTGTGTTGTGTCTTTGAAGTTTCTTTGCATCTCTTTGAGGTCTTTTTGTGTCTCTTTAAGGTCTGATTGTGACTCTGAGGTAATGTTGTGTTGCTTTGATGTAATCCATCTTTTTTGGTCATTTTGTGTCTCTTTGAGGTCATATTTCGGTTGCTCTGACGTACATTTGTGTCTCTTTAAGGTTATTTGTCTCTCTGAGGTAGTTTTGCTTTGCTTTGGTGTAATATTTCATCTTTCTTGGTCATTTTGTGTCACTCCAAAGTACTTTTCTGGGTTTATTTGGTCATTTGGTTTCGTTGTGGAGACACTTTGTGTCTTTTTCTGGTTCTTTTGTCAATTTTTGTGTGTCTTTGCATCTCTTTATGGTCTCTTTGCGGTCATTTTGAGTGTCTTCTTGGTCAGCACGTGTTAATGTAATTAGCACTTTACACTGGGCTTGCCTCCCAGGGGTGGTGGACGCAGTGGGACCAAGCACTCGACCGTTCTCTGTCCTGGAAGGAACTCTGGGGCACTGACCAGGGCAGGCTTACCTTCCTTCTTCGAGCAGTGGCAGACCTCTTGCCAACCCTGAGCAATCTTAAGACCTGGGGCAAAGAAGAGGACCCACCCAGCAAGCAGTGCAGCGCAACCCCATGCACCCTGAACCACATTCTGACAGGCTGTCCGAAAGCTCTTGGTGAGGGGCACGACAGGTGGAGGCATGACAAAGTCCTTGGACGGAAATCTAAAGGGCAAAGGCCAACAACCATCAGGCACCTCCACCGAGACCCATCAGTTTCCTCAAGGAAGGAGAGAAAATCCTGGAGAAAACTTCAATCAAAACATCGCCCTCCATCTTGCATCGAGCATCTGACTGGGACATGCAAGTGGACATTAAAAGGAAGCTTGTTTTCCCAGAGGAGGTGGCAGTTACCTTGCTCTGACCGGACCAGGTCCTTCTATTCAAGAGCTCTACAACCATAGTGGTAGCCAAGCTTATAGCGCCATGGGAGGACAGGCTCACTGTTGCCCATGAGCTGAAGAAGGCGAAGTACCAGGACCTGATTGATGAAGCTCTGGTGGGAGGGTGGCACGCATCCCTATTCCCCATTGAAGCATGCTTCGTCCTCCAGAAGATTGGTATGGACCCAAGCATCTGAGGAGAGCCATAGGGGAGATTGCCTCAGCAGCTGAGGAAAGCTCAAGGTGGCTGTGGCTGACAAGAGACTGTAGTTGGAATCCTTCTGCAGGTGAAGGTTAATCTTCGCTGCCCCACCCAGGTGAAGCGTACAGGTTAAGGGGCGAAACGCTTGTGACCCTGGGATACCTGCTGAGGATGCGGAAGGGTTTCCCAACAAGGCTCTGACCACTCTGCCACCAACTTACTCATGCACCAGGATCTTGCGCCATATCCACGTTGCTCTAGCGGTCTCTGCTTGTAACATAGCATCTTTGATGTTTATTTCACCTTGTGGAACTCAACACATTAACTGTGCCAATATTATTCTGTGCACATCAGATAATTAGCAATATTAACCATAAAATAAGAAACCAAAGTACATCAGTATGTGATTCCCTATTTTTCAACTCACCTTTATATTAGAACAGCTTAATCAAAGAAGAAAAGCATTAGAATGTCATTAAATAAGCAATAAATGGAAGAGATAAGAAATATAGTGACAGTAAGTTGTAAGTTGCCCTAAATGCAATAAAGAAATAAGAGTGTACTAGATAACCGCTGCAAAAAATAATCAGATCGGTGATGATGAGGAAGTCCTGCAATCAAACATTTCTTCACTCTCACACTGCAGTGATGTCACAACAGAGATCAAACTCCACTGATAATGACAGTTGTTAAAACATGTGTATAAAACCAGTTAGTTTATTTCCTTGTTGTTGGTGTATATAAAGAGCTCTGCAGCTCTTCAGCAGACACTCAGCTGAGAGGTATCACTACTGAAGCTGGTGAGACTTTCAGGTTTCATGCATATGATGATGTGAAGTTTTATTTGAACTTCTGTATGAATAACTGCACATCCAGATGTTGTGTAATGATGTTTGAATTCTTGCATTGCAGCATCACTGTACACAATGAGGACCATTTTTCTTCTCTGTACTGCCTTCGCTCTGAGCGTTGCAACAGGTGAGACCAAACACATCACCAGTTTTCAGATACCTATATATTATCATTACTGAAATCTGATTTCTGTATTTTTAAAAGCCTCGGCTGTTGCAGTACTGGTTGAATTTGATTTTGATTTTGACGCCTAAGAATGGCGGTGCATCTCATCATCTCAATGCACAAACGCATGCCTGAAAAGTAGCTTTTTTTATAGTATTAACTGCAATTTGCTTCTTTTATCACACAATAGAGCCAGTAAAGGAGGTGCCAGCTGTTCCAGAAACACATCAAGGTAAGAGAAGTAACTGCAACAACTTTACAGTGACATTCAGCACTTTTTCTGCTGTTCTGATTAAAGTACATGTTATGTCATTGTGAGGATTCATAAAAGGAACTAGTCTTTGATAAATTAATTTTTGTTATTCCACCAGATGAGGCAGTTCAGATGTTAGACAGGACAGAAGAGAAGGAGGAGGAGGTCGTAGAAAAGATTCCGGGTGATGGCAAGCGGAACAGCTGCCCGTCCGGCTGGTCCAAATATGGATCCAGATGTTTCATCTTCATCCATAGAGAGGTGCCCTGGGTAGATGCAGAGGTAAAGCCTGACACTTCATTCACTCCCTGATATTCACATTGAAATCCATCCAGTATACTTATACATCCTCATATAAATATATTTGTACTCAAAGCTGCTCTTCTTTTACAGAAATATTGTGTGCGTGTCGGTGCCAACCTCGCCTCTGTTCACAACCCAGGAGAGTATGAATTCATCCAGGAGGTTGTGAGGGGGGGCACCGGGCGCTTTCCTCAGGCTTGGATCGGTGGCAATGATGCCATAAAGGTAGAGAACAAAAACTTTTTCTAATTACGGCTGATCAGGTTTAAGGGGAGACAGCAGGTGAAAACAGGTGAAGGAGGTCAATTTTTTTCCTTCCATAAGATGTCCTGTTTCACAGTAGTGGAAAGGAAAACATCCAAAATACACATTTAGGTGTTTATTTCTGTTCAGGTTTCTGTTCTGGAAATGTGTGCATTTTAGTGCATATTTAATTAGTTAATGCATCATTTGCATATTTGAACAAACAATTTACTTGCTGAAGAATAAAGTGTTTGATAGTAATTCATTCTGTATGTTTCACAGGACTATGTTTGGCTCTGGAGCGATGGCTCGGGGTTTTATTTCCAGGACTGGAGCATGGCTGAGCCTGACAATTATGCAAACAGTGAGAAATGTGTTGTGATGAACCGACCAGGTACAGTAACGCTGTGTGATAATGACCTTCACACTTCAAATCAACTCACTCTTTGTAGGGGAACTATCACTTCTATAACACTGACCGTAACTTTTCTGTCTCGTCTGCCTCTTAGATGACCTCCTGTGGGGGGATGTGAACTGTGAGCTGAGGCGTCCCTTCGTCTGTGGAACAAGACCAGTTTAAGTAGTCAGAATTTAGAAAATCTTATTGCTGCTGTTGATGGAAAATCATAGAGTGATTTATTCTAGTTTAGTTGGAGGGACACAAGACACTGGATCACACAACAACGTCAAAAAAATACAAAAAAAATCTATACTCAGTCATCAGCGAACACAATCTAACATCCCTGTCATCTAACAGCAGTCATGTTCAGTGTATTGTTTGTCAAAATGCTGTGGAAAACTGTAAAAAATAAATAAATAAATAAATAAAAATAAATGTGATTAAGTAAGATGCAATTTCTGATTTTTTTTTTCTTTCTTTTTTTTTTCTGTGGAGCAAAGTAAAGAAATTTTTAAAGAAATCTGTCTCATTTTTGGAAGACTGGCCTTGACCAGAATGTAAAATAATCGATAAAACTAATTTACCATGATTCTACAAATCAAATATTATTACTGTGACTGCTTACTTGGTTGTCTTTTATTATGAAACCTGATTGCAGTAATCTGTTATCAGGGTAAGGGACAGAGAGAGTACATCATCAAATGTCTAAGGAACACAAAATGATGCTCTATATTGTTCTAAAACCTCACAGTGAAAGCTTTAAACAGTAGAGAGAAGAGGTCTGAAATATACTGAGATTTCAGATTATAAACACCTCATTGCTGATCCTAATGACCACCACAGATGCATATGTTTCAGTTATGTGTACAGATGTTAAGATGGATGTATTATAGGGTGAAAAGAGGCCCTCAGAGGCTGCATACAGGTCTCAGATTATGATGTAGTTTGAAGTAAACAGTGTCATTTTTTAATTTTAACCACTATACCTCCATAAACAAAAAAGATAACATAAGACACACCTTAAGCAGCTCAGAAGCAAAAATAATAATAAATAATAAATAAAATGAGTTAAAGTTAAACAAAATGAAAATCTATATATACGATATACACCGCAGTTACTAATGCAGATACTGTATGTCCATACTGTGCACACACATATATACACACACAGACACCAAAAATAGTGTTTTATCAATAACTTAAGCGCTCAGTATTGTGGTCTATAAGCTTTATTCCCCAACTAAAACATTAAACAGGTTTAGATTTAGTTCACACTAAAAGGAATCCTGGTGGAGAAATTTCCCAATACTTTGTTGAGTAAAGACAGTGATACTATAATCAGCCTTAAAACAACATTTAAAAAAAAATGTTAATTTTTGATTGCATCTGAAAACCCAAAATTTCTTGAATTACACCAGTAGCTGCCTCTGCTATTAAAGCTGCAGTTCAGCTCCAGGCCTGCTGGGGGCGCTGCTTGTTTCTTTGGCGGGTGATTCGCCGATTAAAGACCTTCTTTGAACGCTCCGTTGACTTTTATAAAAAGAGACCGACAAAAGAGCGAAGAGGGAGACAAATCTCGAAGGTAAATCCGCCTGTAAACGATAAGTTGTGCTTTAATTCAGCAGCTAAAACTTATGTCGGTATTATCTAATAGTGATTTGTATTCGAAACTGTTTTCTTTTTACTCCTACAACATTTTACTGCGGAGTAACTCGGAGTCACATGCAGTCTGAGCTTCATTAGCTAGCTGGCTTAGCTAACAGTGTTAGCAAGGCGGCGCCGGTCGACGAAAGGCCTGTTCGGAGGATGCTAACAAGTAGCTTAACTAGTTGTTTGGAATAAGTGTTATTAAGAAACAACGACCGAGAACAAACAATCGAAAACATTCAAACAATAAATAATAAGCTATTCACGGACCTAGTGAAAACTTAAAAGGAAGGACTAATGTTCACGGTGCTTTAACTTGGTCATCAACATGGATAACTAACGTTACGCAAGCTAGTTAAAGCCACGGCTGCTGTGTTGTGAAGTCAAGAATTTAAGGGTAACATTTTTACATTAAGGTCAGTAAATATGCCTCAACAGCCTTACAAGCAGCCAGTAGTTGTAGTGGTAGCCAGTGGTACTCGCATAAATACACCACAAATGGTTAAACAAGTACCTATTACCAATTGTTTGTAATGGAGGAAACCTTACTAATTGATCTATGAGATACATTGGGCTGCCAGTTTATCAGGAACATCCGGTTTATCTACTGCAGGTAAATACATCAGGTCTGCAATAGATCCTCTCTTCTTTGAGGTACTAATGTTCAGGGTTTGTCGATAGTTTTAGAGAAATGTTAATTGGATTTTACAGTAATTTTGGAGGATGTATTTTGTAGTACAGTTGAATTGAACAGTGTTATATATAGAGATGTGTGTCTACTCTTATTGGTAGAAACAAGGTGGACAACATGTCTTAAACACCTCAGTGTAATGCAATTAATACTAATAGTGAAATTGTTAGATAGCTAATATTGATTGAAAGAACAGTTCGAGGCATCCTCTTGGTCATTTGTTGGTTTTTAGCAGGGATACAGGATATTGGATTTTTTACCAACATGCCGAAATATAACAACTTATTTGGCTGATAATCAATACCTAATCATACCAGTTAATACTTATTTTTGTGATTCTCAAGTCTCTTCTGTAGTGGGATTATGATAATATCCTTGCATGCATACTGTTAAAGTGTTGGCATTTTAAAGCCAATACGGGCTGATATCGATAATGTGCTGATATTAATGTGCATCCCTAGTTTTTAGTTATTTTTCACAAGAAAAAGTGCATGTCACTTTATTCTGAATCAAGTGAATCAAGATATATTTAGCATACTGTTAAGCTGAACAATAAGAAAGACCTGTCCTGTGCCATGTTGGAAACTGTCAAGCCAAGTACCAAACACCGCCCACTGACTGGAGCAAATGTTCTCATTTAACAGTCAAACAGTACACTAAATTATGTTTCTGAAAACATTCGAGGTGATCCACAGGCAATGCAGTAACAGGATCTTAATCTGCGCTGCCTATTTTAACAATTTGACCGCAGCTCACAAGCAGCGATTGACATGGTTGACAGTTGCCTCAGAGAGGCCCTTGCGCTTACTGGGTGTTTTCGTTCAAGTGCGGTAATGCCATTAGAAGCGCCACAAGGCAACAGAGAAGCCAGAGGAGTATATGCTTTTTTCACAAATTATTTGTTTTAGCAAACATGACGAGTATTTTTCTATGATTGTTACCACCTACAGCTTAAAGTGTTCATGAAGGTTTGTGGACATTACATTATGCTTTTCCCCCATTCAACCTCAAGGGCATTAGTTACGTCCAGCACTGATGGTGGACGATGAGGCCTGGCTTGATGTTGGCCTCCCAGTTTATCACAAAGGTGAAGTGACGGTGGCCTGCGTATGTTTAATCACAGGTGCGGGCTTGGGTTACAGGACTTTTATTAACAGGTGTGTGCGTGTGCGGCTTTGACATAGACATAATGATGGGTAATGGGTCGCTTCTGGAACTCAGCTATGTGGGTATGGGTGGGTGCTGACCCATGCAGGACTCTACTGTGATCTACAACTTGGGCTTTAAAAGTCATCTGTGGTCTTTTCTCATCATTCCTTTAGGTCAAAGTTGAGGGCCATGGCTCGTGGGCAGCAGAAGATTCAGTCTCAGCAAAAGAACGCTAAGAAGGCAGCAGAGAAGAAGAAAGGCCAGGCCGCTGACCAGAAGAGTGCAGCAAAGGCCGCACTGGTCCACACCTGCCCTGTCTGCCGGGTGAGCATAATACCTGCAGCTGACTGCTGATTTGAGCCTGACACGTAATGCATTTTTGGAACCGATCCCAATTCCAATATCAGAGAGTAAAAAAGTCCTGATATTGATATGTCGGTAGATATATTCTGATCTCAGATATTTCAGTCATTGTTGTTCAGTCATAGTTATATTGAAAAGTGTCCATGATGTTTATTAACTTATCTGGCCCCAAACCATGAAGACTTGACTCTGCTCCATCATCTGCCCAGCTATTATGCGCACTGCCAGTGCTGCTAGTGTTAGAAATAGCAATGAACCTCATTTCCCATCATGCCTGCCTAACGCTGGACTGAATAGTTTAAGTGTGCTGTTTTATTTTCCAAACTGCAGATGTTACCTTTTGTTAATGTGTCTCATCAGGACACGGTGGCTTATTTTGGTAATTGCCATTTTTGTTCTGGTTTATAGTTTGAACCATTAGTGAGCTGGACCTCAGCTGTAGTTCATTACAGTGACTCTAAAAGTTCTTGTTCCGTGGGTTTAATGACATGATAGGGTGGACATTACCGCGGCTTTGTAAGTCAGAGCGCAGTCTGCTGGGCAAACAGTGTAATTACTTTATTTCCAGGCATCTTTTTATGCACCATATTCTGCAAAAAAAAAACATTTTCGTATTGGCACATATCAGAAAACATATACCCAGTTACAGATTTGTCTGTGATAGGCTAATTAAGTCATAATATACTATGACTTTTTTTTCTTTTTTAACTTCTTACAGCATACTATACCATGACTTTTGTTACACTTTTTTGTGGCATACTATAGTATGACTTTAGCTTTTTCTTTCTATAATATATTATGATTTGACTTTAAAAAATATTGTTCATGGCATACTGTACTATAATTTTTTATTTTTTTTTCTTTGTACGGCATACTATACTATATTTTGACTTTTTTTTTAAATTTTATATTGTATACTATACTGTAACTTTTTACCTACTACTTTGCATACTATAGTATGGCATTTTATGGAGTTGTTTTTTTTTGATGGCATACCACACTGACTTTTATAGCATACTATACTATGACTTACTTTATGAAATACTATACTATTGCTTTTTAATGGCATTTTTTATGACATACTATTCAGTGTAATTACATTGTTTCCCAGGATACTTTTATACATTATATTTTACAAAAAAATTTTTTTAATATTGCCGGATGTTGGACAACATATATGCAGATACATCTGTGATAGGCCAGTATCAGCCAATAAAACAGTGGGATCAACAAACTCTACTCCTGATCAGATTTAGTTGTAGCTCTGAGGTTTCAACCACAGAGAACTGAATCAGATAATGCACAATACTGATTGTATTTTCTGAGACTTCAATGATGTGACAGTTATTATAGTTTATTTTATCAGGTGTATTAATGTGTTTTATTTTATTGTTTTTAGACTTGCACCGATTGCAATTTTTTGGGCCCATTCCAATTTTCAGAGTGTTTGGATGGCCGATTCCGATTTCATTTTTCTTTTCAAACCATTTTACAGCACATAAGATATTACAATATTTTTTTCTTTATTAGAACATTTTAACCAAGATACAACCAGCTTTTCAATAATCATCTCAAACAAACAAAAACAGTGACACAGGTCGCCTGTATGAAAGCCCTTAGCGCTGAGCACGTGCCCGCCAGTAAACGCGCGGACACACGCATCTTCCACACACAGACACGCGCCTCGTCAGTTTGAAGCGGTACAGTGCGGCAGCTCCGCAGTTAAGTTTACCACGGACAATTAACAGCTTCCTCCTCCTCTCTTTTGATGTGTGTGCGTGAACGATGAAGGTGAGAAGCTGCCCATGTTTCACTGACGTATATTTATGACAATATCATCCACTGTGCTCCTAAAAAAGCTATTTTTTCTTTTGTTTATTTCAGAAACACACAAACACACACACACACACACACACACACACACACACACACACACACATGCATGTTGTGAACCTCCTGCATTGAAAATGAAAGTATCCTCTCAAATCTGATTGTCCGGCTGGAATCATTGACTCCATAGTTGTCCTACCCAAAGGACCCTGAGGTCCCCTTCCTCACATCGCCCAAGGAGTGAGTTGCACATATGCGTGTGTGTGCGCTGCTGGTGTTACACGATGTCAGTCATGTGGCGCGACGGGAATTTGACCGGCGTTTTAAATCCGCACATTTTAGACTGACCAGCCGGTCGCCGGTCATGGCCGATCACGTGAAAATCGTCCCGATTCTGAGCACTGCTGATTAATCGGTGCAAGTCTAATTGTTTTGTATCTTAGATTGCCACAGTTGGCGAAAATATGTTGAGACATGACATTTTGCTGAGCAGTTTGAGATCTGCTAAAATTAATTGTGAAAATATATATTTTGTTGTTAATGCTTACCTGTTGATCTTAAACTGACTGAAGTTGAAATCCAGAGCAACGTCACAGTTGAAAACACCAGTTCATTATCTGACAGTTGAATTACAGAATAATTTTCTGTAGGACTACAACAGTTGTTTTCATTTTCTACAGTGCAAAACCCAAAGATAGTTTTTTTTTAAATTATGACAAAGGTCAATATGCTTTCAGTCACCTGATTTCTCTATAGACTAACCATTTCAGGTCTAATTTGTTACCGCAGGATAAAATAAACTGAAACTCTGATTCTTTTTTTTATTTTTTTCCAGACACAGATGCCTGACCCCAAGACCTTCAAACAGCACTTTGAGAGCAAACACCCCAAGTCCCCCATGCCCGCTGAGCTGGTGGACGTTCAGGCATAAAGACATAAAAACTGCTGACAGGATCCAAACATGGTAAGACAGAGTAGTCAGGTTTTTCTCTCCCACTGCTTGTTAAATGAAACCCCTGAACGTTTCCTTTTATTTGGTGTTATCAAGGTGCAATCAAATAATATCAAAAACAGCTTTTTAGGCCCTGTCTACACATAGACAGATATATTTGAAAACAGGTATTTTTAGCCTCCGCTTTAAAAACAATTCTGTCCACCTTCGTTTTATAAAATATCTCTGCATACACTTGGAAAAACGATTCCAAACGCCTGCCAGCATTGGCTGTATGCCACAGTCTTCCCTCACTTCAAAAGTTGTAAAGTGTACACCTAACATTACCTTTTTCAAAACAGCAGATGGCTCCAGTCATCTGTCAAATGGTGTAGCAATACAAAGTTTAAGTGAAAGTAGTAATTTGACCAAGCATTGCCCATAAAATGTAAACAAACAGCTCGTCTGCTGTTGTTGTTATTGTTTTTGGCACATGCTCATTACACAAAGCAACTATGGGCATGCACAAACTGAGGAAATGATGTCATTGTTTCCCAAAAGCTCTGTTTTACACATCCACATGTATGCAAAGTAACTGGAGTTTGAAAAATCTCCAAAGGACGTTTTTTAGTGATCTGTTTTAGTGGGGTACCCAGTAGCTCACCAGGGGGGGTATTCCATCAAAGTCGCTAATGATAGCGGCGCTTAAGTGATTAAGCCTCGTTTGAATAAGCGTCAGCTTCCACCTCAGGCTAAAGCCGTTCCACTAACACGTTTCAGCCGCGCCTCATCAGCGTTAACGTCAACCAGGCTTATCAAGTCTTGCATTAGACGCGCGCACAGGGTGCATGAGAAGCCCAGAATAAGCGATTGTCGATAACTCGATCATGTCGGAAAAATACAAGAAAACTAGGGCTTATTTCTTCAACAGCGCGGAGCAAAAGCTCCTTGTGGAGCTTTACTAAGAGTATAGAAACGCAGTTACCAGAAAAGGAAATACTGTTGCTACTGTCAAGGCAAGAGAGATGGCGTGGCAGAAGATTGCCGACCGCTTAAATGCATAAGTTAACTTTTACATCAGTGTTTAATGTCTCATGTTTAGACTGTGTTGATCAAACACACTATGTCCTGTCAATAGCGGAGAGGAATTACCACCGTCATTAACGTGGGAGACCCGGGTTTGAGGCTCAATACCTGCACAGTATTATTTAATGGAAATTAAATTCTGCAAGGAAATTTTATTTGGTTTACATTTTTTTTTTTTAAATGTGTAGTGTACTTTGCACCAACTAATATGTCAAATTGTGTTATCTCTGCACAGGAGTGGTGTCAACAATGTTAAACGCACGGCTGTGCAGGTGTTACTCCAATCATATGGACAAGTGTTAATGTTAGGCCTAGCTGATGTTAAAAGTTCTGTAGGCTACAAAGTTATGATGAATAATTGTCGGCTAAATGGCATTACATTTCACATACGTGTAATGTGTGACTAATGTAAGCTATAGGCTGTTGGTGAAAACATCAAAATAATCGCTGCAATGTAATTTGATGTAGTGGATGATGCCATAATCTGGGTTCGAACCCCATATGCCCGCATGTCAGTCGGGGATGACACCACTCTACTACTACTGGCAATTTTGCTCATTGAGGAGAAGAATTTTAGTATTTCAAGATATCATCACGACAACAATACTTTTTTTTTTATTTTTTTTTTTTTATTTTAATCCTTGGGAATTCGATGAAACTAACCAAAAATGTGCGGTGAATTCATTTTTGCTGAAGTTGTTAACTTCGTTTTCGGACAACACGGATAACCAAGCGAAAAGTGTGAGGAACTGTTTGTCTGAGACTCTGTTTACTACAGGTACATATTCTTTGTAACACCGATTCATTAAGCCTGATAGTTAACCTGCCACGGAGCAGGTTAGTTCAGGAGCATATGTTACCCCAGTAACTCAGCTGAGGTTCCTGTTAGCGAGAGTCATGGAACCGAACTCTCTCTAAAACTAGCGCGGCTTATCGAAGTTAGCCGGGATTCGCGGTTAGCTGGTTTGATGGAATACCCCCCAGGTAGAGCAGGTGTCCCATGTACAAAAGCTTTGTCCTATGCTGCTAAGGCCACAGGCTTGATTACAGCCTGTGGCCCTTTGCAACATGCCATCCCCTCTCTCTCCTTCTTTCACACTTAAACTGTCCTGTCTAATAAAGGCAAAAAGCCATAACAATAATATTAAAAACAAAAATGGGCACCCAGTAGCTCAGTGGTTAAAATGGGCATCCCATGTACGAAGGCATTGTCCTTGCTGTTCCAGCCTGCAGCCCTTTGCTGCGTGTCATTCCCCTCTCCCCCCTTCACACTTAAGTCTGTCCTGTCTAATAAAAGGCAAACGCCAAAAAAAAAAAAAATCTTATATATATCTGTATATGTGTAGACAATGCCTTTATTTCACCAAATCTGCCAGTTTTCTATTTTGTACAATGAACAAATGTCAGCATTTTAAAAAAGAAAACTTTGAGGGATTTTTCTCTTACTTGGTCACTGTTAATATTTTCCAACTAACTGTTGCAGATGCACAATGACCACGGACTAAACATTGAATCGCTGCGCCTGAAGGATGTTGATGACGAACACTGGGACCCATCAGTATTCATGGACAACATGTTGGCATGCAGGGAGGGGGTGGATGTGTGTATGTGCTGTGTGTGTACATGTGTGTTTGTGTAAGAGAAAACAATAACGACGGGGCAAAAGTACACCAGCACCCCACTTTTATATTTATTATGTAAAACTACCTTGCTATTTCACATGGGGGAGGGGACCTGCAAGATTGCCTGCTAACACTGAATTAAATTATCTTGTGACTAATTACTGGGAGATGTTATGAGTCTGAAAACGCTACAGTGGGAAGGAAAAAATGACATAGTTTTGAATATGTGGCTTGATAGGAATGGATGGCACATAAAAGACCCTGACTGTAAAATCACTCATCTGCAATAGATGAGGCACTGCTGTTGGGTTTTAATCTTGTTACACCAATCATATACACTCACTGGAGTAGAGAGTATTGGCATGATGTCACCTCAGACATCAGTGCACACTCTTAATCAATGAGAAAAATTAGTTTTCATCACCATTGGCCTCTAAAAATGACTACAGTCCCATTGTGTAAGCCCAATATTTTTGTTGCAGAATATTAGTTCCTCAAACTATTTTTTTTAGGTTCACATGTTTTAGTCCAACAAGAAAAAAAGACTCAGCAGCTTTGCCTCCTCTGTGCTGCTGCTCCACAGGTGTCCACACTCAGTAACACCTTACAACAGTACCTCACATTAAACCACACAGCAGATCTCATCGTATGTCCTATTTTTCCCCAAATTCTTCTTCTCATTTTAATGTTGTTCTTCTCAGGCATGTCTTGGCAATAACACCATCCTTGTCCCACTTGAGTTAAACCAGGACAAGATTTGCTCTGTGCACATGTATGCTTTAAGCAGTTTGCAGATTCATTATTTGAAGAAAGTGTAATTTGTCCTAAGGATTGAATTAGATTTACAATAAAGACGTTAATTCATTAACTGCCAGAATGATTAATCCCTGTTTTATTTTTTTAGGTTCTTAAT
This sequence comes from Cephalopholis sonnerati, assembly GCA_019142605.1. Lineage (NCBI taxonomy): Eukaryota > Metazoa > Chordata > Actinopteri > Perciformes > Serranidae > Cephalopholis > Cephalopholis sonnerati. Next base: position 13,749,698 of record JAGQAX010000014.1, read on the forward strand.
ATATTCACTAGCAGGCAAAACCTCACTAATTTGCTTTCACTGTACTTTTTTTTTTTTTACCCTTTTCAATAAATTGAACAATGTATTTAATGTGACTGGTCTCCTCTGCTAATTGTCTGACAAATTGAAAGACGTGATTAATTACATCACAGTGTACAGCAGTTTTGGTGTTGATGAAGAGCATTTCTGAAAGTGTACAGACATTTTTTATGACATGCGATACCATGACATTTTTTGGCACACTGACTTTTGTTTAAAGATACTATACTCTGACTCTAATGACATTTATGGCATACTATACTATGACTTTTTGCATACTGTACTATGACATGTTTATGGCATACTATACTATGACTTTTTTTTGCATACTATACTGTGACAGATCAATGACGTGCTACACTGACACATTTATGGCATACTGTACTATGACATATTTATGACATACTACACTATGACATATTTATGACATACTATACTATGACATTTTTTGGCACACTGACTTTTTTAAATATACTGTACTGTGACTCTTTAATGACATATTTATGACATACTATACTATGACATTTATGACATACTATGACATATTTATGACATACTACACTATGACATATTTATGACATACTATACTATGACATTTTTTGGCACTGACTTTTTTAAAGATACTATACTATGACACTTTTATGACATATTTATGACATATTATACTATGACATATTTATGACATACTATACTATGGCACTTTTATGACATATTTATGACATACTATACTATGACATATTTATGACATACTACAGTATGACATATTTACGATATACTATACTATGACATTAATGACATGCTATACTATGACACTTTTATGACATATTTATGACATACT